>CM030364.1:127778569-128378569 GCA_017893485.1 Hemerocallis citrina
CACAATCTTATATGCAGGTAAATGACTTGTTAAAGATTAAAGAAGAATGGATGCTTAAAGATTATATCATGCTGTTGTACTTTTATTCAATTGTTGTAAATTTTACTTCCGTTGTGCAAAAGAAAAGTGTAATATTGATGTAATCTCTGATGTGTGATGAAAAGTTTTAATTTCCCTGTAAAATTGTACTAAAGAAAGTGAAAAGATCCTGTAGAACATCTCGAATTCAGTGTATTTGGAATTCGGGGCGTTACAGGCCCAATAACTCTCTTACCTCTAATCACCATACGTTGACCATGAAAAACAGATAGAACTCCACTTCGAGCTGTATACCTACAACCCGGTGCTTCAAGAGTTCCTAAGGAAATCAGATTTTGTTTCACTAGAGGAATATGCAATACTTCTCTTAGAGTATACTTCTTCCCACATGGCATCTCTAACTCAACTTTTTTCTTACATATTACTTCACAAATTTTTCTAGTTCTCGTTCTCACACAATGCCATGTAGTAGACTTAAAAGTAGAAAATAATTTCCTCTTAGAGCAAATATGAGTAGAACTCCATGATTCAAAATACCAACCAGAGTCCACTTCTGAAGAATTTGAAACAACAAGATACAAATCACCTGATTCAGAAGGGTAAACCACATTTGCGGTAGAATTTTCATCCTTAGCTCTCTTTTGATTCTGCAATTTCCAATAGTCTTTTTTGATATGCCCTGACCTCTTATAATATCGGCAATGGATCGATCCTTTTTGCATAGCACTTTGACTTCCAATTGAAGAATTTTCCATTGTTAGACAACCCGTAGAGTAGACGATGATTTCTTAGTCTCCTTCCTAAGTTGATTTTTCTTCAATGTTTTGATTACACCATCTACTGTAATACTCTCCATGGTAGATTTATAGTGTAGCATTAAAGTGATCAAATGCCCGTATGAATTTGGCAATGAATATATCAAGGTGAAAGCTTTATCTTTTTCACTTACATCCACCTTTATCACCTTGAGTTCGGATAACACCTTGTTGAACTCTATGATATGATCTTGAAGATCAATACATTCTTTCACTGACAAACAGAATAACTTCATCTTCCAATGCATCTGATCTAATAACGACGAACCAAAATAGTCAGCTATGAGTTTTTTCCATAAACTCGCTGTGCTAGTTTCTTCAAGAAATTTGCACTTGACATCATCCGCCAATGATTGTCGGATTAGACTTACGGCTCTTTCAAAAATATCATCTCAAACATCCTCCTTCATATCGGATGGCTTTCCCTTCGTCTTGACGGCTAACTATATACGTTCTTGAACTAGGACATCATACATGTCTACCCTCAAAAGATTGAAGTTGATCTTTCCATCGAACTACTTGATCTTCAAAAGATTGACTTATCATCTTTACTAAGGGACTCGGTAACCTGAAGCTCTGATACCACTTTGTTGTGGGATATCGACGAACACCGGTAGCACAATAGAACTAATTAGAGCAATGAGAATGTCGAAATAGATGAGACAATTCAATCGAACAACCAAACAAATAGATCCATCAATCCAACACAAACACACGAGGAATTTTTCCTGGTTAACTTTCGCCTAATCCGTAGAGAAATATAAGGAGATATGATATTCAACTAGGGAATATTACAAAGAGTTATAGATTCACTCAATACAAGGAAATAAACTCACTCACCAAGAACTATCTCTCAAGCCTCTCTTTGCAATGGAGAAAATATCATTGAAGTACTTTACCTCTCATATCGGAGATTATTACAATATATAGAAGAAGAAAAATAAAGAGAACCCTAGGTTAGTCTTAATATCTCAGTCATCTTATATATCCTGAAGAAGAAGTCATTGAATAAAAGTCGTACGATCGGACTTGAAGTTGAAGATTAGACTGAAACGATCACCAAGATCAAGACCAAAAATGTTATTACAGTCGCAGTCAGCCAACTGCACCCAAGTGGGTTCGAACGCACCTCACAAGTGCCCAGACCCGAGGGGTGTGCAGGTGACCGCATAGTCGATTGCACAGCTCTCTGTTATTGTTGCTACTTTACTGCCTTGTTTCTACCTTCTCCTCTCTTCGACTCTGCGACCTCCGTGCTTCTTTATCTCTTCTTCTAATACAAACCACGAATATTCAAGATATAATCCTAGCACGATGATCAAGCAGTTTGACGCTAAGATCAACTTTAATCTCCAGAAGGTGGACATGTATGACACATTGGTTCGAAAGGGCTTGCATATTGCCCTAGAAGAAGATAAAGGGAAGAAAACTGACATGAAGCAGGATAAGTAGGATGTGATTTGTTTGAAATCCTTGAGTTTAATCCGGCTGCAATTGGCAGACGAAGTCAAGTGTGATTTCCTTGATTAGAAAAGTGCGGCGAGTCTGTGGGCGAGACTCAAATTTGACTACTCAGGATCGTTGTTGTTCCATCGGATTTACTGGAAAATAAAGTCGTTCATTTCTCAATGAAGAAGGTACCCATCTTCAAGATCATATTGTGGAGTTCAATATGGTAATATCTGAACTGAAGGCAATAAACACGGATGATCTAAGCGAAGAGGATAAAGCTTCAACTTAATATATTCACTGCCAGTTTCGTATGATCACTTAAATAACTACCATGCTACACTCGAAATTTGCAAAGGAGAAACTTATAATAGTCGGGTGATCAAGGGTCTTAAGGAAGATGAACTTAAGAAGGAGACTCATAAGTGAGGTCTATTTCTACAAGTTGTTTAGCGGCGGATGGTGAGACTTCAATTGGATGGGATATGTCACACAAGGGTAAGATTTGTTAACACCATTGCAGAGGGATTAACATTACAAGGGTTGAATCAGAAGGGTGCACACGTAGTTAGTGTCAGTGCATCTGACTCGGGTGATAACTTAGAGTATCTTCTGGTTTCAAATTCTTTAGATGTGAATTCTAGCTGGTTTCTTGATTTAATAAGTTCTTCTCACATTTACTCCGAGAGGAAGATTTTTTCTACTTACAAGTCTACACCATGTCATAGTGTGAAAATGGCGATTGGTGAGGTTTGTGAAGTAGTGGGTGAGGGAACAGTTGAATTGGAGATGCCAGATGGTAAAGGGTTCACATTAGAAGAGGTCATGCATATTCCTTTGATAAAATATAATCTAATATCCTTGGGGATTGTGGATTCTTGGAGCTGCCGGTACACAGCTTGATGTGGAGTTTTGACAGTTTGGGAGAGTCATCATAAGGTGATGAAAGGTAAGAGGGAGATTGTGTAAGGTCATCACAACCTCTACCAGTTTTGTGGGAGCAAAAAAATTTGGCCAAGTGTTTGAAAGTCCATTGTTCCTAAAGCATCTTCTAATATGTCGTCACTAGAATCACTGAAGTGAAACTGCGATATTCGAATACATTGGGAGGTGGAGAAAGCCTTGGGGTCAGTGGAGTTCGTGTAGAGGGTGACACCTCCATAATAACATCTATTCGGGTATGCCCTTGAAGGGACCATATAAATGGAGAAAAACAAGTGAAGGTAGATTCAACTAGCGGAAGAAGCCATTGAACCGAGTTGTTTATAAGAGGATATGAAAAGAGTCTAGAAGAGTTTAAATCACACAGGTATGGATTCATGCAATCCAAGGAGGAGATTGTTAGGTTTATATATTTTTTATACTTATTCAATGTGAAGAGAACACGAGGAGGCAACGAGAGGAATCGAGGCAATTGAAAACGATTGGAAGCATGCACTAGCAGCAGCAGCTAGAGGGACAGTCGACCAACATGCTCTCTGACTTAGGGTCAGGGCATGCGGTTGACTGCCTGTAGCACCCCATTTCCATATACCGGAAACTTGTGACACAATCCAGAATCTTTACTTCAATGAGTACACAACACAGAAAATCACAAGAAATTAAAAACTTTTATTATATTATTATAATGTACAATGTAGTCTTACATATCATTTAAATCATGGATTACACCAATAAATATCAATAAATACATTGTACATGGAACTATATCCTCGACTTAGATGCTTCCCGCAGCTCGAGTCCCCAGCTCCCACGATCAGATAGTCCTGCACACTAACCAACTGTGGGCATGTCAGTTGAATGCAACTGATGTAATGCAGATGAAACTCACGATCTCCAAAATCCTCAACAACCAATAATTGAAGCAAAAGAAAAATGTAAAGCCAAACCATAGGTGTCGGTGTATGCCATGACCTAATTCTAATGCACAACTAATATACACACAACGCTCCTACTCAAATTCAAACTTGATTTTGAAACGTATGCAGCCCATACTACATACTTACCAAATCGAGTTTGTGTTCTCCAGATTATAGGGTTAGATCCCTCGCCATGCATCCTACTCTTGTACTCTTTTCTGTTTCTGACATTTATTAAGTGACTGATAGAGTCTGCAGTTTATGCGGTCCACCCCCGCTACTACAGTCGGATCATGGTCCTTTCCACTTCAATGGCAGTGATCACTCTATTCATTCAGATCAGTGGTCCCATCTCCACTCCACTAAGACAAGTGGTTCCTTTCCACTCCTAGTTAGGGTGGTGATCATACAGTTCTACCGGAATCAATGGTTCCTTATGAAAAGTTATCATGAACATAAGGCGAATTAATAGGGCCACCTCTTTTTCGCCAAAGGCCACAAAGTTTAAATATTGCTCCCCATTCGTATTGATAACTCAGAATATAGACGGAAGATTAAGGGTCCATCCCCCAAGTTCTGTCAGGACTTGTGACTTAAGTCTGCATCTCGCTCTTATCACGAAATCCCAGAAATTAACAGTCGAGATAACGTCACACGTGTCCCAGATGAGACAACGCCGCACGTGTCCCTTTGACAGGTGAGTACATGCCTAACTAGTGCCTGACCTAATAGACGATAGTCACACAACTTAGTAACACCCCGCAAAATTGAGTTATGACAATTTTGCCCTCGTGTGTTAGCACGTGTATTTCATACCGTTACGAGTAATAGTCATAACATATTTTTATATAAATTTCATACGTTTCTTATATTCTGATTATTTATATGTTTTCCATTTTCTCAAAACTCATTTTTATCCTATTTTCAGCAAACACAAATATTAATTTCAATCTTTGTGTTTTACGTACATTGTACGAGCTTTCAATACACGTGTCGATTATGTATATTTTCCATTACGTGAAATATCCGTAACATTATTAAATATACATGTTTTGTATTTTGACTGTTTTTCGTTCTCTCAAATCAATTTTAAATATTTAGCACGTGCATTGCACGTAAATTTTTATGCGCATTTTATTTCTAAAATTTTCTAAGAAAAAATGTACATTTTCTTCTCACTTTATGTATTACATTTTGTATTATTTTTATAAAAATCCATGGGCCCAAAATTTCTTTTAAAGCCCACAAAAATTATTTAAATAAAAACCTACACACAACTTGTCATGTAGAATACCCAATTTTATTCAATAAAATAAATTATTAATTGGGTGAGTGTACACAAAGCACGTGCACGTGCACACGTGCAATGTGCACAATCCAAAAAAAGGGGGCCGACTGACTTGGTGAGTGCGGTGAGAGTGAGTGGGTTAGTGGGGGATGAGGTGGACAATTAGTTATTTAAAACACCTAATTAACCTCTATAATTACCCTACATCTTAAACCATTCAATACACAAATTAATTAATAAAAAAAACAGGAAACTAAACAGAGGGTGCTCGGGTGTTTGTTGTGCTTTTTGGTGGAGAATTGCTTGGGTGATTTTGTGGCTTTTTGGGAGCTTTTGTGAAGGGGATTGATACTAGTACACTTTGGGTGTCTCTACTTCCTTTCTAATTGTGTTTTAAATGCATGTGTAGGAGATTCATGTTAGAATTTTAGGTGTGAATAAATTGTTTTACTTCTAATGTTTTGTGTCTAATGCATATTGTATAGATATCTAGAAATCTAGAAATCGATGGATGTGAAAAATGCATGTTAAATAAAAAATTGTAATGTAGAATCAATGTGTAGTTAAATTCTAGTCGTGTTATTTCTTCTATGTGATGCCATGCAAAATTTTAATATAGTATGAGTCAATTCGATAGATGGATTTTAAATGAAATTGAGTTTGGTTTGATTTGAGTTGACTATAATTTTGGAGAAATTTCCCCATCATGTTAAATAACTTTTGAAAGGAAAATTATATATATATATATGTGTGTGTGTGTGTGTGTGTGTGTGTGTGTGTGTGTGTGTGTATGTGTGTGTGTGTGCTTGCTTGTATAGGAGTGTTCATGATTTAGAAAATACATATGGTGTATGAATGTTCTCAAAATTGCTATATACATTTTAGTTTGTATAGAATCACTTTGTTATCAGAAAAATCAGTAAGAATTCGTTACTGGAATTTTTGAATTGTGTCATATAAACAAATAAATTTTCTACAATTAATCGAAATTGATTTGAATGTATATATTTAAAAGAGAGAAATGAACAGAGAGTGGGTTCTTAATGTTCCTAACACCTATATTATCAGAATCGGAGTTTGGCTTTGTGGCTAGCGCGTGCACGCTGTGCCTACGAGCTACCACGTGGCATGTGGGGGTCTCTGTGGTTGCGGGTTCGAGTGGGGTTGGTTTTGTTTATTTTCAAAACATTTCTTAAAGGTCAGAACAGTAAGTAGTTGAGTATTTAAACAATCAGAGCACTTTATAACTGAGCACTGAGTTGGCTCAGTGGTTGGGTGTTTGCTTGGCTATCTGTTGGTGCTGGTTCGAGCCTCGGTAGGGTACAGTTGAGTTTGAAACACATTTTTTGGGATTTTGAGTATTTTTTAATGGGAAAATTCATGAAAAAATCATAAAACATTATAAGAATAATTTGGAATTATTTTACACTATTCTAAAGATATTTTTAGAATCTAAAAGGCATGTTTTGTTTATCTGTTGAGTTGGAGTTCAAATTTAACATGTATATGGTTGAAGACATTAAAAGTTGATTTTTAACGGTAAAGTTGAATTGGAAATAAAGAAATTTTGGTGATGAAATTTAAAAATAAAGAAATGAATTTTGATTGAAATATAGATTAATGTGAAAAGAGCTATAAATGTTTAAAGTGATTAATTTTAAAGAATCGAGTTTTGAGAAAACTTTGGAAGTTATTAGTTTGATTGACTAATTAAAAGTTTTTTATGAGAGATTCGATTTGGAAATTATTCTTAAATGAAATTAAAATATATAAAAAAAAGTTGATTACTTCATGGATAAAGAAAATTGTTGAATAAAAGTTGAAATATTTATGTTGAGGTTAGATTTAATCTATTTGATCTCTAGAGTGAGATGGTTATTGGAATCTAGAGGCTAAGCAAGACCCTAGTGACCGACATTTGTGATTAATGATAATTTGAGAACTAACCAGTGTGGGTTAAGTATCTTTTAAGAAGTAGCCAGCTTGGGCTGACCATCTCTCGTGTTGATTTAAGTCTGGTATGGTAAGCTAGCTCTAGTTTATGATGATTTTTAAAATTAAAACTTAAGGACAGGCACTAAGGAAAGTTGTTATGAAGTATGGGCAAACATGAATATGATGGCCTAGATAGCGTGGCAGGAGGTATCTCCAGAATTACCAGGGTTGATGCTCGCGGTGGTGGATATTACTCCAGAATTACCTGGATCAAGGAGACGCTCGTGGGGTATTCATGTGATGAGGTACCGGTGGTAGCGCAGTGTGGGTTTCTACTCCAGAATTATCAGGGTGTGAGGCGTGATGGCCGAAAATCAGTTGCGGTGGGAGAACGACTCTCAAGAATTATCAGGATCATAGCTCGCGGTGTGGGTATTCGCCTCCAGAATTATTGGGTGTATGGCAGTGTGTCCAAAATCACTTGAGGAGGGAGTGCGATACTCAAGAATTATTGGGGTGGTACTAGATACTCACAGGATATGTAAAACATACATTAGTCACCGTAGTAGTATTCATAGCGAAGGATTAAACGCTATATTGAGGAGTACGATAAGGGCTTGCCTTCGGACCTGTGTACAATGGGATGCATAGAATTCGAACAAGTATGCTTTAGTGCATCGTTGTGTAATCTGCATTAGGCATCTAAGGCATAACATATACTGACATGTTCAGGATAGTCACTTTTACACTTTGGAGTGCATTCAAGTTTGTGGTTGTTAAAGTAAGTGAGTCGTTATATTACAGTATAGTGAGGATCGCTGTTTATAGCATTGCGTCAATTGTATGCAACTGACGTGCACACAGTTTTCCAGTGCAGGACTTGGATTGGTAAAAAGACATAAAGATGAATTGGTGCTAAAGATTGCTTTCAGATTTAAGTTGTTGATATTGAAGTTGTATTTATCATATTGTATTTATTTAATTCTGCTGCATTGATGTAAAAGAACAGTGTTGTATGAAAAAGTTTTAAATTCCTTGTAAAATTGTATGAATTTGAAGTAAAGATCATGTTGTGCTACGAATTACCGTGTTTTGGAATTCGGGGCGTTATAGAGTGGTATCAGAGCCAACTTCAATAAGTAGTACAAAATTATAAGGACGACACATTAGGGTGGACATTAGAAGTGTGAATTCAGTTTATAGAGATTTTAATGTAAGTTGATTTACATTTGGTTGCTCTATACACTGATGTCTTCTCCTACCTTTCCCTATTAGATGGCTGGAGTCGTGAATGAAGTAGTTATTGAACTTGCATTCATGATACTCTCCTCGTATACATTGATGTGAGATTGTATGCGAGTATATTTTCCATTGGTATTAGAGTGGGGCAGTAGAAGCGTGGTGGGTTTGAACCTACATTCATGATACCTTACACGTAGACACACTTCCCTATTTAATTTTCTTCGTGGATTTTCCTCATAGTACTTTTCATCTTTAACATTTAATATTTTTTAAATATATATTTTCTTATAGTATTAATTCACTTGGATATTTACTATTCTTCCTCGGTATTAATCTTTTAAGTTTGACTTACTCGTTTTCCTTCTCGATGTTTTATCCTCCTCACTTTTATGCACTTTTACGTTATCTATTTATTTGCACTATTACTCTTACGGATTCTATTATGTTTTGAACTACTACTTATTAAATTATTATTAAAACTATCATTTTCTTTGGTTATTATTTCTATTGGATTTTGAAAATTCTAATTTTTGTATGTTTACATTCACTTTACGAATACTTGAATTTTATGATGCTATAATTTTTCCAAGATTGAAATATTTTACTCATATAAATATGACATACCACTTTGTTTTATAGACTATATTCGATATTATTGTTATTTCATTATTTGCTAATTTATTTTGTTATATTCATTTTTTCACTATTTATTGCTACTTATTAATTTTATAGCTTCACACTTCTCTAATATGATACATGCACTCACCATTTATAATTTTATTTCAACTTTTATTATTTTTACATCCTTGGTTACTACATATATCATGTTTTTCAACATACTTAATAGACATATCATTTTACACTTATATAACTATTTATGTTTATTATCCTATTTTACTACACTACATAATTATTGTTTTCGTTTGTATTTTCAGCTTATGCATATGCTTTATACTATTTTTGTCTTAATGTTGTAAATCATTTTTCATTACTACCATTTATGTTTGATATACTCTATAAATCTATTTTGATATTTCATCGTCTAACTTTCTACTTCATTTCCTATTTTTACCACTACTTTTCATATCACAAATTTCAAAACATAACATCATACTTAAATCAAACATCCCAATATCCAAGTACATATGGAAGATTTGTCACGCCCCACTTTCCAAAAAGATAATACGGAATACGGATACGTGACTAAGTCCAGCAAATGATTTTCATCATCCATAAGCTGTCAGGATCTTTACAACATTTCACAGGAATAATCAGAGTAGGAAGCAAGAGAAGTCAATCACGCATGCATAAATGAGTCAATATGCCAATAGGATTTTACTTGAAACAAATGTAATAATCTCAAATAAATCAGATCTGGAAACAAGTCAATAATCCTGGCTCACATTGTCCAATACAAAATAATCCAAGTGGCAGATACATTTATTCAAAATAAGCAATAGGAAATAATAATAATAATAATAATAATAATAGCAAGAACTCCAGCATCTAAAATCTCAGATCACCTCCATCAGTTAACTGGTCACCATAATCTGCAATTTAGCACATTGCAGGAAGAGAAAAAGAAAACAAAACTCCCGTCAATGCAATTTACGGACTGCTTGTATTGCAGGCACAAGTACAGGGAAAGATAAACAAATATAGTGTAATAGTGGAAACAACATAGTGTGGAATAGATATGACAGAGCAAAACAGAATGTGTAACATGAATCAGAAAATAGAATCAAGTAAAGAAGTCAGGTAATATGCATCAGATGTCAAGTGTCAGAGGGTATGCAGACAGATATCCAGATAACAGATACAGGTAAACAGGTAACAGACGTCATATTATTACAGGTCTTGTGTTTTAGTTCTATCTAGGTAGCACTTCATGCGTCTCAGGTTTTTAACACATGGTTTCAACTTACATACAAATTTTGTTTAGATTTCGTAGTGGACTGTACAGGGCTGTATACTCAGGTATCATACAGACAGATAGCAGATACAGACAGACAGATTGAACCTATGGGTTCTCTTCTGAGTACACCTTCCTATAGGAAAGTGTGCAGTCAGGTAATCAAATAACAGAATCGTGTATCATGTAGTCATGAACACGTAACAGTCAACAGATAATCATGTGGGAAACACGGGCCTCCTTCCAAGTACACATTTCTATATTATCCACTACTAGATCTTTCCCTTAACCCCGGCTTGGTTATTTTTTTATTATTATCAAACAGGTATGTATGTATCACAAACAAGGAAAGAATAACATGGCATGAACAAGTAATAGGTTGAGGTTGACAGATAAACATGTACAGAGGAAAGACAACTCATGAAAGGGTAGAACAACAAAAATTCTAGTTCAGGACAGTAAGATAGTACTGCACTAAATCTGGAATTCCCATTGCTACAAATGTGCAAATCTGGATCCGTCAGAAAATTTGGAAAATAGACTCTCGGCCGAATCCAACAAATATATATAAGTCATATGGTATTTCATAAAAACAAGTCTCAAAACAGATTTGTATCCAGAAAACATATTCAGCCAGATATCAGAAGTATGTATTCATAAACAGGAAAACAGCATAAAAACTTACTGATTAAATCCAAGAAAAATCTGAGATATTCCCTAGTATGTTTAGTATCAGAATATAAAGTTTTATAATTTTCCAACAGAGATAGAATAGTCAAGTAAAATCAGAAAACAGCAAGATACAGAAAATTTGTAAATCTGGAATTATAAACACAGCAATACTAAAACAGCAATATCTTACAAAATATAGATCAAAATCCAGATCCGTCAAAAGGGTGATAAAATAGATACAGTAGGCTACAATTCATATAGAATCAGATCGAAATTATGTTTCTTTACAGAATAGCACGAAATTTCTGCTAGTATAGTAGTTGTTTACAAGTATAGAATAGGGTATAAAAGTTATCAATTAAATCCAAGAAAATTAGGGGTTAATCCCAATCAAGCCTAGTTTTACTCAGCAAAATATTGGATCAAAATATTATCTTTAACATCAGTAGAAAAATAATTAACAATACATAATTCATATAAAACAGAATCTGGAATTTTAAACACATCTGTAGTAAAACAGCAATAACTTGCAACTCATAAATTGAAACTGAGATCTATCAGAAATTCCGAAAAGTAGACAGAATTCTCTATAATTCATATTAACAAATAATTTTCATATACTGACCTTAATAGGGTCTAAAATACTGAACAAAAACGGGGTAACAGAAAAGGCAGAAATATTATTCATGCATAAAATCCACTAGATCATATGAAACACATCCAACTCATAACAAAATAGGAAATAGGGTATACTAGATGTCCAAGCAACATGGTATAGGGTGTTTGACAAGTCTACGACGAGTTGTGCTTCAACGAACTCATCAAACATACAAGATCATACAATACCTCATAATTCACGAACACATGCATGTATACAAGAATTGATTTTTCCTAAGTTATTTCATGTCGTTTGTGTAATGAGACAACTACGGGCGGGTCAACACATAGATACTAGATATAACAGGGGTTTGCACAAGAATTGTATCTAGAACACAACTACACTACATGTGGTATTTAATACTTATATTTGCAACAGAAATTAATACAAATTACTTACCTTATAGTCGACGACAAAAACAATGAAGCAAGAACAGGAATAATGGGAACGGATTCCCGGGCACGAACACAACGAACAAACGAACCCAGGAACCACGAACACGAACACAAACACACGAGATCCAACACACACACATAAGAGTCAAGACAACGGCACCCACGGAGGACGACGGCAAGTGGCAAGGGGAGGAAGCACAATGTCTTGTTGTCTGCTGCTTGCTGTCGACGGAGACAGGATCACGGGGAGCGCTGGAGGGGCTTTGCTGCCGCTGTGGAGTCTGGAGGAGGTAGGCATGGAGTTGGCGCTGCTGGCTTCGAGAGGGTGCAGCACAGGGTAGACGGTGCTGCTGTCGCTCAGGCTGTTGCGAGGGCAGTGCAGTCGGAAGGGCCTACTATCGAAGGTGGAGGAGGACCGGCTGCTGCTGTGGAGTGCGGTGCTCGGGAAGGCAACGCAGCATAGGGAGAGGGGACGAAAAGGCTTGGAGGTTAGGAGTGGGTAGACGGAGAGAGAGAGAGAGAGAGAGAGAGAGAGAGAGAGATGGGCTTAGAACGGCTAGGGTTGAGAACAGGGGAGGGGGTACACAGTAGTATAAATAGGAGTTAGAGTTTTAGGGTTTCTGGGTGAAGACGGGTAGGGTATAGGGTGTAATAGGGTTATAGGGTATTAGTTAATGGGTAGTGGATCCAATAGGGTATTGGGTATGATAACAAATGGGTTTAATAACCAAAATCCAAATAGATTATAGGGTGATCCAAAAATGAAGTAGGAACAAAATAAATAAATAAAATAGAACAGGAACAATAAATAATGGGGATAAAAAATGATGGCCCAATCAAATAGAGATGAAATAATATAAGACAATTGAATCAAGAAATCAGATAAGGAGACGACAACTCAAATAAATGAATATATAGAAAATAAAGATCCAATATACGGTCCAAACAAGATACAATGAGAATAAATACACAAAAAGAAAAAAATACGCCCAAAAATACAGAGAATGGAAAACAGGGGTTACAAGATTACATCTTCCCATCTCCCGTTTTGGTGCAACCTGATGTCGAGAGGGCAAATCAGCAGCTATACATCAATGGTGGCAAACTGCAGCTGGGTGTCAGGAAGGCAAAGTCTGCAACCGAATGTCCAGAAGGCAAACTGCAATCGGATGTCATAGAGGCAATTCTGCAACTTGATGTCAAGAAGGCAAGCCTGTAGTTGAACACCAACGAGGCGAACCCACAACAAAAGAGATTTTCTACTTTAATAACCCCCACTTTTATTTTTATATATATTACTCACCACTATTCTATTTTTCTATTAATTTATACCATTTTATAATATATTGCAACCGAACATTAAATTAATTACCTTATATTTATATTGGTTTCTATATCTATCTTACTTGCATATTTAGTACTTAATATCAACTATTTTGCCATCTTCTTATTATTATTTTGAATCTTTACATAAGTTAGCATTTCATACCACTTCATCGTATTTTATTTTGCTGCTAACTTATTTTAGATTTGGTGGCTACTCACCCCTAACAAAAAAAAAAATCTTATTATTTATACTTTTGTTTACGATTCATTATTTATTTCTATATAATTAGTTTTTGCATTGTTTCAATAATATGTTATTACTTTTCCTACTATGCTGTCTTGTTTTACTCCTTTAAACCATTTATAATTTTCGTATCATAATATTTTCTGTTTCACCCTATAAATTTTTACGCCTATGTACGTATATAATTTTGTATGCTGGTTTTTTTCCTCTACTTGACAATTTGAAAGTATTTTGATATATGCCAACCAGTATTCTATAAATTTAATTTTTATATTGCATATATAATTATTGTATTTACGTTACAAATTATTTTATGATATTAACTTGTTATATAGAATTATTTTATATTGTCTATACCTTAACTAAATTCATGCTCGTATATTTTCCAAACTTTATCCAATAGTCTTCTCTTAAATTACTAATTCAATTTTATCTCGTAATATACAGTACTAGTTCAGTTTGTGATTTTAATCATTCTACCACTTATTACTTTGATAACTTTTGATTTCTAAGCCTATTAATAATTTATTAAAGTATCTATTGACTATACTTCTCTCTATCCTTTCCAATTGCTTTGTTTTCCAAACTCTTTCACAATTAACGACTTAATTTATACTTTCCTTTTATCTAATACTTTACCTAATATTATTTTTGTATGAAAATTTCACTCATTCTATCCTATCTTTCATGGTCACATTTCTTTTCTTATGTTATTTATCTAGTTTTCATGTTCCGTTCTTATAAATTTTGACACTCATAGTGTCTTATATAAGTTTACCTTGTTTTTTCCATATTACATGTTTTTATACTACATTCATTTTCTTAATATTTGCAGTTTTTCCTATATACAATAATGATAATTTTCTTGGTGTGTACGAAATACAACTTTCACCCTAGTAAGTTCTGAGGACAGAACTGTTCTAAAGGGGGGAGAGTGTAACACCCCGTAAAATTGAGTTATGATAATTTTGCCATCGTGTGTTAGGCACATGTAGTTCGTACCATTACGAGTAATATTCGTAACATATTTTTATATAAATGTCATATGTATCTTATATTCTAATTATTTATATGTTTTCCATTTTCTCAAAACTCATTTTTATACTATTTTTAGCCAACTCAAACATTTATTTTAATCATTGTGTTTTACGTACATTGCAGGTGCTTTCAATACAAGTGTCTATTACGTATATTCTCCGTTACGTGAAATATCCGTAATATTATTAAATATACATATTTTGTATTTTGACTGTTTTTCGTTCTCTTAAATCAATTTTAAATATTTAGTAAGTGCATTGCACGTAAATTTTTATGTGTATTTTATTTCTAAAATTTTCTTAGAAAAAATGTACATTTCTTCTCACTTTATATATATTACATTTTGTATTATTTTCATAAAAATCCTTGGGCCCAAAATTGCTTTTAAAGCCCACAAAAATTATTTAAATAAAAACCTACACACAACTTGTCATATAGAATACCCAATTTTATTCAATAAAAATAAATAATTAAATGGGTGAGTGTACACAAAGCACGTGCAAGTGCACACGTGCAATGTGCACACTCCAAAGAGAGGGGGCGGCTGACTTGGTGAGTGGGGTGAGAGTGAGTGGGTTAGTGGGTGATGAGGTGGACAATTAGTTATTTAAACCACCTAATTAACCCCTATAATTACCCTACATCTTAAACCATTCAATACACAAATTAATTAGTCAAAAAAATCAAGAAACCAAACAGAGGGTGCTCGAGTGTTTGCTGTGCTTTTCGGTGGAGGAATGCTTGGGTGATTTGTGGACTTTTGGGAGCTTTTGTGAAGGGGATTGATACTAGTACACTCTCTAATAGGTGGATGTCTCTACTTCCTTTCTAATTGTGTTTTAAATGAATGTGTAGGAGACTCATGTTAGAATTTTAGGTGTGAATAAATTGTTTTACTTCTAATGATTTGTGTGTGATGCAAATTGTATGGATATCTAGAAATCTAGAAATTGATGGATGTGAAAAATGCATGTTAAATTGAAAATTATAATGTAGAAACAATGTGTAGTTAAATTCTAGTCGAGTTAATTCTTCTATGTCATGCCATGCAAAATTATAATATAGTATGAGTAAATTCGGTAAATGAATTTTAAATGAAATTGAGTTGGGTTTGATTTGAGTAGACTATAATTTTGGAGAGTGGTGACTAAAATTATATATATGTGTGTGCGTGTGCTTGTAGAGTAGTGTTCATGTTTTATAAAAGACATGGTGTACGAATGTTCTCAAAATTGTTATCTACATTTTATTTTGTATAAAATCACTTTGTTAGAAGAAAAATCAGTAAGAATTCGTTACTGGAATTTTTGAATTGTGTCATATAAACAAATAAATTTGATACAATTAATTTAAATTGATTTGAATGTATATATTTAAAAGGGGGGAATGAACCGAGAATGGGTTCTTAAAGTTCCCAACTCTTATATTATCATACTCGGTGTTTGGCTTTGTGGCTAGCGTGTGAGCGCTGTGCCTTCGTGCTGCCATGTGGCATGTGGGGGTCTCTGTGGTTGCGGATTCGAGTGGGGTTGGCTCTGTTTATTTTCAAAACATTTTTTTAAAGGTCAGAACAGTAGGTAGTTGAGTATTTAAACAATCATAGCACTTTATAACTGAGCACTGAGTTGGCTCAGTGGTTGGACATTTGGTTTGCTGTCTGCTGGCTCTGGTTCGAGCTAGGGCGGGGTACAGCTGAGTTTAAAACACATTTTTTGGGGGATTTTGAGTACTGTTTTTATTGGAAAATTCATGAAAAAAATCATAAAACATTATTAGAATAATTTGGAATTATTTTACACTATTCTAAAGATATTTTTAGAATCTAAAGGGCATGTTTTGTTTATCTGTTGAGTTAGAGTTCAAATTTAACATGTATATGGTTGAAGATATTAAAAGTTAATTTTTAACGAAATTAATGTAAAGTTGAATTGGAAATAAATACATTTTGGTGATGATTTTGAAGAAGTTGAAATTTAAAATAAATAAACGAGTTTTGATTGAAATATAGATTAATGTGAAAAGAGCTATAAATATTTGAAAGTGATTAATTTTGAAGAATCGAGTTTTGAGAAAACTTTGGACGTGATTTGTTTGATTTACTAATTAAAAGTTGTTTATGAGAGATTCGATTTGGAAATTATTCTTGAATGAATTTTTTTAAACAAAAAGTTGAATACTTCATAGATAAAGAAAATTGTTGAATAAAAGTTGAAATATTTATGTTAAGGTTAGATATAATCTATTTGATCTCGGAGTGAGATGGTTGTTGAAATCTAGAGGCTAGGCGAGACCCTAGTGACCGGCATTTGTGATTAATGATAATTTGATAACTAACCAGTGTGGGTTAAGTATCTCTTGAGAAGTAGCCAGCTTGGGCTGACTTTCTCTCGTGTTGATTTAAGTCCGGTAGGGTAAGCTAGCTATAGGTTCTGATGATTTTAAAATTAAAACTTAAGTACAGGCACTAAGGGGAGATGTGATAAAGTATGGGCAAACATGACTATGAGGGCCTAGATAGCGTGATGCGAGGTATCTCCAGAATTACCAGGGTTGAGGCTTGCGGTGAGGAATATTACTCTAGAATTACCGGGATCAAGGCGATGCTCGTGGGGTATTTGTGTGATGAGGTACCCATGGCAGCGCGGTGTGGATTTCGTCCCCAGAATTATGAGGGTGTGAGGCGTGATGGCCGAAAATCACTTGCGGTGGGAGAACGACTCTCAAGAATTATTGGAGTCATAGCTCGCGGTGTGGGTATTCGCCTCAAGAATTAATGGGTGTGAGGCAGTGTGTCCAAAATCACATCAGGTGGCAGTGCGATACTCAAGAATTATCGGGGTGGTACAAGATATCTAAAACATACATTAGTCACCGTAGTAGTATTCATAGCGAGGGATTAAACCCTATATTAAGGAGTACGATAAGGGCTTGCCCTCGGACCTATATAGAATGGGATGCATAGAATCCAAACAAGTATGTATTAGTGCATCGTAGTGTAATCTGTATTAGGCATCTAAGGCATAACATACACTGACATGTTCAAGATAGTCACTTTTACATGTTGTAGTATATTCAAGTTTGCGGTTGTTATTGTGAGTCGTTATATTACAGCATAGTGAGGATCATTTTTTCATTGCAATCCGTCAGTTGTATGCAACTGACGTGCCTTATTGGTCAGTGGGTGTATTTTGGAGGATTAAGGAATTGGTTTTTCAAAAAGCAACTGTAGGCTTTCGAAAATCAAAAGCCTCACACTCGCTTTCTGAAAAAGCGATGAGGTTTTAACCACACTCGCTTTTCAGAAAGCGGGTGAGGCAGTTTGGAATTTTTTTTAAAAAAGTAGGGCAGTTTGGAAAAAACTTTCAAAAAGTGGGACAGTTTGGGGAAAAATCCCAATCTATCTATATACTCTGTATCGCAACAAATCATCCATTCAATATACTTTAGCATGTGCAAATACACATAACTTTTGATTCCCCGAATATATATATATATATATATATATATATATATATGATAGAGTCCCGAATATATATTAATTGAAGATTTTTTGGTGTAAACGGAATACAAAGTCTAACTAATTTCATTTATTAAGAATTTATTTGAATAACTTCAATCATTCTGGCCGGTTGAAATTATGATTAGTTTTCTACTAAAATTGGCAGCTTGTTTGGTTGTAAAAGGGTGGAATGGTACTATAAATTTAGAAAACTTTAGTAGTGGACAAGACGAACGACACACTCAAACTTGCTTAGTGATATTGGTAAAAAAAGTAGCAAATTAGGGTTGTATGATTCCAGCATAGATCCTAAAGCTTCTACAGGCAAATTAGTCATAACAGGTCTGAACCTTCTCCTGACTCATCTACAAGACATGGATTGCTTTCAACCCCATTAAAAGTGACTAGGCCCACTAGAAGAGGCACCTAGCCTGTGAGGGTTGTAAGTCAAATCTCTTATCTCCTAAACGAGAGTCTTATCTCTTAAGGAGGAGAATCAACACGAGATAAGAGATTCATATCAATATAATGGATTCATGTTAATCTCTCAAACTTTTTCTCAGACCTATAAATACCCTCCTTCCTTATCAGACAAAAATAGTATGCAATTTATCTCTCAAACTCTCTTTCTCTCTGTCCCCGGGGCCATCCTCAGTGTTTCAAGCTTTTTGTAGGTCCATCAGCCGTCTCAACAATCTTCGGATTCAAATCACGGTGTTCAATCAACGATCCAGATCTACTCTATGGAGCTCTGTCTACTTTTTACGGCGACGATCAAAGGTTAGATCTTTAGTAGTTTCTTTCAAATATAAACTCACTATCTGTTTGCTCCCACACCAAACTAAGCAACAACGGATTGGCGCCGTCTGTGGGAAACTACATAGACCTACTTCATAGATCAAAACTTGTCGTGAGAAATACCGAATTCTCCTGCCATGCCACCAAGACTAAGAGGGAGAGCAACGGCCTCAAGCCGTCGAACCAACTCTCTTCGTCAATCAGCTCCTCTTGCCTCTTCATCAGCTAAATCAGTCCCAACTAGCATTAGTATAAATACTCGAAACCCGGATCCGACCGGACCTGACCCGACCCGGTATTGGACCGAAACTAACCCGACCTATCCGGGTCCGAGTCCGGGTCCTAAAATGGGACCGTTGTACTTTTGGGTCCGGTTCAGGGTCTACTTAAAAGAGACCCGACCCGTACCCGGACCCGGACTCGTTAAAAAAGACCCAAAAATCATCATAAAAATAAATATTCTATCCTCATTCCTCCTCAATTCTAAATCTTACTGTTCCAAACTCAAAACTCATGCCTTTGTTTATCTCCTCTATTCTAAATCCTCCATTCGCCGCCTCCGCTCGCCGCTCACACTTCCGCTCCTACCTGAACGGGTAGGAATATTTTAATAGGAACCAAACCCAGAACCGGACCCGGTCCTCACGGGTCCGGGTCCAGGTCCGGGTCCAATTTTTGGACCCTTAGGGGACCGGGTCCGGGTCCGGATGTGAAGACCCGACCCGATACCAATGCTAGTCCCAACAGCCTAATCAAGCTCCTATCAATAGAGAAGCACTGGGGGCTCCCAACAAAGCCGTCATGAACAACACCCTTTGCATGATCATATCTTAGTCCATAATGCCTCCACTGATTCAATGGCCTCGCGAGGTCCTCAAGGGTCGAGAGATCTTTTCCAAATCATCAGCACCAGGCAACAAGGAACTGATCTATGAATCTGTTTGGATGAGAGGTGCGCCCGAACTGAGACCACCCGCTCAGAACGTCAAGTGAACTGGAGAAGCAACTCTCCCCCAAGACAGAGATCAAGTTACTCCTCTCATAGGGGGCACACTGTATAAAGAAGCCCAAGTCATGAGAGTCGAAAGCATCTTAAGAGAAACAAAAAAGCAAGAGGCCCTGGTCACTATGGCCGAATTAGAAAACTTCAAGCATGACATCCTTCAAGCTATCTGAGGTACTCATGATCAGGGTCGACCCACATGGAACCGCCACTCTACTCCATCAAGAGAAGAAGAATCCAACGACTCAACTAGATCCAAGAAAAAGGATGACCCAGGCCTTCGGCGCATCCTAGAAGTAGAAGATCGACTGGAAGAGATAAAAAATTATGGGAACAGCTCCAGCAGGGCGGTATACTTTGCCTCACTCTAGAGTCAATATTCTGCTTCGACTAGCTCGAGTAGCTTTTCATAGCGCACTTCGCCACTAGCTGCAAGGCTGAAAAATATGTCCTTCCCTATTGGAACTGAAACAAAAGGACGAAGAATTGCTGAAAGGCTTTGTCAAGCACTTCACAGCCGAAACAAGATCCATAGCTTCCCTAAACTCATCAGTGACGGTTGCTGCTTCCGCCATAACTTCACTCACACAGACCTGAAAGCCTCCCCATGAAGAAGCCACCTAAAGATTTTACTGAGCTTCTAGAAAGGAGTGACAAATATGTTAGAGTTGAGAAAGATCTTTATCTTCAAGGCAAGAACAATTGACCTTCTGGGAACAAACGGAATAATGCAAGTGAGGAAGGACCCAGAAAGTTTCAGAAAGACAATGCAGGTCAACACAGTCCTCCTCCGGTACCACGCTTCAACAAGTTCACTCCCCTCAATGCAAGTGTGTCAGCCATCCTCATGGAAGTTGAGAATGACAGAATAATCTGCCATTCTGTAATACCCCGCAAAATAGCATATAGCTATTTTTGCATCGTAATCCGTGCACAGATGAGAATTGCATGTGCTTATATATTTTTCTAATAATAATGGATTTTAATTGAGAAATTTCAGATGTATTAGTTATTCTGAACCCAATGAGGTATATTCGAGATATCTTCTCAATTAAACTGTATGAATTATCCCGATTATTTAAACGAGACATTCTTTGGGAAAATAATATTTTTAACATATATTCTTATATTTTATTTTACAAATAAATATTTTATTTGTATATGGAGGTACACATACATATATGGATGTACTTATACCTTGATTGGGTCGTATATGATATATATGTACGGATACTTGTATGCATTCTACATGTATATGTATATGTATATATCTATATATATATATATTTGTACGAATACATATGTAATTGAATTGTATTAAAGTGGATTGTACATATATATACATATGTATAATTGGAGTGTATATATATACATGTATATTGTAGGGTGGTACAAGAGACTCACACAAAATCCCCCACCTCTATTTCCTTCCTCGTTTTCATTCTCCTCATCTCCACCGACCTCTCTCTCTCTCTTCCTTCTATTCCATTTCGGCAGCAACCAACCCAAAATCTCCATGGCCAAATCCAATCTCCATCACCAATCTCAAATTTTCACCCAAAATCTCCACATCCATCTTCTTTACTTCTTCCATTATTCATGTAACTCCTATTTTCCATTTTATGTATTTTGAGTGTATTTTCTTTTCCTTTGTATTTGATTCAGCTTGTATCTCTTTTTGGACCCTTTTTTTTGGATCTTTTCTTCTATATATTCATTTGGTTGATTTATCATCTCATTTGAGTTCTTGATTTTTCTATCTGTCTATTCTTCCCTTATTGATTGATCGAGCTTTATTTTGATCCCAAAAATTCTTATTGTTCCATCCTAATTATACTGTTCTTGTCCTATTTCTTTATTATTCAGTTTGATGCTATCTTGATTTTTGGGTTCCTTTTTTTTAAAAACCATTTGTTCTATACCTAATACCCAATTAAATCCTATTCTATTTCAAATCCTATACTCTAAATACCCTGAAACCTATCCAAACCCATTATAAACCTTATTAGCTAACACCCCAGACCCGAAACCCCTAGACCCGTGATGCCCAATCCCATCATCTAAACCTTATATATCTGTCTATATATATTCTAACCCATCTACCCACTGTTTCATCTCCCCTTCACCTATACCATCTGCCTCCCGATCCTCCCTCTCTACCCTGCTTCCGATTCCCCTTGACCCCTCGTCCCCCGGTGTTTCCATCATGACCTCCGACTGCACCGCCCTCGAAGCCCTCCCTGCCTTTCTCCCCGTGCTCCTCCATCCCGACCATCAACCCTAAGCTTTCCCCTGTGCTGCTTGACCCCGCAGTCAGTCCCCCCTTCGTCGCATGCCTGTGCCCTGCCGACCTGCCCTGTATGCGCCTCTTCCTCGATGGAAGGCAGCAGCACAACACCTCGTTGGTGCCGTGCTCCGTCGACAGCATCCGCAGGCATCATCCTGTCGCCCGTGCCGTTCCCCGCTGTTCTCTTGGGGTGTGTGTGTGTTCCGTCAAGTTTTGGTGTGGTACACGTGCTCGAGTGTGCACGTGTTTTGTTGGTTTGTTCGGTTCTCATTCATGGTTCGTGATTCGTGTTCGTTGTGGTTGTGTTCGTGCCGGGATCCGTTCCGTTATTCTTTCTTTGGCTTCGTCATTTTCTTCGTCGATTAAGGCAAGTAACTTGTATTCTTTCCTTTGTGTAATACAAGTACTAAATACCGCATGTAGTATAGTTGGGTTCTAGAGATAATTCGTGTGTGAAATTCCTTTGTTGATATTGTCTCTACTGTGTTGATTCGACCATAGTTGCCTCACGACATGCATGACATGAAATAACATAGGGTTGACCACTTCTTGTTGTATATATGTGTGTTGTTCATATGATGTCATGTGCTCATTCGTGTTATTCGTGGTAGACTTGTTGTGGACTTCTGAAATACCATATACCATGTTGTTTGGACATCTAGTACACTATATTTCATGTTTGGGCAGATTTGGATGAGTTTTACATGAACTAGACGATTTTATGTTCAAAGAGTAATTATGTATTTTTCTGTTACCTTGCTTTTGATCAGTATTTTAGACCCTATTAAGGTCAGTATTTGAAAATATTTTGTGAACATGATTTGTAAAGAATTCTGTCTATTTTCCAACCCTTCTGACAGATCTCAGTTTAGTTTTATGGTTTGTGAGTTATGTCTATTTTACTACAGAGGTGTAAAGAGATTTCCAGATTTTGTTTTCTATAAATTCTAAAGAGTAATCTACTTTTATCATTATGTTAGAAGTATTATTTTGATCTAAAATTTTGCACAGTACAACTATACTTGAATGGGATTAATCCTGAATTTTTTTGGATTTATTTGATAAGTTTTACAAACCATTCTATGTTTTCAAACAATTACTAAACATGTAGAATTTTCATACTGTTCAGTAAAGAACCTGATTTTCGACCTTATTCTACTTGCTGTTTGTAAAATATTTGTGAATATGAAAATTATCCTACTGTATCTATTTTATCAACTTTTTAACGGATTTGGATATCGATTTATGGTTTGTGAGATATTGTTGTTTTCGTCCTGCAGTGTTTGTGATTCCAGATTTACAAAACCTCTGCATCTTTATGTTTTCTGATTTTTGTTGACTAAACTATTTATATTTAAAAACTATGAAATTTTATATTCTGATGCTAAACATATAGGGAAATACCTCAGATTTTTCGTGGATTTAATTAATGAGTTTTCATGTTGTTTTCCTGACTTTGAATACAATCTTCTGATTTCTGGCTGAACATGTTTTCGGGTTTCAATTCAGTTTTGACTCATTTTTTTGTGAATTGCCATATGAATTATATATATTTGCTGGATTCGGACAGGAGTCTATTTTCCAGATTCTTTGACGGATCCAGGTTTGCATGTTTGTAGCAACGTGAATTCCAAATTTAGCGCAGTACTGTCTTGCTATCCTGAACTAGAATTTTCATTGTTCTAATCTTTTATGAGTTATTTTTCACCTGTGCATGTTTATTCTTCATCCTAAACTTGTTACTTGATCATGCTATGTTATTCTTGCTATGTTTTGTACTCACGCATGCCTGTTTGATAATAATAACAAATAACCAAGCAGGAATTTAAGGGAAAGATCTAATAGTGGAAAATATAGAAACGTATACTCGGAAGGGGATCCACAGATCCTACGTGATTACTTGATGCTTGGTACTTGACACGTGATTACTTGCCACTTGCACAACTTGACACGTGATACATGATACATGATTCTTGGAATTTGGAGCTCGATTACTTGATACTTGTCCCTGAGTACACTTTCCTCTATGATCCACTATGAAATCTAAAGCAAAACTGTTTGAATGTAGCAACCATGTAGTAAAAATCGGGATACATGAAGTGCTACCTAGATAGTAATAACTACAAGACTTGACAATGACACTTGAACATGATACGTGATTACTTGATACTTGATATTTGATACTTGATACTTGACACATGATACTTGTTACTTGTTTACATGATACTTGTTCACTTGACTCTTAATACATATCACTTATACTTGTTCATCTTGCCATGATAGTTGTTATATTTTGTCATCATGCCTATTCCATGTTATTGGTTATCTTTTCCCATGTACTTGTATCCTGCACTACAAGCGGTCCATAACTTGCATTGACAGAAGTTTGTTTTCTTTTTCCTTTTCCTGCAATTTATTAAATTGCAGATTTTAGAGAACAGTTAGCAGATGGAGTTGGTGATATGAGATACTAGCTGCTGGAATTTTGCTATTATTATTTCTTGTTGCTTATTTGAACAATTGTACTTGATTACTTGGATTATTTGTATTTGGGCACTATGACCCAGGATATTGATTTATTCAGATCTGGATTATTTGAGATTATAATATTTTGGTTTTAAGTATTCTTGATGGTATTTTGATTCATATATGGATGCTTTATTGACTTCTCTTGCTTCTGACTCTGATTATTCTTATGAAATGTTGTAAAGATTCTGAATAGCTTATGGATGATGAAAATTATTTGCTGGGCTTAGTCGTGTATCCGTATTTCGTATTCTTTTTTAGGAAGCGGGGCACGACACTCAATCTTCTTCTATTTATCAAGAACCCATAGCAAGAGAGCAAGAAGGGAGATTGAGGAAGAGAGTCATGATGTTCTTGGAGTTTTGTAGAAGGAGAAGAAGAAGAGAGGAGGAGGAGCAAGCAAAAGCCAGTGGTAAACTCTCTTGCAACACAACAAAGTGGGTGATTCTCTTAAATTCTAAAATTTAGTTTTTTTGGTGTGTATGTGATTTTAGCATGTGGTAGTAGTTTAGAGGAATTTGATTATCATGTTTAAATATTGACATGCTAAGAAAACCAAGTTTGTATGGTAGAACAACTTTTCATGATCCTTTAGTGAAGAAGCTTGTTGTGATGTGAGTTTGGGAATTTCTAGCTCTCAAAAAGTTGTGAACTTTGGACTCAAATTGTAAGGATTGTTATTCTATGTATTTAGAGTATCCATGAATTTTTTTCAGAATATTTGGAGTTTGTTTAGTAGCCCAAACACACACTCAAATTTTGGACAGAGAGCAGCTGAAAAAGCTGATGTTGTATGAAATTTGTTGTGTCTTTCCGAAATTGTAACTCAGTATTAGTTGGGTGTTTTGAGCTGAAAATTTTTATGGATACTCTTGTATGTATCTATGACCATAGACTTAAATTTCATAATTTTCTGAGGTCGTTTGATACCTCAAAGAATTTGTAGATGGCAACTGGTCTAAAGAATAGAGGCTGAAGCTGTCTATTTTAGACTGAAGTTCACCTAGTCATAACTACTTGTGTGTGTATGATATTGCTATGAAATTTTGCAATAGCTTAGGGTATGTGTCTACATCTTGATTCTCAAATTTTAGAATTTTTAAATTGCATTTGATCAAGTTTCAAAAATAAATAGTGTCAGGTGGTATAGACCCTGTTTGGGAATGCAGCTTAAATTTATATTATGTTTGAGGAGTCATAACTCTTTGTGTATTATGAATCTGGATACAAATTTTGGCCACAATGGAATGGTATATGTGTGGTTTAAGAATCTCAAATTTCATGAGCTTTGGACTTAGAGTTGATTTGTTGTTGAATTTTAAAGTATACCAGGTTCAGCTTAGTTCAATTGACTAATCTGTGCAGATGGATAATTCTAGAGTTATGTGTTACGAATTTGGAAGATTAATAAACTAGAGAATTGTAGTAGTGAGTCATAGCTTTCCAAAAGATCTGGAATGATGTAATTCCAGTTTGTGGTTTGAAAGTTGTGATTTTTTAAAGACTGGGGCAGATCCAGTCTAGATTGAGACCATGTTGTTAAATGAAGCAATTTTGTTCTGTTTGGACACCTGATAGAAATTGGAGATTTTAAGGACTTTATGATTAAATCTGATGATGTGTTCAACAAGAAAGTTGTAGTAGATACTCCTACCTTTCCATAGAATCTGGAATCGAGTAATTCCGATGAGTGAGCAAATTTTTATTCTATTGGAGAAGTGCAGCAAGTGCAGGAAGGAATGTACAGCTGAGAGTGTATGAGGTTTTTATAGTACCAAGTTGATTGAATTTAAGGAAATGGTTAACTGAAGAATTGTAGCCTAGGGCCATAGCTTCCCAGAATGGGTAGTATCAAGCAATTCTGAATTATAAATTGGAAGTTATGGATGTTGCAAGTTTAGCAACCGGCTGCCCTGATCGACTCCAAGCTTGTGTTGAATTGGGAACTTGAGGAATTTGAGGATATTGTCTTCTAAGGGATTGCAGTAATGTCTCCTACCTTTCTAGAAAGCCTGATTTTGTTGGATTCTGATGAGAGTAACTTGATTCGCGGCAAGTGGTATTTGCTTGAACTGCTTACGATTGGAAGATTGATGAGGAATCCTCTACATACTGCAATGTGGTGATCATGAGCTATTAAGTTTAAGATGTTTTAAGCACCTCATTTGGGACTTAGACAAGTTTCCTGTGCTTGGTACTCATGGTGGACACATGAGTGAGTTGAGAAGATAGCTATATGGTTGATTGTGATTGGGTGTCTTGATGCCTGAGTCTGTCAATGGTTGAGTATTGGTGTTTGCGTATGTTTACCTTCATTCACAATTTTTATGCATCTTTTGGGCGCCGTTGGACTACTCGCTGAGTCACGGGCCGGGGTTATGGTCGAGGGCCCGTGAAGGTATTGGAAATCGGTGAATGTTGATTCACCGTGGTTATTTATTTATCTTGACAAGACCGGTCAGGCTCAGCATCGGTTGATACAACACCGTGTATGATTGAGTAATAACATGTTAATTTTTCAGTAAACTGCATTGATTAGGTTTTCTTTATTGTTCGCTTGAAGACCGAATTGGTGTTAGGGGTGATTCCCTATAATCCGACTCGTTCTAAGAGTTAGCACTAGGCAGTGATAACCAGGGTTGTCTCTTTGTGTCATTAGGGATACGTGCTGCGGTGCGTATCTCGCACTGTTGATTCCTGAAGTGCCATGGTGTAACATCTGTTTTTTTTATTCCTTAATTATTTGGTTTAAATTATTTTTAAATATGTTTCTGAGTATATTTACCCCTATTAATTGGTTTTATTAGCATTAGAATGATTAAATTGATATTTTGGGGTAAACGGGAAAAATTGAAAATATAGGAGTTTTGAGATGAGTTTTCTCGGAGGAGACGAATCCGATTTGACCCGAAATTTTTCTGGGGCGTTTGTGCATTATAGGGGGTCAGTAAAATACTAGAATTTTTAGTTTGTGGCTTTTGGTTGTAAACTTCTCAAAATCGAGCTGAAATAGCCTATTTTGGGTCATTTTCTTAAGTATTTGGGCCTAAAGCCCATAACCCCAAACCCAAACCTTATTAAAAACCCAAAAAATTGCAAAAATGCCATTCTCCTAATCTTTCTCTCCCTCCTCCTTTCCTGGCCGATCAGAACTTCTTCCCCCTTTTGAAACCCAACTAGGGTTTTTTTGAAATCCACCTAATCTCCACCAATTTTCAAATAAATTTTAGGGTTTTGGCTAATTGAAGGGTGTTCTTTTACGTGGTGGTGTCGGTTTTCTGAGAAAGTTTCATGAAGGTATGATAAATTGTATAATAGTCTATTGGATTATATGCTTTTCATTTATTTTACTAGAAATTGATGTAGGGAGATGGATAGAGTATATAGAACATGTTAGGAATTAGAAATTGTGGTTATAATAATGAAATTGAGAAGTGGTAATTTTGGCATAAAGCCAAATTTTAGGGTATGTGAAGTTGGGTAAGAAATTTGATTCTAGTGACTTTAGAAAATGCATTTGGGGTTGTAAAATAGTGTGAGAGTATTAATATGAATTTAGGGTGATTTTTGTAGGCTTAATTCTCAATCAAATTGAATGAGAAAGAGTGTATGTATATTATGCACGCCGGGTGTTCGGTGAAATGCCCGAGCGAGATTAAGTTGAGAATTTGTTAGATTCGGAGGTGTAATTGAGTCTTAGTATTATTATTAACTCTAATTTGAGAGATTAGGACAGAAGGGATTAAAGAAATTAGAAAATATGAAATTTTCTTATGAGAAAGCCTCCGATCAATAAGGGAATGTTTGTATTGGGACCCGAATTCGAAATCCGTCGATGTAGCTCAGCTACTTAGGTCATTTGTGATACGTGGGTGAAGACGGATTCGAATTTGGAGGTTCGTAGGTCGAGTTTTGAGTTTTAAGCTAATCGAATCTATAATTTCCTATTTATGTGGAAAAAGTCGAACTTCGACAGGCTACAGGGCGGACCGGGGACATCATTTGCTCGATCCGTCAAGTGAGTATGTTGTGTTTATGTATATTTTATGTTGTGGCCGAATTTCGTGGCATTTCAATATAATTTGTAGAAGTTATGCTAAAAATTCATTTTTCCGAAAAATACGGATTTTTAAGGGCCAAAAACGGGTTTTTGTGAGAATTGACAATATTCACTATTTTAAACACATCAAATCTACCCTAGAGGTTAGTGTGACATGTTTAAGCAATAAAAATTAATAACTCACGTGGTTTATGTCGTTTTCTACTCCGTGCATGTTTCGTGCATGTTTTTGGCCACATAGGCCCTTATAGGTTGTCTGGCTCACGTGGAACGTGGTATATGGGCCAGCTTGTTATATTAGGATGTTATTAGATATAATTAGACGAAATTAGTGATTGTGATCATGTTTTGAAAATCTGTGTAATTATAGTGCCCGTTTTGTGCATGTTTTGGGGCATATAAGCCCTTATAGGTGATTTTACTTATATGAAACATGATGTATGAGCTAGTATGCTATAATTAGATATTATAAGATTTAATTAGAGGAAATAAGTAATTTTGGCCCCTTTTTTTCGAAACCCGCATGTGTGGTGTATGTTTGTGATATATATATATATCTTGATATTGACTCGTGATGTGATAATGGATGAAATTAGTAAGTGGGTATAGGTTTACATTATAATTATGTTCGAAGTGAATTAATGAGCAATAGTATGATATTGTAATGTGATGAATTATATGTTTTGATACTCTTACGATATGGAATAACATAATGTAGTTCTTTTATTAATATTATAACTGGGCGTATGCCTATATATGGTATAATGAGGTAATGAATAATATGGTGTTCTTAATATGGGATGTTATAACAAAATAAATATCTTGGCGCATTAATATTATGCATTAATATGATATGATGAGTTTATGTGTCGAATAACAGGGTGTATGCTTAATGTGGTATGATGACATGAAGATAAAGGATAAGATGGTACGTGCTAATAAAATGTGTTATTAATTCACATGATTAAAGTCAAGGTTGTGGCAATTATTGAATTCATAAGTGAAATGCGTGTGTTGATAAAGTAAGCAGAAAAGATGAAATGATTAATGTTAATAACATATAATTTTGTTGACCAGTACCTACAGCAATCCTGGGGGTTTAGGCTAGACCTCCTAATACCCAAGGACCGGCTTGGGGTGCGGTGTTTTTCCCTCCTGGCTATCGGCTGGGAGGAAGTACCCAGTATATCTGGGGTGCGGTGTTTTTTGCCCAAGCTATCAGCTTGAGGCCCGGTTTCCCTCGATGACAGCTGTCGCGAGGAAGTACCCAGTTTACCTGGGGTGCGGTGTTTTTCCCTCCTGGCTATCGGCTGGGAGGAAGTACCCAGTTTACCTGGGGTGCGTGTTTTTCCCTCGATGACAGCCGTCGCGAGGAAGTACCCAGTTTACCTGGGGTGCGGTGTTTTTCCCTCGATGACAGCCGTCGCGAGGAAGTACCCAATTTACCTGGGGTGCGGTGTTTTTCCCTCGATGACAGACGTCGCGAGGAAGTACCCAGTTTATCTGGGGTGCGGTGTTCCCTCGCTAGTTCGGCTAGGAGGAAGACGTAGCCTCGGACGAGTAAGACTCTGTGTGAGCATCGGTCTGCGTGTTTTACTGGGCTGTTGGCTTTCAGTATGTTGGGATACTGTGGCTCACTGGTCGACAAACTAATAAAATAAATAAGTGTTAATAATAAATGTGGTAGTAAAGAAAGTGGAAAGTGAATTGTGATTGTGAAAGAAAGTGGTTGTGAATGAAATGAAAATGAAGGAATACGAGTTATGAGTTTGTGTATGAAAAGAAATGAAAACTGCAGCATGTGGTTAATTTATAATGAAAGTAAAAGAGGTATGTGTTATTATGGGTAGTATAAAGTAACTGTGTAATAAGAATAAGTATTAAAGTGAAATACAGGATGATATGTGTGGATACACCTTGGAATTGTGTCAAGGAACTACCTGCCCGCTATTTCTGTGGAAATGGTGGGAACTACCTGCCTTGGCATAATTCGCAGGGTGAGTTGATATGATAGTGGTAATGACTAATGGAAATGAAGAATTAAGTAAAGTGAAGATGAAAAGTAATTGAAGTAAATTCATAACCAAGCTATCGGCTTGAGATGTGATGTGATATTACCCAGACTATGTGTTTGGGGTGTGGTGATTAATACCCAAGCTATCAGCTTTGGGGTGTGATATGTGATTGCCCAAACTATATTTGGGATATGGAGTATAAATTGATGAGAATGAAAGTGAAATTAATAGTAAATTGAGATATAAGTGAAAACGAAATTAAGTTTAAATTCTCAATTCGATTGAGTAGTAACTAAGTGATATAATGAGATGAGAATGAGCTATAAAATATGTTTTTGATGCAATAAGAATAAGCATTCTAATTAGTGATGTGTTTATGATGTGATATTTGATATAATACAATAAAATAAATACCTGTATTATGAGATTGGTTATGAAAATGGTTATTAAAGAAGGTATGTTGTGATATGAGTTTGTGTATCTTGGTAGTGTGTCGGGGAACTACTCGCCCGCTATTTCCATGGAAATGGTGGGAACTACCTGCCTTGGCACCACTTCCAGGATAAGTAAGTGAGTTGTTGATATAATGCAAGTAAATGAAGTGTCTGGCTAAATAAAAATGAAGAAATATGTAGTAGCATCCCGTGGTTATAAATTTATAAATGAAGAACTGGTGATATGATGATAATTGTGGAATGATGAATATTCGGGTTAGGGAATTTAAATTGAAAAGGAATGGATTGAATGGAAATTCGTATTGTGCGAATATAAAGTAAGGATAGATATGAGGTTGATGTGAAATATATAGTGGAATGTGTGAGTATGGGTAATTTTATAATTTGATACAGATTGAAGAGTATTTGAATAGAAAGTCGTATTGATGATGTTTTTAAGTTCAGAGGTTCAAGATGTATCTTCTTACTTGATGTTTGTAAGTTTAAATTATTTTCGTTATACAATTTAATTTATTTGTTAGATTTTTAAATTATACTCACACCAGAAATGGCTAACCCCTGATGTTTTCTGGGAGTTAGGGGGTCCCTCCCTGTGAGTGGACAACCCTAACTCTCTTGCAGGTTGGTAGCAGCATGACGAGGTAGTGATAGACTTAGGAATTCTATTTTATCGAGATGTTTGATTGATTATGTATTTAGTATAAGTAGATGGTGAATATTGATGTATTATTTTGTATTATGGTAATAGTATAAGTATATATTGCTGTGATGAGGTGAGAAAGCCCGTACCCACCTCGTTGTGGAGTATTGGGTTCTGTGGTTGGTTTCTAAAAAGGTTTTCCTAAATTTTTACAAAAATCTTATATGTTTTCAAAAGAATTTATTGTTTTTATTTAATATTTGATAATCCGGTATGAGTTTGGCCCCCAGAGCATTATATTATATTGCATGTATGTTTCTGCTCATTTTGGCCTGGGGAGCCCGTGAAATGATTGGATGGATTGTGAGCTACAGAATTTTGAGCAGAATTCCATAAGCTTTTTGTGTTTCGGGGCAAAATTTACAGGGGAGACTCTGCCAAAATTTTTCCTGAAATATAACTCTCCTAGTTTATGATCAAAGTGATATAGAAATTGAAAGAATTGAATTTGGAGACTTAGTTTTATAAAAAAAAAAAAAATTGGGGTGTTACACATGGTAAGAATGGGAGCTTCTTGTTGGATATAGGGCTTTAGACCTTCGAGGCCGTCATGTTCTTATGTTGTGTGGACACGAATGGACCATGAGTCTGTTGTCCCATGGATCTTCGGTGCCATAGATATGCAGTTGTAAATCTGTAAGTTCGTCACAGGCATTTGGTATGATTCGATTTGGGGCATTAGTGTAACGCCCCGAATTCCAAAATACACTGAATTCGAGATTCCACTGGATCTTTACACTTCTTTCGTACAATTTTACAAGGAAATTAAAACTTTTCACTTTACATCAGACTTACATGAAAACTTTACACTTTACATTTTACAGCGGAAGCAAATTTACAACATTTAAATAAATGTACATCAATATTTGAATAATCTCTAAGCATCTGTGCTTCTTTAATCTTTATCATGTCATTTACCCTGCATACAAAACTGTGGGTACGTCAGTTTATTCAACCGACGAACATTATACACGGCAATCCTCTCTATGCCGGAAATAGTATAACTGATTTTCCATATTTAACAAACACAAACTTTTCACATATCAAACTAAAAGGAATACCTTATTGATGTTGTGTTGTGATTGTGCACTTAGTCCTTAATGCAGTTATTTATATTACATGACACTAATGCACACTTGTTCAGATTCTATGCATCCCATACTACATAGGTCCGAGGGCAAGCCTCTTAATCGTTCTTCATCTTGTAGGGTTCAATCCCTCGTCATGATTTAGTCTACTACTGTAACTACGGTAAGTATCCTAGATGATCTATGAGTACAAGCTCGTGTACAGAAAACCTGGAGGGGAATCCCACGCCATGTCTTGACGCATCAAGCATGCATTCTGTGGCAATTCAGCCTCCTTCATGGCACACGATCCTCTTGCAGTCACCAAACATCCCACAAGCGTCGCCAAGATCCCGATCTTCTGGAGTAGTGTCCATGCCATGTCTTCACGCATCAAGCATGCATTCTGTGGATCACACCCACATCGTAGACTTGAGGCCCTCATACTTGTGTTTTTCTCTCACTTTTATCATCTCTTCACTATGTACTGAATCCTTAAATTTAATGGAATCATGAACAAAATCAATCTCTTAGAGTCAGCCCTCTCACACTACCGGACTTATTTCTTTCATTTCACAATGACCCAAACTGGTCTTTTCAATATCAATAATCATAATTCATCACTTTCACTTGTCGGTGTGAGTTTTAGCTACACTCTAATTTTCAATTTCAATTCACAATTCATATGTTTGAGTTTTCATACTCGATATCATTTCTCTTTTCCAATCACATGATTTCTAAATAATTCATGAGTCTATAACCATACATAGAATTCAATTATTCATCAAGTAATTCCTCAATATTTATTTCCACATCTAAAAATCATATCAAAATTTAGAAATATCCACAACTCATTATTGTCACACCATTCTTCAATGAGAATAATACGCATCACTTCACATCATATATTTTCCTTCTTATTCATATTTCTTTTCTAACACTTTATTTCAAGTTCTTTTACAAAGTGAAACATTCACAAAAATACAAGTGTAGAACCATAGTTTCAATTACACTTTGTTCTCAAAAATGTATTCTATTTTATTTTAATAACACCCAATTTATTTTTCATAAGTCCTACACAATTTTAGGATAATAATAATATTTTTTTTCATAATTTTTAACTATCAAAAACCACCCCAAAAAATATTTTTTTCCACAATTTAAACACAGGCCGAGACCGGGTTTTGAACCAACAACCACAGGGAACCAAGCCGCAAGCGCTGACCACTAGGCCGATCGCGCCAAGCGATATAAACGGGGGTTAAGATCTTTAAATGCTCTCGGCTGAAGTTAATAAATTTTTAAATGCGCACAAAAATACATGGTGCTAACAGGAATCAAACCATCGACCTGTGAGAAGCCCCGCACACTGTAGCGATTAGAAGCCTTCCGACCACTTGAGCTATAGGCTCAGGTTGTCTCAGTACGATTCGAAATCTAATTAAATCAATTCTCTCTGTTTAATAGAACATTTCGATGTTCAAAAGCTCTCATTTGATTTTTGCCTTTACTAAACTTACTGTAAATTTCCAGATTAATCATTCCCAGAATAATTTATACTCCAGTATATAAAAATATTTTTTTCCCAATAATTAACACATATCTTCCATACAATTTGGTTAAATTATAAGCTACTACTACCACATTTCTTTTTCGACAATTCTTATCCAATTCTGATCTCAATAATCTCTATATCAATTCTCTATTTTTATTCATTTCACAAACCCACAAATTATATTTTAAGTCATTCATTTCAACATTATCACAAAAGTCCATTTAAGCATATAAAGCAACATTGTCATCCACTAACTTTTGCATATAGTTCTTGATGCTAGTAATGAATTTTTCTTCATACAATCCATAGCTATTATTAATTTACACACGACTTAAATTAAATGATGGAAACACATACAAGCTATTCATTAACATTCCAATCAATTAATAAGCCATTTTTCCAATTAAAATGTACTCTTATTAATCTTTTTCATGCATCATCATTTCAATTTAATTCTAGCATGCTTTCTAATTAGAATTGTGGAAAATAACCCACCTTAATTGGAGAGAAATACAATTTGCAACACCTCCTAAAGAAAAGTCCTTGCCAAGAGAGCGATCCTCCTCCTCGATGTGCACACGAGCTCCAAGATGTCAACCCGAGCTCCTTTGATTGCCGGCCTCTCCTTCCTTGGTGCAAACACAAACTCCTCACACACAACTCTCAATCTTTTAACTCACTTGCTATACTACTAATAATGTATTTTATACTATAGGTCTTGGAGAATTAAATAGTACAAAAATAACTAGGCTAGGGGGGTATTTATACTAAAAATTTGGGTAAATGGAAGGCTAGGATCAAACTAGGAGTTAGGAACAAAATGCTAGGATTCAAGGAGGAGTTACAATAACCAACCATGATCAAGTAACCACCACCCATGACTCCACTTGAATTTTTTTCATTTCCCTCCAATGTAAAAACCGGCCATACATCATGTGGTGCATTTGAACGTGTACGTGCAATGCACGTGCATGCATTTGTCTCCATTTAACAAAAGTTGTACATTATATTTTCCATAAAAATAATCTTTAAAATATGTTCTACATTACAAGTTGTATTTAAAATAAAAATGACTCATGGGCTTTAGTTTATGGGCCAAAATAATAGTTATAAAAAAATAATAAATAAATTAGATTTGGGCTTAAAAGGAAAGGCTTATGTTTATTTGAAAAATGCCTTTATATAAAAAAATAATTAAAGAGCACATATACATATATCTATACTCATCATGGAAGAAATAAAATTTAATATTACCAAAAATATTGCACGTGTACACTACGTGCAAAATAAATAATCAATTTTCATAAATGAAAATCGGGGCATTACAACACTCCCTCCTTAGAATAGTTCCATCCCCGGAACTACAGTCAAGAGCGAGAAAACAAACACTCACAACAAGCACAAGAAAAATACAAATACAAATCAAGCAAAAAGCTCGGGATAATCCTTCAACATCCTCTCCTCAGACTCTCAAGTAGCCTCTTCAACCAAATGGTTCCTCCAGACTACCTTGACCATCAGTATCGTCTTATTCCTCAAGACTTTCTCTCGACGATCAACAATCTCGACAGGAGACTCGATGTAATTCAGATCCAACTGCAAACCTTCCGGCACTTTAAGCAAATGATGACTCAGATCTAGAATATAACCTCTCAGCATAGACACATGAAAGACATTATGCACCTGAGATAACTCTTCCGGTAATTCAAACCGGTAAGCAATTTTCCCGATCCTTTTCAATATCTTGTACGGGCCTATAAACCTCGGGGCTAACTTCCCGCCTTTGCCAAATCGAATCACACCTTTACTGGGTGATACTTTCAGAAAGACGAAGTCACCTTCCTCAAACTCAAGGTCCCTTCTCCGGTTGTCTGCATAGCTTTTTTGCCTGCTCTGAGCTTCCACCAACCTTTTCCTGATCAGATCAATCTTTTCAGAGGTTTGCTGCACAAGCTCAGGCCCAAACAATTGATGCTCCCCAACTTCAAACCAACAAACGGGTGTCCAGCACTTCCTGCCATACAGAGCTTCGTACGGCGCCATCCCGATGCTAGTTTGAAAACTGTTGTTGTAGGCAAACTCTACCAAGGGTAAATGCCTTTCCCAACTGCCTCCAAAGTCTAGTACACAACACCAAAGCATATCCTCAAGAATACGGTTGACTCTCTCGGTCTGCCCATCGGTTTGCGGATGAAAAGCATTGCTGAAATCCGTCTTGGTACCCAAAGCTGTCTAAAGACTCCTCCAGAAATGCGAAGTAAACCGCGCATCTCGATCAGACACAATAGTTGACGGAACACCATGAAGCCTGACGATTTCACCAACATACAACTCAGCTAACTTGTCCATCGAAGCAGTGAGTTTCATCGCCAAAAAGTGAGCGGACTTGGTTAGTCGATCAACTATAACCCAAATCACATCATTGCCTTTAGGACTCTTGGGCAATCCCGTAATGAAATTCATACTGATGTTATCCCACTTCCATTCCGGAATAGGTAACGGCTGTAATAGACCTCCAGGTCTCTAATACTCGGCTTTGACTTGCTAACAATCCTCACACTTCGCCACAAATTCTGCCACATCCCGCTTCAAACCTAACCACCAGAAATGCGGTTTGATGTCTCTGTACATCTTAGTACTTCCAGGATGTACCGACAAATGAGTAGCATGCGCCTCCTGAAGAAAACTCTCTTTCAGGTCTGCCTGATTTGGAACGCATAGTCTATCTCCGAACCACACCACTCCATCCCTGATTTGAAATCCGGGCAACCTGCCAGCACCAACCTGCTTTTTCATCTCCAAGATATCAGCATCAACCTCCTGACTTGTAATGATTCTTCCATTCAGTGTAGGCTGAAGCCTCAACTGAGCTAAAGATGCTCCCAATCCTTGCAAGACAACCTCAATACCTGCTCGATCCAATTTCTCAATCAGATGCTTCTGAGTTGTAATCAAACTGGACAAACTGCTCTTGCGACTAAGTGCATCAGCTTTCCCAGGATGATACTTGATCTCAGGTCGCATGTCCTCAAGTACTTCCAACCATCTTTGCTGCCTCAAATTCAGATCCTTCTGCTGATATATGTACTTCAAACTCTTGTGGTCCGTGTACATGTTCAATTTCTCATCATACACGTAGTGCCTCCTTTTGCTTCAGGGCAAAGATAATCGCAGCCAACTCCAGATCATGAGTCGGGTAATTCTTCTCATGCGGTCGTAGTTGCCTAGACCCATAAGCGATTACTCTTCCCTCTTGCATTAAGACACAACCAAGCCCACGATGTGAAGCATCGCTGTAAACATCATAGGCAAAGCCAAAATAGGTGCAGTGGTCAGCTTCTCTTTCAACTCCTGAAAGCTCGCCTCACATTGCTCAGTCCACTTGAAGTTCACATTCTTCTTGGTCAAACTAGTAAGCGGTACGGCTAACTGAGCATAACCTTGAATGAATCGCTTGTAATATCCAGTCATTCCATGAAAACTTCTGACTTCCTTCACTGTAGTAGGCCTAGCTCAATCTCTCACTGCCTCTATCTTCTGAGGGTCAGTTGTCACTCCCTCTTTAGAAAGGATGTGACCTAGGAATGCCACTTCAGATTTCTAGAAATCACACTTGGATAGCTTGGCATACAACTCCTGCTCTTCCAGCTTCTTCAAAACTGCTGCCAGATGCTCGGTGTGCTCCTCTTCTGACTTGGAGTACACGAGGATATCGTCGATAAACACCACGACAAAAGAATCAATGAACGGCCTCAGAACTCTGTTCATCAAATCCATGAAGATTGCAGGTGCATTCGTCACTCCAAATGGCATAACTAAGAATTCGTAGTGCCCATGTCGAGTTCTAAATGCAGTTTTGTGCACATCTTCAGCTTTCACTCGAACATGGTGATATCCTGATCGAAGATCTATTTTGGAGAAAACAGCTGCTCCTTGTAAACGATCGAACAAGTCATCAATTCGGGGAATAGGATACTTATTCTGAACAGTGACCTTATTCAGCTCTCGGTAATCGATACACATTCTCATTGATCCATTCTTATTCTTTACCAAAAGCACTGGTGCTCCCCAAGGTGACGCACTAGGTTGAATAAAGCCTTTCTCCAACAGTTCCTCAATCTGCCGTTTCACCTCATCCTACTCCACTGGAGCCATCCTATACGGTGCCCTAGAAATGGGTGCACTTCCCGGTTGAACAGTGATGCTGAACTCTACATCACGATGCGGGGGTAACCCAGGAAAATCATCCAAGAACACAGTCGGATAGTCCCGAACCACAGGAATCCTTTGCACTTCCACAGGAATCTTTTCTTGTGGATAGCTGGCACCAGCCTAGAACACTTCTTCTTTCCTTGGAAAGTGACTTCAGGTCCACTTGGAGCCTTCACTGTTACTGTCTTGGTCTTGCACTCGATGCTTGCACTGTACACCGACATCCAATCAATGCCAATGATAACATCGACTCCCAAGATAGTCAGCTCGATTAGATCAATCCTGAAAATTCTGTCCCCAATCACAATCTCGCAATCAGCATAGTACCGATTAGTGGTTAAAGTTTTTCCTGATGGAGTAGCTACTGCTAAGATCTTGCCTGGAAAAATCTTCGGTTCAACTCCCAACACTTTAGCAAATTTAGGAGACACAAAAGTATGAAAGGAACCAGTATCGAACAACACAACAGCTTTCATTCCATATTCTGATGCAAAGATCCATTAAATTCAAAGCATGGAACATGAACTTTTAAGTCGATATTTCCATTTCATTGAATTTCAAACTTTATACATTCGAATTGAAAAACATTTCTTGACATCAGAATGAAAACAGTAGAAGCTACAATAGTCTAACTCCTACGGTTCCTCTTCGCTTCTCGAAGTTCTCCCCGTAGTTCATCAACTTCTTCCTTCACCACATCGGTCATATTCTTCCTCTTCTCGAGTTCCCATACATGATGACTGAGAACTGAAAAGTCGTCCTTGCGCTTTGCCAATTGAGCCTCCAGTAATCCGACTCTCTCCCGCAGTGTTTCTACCTGCCTCTGAAGAGATATCACGAGACTACTTGGAACTGGTTCTTCTTCTTCGTCAGAAGAGTCATCAGATGAATCCGGAGGTGAGGTGATCTCTCGGGATTCAGGCCATTCTTCTCTGTCAGAATCTTCTTGCCCTGGGTAGTACACTTCCTCGGAATCTGCTTGTCCAGGATAATAATCTTCCTCGATGATATGCCAATTGTCGTCTCCAGCAGGGTGGAAGTGATCAGCCATCTTAGAAATAGGGAGGAAGAACCATAAGTCATAGAGCAACACAAATGTAAGTAACTTACATTTAAATCTCTAGACTCAAACACACACTCTAATGTCCACTTCTAGGGTGTCGTTCATTATAAATTTGTACAAGTGTAAAGCGTGGCTCTGATACCACTCTGTAACGCCCCGAATTCCAAAATACACAGAATTCGAGATTCCACAGGATCTTTACACTTCTTTCGTACAATTTTACAAGGAAATTAAAACTTTTCACTTTACAACAGAGTTACATGAAAACTTTACACTTTACATTTTACAGCGGAAGCAAATTTACAACATTTAAATAAATGTACATCAATATTTGAACAATCTCTAAGCATCTGTGCTTCTTTAATCTTTATCATGTCATTTACCCTGCATACAAAACTGTGGGTACGTCAGTTTATTCAACCGACGAACATTATACACGGCAATCCTCTCTATGCCGGAAATAGTATAACTGATTTTCCATATTTAACAAACACAAACTTTTCACATATCAAACTAAAAGGAATACCTTATTGATGTTGTGTTGTGATTGTGCACTTAGTCCTTAATGCAGTTATTTATATTACATGACACTAATGCACACTTGTTCGGATTCTATGCATCCCATACTACATAGGTCCGAGGGCAAGCCTCTTAATCGTTCTTCATCTTGTAGGGTTCAATCCTTCGTCATGATTTAGTCTACTGCTGTAACTACAGTAAGTATCATAGATGATCTATGAGTACAAGCTCGTGTACAGAAAACCAGGAGGGGAATCCCACGCCATGTCTTGACGCATCAAGCATGCATTCTGTGGCAATTCAGCCTCCTTCATGGCACACGATCCTCTTGCAGTTACCAAACATCCCACAAGCGTCGCCAAGATCCCGATCTTCTGGAGTAGTGCCCACGCCATGTCTTCACGCATCAAGCATGCATTCTGTGGATCACACCCACATCGTAAATTTAATGGAATCATGAACAAAATCAATCTCTTAGAGTTAGCCCTCTCGCTACTACCGGTCTTATTTCTTTCATTTCCCAATGACCCAAACTGGTCTTTTCAATATCAATAATCATAATTCATCACTTTCACTTGCCGGTGTGAGTTTTGGCTACACTCTAATTTTCAATTTCAATTCACAATTCATATGTTTGAGTTTTCATACTCGATATCATTTCTCTTTTCCAATCACATGATTTCTAAATAATTCATGAGTCTATAACCATACATAGAATTCAGTTATTCATCAAGTAATTCCTCAATATTTATTTCCACATCTAAAAATCATATCAAAATTTAGAAATATCCACAACTCATTATTGTCACACCATTCTTCAATAAGAATAATACGCATCACTTCACGTCATATATTTTCCTTCTTATTCATATTTCTTTTCTAACACTTTATTTCAAGTTCTTTTACAAAGTGCAACATTCACAAAAATACAAGTGTAGAACCATAGTTTCAATTACACTTTGTTCTCAAAAATGTATTCTATTTTATTTTAATAACACCCAATTTATTTTTCATAAGTCCTACACAATTTTAGGATAATAATAATATTTTTTTTTCATAATTTTTAACTATCAAAAACCACCCCAAAAAATATTTTTTTCCACAATTTAAACACAGGCCGAGACCGGGTTTTGAACCAACAATCACAGGGAACCAAGCCGCAAGCGCTGACCACTAGGCCGATCGCGCCAAGCGATATAAACGGGGGTTAAGATCTTTAAATGCTCTCGGCTGAAGTTAATAAATTTTTAAATGCGCACAAAAATACATGGTGCTAACAGGAATCGAACCATCGACCTGTGAGAAGCCCCGCACACTGTAGCGATTAGAAGCCTTCCGACCACTTGAGCTATAGGCTCAGGTTGTCTCAGTACGATTCGAAATCTAATTAAATCAATTCTCTCTGTTTAATAGAACATTTCGATGTTCAAAAGCTCTCATTTGATTTTTGCCTTTACTAAACTTACTGTAAATTTCCAGATTAATCATTCCCAGAATAATTTATACTCCAGTATATAAAAATATTTTTTTCCCAATAATTAACACATATCTTCCATACAATTTGGTTAAATTATAAGCTACTACTACCACATTTCTTTTTCGACAATTCTTATCCAATTCTGATCTCAATAATCTCTATATCAATTCTCTGTTTTTATTCATTTCACAAACCCACAAATTATATTTTAAGTCATTCATTTCAACATTATCACAAAAGTCCATTTAAGCATATAAAGCAACATTGTCATCCACTAACTTTTGCATATAGTTCTTGATGCTAGTAATGAATTTTTCTTCAAACAATCCATAGCTATAATTAATTTACACACGACTTAAATTAAATGATGGAAACACATACAAGCTATTCATTAACATTCCAATCAATTAATAAGCCATTTTTCCAATTAAAATGTACTCTTATTAATCTTTTTCATGCATCATCATTTCAATTTAATTCTAGCATGCTTTCTAATTAGAATTTTGGAAAATAACCCACTTTAATTGGAGAGAAATACAATTTGCAACACCTCCTAAAGAAAAGTCCTTGCCAAGAGAGCGATCCTCCTCCTCCTCGATGTGCACACGAGCTCCAAGATGTCAACCCGAGCTCCTTTGATTGCCGGCCTCTCCTTCCTTGGTGCAAACACAAACTCCTCACACACAACTCTCAATCTTTTAATTCACTTGCTATACTACTAATAATGTATTTTATACTATAGGTCTTGGAGAATTAAATAGTACAAAAATAACTAGGCTAGGGGGGTATTTATACTAAAAATTTGGGTAAATGGAAGGCTAGGATCAAACTAGGAGTTAGAAACAAAATGCTAGGATTCAAGGAGGAGTTACAATAACCAACCATGATCAAGTAACCACCACCCATGACTCCACTTGAATTTTTTTCATTTCCCTCCAATGTAAAAACCGGCCATACATCATGTGGTGCATTTGAACGTGTACGTGCAATGCACGTGCATGCATTTGTCTCCATTTAACAAAAGTTGTACATTATATTTTCCATAAAAATAATCTTTAAAATATGTTCTACATTACAAGTTGTATTTGAAATAAAAATGACTCATGGGCTTTATTTTATGGGCCAAAATAATAGTTATAAAAAAATAATAAATAAATTAGATTTGGGCTTAAAAGGAAAGGCTTATGTTTATTTGAAAAATTACTTTATATAAAAAAATAATTAAAGAGCACATATACATATATCTATACTCATCATGGAAGAAATAAAATTTAATATTACCAAAAATATTGCACGTGTACACTACGTGCAAAATAAATAATCAATTTTCATAAATGAAAATCGAGGCATTACAATTAGTGGCAACAAGACCACTGTATTTGTATTTATTAGTAATAACTGCAAGATTACCAGCCATGATTGTATCTATCAGGAACGGGAAGAGTACAATTGTAGATTGCATTGCATTGCGAGGGTTCGAATCCTGAAACTAGAGAAACGGCTTGATCTGGAGCACATGTAGTATGGGATGTATGCGTATCCAGAGTCTTGCTGACGTTAGATTAAGTACATCCGTTTTGTACTCTGTATAATGCATTAGACTTCAGGTGATGGCATACACGAACACTAGGAAATTAGGATGCACGTTTCGTTTTCCATTCAAGATGATTTATGGGTGTGCAAGTTGGAGATCGTTATTTTCTTATCAGCTTTGCATCAGTAGAATTACTAACGTACCCCACTCTTTAGGTACCGGTCCTACCAGACAAGCAGGTGTAGAAATAATCAGAGTCGCGCAGCGGATGACTCAAGCCGAGGGGCAAGTTCTAGGAAGATAGATTAGCCACCCAGCGAAGTTTTGGCAGTGACCCATTGATCACCATTCCGGAAGATAGCTGATGGCTTCGCAGAGGAGTCTAATCATTTGTAAACAGTTGTATTAAGTTTATGTAATTTGTATTTCTTGTTCAAGAATAAGATAAGGGTTGTAATTATTGATGTATTGATCTTATTTGGCAATAAAAGTTTTTAAATTTTTTGTGATATTTACTATGTTGAGATGCATTTGAAGGCAAATATTCTAGTTCTGTCACGGATGTCCGGTAACGGGGATCCGGAGCGTTACACTTCCCCCAAGATGTCCATAGCTAGCCAGAGAAGAGACAGGAACAAGTGGTGTGCATTTCATAGAGACCATGGGCACACTACCGACAGCTGTCGAGACCTCAAAGAAATAGTTGAAAGCCTGATTCGTCTTGGCTACATCTCCCACTTTGTTCAGCAAAACAATAACATCGAAACCCCTCCGGTTCGGGGGACTAATGAGCATCGAGAGTTGCCCTCCGAATCGCAAGACTCAGATCACATGGCCATTCTCCACTCCATTCACGAATATCCGATTGGGGGATAATCCAACTCCTCCCGCAAAGCATTTGTGAGGAAAGTCAACTCAATAGATACATCCCGCCTGCCAAGAGCATCGGGGTCCCATTATATTTCTCCGACAAGAACTTAGAAGGTGTACGAACACCTCACTGTGACGCATTGGTTATAAACGTTTGCATGGTGAATCCTGAGGTGCACGACATCTTGGTGGACAATGGAAGCTCAGTAAACATCCTTTTTATGAACACTTTCAACTACCTGAAGCTCTTCCTGAGACCAACTCAAGCCAGCCGGTTATACACTCCACGAATTCTCTGGTGTACCCATTCAAATAGATGGAATCATCATACCCGATGTGACATAGGAAAAGCCCCCGCTATTCGAACGGAAGTAGTGGACTTTATGGTAGTAGACGTCAAAGCCGCTTATAATGCAATATTTGGTCGTCCAAGCCTGACGGCCTTTCATGCAGTTGCCACCGCCTACCACATAAAAATGAATTACCTAACAACAGTAGGTGTGGACCAAGTTGTAGGGAGCCAACAGACAGTACGAGCATGCTACACCACCGCAATGGGTGCTCAGTTCCCCCCTCGACGCCATAGAGCTACCGCTAGAAAGCAATCACAGTATCACCAAGTCTGTAAACAAGTTTGAAGCTACTGCACTAGACAATCTTGCTCAAAACTTCTAAACCTACCAAATCATCTCTCACTAAGTCCAAATTCGTATTCATCAGAATAAAGTAATAAATTGAATTCCTCGCCCAAAGCTACTTTGCTCATTCAATGGATAGAAACACTCCCGCCTAAACACATTGGCGAACTGGAAGATTTTCCCTTCTTTTTGAAAAATAAGGGGAGGCTCACTCTAAAACAGGCAAGTCCATGGAAAGTCTACAAAGTTGTTCGCCTAGCAGCTCATCAACTTGAAGACCCGGGGGGCAAAGAGATATCAACAGGGAATTGGAATAAGGAATGCCTCATGAATTTCAACAATGGCGCTTAATGCCTCCTTCTCTATATACTTTCAATATTTTTTAATAAAGGTCAGCCACTAGAGCCGCCACTTAGTTTTACTATCTAATAAAATTTTGTATTAATTTTTGTAGAATTATTGTACAACTCTAAGGATGCAAACAATGAGTTAAATGTCAAGCTTACTACAAAAAATGATACCAAAAACTCATTAAAAGCTCCTTATAAGACGAGTTTGGAGTCCATACCCGTGGCTCGGAGTTACTCTAGCAATTTACAAGAAAGCAAGTCAGAGTTCATCTCGGCATTCGATATGCTCCTGCAACTCGTTAACACCTCAACTACAAGTTTGGAGTTCATACCCATGGCTCGGAGTTGCTTTAACAAGCTGCAATCAAGCATGTTCGAGCTAAACTTGCCATTTGTAACACCCCCAATTTTTTTTAACCATATATATTACTTAAACAATTTCTTACTTAATCTACTTCTTACTTAAACTATTTCTTACTCAAAATAATCTTTATAAATTTCAATTAAAATTTCGGCAGAGTCTCCCTTGAAATATTAGCCCTTTTACAGAAATTCCTTACAGAATTCTGCAAACAATTACATATATCACAACACAGACAATATATATATCAATCCTCCCCAGGCCAAGGCATATCTCATTATAATATGCAAGATAAAAATTAAAAACCAGAAATTTGTTTAAAAACATAAATGATTTTTAGAAAACTTTTGAAAAACTTTTCAAAAACAAACACAAAGAACCCAATACTCCAGAACGAGGTAGGGACGGGTTTTGCATACCCTATCACATCACTATATATCATCATCCCATACAGTTATATACATTATGTAACCCCTGTTCCCACCAATAAGTATTTTCTATGTATTTTCTATGTTTTGATTATTTGTAAATTCATTTTGTTTTAAATTCGTTTTGGATTTTCTATTAAAATCTTTTCTAATCGAAAATTTTATTTATTTTGAATAATGGTGTGTTTTAATTTTATTTTCTATTTCGACTATTTATATTTGAGCTCAAATCAAATATATTATTATTTTGGATTTTAATAAATTTGTTTAAACTCAAATCCCATTTTGATACAGTATTATTATTATTATTGATGTTTATTAAAATTCAACTGTTGCTATTTATTAATTTGTGAAAATCTATAGATCCTAATCTATATTTTATTATCATTGGAGTATGAATTTTATGTCTACTATTTGATTTAATTAATTAATATGTACTACTATATTGCTATCTAATGTATTTTAGCCAAATCAAGCCCAATCTTGTTTATTTTGTGAATCCATACATTCGATTGTGTTTATTAATAGTTGAGTATTATTATTATTATTTCTTGATGTTTATTAAAATTCAACTGTTGCTATTTATTAATTTGTGAAAGCCTATAGATCCTAATCTATATTTTATTATCATTGGAGTATGAATTTTATGTCTATTATTTGATTTAATTAATTAATATGTACTACTATATTGCTATCTATTGTATTTTAGCCAAATCAAATCCAATCTTGTTTATTTTGTGAATCCATACATTCGATTGTGTTTATTAATAGTTGAGTATTAATGTAATGCATATTAATTGATTTAATTATTATATTATATTACTATTGATTTATTTGTTTAATTTTAATCTAAATCCTATTTTTAATTATTTATTCTTTTCCCTATTGGATTTAAACCCAACTTTAAACCCTATATAGCTTTCTCTTATTGGATCCTTATACCCTAAACCCGCAACCTAAACCCGTTAGCCCATTAACTCTCATTTTCCCTATAAATACTAATTGTTTTCCTAATCCTAATTACCCATCTAATTAAACCCTAATCCCTCAGCCGCTCTGTTCATCTTCCCCCGACGCCCTGTCTTCCCTTCCTCTGCTTCTAACACCAGCGAACCCAGCCCCTAACCTCTCTTCTTCCCCGATCGTCGAGCCGCTCATCGCCTTCACCCATCATCACCGCCTTCCTCATCCCTCGTCATCTTCGAGCCCGTCGTTGCTCATCATCGCCGTCATCCTCGTCAACCTCCATCGCCGCCACTGCCGAACTCGTTTGTAAGACCCCCCACCAATCTAACTCGCCTGCCGCCAGTCGCCACCACCCATCCTCCTCAATTTTGCCAGCACCCTGCCCTCGTCCTCATCGACTGCTCACCGCCACCCTACCCTCGTTCATCCTCTTCCTTCGATCGCCATTGCCAAACCCATCCATCGAAGCCACCCCCTGCTATCGCTGCCTCCTCTATTCACCTCCAGCATCGCTCAAGTCGTCCCCATCACCATCGGCCAGCACCCCTTTGCTGCCACAGTCCACCTGAGCACCACTGCCGCTCGTCGTCCTCGTCCGTCAATCGCCAGTCGGAGCCACAGTGGCTGTGTTGATTTTTACTGGTTGCTGTTCTCAATCATGTGTTTTGCCATTTGGTGTTTTGCCCATTGCTATTGGACTCTTGCTGTGTTGTTGTGTGTTGCTTCGCACGGAGTTGCACGTGCTGTTGCGAATTTGTGCATCGTTGCCCCGGGATCCTAATCCTGTTATTCTATTATCTTGGAGTAACCATCATGTAAAGGCAAGTCACAGTCTCTTTCTTGAATCATTCATTGTGTTTGTGTTCAAGAATGCTTATTGAAATTTTTGCAAGTAGATCTCATCGTATTCATTGTATATTGTTATTGTCTTGTTCTTCGTTGGGAATGTAGAGAATTTACACGAGCTAATCCCCTTATTCTTGACTTCGTGCCTATGATTAATATATAATAATTATAGGCCCAAATATATACATATGAGCAATGCTCCATTGAAAATGCAGATGTTATGAAAACTCGTGAAAACCACGCTACAGTAGCGTTTTCAATGGAGCATTGCTATATATATATATATATATATATATATATATATATAGAGAGAGAGAGAGAGAGAGAGAGAGAGAGAGAGAGAGATGCTCCATTGAAACACAAATGTTGTGAAAACTCGTGAACAACGGCCTAGGTTGTTTTCACGTTGTCAATGCTACAGTTGCGTTTTCAATAGAGCATTGTTCATATATATATATATATATATATATATATAAGAATATCTTCCATTGAGCACTCCTTTCTGTGAGCACTCTGTGATCCCTCACCTTTCTATCCATCGTATGGATGATCCAAACCGTTCACATTCATCTGCACGTTTAAATTAGTCTAAATATGTAAAATCTAGTCATTTGAAATTCATTTGGTCATTCATTGAAGTGTTACAAAAATTGTATGGTTGAATATCGTTTTTTTATATAATGACATGATGGATGGGCAATTGAATTTCAAATAACTTGATTTTACATATTTAGACTAATTTAAACGTGTAGATCAATGTGAACGGTTTGGATCATCCATGCAATGGCCGGAAGGGCGAGTGCTCACGAAAGTAGTGCTCAACCAAAGGGGCCTCTCTCTCTCTCTCTCTCTCTCTCTCTCTCTCTCTCTCTCTATATATATATATATCTATATATATATATATATATATATATATATATATATATATATATAATAAAACACAAAGAAAGCTATCAAGTGGCTCACCTTCAGTCTCCCCAAAATCAAAGGCCAAGATCTAACCTCACAAAATACATTTTTTCCTCCAAAGTTTCCCTCCAAAACTCAAATTCAAATCTCCCCCACCCAAAACAACTCCTTCATTTATTTAACTCTCTCTCTCTCTCTCTCTCTCTCTCTCTCTCTCTCTCTCTCTCCGCTATTCAAAAAATTAAGAAATTAAAAAAAAAAAATTTAAAATAAAAATTTAAAAAAATTAAAAAATTAAATTTAAAAAATTTCTCTCTCTCTCTCTCTCTCTCTCTCTCTCTCTCTCTCTCTCATATATATTTATACTTATGGAAATATGGTCTTTTATACCCCCAATTTATAATTATTTTTTAACATATACTAATAGAAACATTGACTTTTATTTATAACTAATTATTGTCATACTATTCAAACTTGAGCTACATAATTGTTGATTTACTGTTTATGAGGCTTTTCATATGTTGTATCGTTCTGAAGACGTGTCGTAGGCACGTGCCCACAGACAAATCTAGTATATATATGTGTGTGTGTGTGTGTGTGTGTGTGTGTGTGTGTGTGTGTGTGTGTGTGATAAATTCTTGGGCCTATAGAATTTTATGGGTGTGGTTGGTTGTCACGCCCCGCTTCCCAAAAGAGAATACGGAATACGGATACGTGACAAAAGCCCAGCGAATGATTTTTATCATCTATAAGCTGTTAGAGAATCTTTACAACATCTCACGAAATAATCAGAGTCGGAAGCAAAAGTATCAACCAACATGCACATATGACCTGTAATCCCTGTTTTTCATTTTGTGTATTTTGACTGTATTTTTTCGTTTTGGTGTATTTTACCCCCTTGTATTTTGTTCGTTTTTCATTATTTTGATCTTTCCCTCATTTTTGGTCTCGTTATCTTTAATTTTATTTTTCTTGGTGTTGTGGTGGTATTTTGGTTGTCTTTTTCCCACTCCCATTATTTTGATCCCTGATAAGAATTTTAAAGCAAAGAATTCCTAATCCTATTTGCATTCCTATTTTTATTTGACCCAAAATCCAAAACCCAATTGTAAACCTATCACTAACCCCTAATACCCATTACCCATTAGCCCACATCTAAACCCTATATATATACCCATACCCTCACAAACCCTAACCCTAACCCTAATTTTTCCCTCTCAATTTCTGGCTCCCTCTCTCTCCCTCTCCTTGCGGCTACCCCAACCCGGCCAGCACCCCTCCCGGCCTGCCTCACACCACCAGGCTGACCACCACCCTTGCCGGCCTACTCCCCAACTTCGGCCACCATCCAATACCCGAGCCCCTTTCTCCATCCCTTGCCGACCTCTCACCACACCACCATCATCAAATCTTGCACCATTAATCCCGAGTTCTCTTCGTGGTGTTCTCGAGTGGCCACTAGCCACTTTGATCATCGTGCGCTTGTGGGAGTTTCGTTCGTGTAGAGATTTGTTCGTGATTGCTTGGATTTATGGATTAGCGGATTTTCGTTCGTGGGTTTTGCTTCTATTCTCGTTTGCATCGTTCTTCATCCCTAAATTAAGGCAAGTAACTTGTTCTCTAATTCATTTGTTTGATACAAGTCCCAAAGTTAACATATAATGTAGTTGGATCTAGAAACAACTCTTGATTATGTTTTCCTTGATGGGTTTTGTCTCTATTGTGATAATTTGGCCATAGATGACTCACGACACCATATGGACATGAATTAACCTAGGATTCGCCCAATTCTTGATTTTTGAGCATGTATGTGAGACTTGTGTGCAAACTCGTGTTTTGGTTGAGACCCATGTGAAAGTCTTTGTGTGGACATGTTAATAACCCTAATTCATGATGTTTATACCTTTGGTAGACTCGATTTCATGATTGGATGTGTTTGGATCAATTTTCTTGAAGCTATGTTGTTTTTGTTTTAAGTGGAAAATCTGTATTTTTGGTACTGTTCTGTATTGTTTGCTGTTTTCGACTGTGCTACAGTCAGTATCTTAATTTCGGTATAAAACATGAGTTTTAGATAATTTTGTCTATTTTCAAATCCCTCTAACCTTGCTTGATTTTGATTTCGTATGACTTAGTTATGACTGTTTTAGTACAGAGGTGTCGATCTTTTCCAGATTCTATTTTTGGGTAATTTTGATAACAAACTATTTTCAAGAACCATGTTATACATATCATTTTGATCCAATACTTTGGTCAGTATTTCTTTATCATGTTAGGGATTACCCAGAATTTTGGTGAATTTTATTGATAATTTTTATGTGTTGTTCCATGCTCGCTTATTAAATCTATATGTGCTGTATTTTGCTTGCTATTCTGTAAAGAACCTATTTTCACTATGATTCCTTTTACTGTATGAAAAATGTTTGTGAAATGTGAAAGTTAGTATATTCTATCTATTTTCTTATTCCTTTGGCGGAATTGGATTTTGTTTCACTGGCTGCGAGATATCTTTGTTTTCGTACAGCAGTGTCGGGAATTCCAGATTTGCCAAACTATGTTTTCTTGATGCTTTCTTATTTTTGATGGCTGATCTATTTTTACTGAAAAATTCTGAAACTTTATATTTAGATAATGGACAATAAGGGAATACCCCAGATTTTTCGTGGATTTATTTATTGAATTTTCATGCTGTTTTCCTGTTCTTGAATTCGTTTCCCTGATTTCTGGCTGAACCTATTTTCTGTATTAAAACTAGTTTTGAGTTATGATTTTGTGAATTAGTATATGAATTATTTATATTCGCTGGATTCGTGTGGAAGTATATTTTCCAGATCCTTCGACGGATCCAGATTTGCTTATTTATAATACTGGGAATCACTGTTTTACTACAGTATGGTCTTGCTGTCCTGAACTTGAGATGTGTTTATTTTATTCGTTTATGAGTTATCTTGAACTCGTACATGTTTAGTTTGCTACTTGCACTTGTCACATGATCATGCCATGTTATTCTTGATATGTTTTGCACATATACATGCTTGTTGACATTAATAATAAAATTAACCAAGCCGGGGTTAAGGGTAAGATCTAGTAGTGTATAGTGCAGAAACGTGTACTCGGAAGAACCTAGTGGTTATTGGAGCTTGTTTACATGTGGAGCTTGACACGATATACATGACACGTACACACATGACACTGGAGCTTGTTTGGGTTTTGGAGCTTGTTTACATGATACATGATTACATGATACTTGGAGCTTGTCCCTAAGTACATTGCCCTGTGTGGTCCCCTACAAAATCTAAAGCAAAACTGTTTGTTGTAGCAACCATGTAGTAAAAACCGGGATGCATGAAGTGCTACCTAGATAGTAAATCACTACAAGACTTGATACATGCTACTTGAATATGATACTTGAACATGATACATGCTTGCTTGATACTTGAATACATGATACATGAGACTTGTTTACATGACACTTGAAACATGACACTTGATACACGTTTGCATGACACTTGACATTTGATGCATGTTTAGAAGATATTTGATTTCTTGACACTTGATTTAAGCCATTTACACTTGTTCACTTTTGCCAAGCTAGTTGTTTATTTTGGACATCATGATTATACCATGCTAGGTTTGTTACTTAGATTCACCCATTTTCATGTACTTGTATCCTACATTATATGTGACCTGTAACTTGCAATTGACGGGTACTTGTTTTTCTCTTTCCTTCTCCTGCAAATTTACTAATTGCAGATCAGGATGGACGACTGCCAGATGGTATTGGCGAGATGATGTATTAGTGCTGGACTTTTCTGCTTTATGATTTTATTATTATTACTTGTTGCTTGAACTGGAATAAGATGTACTTGATTACTTGGATATTTATTCTTGTATTTGGGCGATGTGACCCAGAATATTTGACTTGTTCAGAACTTGATTATTTGAGATTATTGTATTTGGTTTCAAGTAATTTCTGTTGGTATCTTGTTTCAATTATGCATGTTTAGTTGTATCTTCTGCTTCCGACTCTGATTATTTTGTGAAGTATTGTAAAGATTCTTGAACAGCTTATGGATGATGAAAATCATTCGCTGGGCTTTTGTTACGTATCCGTATTCCGTATTTTTTTGGGAAGCGGGGCGTGACAGAACCAATATACCAACAAGAATACTTGAAACCAAATATATTAATCTCAAATAGTCATGATCTGAATAAGTCAATATCCTGGGTCACATTGCCCAAATACAAGAATAAATCCAAGTATCAAAATACAATATTGTTCAAGCAAGCTACAAGGAATAATAATAGCAAAATCCAGCACTAATATCTCATGTCACCGATACCATCCGGAACATGTTCTCCAAAATCTGCAATTTAACAATTGCAGGAAAGAGAAAAAAAGAAAACAAGTACCCGTCAATTGCAAGTTACGGGCCGCTTGTAATGCAGGATACAAGTACATGGGAAAAAACTAACTAATCACATGGAATATGCATGATGTCAACATAAACAACTAGCATGGTAAGGTGAACAAGTACAAGTGGCATATATCAAGAGTTAAGTAAACAAGTATCATGTAAACATGTGTCAAGTGTCAAGTATCATGTAATCATGTATCAAGTATCAAGTCTCATGTCTCATGTATCACATAGTCAAGTACCAAGCAAGCATGTATCATGTTCAGGTGTCATGTATCAAGTCTTGTAGTTATTACTATCTAGGTAGCACTTCATGCGCCCCATATTATAACACATGGTTGCTACAACAAACAATTTTGCTTTAGATTTCATATTGGGCCATAGAGGGCAGTGTACTCAGGGACAAGTAATCCAAATCATATACCAAATTCCAAATAATCCAAATCATATACCAAATTTCAAATTAACCAAATCATATACCAAATTCCAAATGTGGGAAACACTGGCTCCCTTCCGATTACACGTTTCTGAATTATCCACTATTAGATCTTTCCCTTAAATCCCTAGGGTCAAATAAGTATGTATGTGTCACGAAACAAGGCAAGTATATCATGGTATAGTCAAGTAACAAGTTCAAGTTTCAAGACAAACATGTACGAGTGGAAGATATCTCATGAAAGAATAAAAGAACCAAATCTCTAGTTCAGGACAGCAAGACCACACTGTAGCAAAACTGAAATTTCCATTGTTATAAACATACAAATCTGAATCCGTCAAAACATCTAGAAAATAGACTCCCAACTAAATCCAGCGAATACAATTAAGTCATATAGTAATTCACAAAATTATAACTCAAAATTGATTTTAATCCAGAAAACACGTTCAGCCAGAAATCAGTAAAACCAATTCTCAGTCAGGAAAACAGCATCAAAACTCAATAAATAAATCCACGAAAAATTTGAGGTATTCCCTATATGTCTAGTATCTGAATATAAAATTTTAGAATTTTCCAGTAAAATTAGATCAGACATCAAAAATCAGAAAATATCAATAAACGATAGTTTGGCAAATTTGGAATTCCCAACACTGCTGTACGAAAACTATAATATCTCGCAACCAGTGAAACGAAATCCAAATCCGCCAAAGGGAGATGTAAATAGGAAATATAAACTAACTTTCATATTTCACGAATATTTTCCATACAGTAGAAAGAAATAGGGTGAAAATACGATTCTTTACTGAACAGCGAGCAAAATACAGCAAGTATAGCTTTCATAAACAAGCATGAAACGGCGTATAAAACTCATCAATAAAATCTACCAAAATTCTAGGTAATCCCTAAATAAGCATAGAAAAACTGACCAAAGTTTCAGATCAAAATAACATGTTTATAACTAGTATCAAATTAATTTAATCATCAAAATTACCAAGAAACGAAATCTGGAAAAAATCTACACATCTATAGTAAAACAATCATATCTCACACATACGAAAACGAAATCGAGCAAGGTCAGAGGGGTTGGAAAGAAGACGAATTTCTCTACAAATCATGTTTTATACTGAAATTAAGATACTGACCTTAATATGGTCTAAATTACTGATCAAGATAGATTATCGGCAAAATACAGAATTTCCTCAAAAACCAAAATCAATATAGATCCAACGAAACTTGATCCAAACACCACCAAACATGAAATCGAGTCTACCAAGTGTCCAAACATAATGAAATAGGGTAATTAACATATCCAAGGTAAGTCTATCACATGGATTTCAACAAATACCCAAATTCTCACAAAAATCCCACATACATGATCAAATCAAGAACGGGCATAACCTAAGTTAATTCATGTCATATGTTGTGTTGTGAGTCAACTATGGTTAAAACACTATAGAGACAATATCAACAAGGGGTTTCACACACAATTGTCTCTAGAACCCAACTACACTACAAACGGTATTTTTGACTTGTATCTTACAAAGGAATTTGAGTACAAGTTACTTGTCTTAACCGACGATGGAAACGACTCCCAGCAAGAATAACGGGAACAGATTCCCAACCAACGAACTCCAACAAGCAACCAACGAAACCACGAACAAGATCCACGAACAACGAACCAACAAATACGTGCAACACATGCACGTGTCGCAGAGAGCAAGCGAACGGAAGATGATGGACAATCGAACGAGGATGGGATGACGGCAGCGGGAGTGCTTGCTGTCGCGACTCACTGTTGTCAGGCGTCGGAGGGGAAGGCCGGCACACGGGGCTGCGACGATAGATGCTACGGATGCTGTTGACGGAGAGGGAGACTGGGGCGGTGTTGCGGCCTGGTAAAGTCGCAGCAGCTGACTGCAGAAGGGAGACAGGGAGAAAGGATGGACGAAAGAAGGGTGCCAGGAGGTCGGGGTGCGTTGGCGGCTAGCTGCAGGCGGACAGAAGCACAGGGAGGGGATGATCGGGAGGTGACTGGGGTGAACGGGAGAGGTCGGAGGATGGTTGAAGGCGACTGGTTGGAGGTTGCACACGGGAGAGAGAGGAAGACGAAACGGCAGGGGATGGGTTAAATAGGCGGAGTTAGGGTTATAGGGGTTAGAGGAGGTGAATAGCGGCTAATGTAAAATAGGGGTGATATCGAGTTTGGGGTTTTAGTTATTGGGTCCGGGTATTAGGGGAACAGGGTGGGTTATGGGTATTAGTGTATTAGGTTTTAGGTGTATTGGCTAATGGGTTATGGGTAGTAATAGGATTTGGGTAGTAATAGGGTATAGATAATTGGGTTTTAAAAAATCCATTAAGAAAATTATAGGGTTTCAGAATAAATAACTAATAAAATATATAATTTAGGATTTTATAGAAATACCAATAATAATAATAATACGAAAATGATAAAATAATAATAATAATAGTATTAATAATAATAAACGAAATCACAGTAATAATAACCAAAATAAGATTTGCATTACAACATAGATCATAGAAAATAGTTACAATAAAATTATTGGTCGAAAACAGATTTTGATAGGAGATCCAACAATACATTTTGACAAAATAATTTGAAAACCGAAAAAAATAATTTGCAAAATTTCAAATATAGAAAATATGCAACAATACATTTTTGGGAAACCAGGGGTTACATTGGTTCTATGAAATATTTAATATATTGAAAACCGAAAAAAATAATTTGCGAAATTTTAGATATAGAAAATATGCAAAAATACATTTTTGGAAAAACAGGGGTTACATTGGTTCTATGGAATATTTAATATATTGAAGTACGAGCCTAGATTTGTATGGTGGCTTGGAAAGTGGCCGGTTGTGTGCATGAAATGTTCATGCTTACACATGCATGTGCAAGGAAGAATGTGGAGTTGGTGTGGAGTTTAATCCCACATCAGTTAGAATGGCGAAATTGAAGCATATATATTAAATAGCCTATGATCAAGAGGTTCCAATAAGCTATAGCACCTTATGTGAGGCAAGCCTGTGATGGGCCGTTGTTAGGACTTATTTTTTGTGTGCAGGTAGGCGCGTGCGCAACTGAGCTAGGCTCCAGGCATTACAAATGGTATCTGAGCTGACTTTCGGTACCGATAGTGTGTAAGATGTGTGCCTGAGATGGAACTAGCAATATGCACTAGTAGAGAGATCAGCAATGTACACTAGTAGAATCAGAGTACTCCACTCCACATCAGCTAGAAAGGCGATCCTGTGCTAGATTGCATATCCCGAGCTTAGCGAGGATATCGAGGATACTAAGATCTCAGGTGGGGTGTATGTAATACCCTGTATTCTTAAGATATATATATATATATATATATATATATATGATAATTTCTTGAGCCTATAGAATTTTATGGGTGTGGTTGGTTCTATGGAATATTTAATATATTGAAGTGTGGGTCTAGATTTGTATGGTGGCTTGGAAAGTGGCCGGTTGTGTGCATGAAATGTTCATGCTTGCACGTGCACGTGCATGAAAAGGTGGAGTTGGTGTGGAGTTTAATCCCACATCAGTTACAATGGGGAAATTGAAGTGTGGGCCTGTGGTGGGCCGTTGTTAGAACTTGTTTTTCGCATGCGTAGCTTGAGCTGTGCTCGAGGCGTTACAAACCAATCGTGCTAAGATCGCTCCCAAACCTTGTGTAACCACCTGAATACTGGCATGTTTTATTTTGTGATCCAATTTCTTTTTTGTTGCAATCAATGTAGCTAAACTCCTCTTCCTATTGAGTGCATTTGCCACCACATTGGCTTTTCTTGGACGAATGTATTACAGAGCCGATGCCCTATCGGGATGAGCCTGCTAGTGTAAAGTCATCCCGGGTTTATCCGAAGAAGTTACAGGACTTACTTCGGTTCAACGTACCCCTGCCTTCACCCAGTTGGCTTGAGATAGAGGCAGACGAGACGCAGAACACCTTGGAGGAGAGTGATCTCGAGAGTATCCGAGATCAAATTTATATACCTCCAGAATATGTCCTTATGCTCTCGCGACCGGGGATTCGCCCGACCAATCGGCTCTCGGAGTGGTTCTGCAAGTTTCCTCCTGATGCTTTTTTTTAGGCTTGCCTTTTCCTCTCCACCATGCTTCATCATGCTTCATCATGATGAAGCAACTGACCAGCTTCATCATGCTTTGACAAAGGAGAGGTGTTCCTCTGAGGCTCAGATACTTTCGGGTGTGCCGAGATTGAGCGCGCTTCCAAGAAGTTCCTGTAACGCCCCGAATCCCAAATACACTGAATTCGAGATGTTCTACAGGATCTTTTCACTTTCTTTAGTACAATTTTACAGGGAAATTAAAACTTTGCATCATACATCAGAGTTTACATCATAATTACATCTTTCTTTTGCACAGCGGAAGTAAAATACAACAATTAAATACAAGTACAATAGCTTGATATAATCTTTAAGCATCCAAATCCTCTTTAATCTTTAGCATGACATTTACCTGCATATTAGACTGTGGGTACGTCAGTTTATTCAACCGACGATCATTATACACGGCCGTCCTCGCTTGCCGGAAATAGTATAACTTAACATTTCATATTTAGCAAACACAAACTTGTCACATTTCAAACTAAAGGGACTACCCTATTGATGTCGTGTTGTGATTGTGCACTTAGTCCTTAATGCAGTTAATTATATGACACTAATGCACACTTGTTCGGATTCTATGCATCCCATACTACATAGGTCCGAGGGCAAGCCCTTATTCGTTCTTCATCTTGTTAGGGTTCAATCCCCCGTTATGTCTTAACTACTACTGTAACTACGGTAGTGTCTTAGATGTCCTATGATCTATGAGCCCATGTCCAGGCAGCCTGGAGGGGAATCCCACGCACTGTCACGACGCATCGAGCAGGCAACCTATGGACAATTCAGCCTCCGCCATGGAACAATGGCACCACCCATAGCCACTCGAACATCCCACGAGCGTCGCCACCGGGACGATAATTCCGGAGTAGCGCCCACGCACTGTCTTGACGCATCAAGCAGGCAACCTGTGAATCGCTCTCACACCGCTATCCGTTGGCCCTCATACTCATGTTTTTCTTCTACTTTCATCACATCTCCACTATGTGCTAGTCCTTAGTTTTATATAAAAATCATGAACAAAATAATCACTAGAGTTAGCCTCTCCATCATCCGGACTTATTCATTCATTTTACCATGACCAACCTTGGTCTAATTTCAATTCAATTCTTATTTCTCAATGCCGGGGAGACTTAGCTACTCTATTTCAAATTTCATTTCACAATCTTTAAGTCATAACCACTTCCATGTCACAATTTCATATTCTTTCTTATTCATGATTACTCTTTGTTCACAAGTCCATAGTGAATACTTATAATTCATAAAAATTCATATTCATGGCCAACAATTTCATCAACATGATTTCTAAATTCCATAATCATACCATGGACTCATGCACTTTATAATTAAACACTCATACTTCACATTTTACACAATAACCCAAGTGAAAATGAAATAATATCATGTCACACCACTAAATTCTTTGTGTCAATTACTTCTTAATAAACCCATTTCATTATATCTTTATAAACTGGAAATTTCCATAAAAGTGTCTTAGAACCATAGCTTTAATTATACTATTTGTTCACAAACTACTTTATATTTTCTTCAAATAATACTCAACTCAATCCCATAAAATTCCTTGTATTTTTATGAAAATTACCATATTTTTCTCATATTTTTTTGGACATCAAAATCTCACAAAAAAAATATTTTTCCCTAAGTGCTAAAGGAATGATTCAAACCCAGTACAGTAGAGAAGAAGGCCAGAGCACCCGCCATCAGGCCAATCTGTGCTAGCGATTAGAAGAAGGCGAATTAGGTATAGGTGCTGTCATTTCGCAGTCTCATATTCATATATATATACAGTTGGGATAAAAGATGGTGAGGCCGGGTTTCGAACCACGCCGCTCAGGGAAACCGAACACAGTCACCGACCGCCTGAGCCACTGGCTCAGGTTGTCACAGCACTGGGTTAAAACCTATTAGTTTCATATTCGCACTGTTTTTAGAAATCAACTCGATGTTCAAAACAAATTGATTCATATTACCTTTATATAAACCACTGAAAAATTCCAGATTTATTCATCTTTATTCAATCTTCAAAACAGCAAGTATAAAAATAAATTTTGTACTAAAAACATAATTTTTCCACCCAACTAATAATTTGTTTATTAAAACCAGCAAATCTTTTATTTTCGACATTGAAAAAGAATCGATTGATCTTCTAATCTCTCTTTTATCCCCAAATTTTCCTATGATAATTTACTGGTTATTAATCTACATTCACACCACAATACAACTTTGGATTTTCCTATACTCATATTAGCAAAAGAATTCATGTAACACATGAATAGGTGAAACTCAAAAATTACTAATTTTTTGATGACAACAAGCAATTCTTTGGTTCATTTATGCCACTTCTACACATGAATTTAACATACTCATAACTCAAGCATTCAATATACTTTTCTATTCAAATTTCATAGTGTCAATATCTTAATTAATTGTCATGTTTCCAACATACAATTTACAAGCAATTAATGAAGATTTTCACACATCATACTAACCATATTGCATCATTATTCAATTAAACTAACAATCATAGGAAGTGCTTCATATAGTTTAATTACATGCTAGAATTTCACATACACAATTAATCACATCATTCTAAACCATTCACATACTAACTTTTTAATTAGAATGGGCTCTTATTAGTATTTTCCATGTATGGTGTTATCAATATAACTAGCATGAATCCTATATTAGAAATATGAAATATTTTACCCACCTTAATGGAGAGAAACACAAAAGCAACAAGTAGATGAGAACACCTCCTCCTAGCCAAAAGAGTGCACCACTTCCAAGCTCCCAAGCCCTAGCCGAATGCTTCTCCAATCCAACCGAAAGCTCCCCCAAGCCCTTGACCGAAATGCTCCAAGCAACCCAAGGAACCACACACTCTCTTATCTTTTATAACTCACAATTATAATACTATTAGCTTTAGAAATTACACTTTGCATATGAAAAATTAGCCATGAGAAGGGGGGGTATTTATACTAAAAAATGAGGGGAATGGAGGGCTAAGATCATCTTGGTGGTTGCAAAATGAAAGGCTTAGATCCAAGTAGGAGTTAGGAAAACTACCCACCTCCTTGAAACTACCCCCATGTTCTCCACACCAAAAATTCAATTTCCCTCCAAAGAAGAATGCTACCGGCCCAAAAAATAGAGTGTGCAATGCACGTGTACGTGTAGTGCACGTGCATGCAACTAGGCCAAATTTTGTACATTCTAAAATTGTATAAAAATAATTTTGTTTAAAAAAGTCTTCTACATGACAAGTTTAATTAAAAATAACTTAATTCATGGGCTTTCTTTTTGGGCCAAAATAATTTTATAAAAATAATTAAAATAAAAAAATGCTTTTGGGCTTTTTAAGAAAGGCTTTTTAATTAAATCAAAGAAGGCTTTTAAAGAAAGGCTTTTGTACTAAAATGATTTGAGAAAAAAATATTAAATAATTATACACATTATGATAAAATAATTCAAACAAAATATTGCACGTGCACAACACGTGCAAAATAAATAATTTCTCATTAATTGAAAAATCAGGGTATTACAGTTCCCACCGGTGGTATATCTCTCCTCAGGCGAAACTATGTGCGGTGCATAACCTGTCGGACTCCATAAAATGGTTAGAAGTCGAAGTACTTCATCGTCTACAATCCCGAACCTTGGGACCTACCGACCACATGGTCGTACGAACCTCCGCCGAGTTAGCCCGTGAGGCTTGAAGATCTTGTAAGAGAGGACCTAGTAGAGTTCGACAGGTTGTTCGAGGATGGAAAGAGTATCGACTGGGCCAGGGTGACGGAGATGTCGCTCGCAGTCTGCAGTTTGAGCCCTTATGTTCCCTGTGAGTCCCTAAAATTTATTGTTATTTCTATACGGCATTGTTTGACTCTGTTTTGATGTGTTTCTTTTACAGTCGCGGAAGATGATGATATCGATAGCCTCCTGGCTGACAAGGATAAGGGGAAGAAGAAGGAAATGACCCCGGTCGCTAAAGCATCTTCGAGGGGGTAATCCAAGGGGGCGGTCCAAGAGAGTGAGGGGGATGAGATCCCTAACTATCTAGGATCCAGAGGATTCTCCTCGGGCGGAGCCAAGTGAAATATTGCTTATAGCAGAAGATTTGATGGAATCTCCTATGCTCCCGATCAACCCGTTGTTGGAGGCCGTCATTCCTGAGAAGACCAAGGTGACCTTTACACCCGATTGGGTGATGAAGGTCATTGACTCCATCATGGAGTCCTGGACAGCGATCGAGGAGGTCAACAACCTTGCCTTTCCGAGGGACAGGAGATCCCATTCTAAGGAGACGTTTGGCTCGTGTTATCTCTAGTATACTTGGTCCTCCATTGCGGTAAGTGTTCGCTTCCAAACGACAACATTCCTCCTTCTGTTTGCATTTTCTCACTGTTTCCTTCTTTATAGTAAGCTATGATCTATGGGGCCGAATTGAAGAGGCAGTATGACAACAATATGATGTCTGCGGAACATAGGGCCCAGTGGTTCAACCTGAAGTGGTAGAAGGAGAAGACTCGGGCGGATGCATTCGAAAAGAAGGTGAAGGAATTAGAGGGGAGCCCTTTGGCGGGGCTCGTGACGAGGGTGCTTCGGCGATGGAGAAGGATGCTTGGGAGGAGGAGAAAAAGAGGCTACTAGAAGAAGTTGAAGATGTGGTAGGCCAAATCGTCGAGATGCAGGAAGAGGGCTACCAGCGGGCCCTTGAACACGTTTGGCAGAGACATCCTGGTATCAATCTTGATAACCTTAGTTTTGAGTCGGAGTTGGAACCTAACGACACTTCCCCCAGAGCACTTCCTCTTAACTTAGAGGTCCCTGTCGAGCGTGCTAGGGCTGAAGCTGATGTCACGCTCCGCTTCCCAAAAAACGGAATACGAGCACGTAACATTGGCCCAGCGAATGATTTTCATCATCCATAAGCTGTTCAAGAATTTTTACAACATCTCACAAAATAATCTGAGTCGGAAGCAAGAGAATCAACCACACATGTATAATTGAATCAATATACCAACAGAATTTACATGAAACAAAATGTATTAATCTCAAATAAATCAGATCTGAACAAGTCAAAAATCCTGGGTCATACTGCCCAAACACAAAGAATCCAAGTAACAGATACATTTTTCAAAATGAGCAACAAGAAATAAATGAAGATAGCAAAAGCTCCAACCAACTAGAACTTTAGATCACATACTCCATCGGGCAGCTGATCACCAAAATCTGCAATTAATAATTACAGGAGAAGGAAAGAGAAAACAAGTACCCGTCAATGCAAGTTACGGACCACTTATAATGTAAGATACAAGTACACGGAAAAGGTAAACAAATAGCATGGAATAATGCATCAACAGTAATAACTAACATGAATCAGTAAAACAAAGTCAACTAGCATGGTATACTAACAGTACAAATGAATGTGTCAAGTATAGTGTCATACGGCAACTAACAGTGTCCAGTAACAGTAAGCTCAGTATATCAGTTTAACAGTATAACAGTATCAGTCTAACAGTATCAGTCTTATGTTCTTACAGTCTTGTGTGTATTACTAGCTAAGTAGCACTTCATGCGCCCCATATTATAACACATGGTTGCTACAACAAACAGTTTTGCTTTAGATTTCATAATGGACCATAATGGGGCAGTGTACTCAGGTATCAGTAACAGAAGCGGTAGCAGTAAAAGTAACAGTAATAGTAGCAGTAAAAGTAACAGTAATAGTAGCAGTAAAAGTAACAGTAACAGTAGCAGTAACAGTATGGAACACTAGTTCCCTTCCAAGTACACGTTTCCATATTTTCCACTACTAGATCTTCCCTTAAGAAACCCCGGCTTGATTACTTTTATTATGGTTATCAACAGACATTGTAGCACATGAAATAGTGTCAAACTAATATGATACAATCAGTATTAGGTTCAGGAAAACAAATAAACATGCATAGGTGATATATGGTCACATAAACGAGCAAAACAGTGTATGTTCCTATTCAGGATAGCATGACAGTACAGTACTAAAATAGTGATTCCCATTACTAAAGAAATCCAAATCTGAATACGTCGAAGAATCTGGAAAATAGACTTCCACACGAATCCAGCGATTATATATAAGCCATATAGTACTTCACAAAATCATAACTCAAAATCAGTAAATCAAATTCTCAATCAGAAAAACTACATTAAAACTCCTCAAATAAATCCAAGAAAAATCTGGGGTAATTCCCTATATGTCTAGTATCAGAATATAGAGTTTCATAATATTCCAGTAAAATTAGTTTAGTCAACAAAAATCAGAAAACATCAAGAAACGATAGTTTGGCAAATTTGGAATTCCCAACACTGCTGTACGAAAACTGTAATATCTCGCAAACCATGGAACGAAATCCAAATCCGCCAAAGGGAGATGAAAATAGACAAAATAAGATAACTTTCATATTTCATAAATATTTTCCATACAGTAAAAGGAAATAGGGTGAAAATACGATTCTTTACAGAACAGCGAGCAAAATACAGCAAGTATAGCTTTCATAAATAAGCATGAAACGGCATATAAAACTCATCAATGAAATCCATGAAAATTTTGGGTAATCCCCAGATAGATATAGAAATACTGTGCAAAGGTTGAGATCAAAATAAAATATTTAAGACTAGTATCAAAATAGTTTAATCATCAAAATCATCAAGAAACGAAATCTGGAAATTAATTACACCTCTGTAGTAAAATAGCCATAACTCACTCATACGAAAACAAAATCGATCAAAGTTAGAGAGTTTGGAAATAAGACAAATTTCTTTACAATTCATGTCTAATACAAAAATTAAGAATTCTGACCTTAATATGGTGTAAAATAAAAATTAAAACTGATCAACGACAAATACAGATTTTCTCTTGAAAACAAAATCACATAAACTACACGAAACTCATTCCAATCACAATCAAACATGGTATAGAGTCTACTAAGTGTCCAAACATCATGAAATAGGGTAACTAACATATTCACAACCATCATATCACATAGATCTCATCAAACACATGATTTCACCTAAATATCTCACATATATGAATAGATCAAGAACGGTCAAACCTGGTTGTTTTCATGTCAATTTTGTGTCGTGAGGCAACTATGGTCAATTGCACAATAGAGACGAAACTCATCAAAATAAGACACACACGAGTTGTCTCAAGAACCCAACTACACTATAAGCAGTATTTTTGACTTGTATAATACAAAGGAAATTGAGTATAAGTTACTTGCCTTAACCGAAAACGAAAACAAAGAACACCAAGAATAACAGGAACTGATCCTGGGGCACGAACACAAACACAACGAACGGATCACAAACATACGATCACAAACAAGATGAAGACGATCGAGATCACGAACACAATCGGACGGTTGAGATCGAAAATCAAGATCAAGATGATCAGATCAGATCGGACGGTCAGATTTCCCTGAAGATGAAGATAATGATGAAGATCAAGATCGATCGATCGAACGGCGGCGATCAAAGGAAATTGATGATCATCATGATCGTGATGATCAAAGAAGATCCGACGGCTAGGATCTAATCGGATGATCAAGAGGAGATCGACAGCCCACATCCAATCAAGCATAATGATCAAGATTCAACGGACGGCCAAAATCACTCCGATGGTGATGATCAAGATCAAATCAACGGACGACTAAGAATCAATCAATCAAGATGATCACGATCGCGATGAAACGGACGGCTCACATCCAAATCCATGATCAAGACTAATACAACAGCAACCATCAATCGGCTGCACTGGCCCGGTGACTGGCGGCGGCCAAGGAGCTGAGGTGGCGGAGCACTCAGGGTGAGGCAATGCGCAGGGAGGCTGCGCGGAAGGGAGACAAGGCACTACAGGTAGGGTCGGCACAACATCGGGGTGCCAGAGGGTAGTTGTCGAGGAGATGACAGCACCGGATGGCATTGTGGTCGGGGCTGAGCGCTGGAGAGGGACATCGCGACAGGGTGCAGGGTAGATGGGAGGGCAGGAGGGAGAACAGAGTGAGCGGGAGTAGCAAGGTTGGAGGAGATGAGAAGTCGGGGAAGCTAGGGTTTAGAGGTGACGGGAGATGAAAGGATGGGTTGTGGCTGATAGGTAAGAAGAAGATGAACAGGTTATAATATGGGTATATATAGAGTAGGGTGGATATTAGGGTTAAGGGTTATAACTGGTATTGGGTAAATGGGTAGTGGGTGTAGTGGATATTAATAGGGTAATGGGTTTTAATAATGGGTAATGGATTATCCAATAAGGAAAATTAAATGATAATATACTAAATTAGTTAACACTCAAAATAATAAAATAATAATAATAATAATAATAATAATAATAAAATAAGTGGCTTTCAAAATAAATGGCTATATATAATTTGTAATATACATTTTGTTTTAGTCGAGTTAAAAGAATAATAATAATAATAAGAGTAAGAATAACCAAAATAATAATAATAATAGCAATATTAACAAAAAATAATAGGATTTAACTTACTACATAAATTCATTGTAAAATAGCCACAAATAAAATCATCGATTATAAGTAGGCTTTAACGGAAGATCCAAGAATACATTTTGACAAAAGAATTTGAAAGCGATAAAAATAATTTACGAAAATTTTAAATATAGAAAGTACATTTTAGGGAAAACAGGGGTTACAGCTGATGTCTCTCATTCCTCTTCTCGAGAGGTCTCCCCTTAACTTAGAAAGTTTCTCCATTTTCAGTTTTGTAAATGCCGTGCGCGGACTGGCCACTGCATGTCCTATAAATTTTCTTTTATTTTATGAAAGTCCACCCAACTTGTTTTGACGGCTCATTTCATGTTCATCTGAGTTGAGATGCCATTTTGCTGAACAGATGGTGATGTTCGAGCCTCGGAAGGAGGGGCTCAATGACGAGGTGTGTTTGCTATGAAGCAGGCTGGCTCAGGCCGATGGGATCATCGCCCACTTTCCACAAGGAGGCGACTGATCAGGAAGAGACATTCAGCTTTCACATTAGCTGGTCGCAAGAGGTGGCACAGGAGTTGGCTCGTCTGAAGATGTTATTTCCTGACGCCGAAGTTGGCAAGCCTTCTCGTCCTTTCGATAGCTAGTCCTTGGATCTCATCCTTAAACGAATGCTCATGGACTTCGAAATCTGCCGACTGAGGGTCAAGCTGGGAGAAGTGAGCCAGATGTCCACCTTTTATAGCCCGTTCTTGAGGCTGGAGCCAGACCTGACGGTCCGTTCGAGAGTTGGGGCTCCGAGGGATTCCCAAAGTGGGGACGCAGGATCGTCCAGTGTGGCTAGTGTGAGAGGTTTGAAGGCACCCAAGCTGGGTTCCAGTCCCCTGGCAGCAGAAGCGATTTTGCAGGGTCCAAATGTTGGATCCTGTAGGCAAGGCAAGAAATACTAGAGGGGGGTGAATAATGTTTTATAAAAAATTAATTGCAGAATTGAACTTTTTCTTCTGTCCAGTCGACTTGAAAAGAGAAACCAGTCGACTGGGGCGACAGTTAAGAAGAGTATTTTAAGAAGAGTCTGATCAGTCGACTTATAGAAGAACCAGTCGACTTACAAGACAAGTTTTCAGAGTATGTAGTACAAGTCTGACCAGTCGACTTAAAAGGAGATGCAGTCGACTTAAAAAGAGACGCAGTCGACTGTCTAGACAAGTTTCACAGAGAACTTAAAAAACAAGTAAATGAAATGCAAGTTCAGAGAAATACAACCACAGAGTACACACGATGTATCCTGGTTTGGTCCTCCCGACCTACATCCAGTCCCTAAGCAACCCACTTGAGATTTTCCACTATTCTTGAAAAAGTACAAGAACACCCTACGGCGTTAGACAACAACCTTGTCCAACTCGTAGTCCTCTCTCACAACTAGAGAGAGCAACACACTCCTTCACCAAGAGTAAAAACCTGACTCTAAAACCTAGAGTCCTACTCTCCAACCGAGAGGCCACTCTCACAACCGAGAGTGACAAGAAAACAATAAAATGTTTACAATCAACCTATAGCCTTGTTGTGAATGTGATTTTGTATGTGGCTATTCGGTCAACTTCTGAATTCAGTCCAAAACGAAATCGATGTTATGTTGAACTGAAAACAGAGAACCAAGACTTAGAAATTTTGGAGTGCAAGTTAGAATGCTTGTTCTTTTGAAAATAAGAGACTTAAACTTTTTAAACAAAAATCTTGGAGCCTTCCAATGTTGATTCACAGACTCTATATATAGACTAGAATCCATTGAAACGTTATAAAAACAGTTTATAAAATCGATTAAAAATGGATATAAACTTTTGAATTCGAAAATTCAAGTTTTGAAATCAGTAAATTATCGAAACGACTTGAACAGTCGACTGGGTTGCCATGATAAGTCGACTGGTCAGAGTTTAATAGAGTTCAGACAGTTTTGTACTGAACAGTCGACTGATGCCATAAGGCAATCGACTGGTACTCAACAGCTGATCTAAATCAAACTGTTTCGACCTTTTAATCTTTTAGAAAAACAACACTCAGTTATAAAATAAGTGTGAGTGTGTGTGTGTGACAAGGCTATTACATCAATCTATGACTCAAAGATAGGAAAAAATTACAAATTGTTTACAAGACATATAAAATAACACATTTCAGCATTGGTCTTGTCTTGTGTCTTGAGTCTTGAGATGGAGCTTTAGCCTTTGTCTTTGTCTTTGAATGCTTGATCACACTTGAGCTTTAGAACCTTGTAGAGCATGATCAATTTGCTTTGAGCTTGACCAATTTGCTTTGAGCATGTTTGAACTAAACATTTTGCCATTGTATACATCCTGTAATATATAAGAAGTAGCACAACAACTTTGCATTGTGTTGTAATCTTCAAAATCAAGAATCAACATTCTCCCTCTTTTTGATGATGACAACACAATAGCTTACAATAATAGGAATATTAAAAAAATATTACACATGCTCAATGTTCAATGCTCCCCCTAACAAATGTACAATATGCATATATTGAAAAAAACATGCACAACAATAAAACATGCACGAAATGACACACACACACACACACACACACACAAACAAAAAAAAAACAAAAAAAAACAAAAAAACATGCACAGAGCTATTTCTCTCCCCCTTTGTCATCAACAAAACAACAAAAAATAGGAGAAACAAGCATAGAAAGCATAAAGAAGTGATAAGGCTAAAATTGGGGTTAAATCGAGACCGTCCAGATCGATCACGAATCCTGAAGCGCGGGGGTAAAAAGGTAGTTTCACATACAGATGAATCCAAAACGGGTATTGGGCCTCCTTCTCACAGAACCAACCACCCGCGAATAGATCCACTTCAATTGGGTACGGGTCCCGACCCGATACAAGCCCAATCCACCAAGAAGAGAATCAGGCCACTGATTTGGTCAAATCAATAAGCCTGATTAGCTCTCACCAGGGAATCAAGGCCTAACTTCCCAAAACAGAATAGGAGGATTTTTCTCCTATTTGTTAGGCAGGAAATTAGGCCCCAAATCATTCCAAAGGCGACTATAAATACAACCCTTCTACCACCGAGACGAGGTTAATCACTTTTTCACCACTTAAGCTCTTTTTTGATCTTTTCCTGATTACTGACAAGAGCGTCGGAGGGTGCGTCGCCGGAATCAACCCCGGTGTTTCGCACTTCCTTGCAGGTTGTGCCAGGAGCAAGGAGATCGAGTCAATCGTTCAGGTGTTTCCCGGACTCACAAATTCTATCTGTTTACCCCCACACCGAAATCAGCGGTAACAAGAAGCAAAAGCAAATTTATACATAGAAGGTGATAAATACATAGTTCAAACAGGCTACATAAAGACAAAATACAAAATAAGTAAAAAAAATACATTAAAAAAAATATCGCTAATCAGTCTTTGTCATCTTCATCTTGAGCACCTTGAAAGGGAGGAGGAAACTGAGAGGTGAACAACTGAGTGAGATGAGAAATACTTGCTTTAAGAGCATCTTAACGATCCATAAGATAATTAACAGAAGTGTAAAGACTTCTTGGATCATCAAAATCAGCATGAGGATGAGATGAACTAGAAGCAGAAGATCGACAAGCTGAAGTGGCTAAGGGGATAGGAGGTACATACCTAGAAGGAGACCTAGGTGGAGAATTTAGCAACTTCATACGTGCTAAACTAGCACGATCGAAAGACTCATAGTGTTTAACTACACTCGTCTCAGATTCGAGATCAACATCATAAGTATAGAAGACGTGAGTGAGTAAAGCACCAAATGGAAGAATTGAAGTATGAGCCTTAGCAAGAAGATTGAAGATAACTTGACCCCAATTTATTTTAATATTGCCGAATACTGCATAAACAGCTTGTTGCAACTCTTGAGAATACTGATCATAACTTCCTGTTTTAGGAATAATATTATATGATAGTATGCGTGCAACTAACTTAGCAATAGGAGAGATTGACTGATTGGTCATAGGAGGACCTCGATTCGGCAAATAAATTTGATATAAGATGGAGTCATCAGTCATCTCAATATCTCCTAAGTCAACACCTTCATCAGACAAACACAAAATGAGACACAATCTAGCAGGGTTTATTTTCAAACGTTTGTTTTTGACAGACGATAAAATAAAAGTCTCATTACCATCCTCCGAAGTAGTAATCTTCATATTTGTGTAAAACAAATATATTAGGTGAGGATAGTAAGAGGGTTGGTTTACAAGAGACAGTAGTTCAAATAACCCACATTGCTCAAACAATGGGGCTAGTGGGAACCTATCTAAATCCGGAAAATTCACAAACCTACCTGGAAAAATGATAATGGAACAAATAATGTACCATTTATCAATGAGATTAGGACTTCTCAAATATTGAAGATAGTCTCTAGATGATTGTCATTCCTCTACATTAGAGGAACGGGATCTTTTGGGGGCCATTAAAAAAACTTCAAAAACAGAGAGAAGGAAAGAGTTTAAGGAAGTTATACCAAAAAGGAGACACCAAAAGAAACACAGAACTCTAATAGATCCTCTGAGAAGCACTGGAGATGGAGATAGGGCTTAGATTTGGGGCTTCAAAGCTCGAAATCGCCAGGCAGCAAACAGCAGCAGCCGACTGGAGAGAGAGAAAGATTGAAGGTAAAAGTGAAAAAAATGGGTAAGAGTGTCACGCCCCGCTTCCCAAAAAGAATACGGGTACGAGATAAAATCCCAGCGAATGATTTTCATCATCCATAAGTTGTTCAAGAATCTTTACAACATTCACAAGAATCATCATAGTCGGAAGCAAAAGAATCAACTACATGTACATATGAACCCAAAATGCCAACAAGAATACTTGAAACCAAATATATAAATCTCAAATAGTCATGATCTGAATAAAACAAATATCTTGGGACACATTGCCCAAATACAAGAATAAATCCAAGTCTCAAAATACAATATTGTTCAAGCAAGCTACAGGAAATAATAATAATAAAATGCAGCACTAATACTTCATGTCACCAATACCGTCTGGAACATGTTCTCCAAAATCTACAATTCAACGAATGCAGGAAAGAGGAAAAGAGAAAAACAAGTACCCGTCAATTGCAAGTTACGGGCCACTTATAATGTAGGATACAAGTACATGGAGAAACTAACTAGCAACATGGTATAAGCATGATGTCAAAATAAACAACTAGCATGGCAAAGTGAACAAGTGTAAATGGCATGAATCAAGTGTCAAGTAATCAAGTATCATGTAAATATGCATCAAGTGTCAAGTATCATGTAATCATGTATCAAGTGTCAAGTTTCAAGTCTCATGTATCAGGTAGTCACATATCAAGCAAGCATGTATCATGTTGAAGTATCATGTTCAAGTATCATGTTCAAGTATCATGTATCAAGTCTTGTAGTGATTACTATCTAGGTAGTACTTCATGCAGCCCACCTTACATGGTTGCTACAACAAATAGTTTCGCTTTAGATTTCATAGTGGACCATAGAGGGCAGTATACTCGGGGACAAGTCAAGTAATCGAGCTCCAAGCTATAAGTATCATGTATCATGTAATCACGTGTCAAGTTGTGCAAGTGGCAAGTATCATGTCTTACATGCAAGTATCAAGTAATCACGTATCAAGTATCATGTCTTAAGTAATCACGTAGGATCAGTGGATCTCCTTCCGAGTGCACGTTTCTGAATTATCCACAATTAGATCTGTCCCTTAAACCCCGGCTTTGTTATTTATTATTAATGTTAAACAGGCATGTATATGTGCAAAATATATCAAGAATAACATGGCATGATCATGTGACAAATGCAAGTTGCAAGGTAAACATGTACGAGTGCATGATAATACATGAAAGAATAAATTAGACAAATCTCAAGTTCAGGACAGCAAGACCATACTGTAGTAAAACAATGATTCTCAGTGTTACAAGCATGCAAATCTAAATCTGTCAAGACGTCTAGAAAGTAGACTCCCAACCGAATCCAGCGAGTATAAATAAGCCATATATTAATTCACAAAAACATAGCTCAAAACTTATTTGAATACAGAAAGTATGTTCAGCCAGAAATCAGGAAAACGAATTCAAGAATAGGAAAACAGCATGAAAACACATTAAATAATTCTACGAAAAATCTGGGGTATTCCCCTATATGTCCAGTATCTAAATATAAAGTTTCAAAATTTTCTAGTAAAATTAGATCAGTCATCAAAAATAAGAAAACATCAATAAACGAGTTATTAGCAAATCTGGAACTCCCAATACTGCTGTACGAAAACTATGATATCTCGCAACCAGTAAAACGAAATCCCATTCCGCCAAAGGGATATGAAAATAGATAAAATATACTAACTTTCATATTTCACAAATATTTTTCATACAGTAAAAAGAATCAGGGTGAAAATACGATTCTTTACAGAACAGTGAGTAAAACACGGCAAGTATAGTTTTCATAAACGAGCATGAAGTGACACATAATACTCACCAAGAAAATTCACCAAAATTCTGGGTAATCCCTAAGTAGATAAAGAAATAATGACCAAAGTTTTGGATCAAAATAATATATGTAGTATCAGTATCAAAATCATTTAGTCATCAAAATCATCGAAAACGAAATCTGGAAAAGATCTACACCTCTGTAGTAAAAAAGTCATAACTCACACATACAAAAACGAAATCAAGCAAGGTTAGAGGGGTTTGAAAAGAGACGAAATTCTCTAAAACTCATGTTTTATACTGAAATTAAGATACTGACTTTAAGACTGTCCAAAACAGCAAACAAAACAGATCAGCGACAAAATACAGATTTTCCCCTTTAACAACAACTTAACATATATCATTCAAAACTTGTTCAAAACACAACCAAACATGAAATCGAGTCTACCAAGTATCCAAACATCATGAATTAGGGTATCTTGCATGTCCACATCAAATATATCACATGGGTCTCAACCAAATCACGAATTCTCACAAAAGTCCCACATACATGATCAAATCAAGAACGGGTAAAACCTAAGTTAATTCATGTCCCTATTGTGTCGTTAGGCAACTATGGTCAAGTTTTCACAATGGAGACAAAACCCATCAAACATAACACAAACAAGAGTCGTCTCTAGACCCAACTACACTATAGGTGGTATTTCTGACTTGTATCAAACAAATGAATTGGAGTACAAGTTACTTGCCTTAACCGAAGATGAAGAACGACGAAAACAAAGAGTAACGAGCAAAACCCAATGAAAATCTGCAAATGAATGAATCCAAGCAAACTCGAGCAAAAATCTCCATACGAACAAACTCCACAAAGGAGAGAAGATCAAGAGAGAGATGACGGCGATGGTGGCTTGCGGCCACTAACGGGACACCAAGCGAGAGAGTCGAGGTGCAAGAGGGGTTGTATGGTGGTGGTCGGGATGTGCAGGTAGTCTGCCAAGGGGGGTTAGGCTGATCGGGGGTAGGGGACTGTCGGGGTGCACAAGTCGACGGGGGAAGGGGGGTCGGCCTGGGTGACGGGATGGCTGGGGTGTGCGGCGTCGGGTTGCGGCGCAAGCAAGGAGGGGGAAAGAGAGGCCAGGAGAGAGAGGTTGAGGATTAGGGTATTAGGGTTAGGGTATGTGAGAGGGGGGATATATATATATATATAGAGAGAGAGAGAGAGAGGTTGAGGATTAGGGTATTAGGGTTAGGGTATGTGAGAGGGGGGATATATATATATATATATATATATATATATATATATATATATATATATATATGGGGTTCTAAGGTTAATGGGTAATTGGGTTGTGGTTAACTAGGAGTAGTAGTAGTAGATTTGTTTAATTGGGTTTTAATTAGGATACAAATTGTATAGGATATCAGATAGGATTGGGGATTTTAATTTGGCTTTGGTAATCTTATTAAGGATCAATCAATAGGATTGGTAAAAGGATAACATCCAATCACCACCACAACACCCAAAAAATAAAATAAAATAAAGAGAACGAGACCAAATGAAAGAAAGATCAAATAATAGAAGAACGAAACAAAAGAGACAACCAATCAACACAAAGAGCTCAAAATGAAATAAAACGAATATATATTGAAAACAACTCCAATATATGGTTCAGAAAAACAAGAGAGAAAATACACCAAAATGAAAAATACACTCAAAAATACACAAAATAAAAAACAGGGGTTACAAAGAGTGTAGGGTTTTTACTCAAGATATATGGTTGTGATTAAAATAAAACGGTATCAACGGCTCGGATTGGTCAAAGGTAAAGAGTCGCCTCAAAAGATGTGTCAAAATTTCGAATTTGACGAAACCTAATTCGCGACAGTCGACTGATATGTAGGGCAGTTGACTTAGTCGAGAGCAAAATAAAGAAACAAAAAATAGTACAAATACAACTAGAAGTCGACTGAATTACTGTTCACAATTGACTTTCCAGAGCATAAAACTCAGGAAAATATATATGACTAAAAATAGTTGGTCAGTCGACTGAAATAAGGTCTTAAGTCGACTTACCAGAGTTAAAATCTCAAGAAACATCAGAAAAACTACAAATTCCTAGTTCTCTTCTTAAAGTGATAAATATGTCTTCCTTAAGTGGTTTAGTAAAGATGTCAGCTATCTGTTTATCAGTAGAAATAAAGTTTAAAGAAATGTCTCCCTTTAAAACATGATCACGTAGATGTCTAATATTATTACGCCCCGCTTCACAAAAATACGGAATACGAGCACGTAACAAAAGCCCAGCGAATGATTTTCATCATCCATAAGCTGTTCAGGAATTCTTTACAACATATCACAATATAATCAGAGTCGGAAGCCAGAAAAGTCAACCACATGCACATATGAACAAATACCAACAGGAATACTTGAAATAAAATATATTATTCTCAAATAGTTATAATCTGAAATACACAAATAATCATGGGTCACTTTGCCTAAATACAAGAATAAATTCAAGACTCAAAATACAATTATTGTCCAAATTAAGCAACAAGAATAATAATAGCAAAATTTCAGCATCTAGTACATCATGTCACCAATACCGTCTAGAACCTGTTCTCCAAAATCTGCAATACAATGAAGGAGGAAAAAAGAAAACACAAGTACCCGTCAATTGCAAGTCGCGGGTCACAAATAGAGTAGGATACAAGCACATGGAATGGGAAAACTAACTAGCACCTGGTATAAGTATGATGTCAACCTAGACAAACTAGCACAGTAAAAGTGTCAAGAGTACACGGCCTAAATCAAGTATCAAGTAAACAAGTATCTTATAAACATGCATCAAGTGTCAAGTGTCGTGTAATCATATATCAAGTATTATATTTCAAGTCTTATGTATCAAGTCTCAGGTATCATATAGTCAAGCATCAAGCATGCACGTATCATGTTCAAGTATTTTATTCAAGTATCATGTTCAAGTATTAGGTTCAAGTCTTGTGTGATTACTATCTAGGTAGCACGACATGCCGCCCACACCACATGGTTGCTACAACACAACAGTTTCACTTTAGATTTCGTAGGGGACCATACAGGGCAATGTACTCAGGTATTCACAAAATCACAGAACTTGGTCGGTAAACTTGGTCGGTAAACTTGGTCAGTAACTTGGTCGGTAAACTTGGTCGGTAACATGTCATACAGGAAACACAAGTCTCCTTCCGAGTACACGTTTCTGCACTATCCACTACTAGATCTGTCACATTAAAATCCAGGCTTGATTATTTATTATTATTCTCAAACAGGCAGGTATAAGCATGAAACAGTGTCAAACTAACATAGCATAATCAGTATCAGGTCTAGGGTAACCAATAAGTACGCATAGATGATAGACAGTCACATAAACAAGTCAAACAGTGTATGTTTATATTCAGGACAGCAAGACCAATCAGTACTAAAACAATGATTCTAAGAGCTACAGGTATGAAAATCAAAATCCGTCGATGGATATGGAAAGTAGACATCCACATGCATCCAACGAGTATAATGAAGTCATATACTAGTTCACAACATCTTAGCTCAAAACTGAATTGAACACAGATTTTAGGTTCAGCCAGAAAACAGGGGAACAACTTCAAAAGCATAAAAACAGCATGAAAATACATCAAATAATTCCACAAAAAATCTGGGGTAATCCCCTATAGGTATAGACTCAAAATAACAAGTTTCATATATTTCAGTAAGTATAGATAAGCCATCAAAGAAAAGAAGCAACACAAAAATATGGTTTGACGAATCTGGAATTTCTCAATACTACTGTATGAAAACAAGGATATCTCGCAATCAGCGAATCGAAATCCAATTCCGCCAAAACGACGTGAAAATAGATAGATTTTTCCAACTTTCATATATCACAATTAATTTTCATAAAACATAAGGAATTAGGGTGAAAACTGAGTTCTTTATTGAATAGCACGCATATTACAGCACAAGGTGAATTTAGAAAAGAACATGAAACACTACAATAAACTTATCTTTAAAATACACCAAAAATCTGGGTAGTCTCTAGTATCATAAGGAAACACTAAGCAAAATATTATACTAAAATATTATGTATATCCTAGTTCTTGAAAATAAATTGTTAACAAATTTACACAAAACAGAATCTAGAAATCTATTGACACACCTGTACCAAAACTATCATATCTCAGTCATACGAACTCCAAATCAGGTAAAACCAGTGGGGTTGGAAAATAGACAAAATTATCTACAATTCACTTTTAATTTTGAATTTCAAATTCGGACTTTAGAATGGGTGAAAACAGCAAACCAAACAGAACAAACTGCACACACAGATTTCACATCTCTATACAAAAGCATCATAACTTACACGATTTTAATCCAAACTTAACCAAACTTGAAACACAACCTACTAATCATCTAAACATCATGTTTTAGGGATTCTAACATGTCCAAGCCTAATAATTCTCACATGGGCAATCAATCAAACACATAACATGCAATATGTCACATACACGAACAAAATCAAGTTTGGGTGAAACCTAGGGCATTAACCTATCAAGCTTCATGTCATAAGTCCTCTATGGCCAAATTCAACACAATAGAGACAAACCCATCAACAAAAATACAATTTTTGGTTGTCTCTAGACCCAACCACTCTAGGTGCGAACTTTTTGACTTGTATCAACCTAATGAAATTATATACAAGTTACTTGCCTCTTAATGGAGTGAATACGATGCCAACAAGCCATAGGAACAAAACCCACGAGAGAAATCCTTCCAAGCGCGAACCCACGAACACGAACAGCTCCTACGATCGAACTCCTTAATGCACGAACCAAGGTGGAGATACCCCCTTGAAAAATCACCAAAGGAGAGAGTTTTGATGGTGGTTAGATGTAGGTGGTGTTGTTTGGATGGGGCCGGCCACACAAGGAGAGGATTAGGGAGTTTGTAGGGTTTGTATGGAGAAGGGTGGTGTAGTATGGAGGTCGTATTGGAGGGCTAGAGGGGTGAGGGAGGGCCGGTTTGGAAGGGTTGTATGCAGGCCTGGATGTAGAGAGGAAAGCAAGAGGAGGCCGAGTTGTATTTGTGAGAGGGAGAGGAGATAATTAGGTTTAGCGTTAAGGTTTAAGGAGTTTAGGATGTTTATATAGGGGGTAATTGTGGGTTAATGGGTTGTGGGTATCAATATGTAGTAATAGGTATACAAATGGGTAATGGGTATTGGGTAGGTTTCAAATAGGGATACAATTTATAGTGGATTCTATGGCTCCTAAAAATCTCCTTAAGGGTCAAAAATCATAATTTAGGGTAAATCACCACCAAAAATCCATCACATTACAAAAATGAAAAATAAAAATGAACGAGGCCAAGAAAATAAGAAAAAGAACCCAAAATGGTGAAACGAACAAAAAAGACGAACAAACGACACAAGGAGCTCAAATGAAAAGAAAAAGAATATATATTGAAAATAAATCCAATATACGGATCCGAAAAAAATACAAGAGATATAAAAATACATAAAAATGAAAAATACACTCCAAAATGCATAAAATGAAAAACAGGGGTTACAAATATCAATGTGTTTCGTACGTGAATGTTGAACCAAATTTTTAGATAAGTTAATGGCATTGGTATTATCACACATTATAGCAGGCTTTGAAAAAGAAATACCATAGTCTAATAGGGTTTGTTTCATCCACAAAATTTGGGCACATGCCAAACTTGCAGCGATATATTCAGCTTCTGTAGTTATAGAGATACGGAATTTTACTTCTTACTGCACCAAGATACTAGAAAATATCCCAAAAAGTGACATGTTCTACTAGTGCTCTTGCGGTCAGTTTTACTACCGGCAAAATCCGCATCGCTATAGGACAAAAGTTGAAAGTTATAGATTCGTGGATAAAATAGACCATAATCAGACGTGCCTTTAATATATCTTAAAATGCGTTTCACAGCTTTTAAGTGAGACTCTTTAGGACTCGACTGATATCTAGCACACAAACATACACTAAATATAATGTCGGGTCTACTAACAGTTATATATAAGAGTGAGCCAATCATACCTCAATAGAGTTTTTGATCGACACTCTTACCTAATTCATCTTTGTCAAGGGTAGTGGTAGTAGCCATATGTGTGGTCTTACTACTCGTGATATTCATTCCAAACCGTTTGAGTAATTCCTTAGCATATTTTCCTTGATTAATAAATATGCCATTAGGTGACTGTTTAATTTGCAGTCCAAGGAAATAGATGAGTTCACCCATGTGACTCATCTCAAACTCGTTTTTCATGGTGTTAGCAAACTCTTGACAGAGATTACTATTAGTAAAACCAAAAATTATGTCATCTACATATATTTGTATGATCAGGATATCTATCTCTATTCTCCTAATAAACAGGGTAGTATCTACTTTACCTATTTCAAAACCCGTTTCTAAAAGAAAAGTCTTCAATCGATCATACCAAGCACGTGGTGCTTGTTTAAGACCGTATAAAGCCTTTTTCAATTTAAAAACATGGTTTGGGAATTGTTCATGTTCGAAACCAGGTGGTTGCTTAACATAAACATCTTCCTTTATAAACCCATTAAGGAAAGCACTTTTCACGTCCATTTGAAATAGTGTAAAATTCATGAAACAAGCAAAATATAATAAAATACGAATGGATTCTAGTCTAGCAACAGGAGCATATGTTTCATCAAAATCTATGCCTTTTTCTTGATTATATCCTTGTGCAACTAACCTAGCTTTGTTCCTAACGAATTGTCCTGATTCATCTAACTTATTCTTGAATACCCATTTGGTACCAATTATAGTATGATCAAAAGGTCATGGAACTAAATCCTATACATCATTCCTTATAAATTGGTTTAACTCATCTTATATGGAATTCATCCAAAACTCATTCTCACAAGCTTCTTGTATATTCTTCGGTTCAAAATCCGACAAGAAAGCCGTGTGAGAAATCATGTTAACATGAGATCTTGTCTGAATACCACGAAAAATGTCACCAATTATTATGTCATGAGGATGATCTCTAACTTCAACAAAAGATTTTGGTAAATTTGGAGATATCACAATAGGATCAGTCGACTTGACTAGTCCATCAGTCGACTGATTCACACCAGTCGACTTGACTTCCTGGTCAGTCAACTTATCCGCAAGGGTAGTTTGCTCTAAAGATGTAATAACCTTATTTAAAGGTGATGAATCAGTTTCATCATCTTCAATTAAAGTTGATGAAGGCAGAGATTCATCAAATGCAACATGCATGGATTCTTCAATAGTCAGTGTTGACTTGTTGAAGATCCTATATGCCTTACTCCTATTTGAGTATCCTATAAAGATACCCTCATTAGATCTAGGATCAAACTTATCTGCATTATTTTTAGTGTTCAGAATAAAATGTTTACATCCAAATATCTTAAAGTAAGAGACCTTAGGAATTCTACAAAAAATAGCTCATAACATGTTTTCTTTAGCTTATGGCCTAATCAAAATTCTATTTAAAACATAACAAGCTGTAGCAACGGCTTCAGCCCAAAAATAATTAGGTAAATTGTTTTCAACAAGTATGGTATGTGCACATTCTTGCAAAGTCCTATTCTTCCTTTCAACCACTCTATTTTGTGGTGAAGCTCTAGGAAATGCAAACGAATAAGTTATACCATTCTTATTGCAATATTCTGCAAACATTTCATTTAGAAATTCTCCACCATGATCACTTCTAATAGTGACTATGGTTAGAGACTTTTGATTTTGAATTCGTTTACAAAAATGAGCAAATTCTACAAAAGCATCATTCTTATGTTTTAAAAAGAAAGTCCAAGTGAATCGTGAAATATTGTCTACTAAAACAAATACATACCTACTTTTATTTAAAGAAGCAACTCTATTAGGACCAAATAAATTCATGTTGATTAATTCGAGAGGCCTACTAGTAGAAATTATTTCTTTTGTTTTAAAAGTAGATTTAATTTGTTTACCTAGTTGGCATGCATCACATAACTTATCCATTTTATACGATAGTCTTGGCAGCCCTTTAACTAGATTGTACTTAGAAAATTTAGCAAGAGTTTTCATGTTCACATGTTCAAAAAGTTTATGCCATAGCTAAGAATCATTATTAGAAGTTACTAAGCAGAAATTATTTGAAAATTCATAAGACTTTAAACATAATTCATAAATGTTATTTTTCCTACATCCTTCAAAAATTATATTTTACATGGTAGAGTCATAAATTAAATATGCATCTTTTTTAAACAAGATTTTATAACCTTTATTACAAAGTTGGCTAATACTTAACAAGTTATGCTTAAATCCAGTAACTAGAAAAACATCTTCTATTAACAGGTTAGTGTACTTACCAACCATGTCTATTCCAATGACCTTCCCTTTGTTGTTGTCACCGAATGTGACTGTTCCTCCATTAATGTCTTGAATGGAAGAGAGGAGGTTGGCATGACCAGTCTGTGCTTTGAGCATCCACTATCAAGTATCCAACGATCTCTCTTAGGTACCTATAAAATATTCAATGTGAATATGGTACCATTTTCATTGGGTCCAAAAGAGATTAGTTTGTGGGAAACCAAACCCAAAGAGAGTTTGATTTTCCACCAAAAGTAGAAATATAATTAACAGAATTACATACAGAAAGAATGTATGAATTAATGTAAGTAGTTATATCTTTCGGACTTAGGTTGACTGGAACCCATATATTTTTGCTCTGTCCAGTCGACTTTATGTTACCTTTCAGTCGACTGTGCCTTAAATTCAGTCAACTGGGAGGTAGATTAGGTCGACTTATCTGAGGTTTTCGTTTCTTTGAATGAAACTCAGAACCTCTGGACAGGAAACTAATAATTGGGTTCAGTCGACTGGTCTGAACTATAGACTTACTTTTATCATTAAAACTTACAGTTTTAGGTTTTTCAAAAAACTCATACAGTTTATTCTTAACACTAGAAATAGGTACAGGTTTATTTACACTAGTGTTTATAGAAACATGAGGTTTTTCAAGAGACTTTTGAAAACCAAGTCCAAACCTTTTATTGGATTGCACTTGATTTTGGAGAACATCATTTAAATTCTCCTTTCCTTTATTAAATTTAGATACATTATTGGATATCTCCTCATAATTTTTCTTTAGAGACACAAGATCTATATCTAAACTAGAAAGACAAGAATTTAAAGATTTCATCTCTTTATCAAGGTTAAGATTCTCTTGGGAAAGTGTTTGATTTACTTTCTCCAAGTTCTTAACTCTAATTTTTTCCTTCTTAAGTTCTTGAAAAATCCCGTTGAAAGCATCAAGTAAATCATTAGAATCATAATCATCACTTACTTGATTTTGAGACGCCATAAAGCAAACATTAGCAATCTCATTTGTCTCTTCATTTTCTTCTTCTAATGAAGAGTCGCTGTTGTCCCAAGTTGCTTGGTACGCCTTTTTATTCTTTATGAACTTGTTCTTTGTGTATTTGTCTTTCTTGAAGTTGGAGGCCTTTCCATTAGACTTCGCGTTCTCTAGTGGGCAATCCTTCTTCATGTGTCCTATTTTGTTACACCTGAAACAATTCGGAGGTTCATTAGATTCCTTAGATTTTGAATTAAACTTACATTTCCTTAGGAACTTTTTGAACTTTCTCGTGAACAAGGCTATCTCTTCCTCATCTTCTTCTTCATCCTCGGAGTCCGACATGGCTGTGTTTTCTTCTTTGATTGTTGTGGTTCAAGATCCTTCTTGCGCTCTTCAAGTTGAACTTCATACGCCATGAGATTTCCCACAAGATTCTCAAGAGAAAGTTGTGTTAAATCGTTGGCCTCTTCTATGGCGGTGGTTTTCTCCTCCCATTTGGGGGTTAGTGCACGAAGGACCTTCCTCACCATTTCAGTTTGAGTGTACGTCTTCCCAAGCGCCACAAGTGAATTTGTGATGTCCGCGAACCTTGTAATCATTTCAGACACATTCTTGTTCTCTTTCATGCGGAACATTTCGAACCTATGAACAAGAACAGATATTTTAGATTCTTTTACTTTATTTGTTCCTTCATGAGTTACCTCGAGTATGTACCAAATTTGATGTGCAGTTGTTGCATTAGACACACGGTTGAACTCCTCCTTTGTAAGGGCACAAAATAGCGTGTTCATCGCCTTTGCATTGTTCATTGTTTGGTTCTTCATGTCGTCATTCCATTGTGCATATGGAATGGTAGGATCGGTGTACTCGGTCTCCGTCATGTTCTATATTTCATAGTTGTTGGACTGAAGGTAGATCTTCATTCTACACTTCCAATAGTTGTAATTGGTTCCATCGAAGAGGGGTGGCCTTTGTGTAGATTGGCCTTCATGGTATTGATTTGCATTAGAAGTAGTTGCCATTGCACTCAACCAGACTCTGATACCAAGTGTTGGATCCTGTAGGCAAGGCAAGAAACACTAGAGGGGGGGAGGGGGGTGAATAGTGTTTCATAAAAAAAATTGCAGAATTGAACTTTTTCTTCTGTCCCGTCAACTTGAAAAGAGAAACCAATTGACTGGGGCGACAGTTAAGAAGAGTATTTTAAGACAAGTCTGATCAGGCGACTTATAGAAGAACCAGTCGACTTACCAGACAAGTTTTCAGAGAGTATGTAGTACAAGTCTGACCAGTCGACTTAAAATGAGACGCGGTCGACTGTCTAGACAAGTTTCACAGAGAACTTAAAAAACAAGTAAATGAAATGCAAGTTCAGAGAAATACAATCACAGAGTACACACGATGTATCCTGGTTCGGTCCTTCCGACCTACATCTAGTCCCCAAGCAACCCACTTGAGATTTTTCACTATTCTTGAAAAGTACAAGAATACCCTACGGCGTTAGACAACAACCTTGTCCATCCCGCAGTCCTCTCTCATAACTAGAGAGAGCAACCCACTCTTCTACTAAGAGTGAAAACCTGACTCTACAACCTAGAGTCTTACTCTTCAACCGAGAGTGACAAGAACACAATAAAATGTTTACAATCAACCTATAGCCTTGTTGTGAATGTGGTTTTGTACATGGTTATTCAGTCAACTTCTGAATTCAGTCCAAAACGAAATCGATGTTATGCTAGACTGAAAACAGAGAACCAAGACTTAGAAATTTTGGAGTGCAAGTTAGAATGCTTGTTCTTTTGAAAATAAGAGTCTTAAACTTTTTAAACAAAAATCTTGGAGCCTTTCAATATTGATTCACAGAGTCTATATATAGATTGGAATCCATTGAAACGTTATAAAAACAATTTATAAAACCGATTAAAAACGGATATAAACTTTTGAATTCGAAAATTTAAGTTTTGAAATCAGTAAACTATCAAAACGACTTAAACAGTCGACTGGGTTGCCAGGATAAGTCGACTGGTCAGAGTTTGAAAGAGTTCAGATAGTTTCGTACTGAACAATCGACTGATGCCATAAAGCAGTCGACTGGTACTCAACAGCTGATCTAAATCAAACTGCTTCGACCTTTTAATCTTTTGAAAAAACAACACTCAGTTATAAAATAAGTGTGAGTGTGTGTGTGTGTGACAAGGCTATTACATCAATCTAAGACTCACAGAAAGGAAAAAAATACCAATTGTTTACAAGACATATAAAATAACACATTTCAGCATTGGTCTTGTCTTGTGTCTTGAGTCTTGAGATGGAGCTTTAGCCTTTGTCTTTGTCTTTGAATGCTTGATCACACTTGAGCTTTAGAACCTTGTAGAGCATGATCAATTTGCTTTGATCTTGATCAATTTGCTTTGAGCTTGTTTGAACTGAACATTTTGCCTTTGTGTACATCCTGTAATATATAAGAAGTAGCACAACAACTTTGCATTGTGTTGTAATCATCAAAATCAAGAATCAACACCAAATCTCTATGCCTTGAAATTGTGGCTTTCAATGTAATTGTGCGGATGTAATAATCTCTTTTATGTCCAATAATAAAGATCTTTTGTCAAACTTTGGTTTTCCACGAGGGATTCTGGGGTGAGTGCGGTGGCTTTTTAGGAGTTTTCCTCATGATGGTCGGCCTTGGAAACCTCGCCATGGGCAAGGAGAGTTGATACCTCGAGGAAGGTTTTCTCCTAAGGTTCGACCATGGACACCACGCCGACGGCTAGGAGAGGCGGCAACTAGTGCATGCTCACGTGTGCGTCCATGTGGAGTCACATGTTTGGCATGATGATCGATGTCCCATTTCTATATATACGCTTCCTGCTCTTTAGTTTCGTTTATTCATTTTTTTCCTTTACCTTGCTTTCCTAGAATCTTTTCTTTGTTTCCCTCTCTCACCCAGTAAGGATGGTGTCTCCCGAACTTGTTAAGGTGAAGCGTGCGACCGTGAGGGCCAAGAAGAAGGCGGCGAAGGCTGCGGTGAAAATGAAGGCCGAGGCCGACATGAAGGCCCCTGAGAAGGAGGCTTCGCAGAAACGACCGCCTCCGGAGACGGAAGAACTCCCGAAGAAGAAGGCTAAGGGTGCCGAGCACCCTAAGGCCAAGGCAGTCGAGTAGGCTGCCAAAGAGGAGGGCAAAGTTGACATAGTTGGTAGAGGAGTGGGTTCCCTCTTGGTTCGTGACCGAGGCGAACGTGTCAATCAATTGCCCTATTGCATTGGAGGTGGTTTCTCATCTCGCTACTCCCCGTGACCTCACCGACTGGAGAATTCTGAAGAAGAGATCTACAGTAGCTCGACACAAAAATCTGTTCTGGTAAGGCCTTTTTTTGGTTCGTCTTTGCAAGCATTTTCCTCAGCCTTTGCTAAGCGTGCACTGGTATTCTTGTGTAGGCATGGGACCAAGCTGAAGCGGAGGTAGGATTGGCTCTTTCGGCAGATGCAGTGCGTAAAGGCAGTTGAGGTAGAACTCCTTAATCGGGGCAAGGAGAAGAAAATGCGAGTAGGTGAGTTGAAGGCAGATATGGTGTAACCCATGTTTTCCTAAAAACGTATTTTTGTGTATTTTCTGTATTTCAAATTTTTGCAAATTATTTTTTTCGGTTTTCAAATTCTTTTATCAAAATGTAATTCTGGATCTTCTATTAAAATCTATTTCGATCAATAATTTTATTTGTAAATCTTATTATTGTTATTAACACTTTGATTTCTATTATTATTTTTAATACTATTATTATTGTTATTGTTATTGTTATTTTTTTTTCTAAATCCCAATTGTATATTTTTATTGGTTATTTTATTTGCCCAAAACCCGAAATCCCAATTACCCATTAACTTACCACAGACCCGTTATTACCCTAAAATCCAATCACCCATTTAACTATACCCTATATCACCCCAAAACTTTATAATCCGTTTGAAAACCCTAATCCCTATGCCTACATATAAATATACACCGCTGTGTATATTTATTTCCATCAACCCAAGAGCCAGCCGTTTCCTCTCCCAAACGTCAATCGCTTCGTCTACCCCATGCACCCTGTTTATCCCCTACCTCTCATCCTTAGCCACCTTCTCGTCTCTCCCTCTCTAGCCTCCAATCGTCGCACCCTGCAGCGCGCCACCTCGTGACGCAGCCTCGACGCACCCACAGACAGCCACCTCGACTTCCACTCTCGACATCGACAACAGCAGTCGACAGCGCCGCCCCTCTCCCCGGTGCTCCCCTGTGCGTCGTCTCCTCTACATTGCAGCCACCTGCGGTAGCCCCCCTGCCTCCTCCATACCTCGACAGCAGCAACCCAGCGACGCCATCAGCCCTGCCGGTGATCCCCCCACATGTTGCGATCACCCCTGGCCTCCGCTCCCCATCTGCCGTGTCCCCTGTGCACCGTCCACCCCTAGGCGAGCCTCCCTCGCGGCCGCCGATTTCCTCTGGTGCAGCCATAGAGGTTGCGGTTGATCAAGTGGGTTGATCATCACCATCGGGGTGATCTTGGCCATTCGATCGCGATCATCATCACCTTGATCGGGACCGTTCGATCTTGATCTTGATCTCACCCATGTCGATCCATCCGATCGTCGTGATCATTTTGATCATCATGATCATGTCCACTTGGTTTTGATTCTGGCCGTCCGATCTCATCCGATCATCTTGATCTTGATCTTCGATCTCAGCCGTTCAATTGTGTTCGTGATCTCGGTCGTCTTCATCTTGTTCGTGATCGTGTGTTCGTGATTGGTTTGTAATCCGTTCGTTGTGTTTGTGTTCGTGCCCTGGGATCCGTTCCCGTTATTCTTGTTCTTGCTCCGTTCTCGTCGTCGTCTCTCAGCCAAGTAACTTGTATTAAATTCCTTTGCATATACAAGTACAGAATACCGCTTGTAGTGTAATTGGGTTCTAGTGTGTGCGAAACCCCTTGTTGATATTGTCTCTATTGTGATGACTTGACCATAGTTGCCTCACGACATATATGACATGAATTAACCTAGGATTGACCACTTTTGATGTATATGTTCATGCTATCTTGAGATATCTGTGTTTGATGTGTTATTCGTGTTGTACTTGTCGAATACTTGTGAAATACCCTTTACCATATTGGTGGACATCTAGTACACTATATTTCATGTTTGGGTTGATTTGGATGAATTTCGTGTGATCTATGTTAAACTTTGTATAAAGAACAAATCTGGAATTTTCTGTTGCCCTGATGTTGATCAGTACTTTAGACCCTATTAAGGTCAGTATTTGAGAATATTTTATGAACATGATTTGTAAAGAATTCTGTCTATTTTCCAACCATTTTTACGGATCTCAGTTTCGATTTACGGTTTGAGAGTTATGTCTATTTTACTACAGTTGTGTCGAAAGGTTTACATATTTTGTTTTTGATGAATTCTGAAGAGTAATCTATTTTTATTTTGGTGCTAAAATTATTATTTTGATCTGAAATTTTGCTCAGTATTTCTTGACTTGATTGGGGTTTACCCAGAATTTTGGTGGATTTATTTGAGGAGTTTTACAAACCTTTTCATGCTTGCAAATAAAGATTTTTCATTCAGAATTTTACTACTGTTCAGTAAAGAATTTGATTTTCGACCTATTTGTAATGATGTTTCTAAAATATATCTGAATATGAAAGTTAGCTTACTGTATCTATTTTATTACCCTTTTGGCGGATTTGGATTTGGTTTATGGTTTGTGAGATATTGCTGTTTTCGTACTGCAGTGTTTACAATTCCAGATTTACAAAACTACTACATCTTGATATTTTCTAATTTTCGTTGACTAAACTATTCATATTGGAAAATTTTGAAATTTTATATTCTGATTCTACACTTATAGGAGAATGTCCCAGATTTTTCGTGGATTTAATTAAAGAGTTTTCATGCTGTTTTCCTAACCTTGAATACAAAATACTGATTTCTGACTGAACATATTTTCTGGATTCAAACCTATTTTGAGTTATGATTTTGTGAAATACTATATAACTTATATATGTTTGTTGGATTTGGAAGGGAGTCTATTTTCCAGATTCTTCGACGGATTCAGATTTGCATTTTTGTAGCAATAGGAATCCCTATTTTAGTACAGTAGTGTCTTGTTATCCTGAACTAGCAGTTGCATGATTCTATTATTTTATGAACTGTATATCATCTGTACCTGTTTATCTGTCACCCTGAACCTGTTACATGTTTATAACATGCTATTATCTCTGTTTTCTGTACATAAATGTCTGTCTGCTAATAATAACAAAATAACCAAGTCGGGGTTAAGAGACATATCTAGTAGTGGAAAATATAGAAATGTGTACTGAGAAGAGGGTCCGTGTTCCCTATCTCTTACATGTTCATGATTACATGATTCACGACTCTGTTATCTGACCCTGACTACATTACTTCCCTATAGGAAGGTGTGCTCGGAAGAGAACCCATAGGTTCTATTTGTCTGTCTGATCTGATTATCTAATATCTGTCTGTCTGAACCCTGAGTGCACTGTCCTATGGACTCCACTATGAAATTTAAAGCAAAACTGTTTGAATGTAGCAACCATGTGGTATGGGCCACATGAAGTGCTACCTAGATAGTAATCATACAAGACTTATAAGAACATGACATCTGATATCTGTTTATCTGTATTTGTTTATCTGACATCTGTTATCTGATTATCAGTTATCTGTCTGACTATCATCTGACACTATCACCTATATATCTGTCTGCATACCATCTGACACTTGACACTTGATACATGTTATCTGTATCTATTAGTATACCATGTTATTTGATTTGTCTTCCTGATTTATGCTAGATATTTCATTTTGTTGATATGCCTATACCATGCTATGTTTATTCTGTTGTTACTTTATATTTGTTAGTTATCCCATGTACTTGTATCCTGCACTACAAGTGACCCGTACCTTGCATTGATGGGAGTTTGTTTTCTTTTTTCTATCCCTGCAATTGTTAAATTGCAGATTTTGGAGAACAGGTACCAGATGGTGTTGGTGACATGAGATATTAGTGCTAGAGTTTTTATTATTATTTTTGTTGCTTATTTGAACAATTGTATTTGATACTTGGATTTATTTGTATTTGGGAAATGTGACCCAGGATATTTGACTTGTTCAGATCTGGATTATTTGAGATTAATATATTTTGGTTTCAAGTATTCTTGTTGGTATTTTGATTCATATGTGCATGCTTGGTTGATTCTTTTGCTTCTGACTCTGATTATTCTTGTGAAATATTGTAAAGATTCTGAACAGCTTATGGATGAGGAAAATCATTCGTTGGGCTTTTGTTGCGTATCTGTATTCCGTATTCTCTTTTGGGAAGTGGGGCGTGACATATGGCGAAGGAAAGGGGGGCTCGAGTGGAGCTCTCAAAGGACAATGATGAGTTGGTCGTCGAGAAGCTAGCGTGGCAGGTGAAGGAGGTGAAGATGGCGAGGGAGTACCAAGAAGCCTTAGTAGACATCGAATGCCGAACAGGAGGGATATTGGTATGCCCTCAATCACGTCGGGGCGAAGCACCTAGAGATGACCTCAACGGCTTCTGCATCGATGGCTCTGGTAGTGACACTACCGCTCCTGTGGCGAATCACGAGCCAACCGACCCTACGCCTATGGTCTAGGAAGAGCGCCCTGTCCCTATCGTCGAGAAGGGGTCTACCTCCGGGCAGTAATGACATAAGTCGTCTGTATTTTTGCCTTCTTACGGACTGGCCACGCACATGTATCTTACCCTCATTTAATGAATAAAATGTCTTTGCCTCCTTATTTAAAATTTAGTAGTCTCTTTTTGTGGCCCCCAGTTCGAAGGCTTGAGGTCCTTGGGCTTCCCCTAGGGCGTTGGCTTGGATAACGATTTTTCAACAGTAGGGCGAGCTCCAGTTACCATGCCGAGGGGGAATGGATGCGATAGCTTGAAGGAGCTTTCCTCGTAAGGGTCAACCTCGAATACCATGCCGAAGGCAAGTGGGAGCGACAAGTTGTGGAAGTTTCCCACACGAGAGTCAGCTTCGGATACCACGTCGGGGGCTAGGCAGGAGGTGAAAGCTTGTGAAGTTCCATGCCTTCGAATGGTCACATGGGGTGCCACGTGGGCTTGCTTGTGTCATCTTCTGTGAGAATTGTGATAACTGTTGATCTTGGATGTGAAGCATTAACCGCCATAATTGAGGAGAGTTGGTAAAGTTACTTACAAATAACCCTCAACCCCAAGTGATTCCCTGCGAAATCTCTTCGGATGGTTGTGATGTTGGGGGTTGTTCGCCCTGCTGTCCGAGTATTCGACCTCGGGGGGATTGGTGCTCGTGCTTACTGCCTCGGGCTATTTATCCTGGATTCCGAGATCTGACTTTTTACCTTCGAGGTCAGATTGATGCGATCCATTCATGGCTGGGCTCATCTATGGCCCTACTGGGCTTCTCGTGCTGGCGACCCTAGTTCATGGGGACTCGAAAAGGATCGGGGAAACCCAGTTGAACTTGGTCAGGTAGGTCTCGGATTTCGAGATATGATGTCTTTCGATGTACCTCGTGTTTCGGGGCCGAATGGGTGCCTTTGTAGAGTTCATTTACATCATTCGATGTCGACTTGTGAGGCTGACTGAAAGGTGGAGGTGGTGATCTGGTGCTCGTTCTTCGCCGAGGTCTCTTCTATGTACTTCACGTACACTGATGCAGCTTCCAGAACGTAGGACTTGTCGTCGGGGCGGCTACTCTCACGGTGTGCACTTAACCTGGTCCACGCTGGTGGAATGGTAACCTTTGTGCCTATCCCAGCTGGTCGACCTTCTATCGCCGAGGCTCGTATGATGCCTATTTGCCCCTCGATGGTATGGGGAATTGGGGCTGAAGTGAGAGGTCAATTGTGACACCCCGAATTCCAAAAACAGCTGAATTCGAGATTTCCACAGGATCTTTACACTTCTTTCGTACAATTTTACAAGGAATTTTAAAACTTTTATTTCAACAATGGTTACATCAGAGTCCTTTACATCAATACACAGCGGAATTAATAAAATACAATAATAATGAATGTACAGTTGTTACAACTTTAACGTTTAAGTAATCAACAGCATCATCAATCATCTTTATATCTTCATGTAACTCCATACCCTGCATATAAAATTGTGGGCGCGTCAGTTGCTTACAACTGACGAAATATTATACACGGCCATCCTCTCTATGCCGGAACAGTATAACGATCCTTAAATACTTTAGCAAACACAAACTTGATCACAAACAGAGTTACAAAGGGACAAACCTGTTGATGTCGTGTTGTGCGGTGCACTTAGTCCTTAATGCAGTTATTTATATTACATGACACTAATGCACACTTGTTCGGATTCTATGCATCCCATACTACATAGGTCCGAGGGCAAGCCCTTAATCGTTCTTCATCTTTGTAGGGTTCAATCCCTCGCCATGACTTAATCTACTACTGTAATTACGGTAGGTATCTTGGATGATCTATGAGTACAAGCACGTGTACAGAAAATTCTGGAGGGGAATCCCACGTCATGTCACGACGCATCGTGAAGACAGCCTGTGGCAATTCAACCTCACTTCATGGCACACGATCCTCTTGCAGTCACCAAACATCCCACAAGCGTCGCCACCGGGACGATAATTCTGGAGTAGTGCCCACGCCATGTCTTGACACATCAAGCAGGCAGCCTGTGGATCACTCTCACACCGCCAATCCGATGGCCCTCATACCCGTGTTTTTCTCCTACTTTCATCACGTCTCCACTATGTATCTCCCTGTAATTTCGGTAAGTATCATAGATGTTCTATGATTACAAGCACGTGTACAGAAAATTCTGGAGGGGAATCCCACGTCATGTCACGACGCATCATGAAGACAGCCTGTGGCAATTCAGCCTCACTTCATGGCACAATATCCTCTTGCAGTCACCAAACATCCCACAAGCATCGCCACCGGGATGGTACTCTGGAGTAGTATCCACGTCATGTCACGACGCATCGTGAAGACAGCCTGTGCATACCCTCATAACACCCATCCAACGGCCCTCATACTCATGCTTTTCTCTTACTTTCATTACATCCCTACAATGTTTGTTTTAAAAGAAAATCATCACAACCTAGAGCTAGCTTACCCTACCGGACTTAAATCAAAACAACAGAGACAGTCAGCCTACCTGGCTACTTCTCAAGAGACGCTCAACCCTCAACGGTTAGTTCTCAAAATAAAACTGCTGGTCACTAGGGTCTCGCCTAGCCTCTAGATTCCAACAACTATCTCTTCTAGAGATCAACAATATTTCATAATCAATCACAAATAACATTTCCATTTTCTTTTGTTCACAACTCTTTCAAAAACATTTCTTTTATAATCTCATAACATGAGACCAATTCAATTCGATCTCTTTATCAATTTCATCATTCATATCCTTGTATGTATTTCACAATAAAACTCAATTAAATCTTAATGATCATAAAATCTCGTATTCAACTTATTTAACTTTCATTTATCAAAATCAAATCCAAACTCAAGAATCAAAATAAACAGTTCGGTTCAGTCGACTGGTGACAGTATCAGTCGATTGTTCAGCGAATATCAAAACATCTCAGTCGGTATCAGTCGACTGTTCCGCTAATACTTTGAAAACTCAAACATCAAAATTCATGATAGCAGCAGTCGACTGTGAAAGTAGACAGTCGACTGTCCTGCCGACGAAAAACCAATTTCTTGTACTTACCAGTCAACTGTGGAAAGTAAACAGTCGACTGTCGATCACACAATTTGGAGCCTGCATATAATTTTCGACCTTTTAATTGATTTGTACTTCCATATATAAAAATATAGATCATTTCCAGAATATATTCCTTTTACAAACAATATCGTATATGTTATCAAATTCTCGAGTTTCTCTTTTTTTTTCAATGAAATCCTTAAAATGCATCAAAACACATATTCAATTAATTTTCCAACTAAACTCTTTTCTTTTATCAAAATTACTTTACAAAAATCTCTATACTCGTATAAATAATATTTTGAGGTTATAATCACACTTCTTTGCCACATTCTCAACAAACAACATATTTGCATTATTCTAATCATGTCTCAACATGCATCAATTTCATATAAATCATTTCAGTTCTAGCATCTCAACTAACAATCATAATCATTTAGAAAGTGGAATAGCAATTTGTATCTACCATACCAATCAAGATTTAACGATCCATTTCTATATTAATTTGCATGCAATCAATTCGATTTCAACCAAATAAATTATATATCATCTATCATGCAAATTTCTATTCTTAAATTAGAAAGCATTTAAGAAACACCTACCTAAATTAAAGATTTGTACTCAAATGAACTCCTAGAATTAGAAGTTCCTAAAGAAACTCCAATTTGCAACCTCCTCAAAATCCGTGCACCAAAGCAAGCCTCTAAGTTCCACATTTCGGCAAGCATCCATCAAGAGCATCTCCATTCCCACTCCATTTCGGCAACATCAAGAACAACTCCCATCTTGTTTTATATACATATACTATGTATGTACATATATATACATTAGTATATGTATATAGGCAAGTGGAATGGTGATTAAGTGGAGAAATGGGCAAGGCTATGCTAGCTTTGGGTTGGTTTTCTTCTCGGAATTGATAGGAGAGGGGAAAGAAAAGAGATGAGAGAATGAGAGACTAAGGATGCATTTTTATAGATTAACTAATGGGTAGTTATAATAACCACCCCACACATGAATACCACTAACCCCATTATTTAAATTTGTAACTTGCTTTCCCTCCTATTTTCAAAATCAAATGTCCAGATTTTCCCTCCTCTCTAAACAGCCCGGTCCCCCCAAAAATGTGCACATCGCACGTGTGCACGTGCACGTGCTTTGTGTACAAAATAATTTATTTATTTAATCCCTTTAAAACAATTATTTATATATGTAATAAATATGTAAAATTAACTCTAAAATTATACTTTTCATACACAATTAAAATAGACACACACAATTTCATGAAATTCATTTTGAAAGAATAATACGCTTAAAACACGTGCACCGAAACACGTGCGTTGTCCGTAAAATTTCAAAAATACAAAAATTGACTTTATCGACCAAAAAATATTTATTGTTAATTGGGATGCAACATAAAGTACATTTAATATATATTTTCTATGATATACTCAAACATACAGAAAACACGTGTATTGCACGTAAAAATTTATTTTAATTATAATAGACAAAATTGAATTCTATTTACAAGAATGGATTTAAACATATTTATAAAAATAAATAATTGAAACTCATCGAAAACTTTGCACGTAACGGTGGACTGTCCAGAATCGACACGTGCATCGATTAATACATAAAAAGCACGTAAAACTCAAAGATTGAAATTTAGCATTTGAGTTGTCTCAAATGGGATTTTAAGAATACGGGATTGCATAAATAATTGGAATTCAAAATACATATCAAAATGCGTTATGGATATAATCAATAACAGTACAAAATGCACGTGCATAACACCCGAGGGCAAAATTGTCATTTAAATTTTGCGGGGTGTTACATCAATTGTAAGAGTGACTAGCGAGGCGAGAGGTCAATTGTAAGAGTGTTTAGCAGTAGCTCGCTGTTTTGATTTTGCCAACTATGGATTGGCCATTTCCCTTATTGTAATTGCTTCGCTTAATAAAAGACTTTTGCTTTTAGACCTCCATGTGTGAAATCGTTGTCTAATGAATAGGCCAGTGCAAAGCCGCGCTGGATGAGGCGTATTCGTCAAAGTCTTTCCCTGGATTGACATGCTCGATAGAGACAAATCTTAGAGAATTCCGGGGGTGAAATCCTTCAAAGATTTTTTAGGCGCGTCGGGGTTGGGCACCTAATCAAGGGAACGAACTCGAACCAATTGACATTCAAATTGCTTAAGTTTGACTTCTCTGTGGCTCTAATTGGATTCTAAATTTCAAAACAACTAGGATGTTAAAGCTTTTAACTCAATAGCTTTTAAGTCCATTCCCCCGTAGTTTTGATAATTAGATCACTTTCAAGTCTCTTAGTAAGAGCATTTGCCATACTTTGTCACAAGTGCACTTTATCTATGAGAAAGTACAACTAGGCTTCGTTCAGCCTTAATATACTATTCTTACTATTATAGAGTGAGTTATGAGCTACAATGCATTATAGCTTGATAGTCGAAGAATAGAATTAGAGAGTTACTTAAATTTATCAATGGAGGACTAGCAATAAGTCCTTTAATCCACTCAGCCTCTTTCCCTACAAAGGATAACACATAGATGTATGATTTCATGGATGATAGCACCGTTCCTGTTTACCTTTTGATTTCCATAACATTTATGTTCCTCCTAGTGTAAACACATATCCACTAATTGTCGACTTTCACTAAATTTTGAGCATTATAATGCATCAGATTATCCATTCAATGCTGAAAGAAAACTAGAGTAGCACAAAGCAAACTATTGAGTACCTCTCAAGTATCTCATTAGCCTCTAGGGCACTTCAATGTGTATTAGTATAACTACTAGTGAATCTGCAGATCATAATTACCTCAAAGGCTATGTCTGTTAGTGCAGATCTTTGTATATTTGAGACTTTCAATAAGTTTAGAATGATCTAACTATCTCATAGCTGCACCATCATTAGGTGTCAACCTTTATCATAATCATAAGGTGTTTCAAAACACACTTTTAGTCACTATATTCTCACTTTTGGAGCACATTATTGATTAAATGAATTCGACTAAGGGCTATCCCTTGCCAACCGAAATTCAGCCTTATACCTAATATGGTCCACAACACCTAGGTGTTTCATGCTGAATTATTTACTTGTCAACAATAAATAAGTAAATAATAGCCACTATATTTGACACACCACAAAGTTAAAGGCATTGATCTGAAAGTCAACTATTATCTCAGTCAATCCTTTTAGTTACTGAACAATCCAAACTAAGTTTCTTCTACAAGTACCCACTTTCTTACTATAGTTTTAGCCCCTTTCGGCAAATCAACTATTTAAAGTATTCATGTATAACTACAAATTCATTTCATTATCTACTAAAGACTCTTCTTAACTCATCTGCCATTGTAGTTTTAAGTGACAACGGCTGGTTCTTGATTTCAACCGTGAATCATTGACCATGTCTGTAGGACTAGATAATTTTATATATTCATCTTTGATGAATACATCCTCAATGAACCCTTCAAGTCTAGATTCTACTAACAGAAATTAGATAGATCCAAAATCTACCCATAAAACCTTATTCTGCACTTTCAAATTACACACAAATATTTGTTATAGGTCTTACTTTAGGCCTTCTAGGGTCATATACTCTAACAAATGTATTACACTACATGTTTTCACTTTAACAAAATTATTTGTGTTTTTATGCTATAATCTACAAGGTGTATTTAATTTAGAGTGTAGCAACATATTAGAAATATAAATAATAATACAACATCACCCATAATTACACAAAGTCAAACAATAGTCATTAATATAAAATATAATATTTCACTAAGTGTTTGATTCTAACTTTTATCATTACCGTTTTGACTGTTGTCAATAGATTGCACTAGAGATTATGCCAAATGCAAACTTCTCTAAAATTAATAAAACTTATTCACCACCTCTATCAAATCTGAACCCTTGATCTTAACATTTAACTAGATTTTAATTCATTAAGAATAACAAGTGCTTCATTCTTCATATATGTATGACAAACCTTCAATAATCATCTACAAAAGTGATTAAATACTTTTGAACAACCATTGTCTTATCTAGTCACAAAGCTACTAAGATCACAAATATTAGAATGTTTTGACTCAAAAGGTTGTGTACTCCTAGAGACCCTACTGAACGGTTTTCTAGTGATCATAATCTGAGCACAAATTTTATATTGTCATAATTTAATGAAGTGTTATTTAGCAGAGTTACGAGTTTTAACAAGAGCAAACAATTTTATATAAAGTTCACATGTCCTAGCATATCATGCCGTGTTCAAGGACTACACAAATTATAATGACTATTATCAATTACTTCGTTTGTTAAACTCAACTTACATATGCCATTAACTATGATATGCAGATTATAAAATAATAGCATGAGTTAATACAAAATTACTCTACCACATTTTACAAAATTATTTGCTTTCTCTCATGGTTCTAACAATGCCCATATGCTCAAACACATTGAGCGAAGAGTTCTATCCTTTATTCGTTCTTTATCATCTTCGTAACGCTAAATGAGATAATGACTAATATATATAATTCAATTTTGCAAAGACGGTACAATGAATGAGAAAGAACAAAACATAACTAACGAAGTCATATCCTGCATTACAATATGTTCTCACCTAAGTTGCAGACATTTGTGATAGATCTTGAACATCAATTTTATTAGAGAAGCAAATATACGATCTCACACAAACTGCAAACGATGGGTGTCAATATATCTATACACATAGTATGATAAGGCACACTTAACAACCCTAAACTTGCTAGTATTCAATGCGAGACTAGTTATGATCTAAAACTCCCAATCATGTGATTAACTAAACGCACGAAATTGTTAACTCATTCATCACATGAAAATATTTAAAAAGAATTAGAGTAGATCATACCGACACTTCAAGTTAGAAGTTTTTTTCAAATTCGATGGAGAAGCCTGCGTTGTGCGGACTTATTCTCCCTTGACGCAAATCCATCGTCTCCAACATACACAATTTGTAAGTAACTTTGAAGTTTCTACATTCATCAAATTGTTAAAGATTAGCAAATTAAACGAATTATTAGCACTATTAATTTCTAACATAAATTTAATTAGAGATACAAATTTATAGTCAAAAACATACATATTAACTAATCAAAATAAATATTTGATCCTTAGCACATAGCCAAAACAATTATTCAAACTTGTATTTAACCAAACAATGGTTAACGCAGTTTTCAACTTTAGCACTTAGCAACAACAAATAATTAGAATATATATGCAGGTAAAGAACTTATCTTTAATTTCATATATGATCCAGTCCAATCATAATTGGATCTAGTTAAACTACAATTCATATATAATGGCTTAGAATTTTTGTTCGTTGGACTGGCTCAGAGATTCCACAAACTCTATCTGATGACTTCGTACTTGGTTTAGTCTTCAATGTGTGTTCGAGATAGCAGTCTGAGGGTCGAGGGTGACAGGGGACAGTCCGAGAAGATAGAGCTCGATCCAATCAGGATTGGTGTTCGGCCGTGGGATTTTGCGCTTGTCCTGGGTTTTCGAGATTTGATGTTTCACCCATCGAGTTCCGAGGGACGAAGATGTTATTTTATTGCATCCCTTTGGAACTCGATGATATGTTTCTGGCTAGGGGCCCTTGTCATGATGGCACAACCTCAGTGAGGCTTGGAGAGGATCAGGGTACTTCTTTCTTTTGAAGTTAGCAGGGGTATCCCAGGTTCCGGCATCTGATGTCCCTAGTCGGAGTTGAGGTTAGAGAGTTCCCATCATTAGAGAACTCTTCATCCTCATACTTTACATACATTGATGCGGTTTTTAGAGCGTCGGACCAAGTTTGGGGCACTGGTCCTTAAGGGACTTTTGTGCTTGCCGACATCCTTTCTGACGATGACCCCATATCAGGACCAAGAGTTGGTGTATGTGTATGGTGCCTCTTCCGCACGATGAGTTAGTCCCTTGTAAGGATTGTGGTCTGCTCAGCTGACCCAATATCATTCATCATCATCGCTTTCCGTCTCTATGATGCCTATTCTGCATTCGAGGCGTTGGAGACAACTAGTGCTGAAGAGCGAGATGACCATGTGATGGCAGACTAGTGGCAGCAACTAGGGTTGAAGAGTGAGATGACCATAGGATGGCGGGCAAGTGGCGGCAACTAGGGCTGAAGAGCGAGACAACCATAGGAAGTAGTTTATCTCACTTGTACTCGATTTGCCAATTGCAGACTGGCCACCGCCCCCTATAACTTTCTTGTTTTAATAGAAAAGACTTTCGTTGTGAATCTTTATAAGTTGTTTGAATGATGAGGCTGAGATCTACCCAGGCTGACCGCATTATTTTGTAGTCACAGCGGATGGCCTTGACAGGCCCCTGGTTGTGGGGCGAGTTTTGGGTGATAGCTGCCCGCCATGGCAGGGGTAATCGTTACTTAGAAGTCCTTGTATCAGCTTTGGGTGCCACGTCGGAGGCTGGGTGGGAGGAAAGATTCCTTAGGGATCTTTCGTTGGCGGTGGCCCTCGGCATCAGACACTGTTCAGAGGGTGCAAATCCGAGGAGGGATCCTCAGTTATTTCATAGCCATGTCTCGGTCTTGGTATCCACGCCGAGGGTCAGAGATTTTTTGTTCGTGGTGAGTCTCGGTGTCGGACACCACTCCAAGGGTGAAAATCCGAGGAGGGACCCTCAATGATTTCGTAGCCAGGTCTCGGTCTCGGAATCCACGCTGAGGGTTAAATTCAGAAAAAGATACTCACCACAAGGATATGAGCATGTTCAATTTGAAAAGAAATTTTTATTCATTGATTCATTGGCTGCCAAAAGGCGAGAACATATTACATTTTTCAGCTTTTCGAGCCTCATTACAAGTGTCGTTCGCCAGGATCCTTCGTGGAATTTATCAAGCGTTCTGCGTTCCATGTCCTCTTGACTACCTTGCCCCCCCCCCCCCGGGGGGGTCTTCAAGTCGGTATGTACCTGGACGAACCACTTTGGAGACCCTATACAGGCTTTCCCACTTAGGTGCCAGTTTCCCCTTCTTGCTTGGCTCTGAAATCTCGAGCCGTTTGAGCACAAGATCGCCTTCTTTGATATTGGCGGGTCGGACCTTCTAATTGAAAAAGCGTTCTACCATGTGTTTATAGATACTCCTTCTGATGGCTGTCCTTTCGCGGATTTCGTCTAGGAGGTCTAGGTTGGCCCTGAGGCCGTCTGAATTTGTATTATCATCGAAGCTCATAATCCGTGGGGATGGCATCCCGACTTCCAAGGGGCTTACTGCCTCGGTGATTTAGGTCATATTGAAAGACGACTCGCCTGAGGATAGTACCACAGTTCGCTGGGCAGCTCATTGACCTATAGTCCTTGGGAGACTTTTCTAATATCTTGTTGAGGCCATTGAGAATCTTTCGGTTGGCATTCTCATCCTGGCCCTTGGATTGGGGGTGTGAGATTGAGGAGAACCAATGCTAAATTCCTATGTCATCGCAAAACTTGCTGGAGCCCTTACCAGTGAATTGGGTACCATTATCAATGATGAGGATCGGATGGATCCCAAACTAGCAGATGATGTGCTTCCAAAAGAACTGTTGGGCTTGATGCTAGGTGATAGTGGCCAGGGGCTCCGCCTCGATCCACTTTGTGAAATAGTCGACAGCCACAATAAGGAAGTGCCTTTGGCCTATTGCTTTGGGAAACAGTCCGACTGGGTCCATTTCCCACAAGGCGAAGGGAATCGAACTAGCCGGTGACTTATGCTCGGCCTTGGGTACATGTCTGAATGAAGAGAACCTCTGGCACGGACCACATTTTTTCATGAGGTCCTGAGCATCTTGTAGGAGGGTCAGCCAGTAGTAACCGTAGTTGAGTACCTTCCTTGCGAGTGACCTGCTGCCCATATGGAAACCTCCGATCCCCCATGCATCTTTTCAAGTGCATACTTGACTTCCTCCAGTGTTAGGCATTGGAGGTAAGGTCAGCCTTCAATCTTTATGTATGAGTGTTTGAAGAGCAGGTCATCGACGAGCATAAACCTGTCGGCCCTAATCCGAACCTTACTGGCTTCGGATGGGTCCTATAGTAGTTCTCGGTTTCTCAAGTAATTCAAGATCGGATCCATCAATGTCACTTGTTGTGACGGTGGCCCAAGGTAGAGGAGCTCAGGTCTTTCTTTATCAATGCTTGGTCGGATGAGAACTTCCACTAGGACTGTACGGTCGAGGCCTTCAAAGAAGGAGGATGCCAGTTTGGATAGAGCGTCCGCTTAACCATTAATTTCTCGGGGATTCGAATGACCGTGGTCTCTTCAAAATCTGCCATGAGAAGCTTGGTGTGTACCAAGTACTGGGCCATCCAGGTGTCATAGGCTTCATATTCCATGCACACTTGGTTAACAATAAGCTGGGAGTCGCGGAACACTTTGACCCATTTGGCTTCGGCTTTTCGGGAGGGAGAAGTCCGGCGATTAGGGCTTCATATTTCGCTTCATTGTTGGATGCTTTGAAACTGAAGTGCATAGAGTACTAAAGGACGAAGTTGTCCTGGCCGCTCAATATGATTCCAACCCTGATCCCTTCTTCGTAGGATGAGCCATCCACGTAAAGCTCCCATATTGGGTCGCTTCTCGAGCCTCAGGCACCTCCGGATGGTGTACTCCATTATAAATTTAGCGAGGGCTTGCCCCTTGATAGAGGTCCTCAATTTGTAGCTGATGTTATGCTGGCTTAGCTTAATGGACCACTTGATCAGTCAGTCAGAACTCTCCGGCTTATTGAGAACTTGCTTGAGGGGTTGGTCCGTGAGGACCTGAATGGAGTGAGCTTTCGCACAGCCATGACTAGGCATAGGCCATCTTCTCCATCTTGGAGTAGCAGAGCTCAGCATCATGGAGGACCTTGCTGATATAATAGATGGAACTTTGGGTCCCGTCATTTTCCTTGATTAGGACGGCATTGAGTGCGTGCTCAGAAGCAACTAAATAGAGGTAGAGAACCTCACTAGGCTAATGTTTTCTGAGGAGAGTGGGGTTGGCATTGGACTTCTTAACCATTACAAAATTGACCAACCACTCCTGGTAGTTGACCTCTTGGATGAACTGAGCAGAGAGGAGCTTATCGACCTCCTCTTTAACCGCTTGTTGCCTCACGGGGGCAAACTTTTGGCGCCCCTACTGCATTGGTTTGGAGTCTAGATGGACACTCAATTTATGTATGATGAGGTTCTCAGATATTCCGGGCATATCCGAGGGTGTCCAAGCAAACAGGTTTTGGTTCTGCCGGATACAGAGGATGACCTCCTCTTTGAGAACAGGGGGGAGAGACTTGCTGACTTGGAAGCATTTGAATGGATCAGTTTCGGAGAAGGTAACCTCTTCCAACTCGTCTACCAGCTCGGAGCCAACTGAACTTCAGTCGGAGAGGAGTTCGACCGCTTTAAGAGGGAAGGACCGAGCCCCCATGGTGGCCATGTAACAAGCCCGAGCAGCCTCCTTGATGCCCTTGATTACCCCGACCACAGACTTGGTAGGGAACTTCATGTGCATGTGGTATGCTGGGGGTACTACTGCCTGGAGTGAAGCAAGCCGGAGAAACCTATAATGTCGTTATAAGCAGCCTTGACGTTAACCACCATGAAATTCACTGCCTCGATTCGGGAGGTCGGGAATTTCCTGACAGTGACATCTAAAGTGATGATCCCTTCGATCTGAACGGGGGCTCCCAAGAAGCCGTGATGGGTGTAGCCCACCAGTTTTAGTCTCTCTCGAGAGAGCTTCAAGCATTCGAAGGCTGGAAGGAATAGGATGTAGGATGTTCACCGAACTCCCATTGTCGACGAGAATACGATGAACCTTGTGATTGGCCAGACCGAGGCTGATGACAAGGGAATCATAATATGGGACCTGGACACCTTCGAGGTCTTCATCCAACAATGAGACCCACAGTCCGTGACCTAAAGGAGGGGGACAGTTGTGGACGTAATTGATCACCAGGACGAAAGCTTTATGGGTGGAGTTCGAGTCTCCCCCCATGGGTCTGCCATGGACGCAGGGGAGAATGGCCATGTTTTCGGAGTCATGAGCCTCCGGCTCCATCTCTGGATGCTTGTTCGGACCATCCCGAGTAAACTTAGCAAGATACCCTCTCCAGATGAGGGCTTCGATCTTGTCTTTTAGAGCCCGACAATTATCAGTCTCATGGTCGTGGTCCCGATGGAACAGGCAGTAGAACCTCCGGTCTCTCTTCTTGTTCCGATTGTTGGGTCGAGGAGGATGTCGGAGTATGCCATCGCCCTCAATTTCCATGAGGATGGCGGACATGCTCACATTGAGAAGAGTGAACTTATCGAACCCGGGGACCGATGGGGGGCACCTTTGTCCGGATGCATCTTTCTGGGTCTTCTTTGGGGCCTTAAAGCTGTCTAACTTCCTTTTTCCCTTGGCTGGGGACTACTTCTGACCTTCCGGATGCATGGCTTCCTCTGCCCGGATGTACTTCTCGACCCGGAGCAGGATGTAGAGAAAATCAGTGGGGGGTTTCATAGCCAAGGAGGCCTTCAGCGAATCGTGCCGGACGTTGTGCCGAAGGCGGCTGCCGCGACCCCGGCATCAAGGGAGGAGATTATTCGAGCCTCGACTGTGAATTTGCAGATGAAATTTGAAGGGATTCCCCGTTCTTCTGTTTAGGGTCCAAAAAAGAAGCGCTCGTCTTCTCAGCCTTACGGCTGGTCATGAAATGAGCGAGGAAACTCTCATCGAGCTGGTCAAAGGAGAAGATTGAAATAGGGACAAGCTTGGAGTACCATTCTCGTGCACGTCCCCAGAGTGTGGCTGGAAAGGCATGGCAGAGGAGCAGATCTGAGGTGCTATGAATCATTATGAGGGTCTTGAATCCCTCGATGTGATCAGCAGGATTCGACTCTCCGTCGTAGGTCTCGAAAATGGGAGGCTTGAAGCTCCTCGGAATGGGGGCCTCAAGGATGCTGGACGAGAAGGGTGGCCAGATTGGCCAATACCCCCGGTCAGATCGTCCACCATGTTCGCCAATTCGAGCAAGGCGGTCCTCCATCCCCTGCATGCGTTTGAGGACTGCATCTTCGTCTCCCTCGGTTTGGTGTGGGAGCAATATATAATGAGTTTTTTCGGTGAAGAGAAAACTTAGATCTCGGCCATCCATCTGACCCTGATGTGAGACTGATTTATAGTTGGATTTTATGGATCGGGTGATGAATGAATGCCACTGGATACCTGTAAAAAATTTTGAAACACAGGAAGGATTCCCGATGACAAACCCTCCGACGCTCAAGTCAATAACAAGCAGTTTAAAGGGTGATTGGGTGATAAAATTGTGAATATCTGGTCACTGTAGAGCTAGGACTATAATTATAGGCTAGTGGGGGATTCATTAAGGAAAGATTCCCCCAATCTAATCCAGCCAATTCCCTGATTACGAAGGAATCGATCTGTGATGGGCCCGACCTAGGTGATGGGCCCATGAGCGGCCCAGGAGCCATGGTAAGATTCCTTTGAGATTCGTGTAGAGATCGTGCGGTGCAGATCGTCCGTGATTTTTTACCCTCATCAGATGGTGTTGAACATCTGCTGAATTTAAAGTGTAAGTCCTAATTAATAGAAATAAAGGTATAACATGATGCAGGCAACAAAAATGATATATTCAAGAATATTTTGTGGTGAAAGATAGCGATATATATTTCATTAAAAAGAGATATTCTTGGGGAAAAAATCTTAGAAAACTTGAAGTAGATCATAACTTCTAAATTTGAATATTTTAATTTTGTTTTACTTTTCACATTTCTTACTTTACTTAGAACCAAGCATAGTGAAAGGTGGGGGTATTATATTATATCTTAAGCTAATAGGACTACCCTCTCCCTCATTTCTCTATTTTGAAATAGAGAAATGAGAGCAAAAGTAGTTCAAACTTATCTTATTACGTTCAGACCACACCTTCAACTTAATAAAACAAAATTAAAAAATATACAAAACACAAAAAACTCTTCCTCTCCCCAACTCCCTCTAACCCATCCTCGCCCAAAACGCACTCGTCACCGTTCGTCGTTCGCAAATCCGCCCCAATCCAAACCGTCGTCGTTCGCCATCCACTAGTCCACCCAAATACAAGTCGTCCCCGTTCGCCTATCCTTGCCGTCATCCCTAGCCCAAAACTCAACCGTAATCGTTCGCCGTTTGCCAGTCCGCCCAAATCTAAGTAGCAGTCGTACATCATACCCCAAATCTTGGTAGAGATTAAGGTATTCTTGAAGTTGTAAGATCCTCTCTTATTTTTGATTATATATTTATTATTTTTTAGAATATTGAGAATATGAGATTAATGTCTTGATCAAGTTGTCACACCCTCTCTTATTTTGGATTGTATATATAGTATAATTATTAGCTAAAGAGATGAAAATATTTGATGAATCTAAGAGTAATGTCTAAAGATCCTTTGGTTTATTATGTGCGGCTTCGTCTTCCCATGTTAAATTCTTCAATATTATCTCTGTTTAATATATACGCTCATCCTGTTTGATAAAATGCATGAATGAACTGAAATATGTTAGTTGTAGGAGCCGGATGTGTGGTGGGGGCATATGGAACTCAAGTGGATGGGTTTTAATTTGGAATTTGATTAGGGATTTATACACCAATCTTCGATATGTATGGTTTAGTATGATGCTTATAGATGTGGGAAGGTTCAAATTTGGGTTCAGGATTATCTTGATTACAATTATTTTCTCATTTGTGGTGCACACGAGGTGTTTGTGAAAATGCTCGAAAGACCTTTATAATTATTTGGCATTGATTCAATTTAGTCATTCAAATTACCTTTTTCCAGGTGTTGTCTTGCCAACGAATTTTGGATGGCTGACGAATGTGGATATAGAAGGTAAAAGTCTACTACTTAGCAATTACGTTTTCGTGTTTGATGATTTCCTATGTAGTGGTTTCTCAATGCTGATAAACTTCATCTTACATTATATCTTTTGATCCATGCTCCAGTTTTATAGCGAGCATCTATTGCCATTATGTAGGCATGCATAAAGGGGCTGCTTCATCATGCGCATTGTATTAAAATGATTGATGTAAATCTCTTAAGCTCAAAACAATACATATGTTTATACTTTTTCTGACTAGCATTAGCACCTTACCAAAGTTTATTGAGGGTGTTTCTAAAATGGAAACCTATATCTTGATTAAAGTTGCTTTACTGTTTTACTTCAATTTTTATTAAAGTTGCTTTCTTTTGCTGCAATCTTAGTAATTTTTCCACTCAACATTGATCTATGGTATAATTACTGTATTGGATTCTTACTTGATAAACTATGAAGATATATATAATCGTCCAAACAAATATTGTTAAAATTATTTTTTTTTTTAAATTATGCATACTATTATATATATCATACTATTAGGAGAGAGAGTCATTCCTATATTAAAATATAGCAAGGAGAGGAAAAGTAGAAACCTAGCACGTGCTAACACATGAGAAAAAAAGAAGAAGAAACGAACATGTACTAACACGTGCAATCAATTTAAAAAATAAAATAAAATAAAATAAAAATAAAAACAACCACTCACCTTCTGATGTTGATTATGTTTTATTTGAGAGGGAATGATTTAAGATGGAAGGCTTGATTTCAGTGGAAAGGCAATTGAGAAGCATACTGTGGAGAAGGAGATAGCAGAGTACATCAAGGAGGAGTCCAATAAAAGCCACATCCCCACCTATTACTGCATTGTAAGCTCAACTTCAGTAATTATTTGACTTTTTTTCTTTGCTTTAGAAATATAGAATGATGTTGGTTGATTTGAAAATGTGAATTTGTTAATTTGTAGATTTGTCATCTTTTAATTATATTGTGATCGAAATAGTTAAGGGGCATCTCTAAATTTAGGGATCTAGGGTTTAACTATGTCTTAGTATTGTGTCGGTGATGAATAGGGTCACCTCCGTCCTTTAATGATTTTTTTATTTTTATTTAAGAACTAAAGTTACTGTGCATGTACATGATAATAAAAGAATATGAACTAATGGAATCTCCCTTAGTGGTTTCAAAGAATATGACTGAAATAGATAAAAATATCATTATTTGGGTTTTCCATACGAGAGTAGCACATGTTTTATTAAATAAGATAAACTGAAGAAAAAAGACACAGTGCATATCATATTTGTATTGTTTAAGTTCTATATAATTTTATGAGTCTGTTAAAAGTATTTTAGTCTGTGCAATTTGTACAGGGTAACACTAGTTTTAGATAACTTTTTATAAATAACATGAAATATAAATTGATAATTTATAACCAAAATTAAAAATGCTATTACTGCCCACCCAACTACAGAAAACCTTACATTAAAAAAAATACCAAAAACCCACCAAATTACCAAAAGCCAATTGAGCTGCATGTAAATGAGTAGACAGCGAACTTTCTTTGGTAGAGTTGAGATAAACTTCTAGGTCATAACATTATAATATCTGCAAAGAGCTTATAGTGCAAATGACAAGACTTCTCACTCTTAAGTGAGAGATGACAAATTTAATACGGACGGATGAATGTCCTAAACCACAACAACTAGTTTCACTTAATGGAGGATATGATAAAGATATAATAGTCAAAGTAGTGTAAGTATGTTAAAGAACGAAATATTCTCTTCGTTTGGATGAAAAATAACCAAGAGTGTAACACCCCGCAAAATTGAGTTTTGACAATTTTGCCCCGCGTGTGTTACGGACATGTATTTTGTATTATTATGTGTAATATCCGTAACATTATAAAATCTTCTATGTATTTTCTACATATTTTAATAATTTATTTTATCACTTGGTTGAATTCATTTTTGTGATTGAGTTCATTTCTCCTTTTGAGCCAATTCAAACATTTTTAAATCCATTTGTACGTGTTTTCATACACGTACATTTTGATACACATACACAAACATATATCTATACATGCACACTCATACTCACACCAATTATCATATACCCCCTCCAATAATTCTCTCTCACCTTCACACCCGACAATTTTCCCTAATCTCCTCATCAGACCCACTTCCTAACCCTACTACCTATATTATACACCTATCTATGTATTTTTCTTCATACTTACTTCTTAAGCTACCCTACATATATAAATATATATTCATATGTACAAATCCATATTTACATACACCTAACACCTCCATTCCTTCCTCACTGTCTTCACCCCCCAATACCCGACACTCTCCCCCAACTTCTCCAACCAACCTAATCCCTATTATTAATCCACTAACCCCTCAATAACCACTCCTACTCTCCACTAATTGAGCCAAATTATTCTCTTCCCACTACCCCACTACTCCACTTCATACGTCACCACCACCATCTCTGTTTAAAACCGAAGCCTAATCTCTCTCTATCTCCTTCCACTCACTCACTCCTATCCCTATATATAAATACATACACCCCTTCATATCATTCTTCATTCCATCCTTTCCTCCTTCATTCTTCGAGCCTCCATCTCCTTTGTTGTCCAACACAGTGAGCCTTCTTCTTCTTCTTCTTCTTCTTCAACCAACAACTCCTTGTTGCTAGGGAAGTGAAGCACGAAGCATGACACGAAGCGGAGCACAACGACGAGTACTCCTTATTGCCAGGGAAGTGATGCACGAAGCATGACACGAAGCGGAGCACAACGACGAGTTGTGTAGTTCCTACGTGTACGAGGAATCAGCATCGTAATAGCTACACCAACTCAAACCTATGTAGCAGTTTTCTTGGTGAGTATATAAGGGTAGGGTATCCAATAAGGTGTGCATTCCTTTAACTTTCTAAATTTTGTGTAGCAGTTTTCATGCTAGATGCTAGATTGTACAAATATATATATATATATATATATATATATATATATATATATATATATATATATATATATATATATATATATAGTGAGTCTATTAAGAGCTGGGAAGCTGAGATTCTTATGGAGAGCTGGGATTCTCAGCCACATGATGGTCAAGATTTGATCCGACCATCAACTGATATGTTGAAGGGCAAAACAGTCATTTCTCAGCTCTCCTCTTTCTGATCTGACTCTCTCCCGTTCTCTCTCTTTCTCTCCTTGACGAATTCGAAATAATCTCAAGCTCTCCCGTTCAAAACCCTAGCTTCGATTAAGAGCTCATCTCACCCGTTCTCTCTTTCTCTCTTCGATGCGTTGCTCATCTCTCCCGTTCTCTCTCTCTCTTAGCTGCGTCGCCCATCTCCCTTCCTGAGCATTTTGAAGCTAGGGTTTTTGATTTTGGTCCATTTTTGGGACATTTCGAAACCCACCCGATCGAATCTCTCGATCTCTTCGATGCGTCGCTCATCTCTCCCGTTCTCTCTCTCTCTTTCGAAGCTAGTGTTTTTGGTTTTTGGTTTTTGATTTTGGTCCATTGAGGGGTTTGGCTGCTATCGAAACCCACCCGATCGAAACCCTAACTCCACCATTCTTCTCCACCTCGACATCTTCGAATCAGGTATATTTTGTGAACATTTTTTTTCCAATTTTTTTTTACAAATCGACATGAAGTTCAAAATGTGTAAGCTCAGAATAACACAAAGTGAACATGAAGTTCAAAATGTGTAAGCTCAGAACAACACAAAGTGAACATGAAGTTCAAAATGTGTAAGCTCAAAACAGCAGAAACTGAACATGAAGTTCAAAATGTGTAAGCTCAGAACAACACAAACTGAACATGAAGTTCAAAATGTGTAAGCTCAGAACAACAGAAACTGAAGATGAAGTTCAAAATGTGTAAGCTCAGAACAACACAAACTAAACATGAAGTTCAAAATGTGTAAGCTCAGAACAACATAAACTGAAGATGAAGGTTCAAAATGTGTAAGCTTAGAACAACACAAACTAAACATGAAGTTCAAAATGTGTAAGCTCGGAACAACATAATCTGAAGATGAAGTTCAAAATGTGTAAGCTCAGAACAACATAAACTGAACATGAAGTTCAAAATGTGCAAGCTCAGAACAAAAGAAACAGAACATGAAGATCGAAATGTGTAAGCTCAGAACAACATAAACTGAACATGAAGTTCAAAATGTGTAAGCTCAGAACAAAAGAAACAGAACATGAAGTTAAAAATGTGTATGCTCAGAACAACACAAACTGAACACCACCAACCACCAACCAATGTGTACACCAATTGCCGAAAATATTGGAAACCAAATGGAGATTATACAAAAGGATTAAAAACAGATTTGTAACCACAAACTAGTTTTAACTTTCAACTTCCATTATTTTCCTTACAATCCATACATGACCAACACACTAAAAGACATTTAAACTTCCTCGCAGTCGAAACATTCTCAATTGGTAAAAAATGGGCAGTTGAAGAGAATGTTCTCAAGGCTCTCAGGTTCTCTACTAACATCCTTCCTTTTCTTCCTTTTGAATTCCTGAACAAAGTGATTCACCCAAAAATATTAGAAGCAACTACGTAAATATATGTATTATAAAATTCATGATAGACAGGTATTTGAATAACAACAAAAAATTTCAGCAAAAAAAATGTTTAGGCTCAGAATAACAACAACAGCAAAGAAAACTTTAGGCTCAGAACACACTATTCTGCAAAATAATCTGCAGGCTCAGAACAACAACAAGAGATGCAAAAATCTGTAGGCTCAGAATAACATCACCATAAACTGAACATGAAGTTCAAAATGTGTAAGCTCAGTACAAGAGAATTTGAACATGAAGTTCAAAATGTGTAAGCTCTGAACAACAGAAATTGAACAAAAAGATGAGCACCCCTAAAACATTTTACCAACTCCCCAGCTCAGAACAACAGAAACTGAACATGAAGCTGAACACCGCCAAAAAAATTTTGTATACCAATTGCCAAAAATAGAAACTAAACATGAAGTTGAAATGACTTGCACACTAACTTGGTAGGAGGGTGCAAAAAAACAAAATCATTTTACTTGTCTTGTACAAACTTTTCATCACTGCCTACACACTCCAAAAGGAAAAAATCATGAATAAACAAAATCATGCATAAACTTTTCATCACTGCCTACTAATAAATCAACTATAAGTGAGTCAAATGCACAAATTTGAGTTTGTCACTAGGGCTGCTTTATTAAGACATGCCTACTAGTTTACAAAAAAAAATCATGCATAAACTCTTCATCACTGCTTACTAATAAATCAAGCAAGAAGTTTTCTTTTTGCATGTCCACCTCTACTCACGATCAATCGACCTCCTCTCATAATAGACCTTACTCATGTATATATATAAAGTAAAAAAAACCAGTAGGCTCAGAACACACTATTCAAAACTAAGGCTGCATTGAGGTGCCGTGCCAACTAGAATATGATAGATAAATAATCAAGTATAAATACAAGAAGCTGAAAATTTTATTTAGATCATAAAGTGGTTCGCATCACTGCCTACACCAACACACCGAAGGAGAGAATCAAACCCCAAAAGGCTTAAATGAGTATCCAACACATACGCATCCAACGTAAGTTACAAAAAAAATATTTTATGTTGTTCTGAGCTTAAACATTTTGAACTTCATGTCCAGTTTCTGTTGTTCACTTTCTGTTGTTCATTTCTTAGCTCAGATCTTTCTCATCTGAGCTACTCTCTCCCGTTCTCTCTCTCTCTCTCTTTCTCTCTCTCTCTCTCCTTGACGAATCCGAAAAAATCTCAGCTCTCCCGCAAAAACAGTCATTTGAAGTAATAATCGTAAAGCTCAAATAGGATTGTTTCATCACTAGACTCACTTCTATTAATCATTAAATCATAGTGTGCAACTTTAGAAACATAATCCATCTCATCATCACTTATAACCAATGAGGAAAAATAAAGCTCAGATAGGATTAATTCATCACTAGCCACTCCTACAAATCATTAAATAAATGATTCATAGTGTGCAATTTTAGAAACATAATCCATCTCATCATCACTTGTAAAACTAGAATCCAAGTTATCCAACGAAGAAGCGAACTCACAATCACATGAATATAACAGACTAGTATACTACTATAGCATAATAAAGTCATGGTTAATAGTAAACCAAACATAAAATAGAATGATACTGATTTGTCTCACATCGTGAACCACCACCAATCGAACTATCAGCAATCAAACCGAAAATATAGAAAGACCAAACCCCAAAATGGATAAATGGGAAATGGGGTTCAAATACTTCCTTGACATATTGTAGCTGATCATCTTGTTTCACACACTATTCTTGAGATGCAAACATTACCTGACAAATTAATTTTCCAAAGCAAGCAATTAATTTACAAAATAAGGGATTTGAAAAAAAAATGAAAAAAAAATGTTCACAAAATATACCTGATTCGAAGATGTCGGGGTGGAGAAGAATGGTGGAGTTAGGGTTTCGATCGGGTGGGTTTCGATAGCAGCCAAACCCCTCAATGGACCAAAATCAAAAACCAAAAACCAAAAACACTAGCTTCGAAAGAGAGAGAGAGAACGGGAGAGATGAGCGATGCATCGAAGAGATCGAGAGATTCGATCGGGTGGGTTTCGAAATGCCCCAAAAATGGACCAAAATCAAAAACCCTAGCTTCGAAATGCTTAGGAAGGGAGATGGGCGACGCAGCTCAGAGAGAGAGAGAGAACGAGAGAGATGAGCGACGCATCGAAGAGAGACAGAGAACGGGTGAGATGAGCTCTTAATCGAAGCTAGGGTTTTGAACGGAAGAGCTTGAGATTATTTCGGATTCGGTAAGGAGAGAAAGAGTGAGAACGGGAGAGAGTCAGATGAGAAAGAGAAAGAGAGAGAACGGGAGAGAGTCAGATGAGAAAGAGGAGAGCTGAGAAATGATTGTTTTGCCCTTCAACATATCAGTTGATGGTCGGATCAAATCTTGACCATCAGATCGCAATCATGCGGCTGAGAATCCCAGCTCTCCATAAGAATCTCAGCTTCCCAGCTCTTAATAGACTCTCTCTCTCTCTCTCTCTCTCTCTCTCTCTCTCTCTCTCTCTCTCTCTCTATATATATATATATATATATATATATATATATATATATATAATATTGGGTATATAATATATATATATTATGTATATTGGGTATATATTCGGTATATATATTGTGTAATACCCAATATACACAATATACACAATTTATATATATCGTGTAGCAGTTTTCGTGCTAGATCGTACATATACAAGATTTGCCCGTGGGCACGTGCCTACGACACGTCTTCAAAACGATACAATATATGAAAAGCCTTGTAAACAGTAAATAAACAATATTATGTAGCTCAAGTTTGAATTGTATGACAATAATTAGTTGCAAATAAAAGTCCATGTTTCCATTAGTATGTGTTGAAAAATAATTATAAATGGGGGTATAAAAGTCCATGTTTCCATATATATATATATATATATATATATATATATATATATATATATATATATATATATATATATATATAGAGAGAGAGAGAGAGAGAGAGAGAGAGAGAGAGAGAGAGAACTAATTAAATAAATAAAGGAGTTGTTGTTGTCGGGTTTTTTTTTTTGGGGGGGGGGGGGAAATGGATTTTGGGAGCTTAGATCTGGACCATTGATTTCCTTACTATTGAAGAATAGCCATTTGATAGTTTTTCTTTGTGCTTTATTATGTGTGTGTGTGTGTGTGTGTGTGTGTGTGTGTGTATATATGAGTGATCTAATAAGAAACGCTTTTAAATGAGAAAATGAGAAACACTCATGATTTTCATATATACGAGTGATGCAATGAGAAACACTTTTAAAAGAAAAAATGATAAATACTATTATAAACCATTGGATCTGACTCACCATCATGATTTTTATCGGACGGTGGATGCATACCTCTGCTTGATCAGGGGTATTTTAGTCAATTCCCCAATCAAAAAAACACACCAACCCCCCTTTTCCTTCTCTTCTTCTCTCTCCCTCTCTCTCTTTCTGTTCTCAATTTCTCTCATTCTCGTTCTCAATTTCGCTCGAGCGGGGTAGTTTTTAAGAGAGGTTTCTGGAAAAAGTGGCAGTTCTTTTGAATTTTGTTGCACCATATCTTGTAGAATAGACAAAATGATATATTCTGATAGTATACGGTCGATGTAACACTATAACAATGTAAACATATATACCATTAGTTTTTCATCTTGGGTTTGTTCAATCTTTCGTTGCTAACTTATTCGAGAACTGTGTATGTTATATTTCATGTAGGACGATGCGATCTTTTCAAAGGTCGGTGGATTCCAAACCCGTCAGGGCCATTATACAATAAGATTTGCCCTTTCATTGATGATACTCAAAACTGTCTGAATAATGGACGGCCCGACAATCAATACCTTTACTGGAGGTGGAAACCCTACATCTGTGACTTGCCTCTATTTGATCCAGCAGTATTCATGAATGCATTTCGGGATAAGTCCTGATGTTTATTGGAGACTCTATTCGCAACCAGATGCAATCGATGCTTTGCGTTCTCCCTAAGGTGCATTTCTTTTTAGTAGTTAACGACTTTTTGGATACAAAATTATAATAAATGTAGTAGGGGAAGTAAAGGTAATACTGATTGGAGTTTGCACACCAATTCTGCCCTTTCAAAGTTTAAATTGATCTTTTGTATTTGTTGTAATCTAATAGTAAGGTAAGGAGACAATTGGAGAGTGGAGATAACTCTGAAAACTAGAACAGGTCAACCTTTGGTTATCTTAATCTACCTCCACTTCAAAACATGAGCTAAATCTTTTAATTAAATAAGAGTGCAGCAATGAGATTTTAGGTTGCATTAGCTTTTTAAATCAAATCTAAAATCTGTTGACTTGAATGCTAATGAGATTTAAACTGCTACCATATCGAAGCTTCAGCTTTAGAAATTGTATAGAATGGGAAGGGCAGGGAAGAAGAACATAGTTTTCTCTAGTTAAAGTCTATTTCGAACGCAATTGTTGTCACGCCCCGCTTCCCAAAAATATGGAATACGAGCACGTGACGAAGCCCAGCGGATGATTTTTACATCATCCATAAGCTGTAGGATCGACTCAGCATCATAACAAGAATATACAAGAGAAATATATATAACCAAGCATGCATGAATAATTTATAAAGCGACAGAAAACAATTTAAACCAATACTGATGTTCAAATAGTTCTCATGTCTAGATCAAGTATAAACTCGGGAACAAGTCTTAAGCAGTAGAAGTATTTAGCAGTAGAAGAAGTAAATACCTTAAGAGAAGCAACAGGTCCTTGCTCCAAGCAAAACCTGAAATGTCTGCTCGCCAATTCCAGCAGATAACTTGTCTCCCAAGTCTGCTTAATAAATATAAACAGGAAAACGAAGGGAAAACAAGAGAAAATGCCCTTAGTGCAAGCTAGGGCCACAAATAGTAAAAGCAAGTACAAGAAAGGGGAAAACAAGAATTGGAATCAAGAATAAGTAAGGTTATAAGAAGTAGTGGCAAATTCAAAGACTAGCTAGCAAGAGGGAACATCATAATGACTAGATTGGATAACAACTGCTAGTGGTGAATCACATGTCAGGTACACCTATAAGGGTATTTAATATCAAGCGACAAACTCAAGTCTAGTGTCTTATGTTATTTTAAATGTCAGGTCTCAAATGTCTAGTCATCAAGTCCAAGTGTCAAGTTATCTAGCTCAAGTTTCTCAAGTCCAAGTCTAGTTCAAGTTATCGAGTCCAAGTTATCAAGTTCAAGTCTAGTGGTGAGTTACTAGCTAGGTAGCACGACATGCATCCATTCTTTTACTACATGGTTGCTACAGTCAAAGCACTTTCGTTTAGATCTAGTAATGGATTTTATAGGGCAGCGTACTCAGGTATCAAGTATCAAGCAAGCCTTGGTTCATGAATCGAAAATTAAATAACAAGTTCACGAAGCAAGTTCGCGAATCCACAAGCAAGTTCAAGAACCGCACAATGGGTTCAAGAATCAAACAAGTTCATGAGCCGAGTAACCGACTCCATGAATCGAACAAGATACAACAAGTTCATGAACCAAGTATTGGGAAACACGGGCCCCCTTCCGAGTACACGTATCTATATTGTCCACTCTATAATCTTTCCCAAACCCCGGCTTGTTATTGTTATTAACTCTTATCAAGCAAGCACACCTAAGTAAATGTTGTAAATTAATTCTAGAAAAATTTAGGGATGTCCTAGATGATGTCCAGCAGCTACACACAAAATTTGGGGTCAAACGCACGCTGTTTGTACAGCTGAAATAATTCGCAAAGTCAATATATACAGCAGTTTTTACAGAACTGCGCCTACTGACACAGCTGCAGTATAACAGCCATATCTTCTAGGCCGTAACTCCAAATTCAATCATTCTGGAGTCTATCGACATCTACACATCCTGATCTACGTTTTGTATTCAGGCCTCGGGCCCAAATTCCAAAGATAAGAGGGTCAAAACCGCAAAAGGAAATCCAGACAGCAACATAGGGAAATAATTCACTAATGTAGATTTCATAGAATTACGTAATTTGGTGTCTAAAATCATTATGTGGCACAAATACATGGTAATGGGAATCAAACAGCGAATAATAATATTTTCCAAGTCATAATAATCACAAATTGCCAAAACACTAAATTTATATGCGTCTACAATTTCTAGGGGTCCTTAATTCATATGTCCATGTGATTCGCAAGTTCAAGGAGATAAAAGAGTCCAATTGAATTATTATTTATTACGAGGAAGTTTTGTGACTCTTAGATTGGTGAGTTTGAAGGTTCGAATTGTTTTACTATGATATTTCAAAGGAGAGTCACAACTAACTACATGTGGTATTTCAAGGAGACTTGTACTAGGACAATAAGATGTACAAGGTTACTTGCCTTTAGGAGAGAAGACGATGAATCTGACGGATGACGGGAACGGTCCCAAAAACACGGCGACGAGAAAACGACCACAATAATCACGATCGGCACGGATCTCGATGATGATCACGATCAAGATGAAGATCCAGCGAATCCAACGGTCGAGATCGGAAACAAAACATATGAGGATTAGAAGGGAACAAAAATATATCATGATTTATAATTGATGAATAAGAACAAAAGTAGATCAAATGTTTACTCACCAAGAAAGGACGAACGAGACGATCCAAGATCACTTGATGAAGATCATGAAGATCCGACGGCCCATAATCAAAGTGATCAACAAGATGATGGATACCATGATCAAGAGGATGATCAACGGCCCACGATCAAGGTGTTCATGATCCGATCGAATGGACGGCCCAGAACGCTCTGATTGAGATCAAGTCGATCGGACGGTTGAGATGTGATCGGATGGCTGGATCTGCTTAGATCTGAGTTGGGGGTCACGATCGGATGGATGGCTGAGATCCGATCTGGCTGAAAGATCAGATCTGATCAAGATCAGATCTTGATCAAATCCAACGGCTGAGATTTAATCCCCACTCCTTCTTCTTCCTTCTTTTACCAAAACAGAGAGTGGGAGAGTGCTGCAGTGCCGGCGGGGCGCGACGCAGGGGAAGTTGCACGGTGACGCTCGGCCATGGACGGCGAGGCGGCGGGGCTCGACTGCCGGTAGTGGCAGACCAGTCGACGGTGGTTGCTGGCTGTGCAGGCGTCGCTGTGGACGGCGCGCTGCAGGGTTCGCTGGTGCTGGCGATTGCTTGGTGTGTGCTGCGGCAGAACGGTGAGCAAGCGGCGGCCAGGGGCTCGCCGGCGATGTGCTGGACGGCACACAGGGCAGATGGTCGGGATGCGCGTTGGGGAGACAGTGCGCTGCAGGGTGGCGCGCGCACGGAAGGACGAAAACGCGACCAGGGAAGCATGCTCGCGATCGTGCGGTGTAGGGCTGGCGACCATGGCTATCGCCGGAGAGCAAGGAGGGAGGGGGGTCACTGGCAGCGCGGGTTGGAGGTGGAGGTTGGCGGCGAACGGGGTAAGGGAGAGAGATGAAGAAGATGAAGAGGTGGGGAAGATGTGCACAGGGTATATGGGCTGGCGGCTAGGGTGATTAGTAGTAGTAGGGTTTTTAGGGTTGAGTTTAGAAGAGTAGGTTTATATAATGGGTTATTGGGTTTGGGTGATAGGGTAGGATCCAATAGGAACTCATCGGATATGGGTTTCATTAATGGGTTGGGGAAATTAGAATGGGTTTTAAAACCAAATAAGAAAAGTATACAGCTAGAGAAAAATAAATAAATAAATAGATCAATAATAATATAGTACCCAAATAAATAAATTTTTGTGCATCAAATTAATACTCAAATTATACTAAGCGCAATAGAAGAAGATTTTTAATTCAATAATCAAGATTAGTAATATTAATAACAACAATAACAATTTTGACATACATATCAAAAATGAGATTTGAGACAACCAAGTTCATAAAAATCCAAATAGTATTAAAATAAGGTACAAGTAGCCGATCACTTAGAAAATAAATATTAAAGCTGGAATATACTGTTATTCGAAGAAAATACAATTTCCGTTTCGAAAAGATTTTAATAGAAAACCCAATTCGAGTTTAAAATAATACTGAATTTATAATAAATCAAAATACGTAATTTATTCACAAAATACGTATTTAGGAAAACAGGGGTTACAATTGTAATGAATACAGAGCAGCAGATCTTAATTTTGGATGCTTATATGTTTTGCACTACACTCAGGTTGAAGAACCTGTTGAAATCCATCATGACAAGGCATTCAAATCCTAGACATGCTACTTCTCTAATCACAACCTAACTGTTGCAATAATATGGGCTCCTTTCCTTGTAAAATCTACTGTTAATGAAGATTATGATAACAAGTCGAAATCGGAAATCCAGCTACTTTTAGACATCCTAGAAGCCAATTGGACAACTTCTTACAATAAACATGACTACGTGGTAATCTCCGGTGGCCAATTGGATAACTTCTCACAATAAGCCCGATTACGTGGTAATCTTTGGTAACCAATTGGACAACTTCTTACAATAAACTTGACTACGTGGTAATCTTTGGTGACCAATGGTTCCTTAAAACCACAAAGCTCTTCGTTTGGTTTTCGACTTCATAACTTCATCAGATCACTAACCATATGCATTTTTCCGGACATGGACCCCTAGCCACTTCGAGCATAGGGAGTGGTTCAATGAGGGTGTCTACAGCCGATCTCAACCATATAGAGAAGACCAGTTGAATGGCAAGCCTACGGACAATCCAAAGTGAAAGGTTGAGCTGGCAGAGTACATAAAAGAAATCTAGGGTTTCCAGAAACCTCTCTTAAAAAACCCCCTGTTCGAGCGAAATTGAGAACAAGAATGAATGTGAGAGAGGGAGAGAGAAGAAAAGAAGAAAGAAGGGGGTTGTGGGTGTGTTGTTTTGATTAAGGAATTGACTAAAATACCCTCGCTCAAGCAGGGGTATGCATCCACCATCCGATGGAAATCATGATGGTGAGTCAGATCCAATGATTTATAATAGTATTTCTCATTTTCTCATTTAAAAATGTTTCTTATTGGATCATCCTCTCTCACACACACACTCTCTCTCTCTATATATATATGTGTGTGTGTGTGTGTGTCTGTGTGTGTGTGGGGGGGGGGGGGGGGGGGGTGGGTGCGCGCGCGTAGGGGGGGGGGGTTCTCCAACTTTGATTTGTTTTGTACTATCATGATTGTTTCAATTATTGTGTAAAATGAATTGCACTGAAGTAATAGAATTAGAGAGCATGGTAGATATTTACCTTCATCTTCGTGTTTGAATATTGGTCACGAGATTTAATGAAGTGCATAATAAAATTTATGAAATTATTTAATGCCAAGATTGAAAGTTGTTATTGAAAATATTGTTATTAGTTTGTTAATTATATTTTAGAGGGAGTATATTAATTTTATTCATGATTGAGAGTAGATGATTCATGATTGTATGTCAGTCTAATAAGATGATTTCGGAAGAGGATTAGATCCGAGTAACACATTTATATTTGTTTCCCCGAGGGAAATCAATAGATTGTGAGGCTGGATAGCCTGGTTAGTGTGTGCAGTTTAGGGCACTGTGTGCTGTGGGGTGGTCTTAGGTTCTCTCCTGGGAGAGATCAAATCCTTTCTAACTTTTCTTTTTTTAATTAAATATATAAATATGAGTCTGGTTAGAGCATGTGGATTAGGTGCTATGTTGGTTGCGGGTGCGAATCTTGTGGGGTTCGGAATTTGTTTAAAAATTCACTATTAGAGTATTTTAAACATAAAAATTATATTTTGAAGTTTTGTATAAATAGAAACTGGTACAAGAAATTTTGGGTTAATTTTCACAATGAATTAAATGGTTAATTACAGTTTTGATTTTTACTCCTTTGGAATATTTTGGAGGATTAAGGAGCTGATTTTGAAGGATATTAATTAGTCACTCAATTGATCAGTAAGGCTTGAATGACTAATTGATATGAACTAAAACGCACCAGCTGACCAATAAGACTTAAATGACTAATTGATATGAACTAAGTAACACTTGCTTTTTGAGAAACTGGGTGTGGTTAAAACCCAATTGGTTTTTCAGAAAACGAATGTAGACTTTCGAAAATCAAAAGCCTCACACTCGCTTTTTGAAAAAGCGATGAGTTTTAGAATTTTTTCCCAAAATGACCCTTTTTGCAAAAGTATTGCCACAAACGACCTGTTTTTTTTTTAATTCCACAAACGCCCCACTCGCTTTTTGAAAAAGCGATTGTGGTATAAACCCTCACGCTTTTTCAAAAAGCGAGTCTTAGGTTTCAGAAAATTGGAAACCTAAGACTCGCTTTCCGAAAAAGCGGGATGGTTTATACCACACTCGCTTTTTCCAAAAGCAAGTCTTGGCCTTCTTTGCCCAGCAACACTCGCTTTTTGAAAAAGTGGGGGTAATTCGACCACACTCGCTTTTTCGAAAAGCGAGTGTCGTTTGGGACTTAAACCCCCGCCCCCAAAACATCTCATACTTCTTCTCTCTATTCTCCAAGACTCGCTTTCGAAACCCTAACCCATTGCTCGTATTCTTCGATTTCTGGCCTATTTCATCAAATTAGCCGTCGATTAGCTCCTAAAATCTTCGCTTTCTCATCCCACTCCAGTTGCCCACGTTGTGTTTGAGTTTTCTTTTCGATTTTTTGGGTGATTGCGGTGGATTAAAGAAAAAGGGGTGGAGCTCGGTGATTGCGATTTGGTGGTCTTTTCTTTTGTGATTGTGGTGATTACGGTGGCGTTCCTCACAAAGGGGTTGAACGATTTGGGGGTGTATCTCGTGGTTCAATTCTTGCGTGAAGATTGAGTTATATTTCTCGAACTCAATATTTTCTAATGTTGTATATGACTATTAGTAATGTGTGTAGAGTTCGTGAAAAAAGGATCTCTGTGTGTAGATTGGGGGTGTAGAATTTGTGAACGATTGGGGGTGTAGAATTTGTGAACGATTGTGTGAAGATTGGGGGTGTAGAATTTGTGAACGATTTGCTGGTAATGTGTGTAGATCTCTGTGTTGAACGATTTGTTTGTAATGTGTGTAGAATTTGGGATTTGTGAGTAAAAGTATAATTGGACCTGTATAATGTAGAATATGTGTAATTTGTGAGTAAATGTAGATTTTGTGAGTAAAATTAGGATATGACTATTAGTAATCAAAACTGTGAGTTGTATTTGTGAGTTGTAGATTTTGTGAGTAAAATTAGGATATGACTATTAATAATATCTCCACCTATAATTTGTGACTATTTGTGAGTTGTATTTGCATTTCAATTCTCTTTTGCTTCTGTGAATATTTAAATTGCTAAAATGATTTTGGTATTGTTAATAATGATTGCTCGCTCCTCATTGTAGGATACTCTTTTTTTTTTGAAAAATGCCACGGAATAAGGGACGTGTGGAGGCTGGTTCTAGTAGTAGAGCCAATCGTGGCGATGGACCACGTACATCTTTTGGCCCACCTCCACGCAGTGGACGTGGTGGTGGTCGTCGTGGTGGCATCGAACGAAGTAATGTAAGTTTATAATTTTTTTTTGCATTCGATTTGTTTCATTATCATATAATTGATTGATATATTTAATTGCTGATGTAAATGTTGTTTTGCAGGTCCCAAGTAACCAAAATGTGGCTGGTACTTCGTCCCCTGCCCCTTCTTCATCTACGGTTCCCCTTGGTGGTCCAGGTCCCCTCGACCCCACTCTTCTGACGCTTCAGTCGCACCATTGCTCCAAAGATGTGTGGGAGGGCGATTCGAAAGAGTGTACCTTCCGTGGGGGTCATCCACTCCCTATGCACCCACAGATTCACCAAATCTTACGGGATTGCGGTCTATATGGTATTGCACTGATGAGCGGCATCAAGTGCGATCAGCCACTACTAACAGCACTCCTCGAGAGATGGCGTCCTGAGACCCAGAGCTTCCACTTGTCAGTTGGGGAGATGACTGTTACGTTGCAGGACGTTTCAGTCATCACAGGCCTTCCGGTAGATGGGCAGGCGGTGACCGGATCTATGGACTTCGACGCTCCATACTTAGTAGAACAATACCAAGGTGTCGAAGTGGAGACTGGTGCAGTAGTTGGGAAACAGATTCGGTTGAAGTGGTTGAAGGAAAAATTTAAAGACCGACTGACAGATGATTCGACTAAAGAGGAGGTCCAGATGTACTGCAGGGCGTACATCCTTACTCTTTTTGGAGGTGTACTATTCTCTAATTCAAGCGGCCATTCCGTCCCCCTCATGTACCTCCCGCTTATTGCAGACCTTGGACGAGTCGGCCAGTATAGTGGGGGTAGTGCTGCCTTAGCATCCCTCTACAGGAGTTTGTGCCTGTGTGCCCTCGGGTCCGTGCAGATGAATGGCTCGATGATTTTGCTTCAAGTGTGGAGCTGGGAGCGTATCCACGTTGGGCGTCCTGTAGTTAGAAAACAATCACCCAGCTGGATCCATCTCCCTGAAGACCAGTACATGCTTCCTCCTCTTGGTGTGTACTGGTCCGGTAACCTAACCTGGACTGCCAACCCGAACAGATGCCTGACCTACTACCGTGATGAGTTGGACAGGTTGGCAGATAACTGCATAGTATGGATGCCCTACACGGAGGAGCGTCTAGCTCGACTACCGCCCAGTTCCCTGTATAGGCGAGACCTTTGGCTGACAAAAGCACCACTCATTAACTTCAGCACTGTCGAGTTCTATTTTGTGAGCAGAGTACTACGACAGTTTGGTCTCCAGCAGGCGATTCCAGTAGCCGAGCCTTTCAATGCAGATATCCATAAAATTACCGGAATGGGTCGTATGCTAGGTCACAATTGGGCGGAAAGCTTCTCCACATATGTCGAGAGATGGAACTTACAAAGGTTCGATGAAATCATCCGCAACATACCTCCATTCGAATTAGCAAACCACGAGAACTATATGATTTGGTATCGGAGGATGACAAGGCGGTACATCTCTCCGACAGGGCAGACTCCAGCCGGCGTGGTGATGCCTATACGTCGACCGGCAGCAGAACCGGTTGATTTACACTCCATGCATTTGCCTATGTTTCAACCGAAGGCATCAGCTATTCGCACGATTGTAAGTTTTTTTGAAATTTTTAAGTTTTTTAATTTTTTTGAACTCTAACTACAAAAAACAACTTATTATATTTTGTAGATGGCCCAGACTTGGAGAGTAGAGGAGGAACATAATTGAAGAAGAAGCGGATGAGGAACAAGTAGAGGAGGAGGAGCAAGAAGAGGAAGGCGAGCCAATAGAGGGTATTACACAGAAAACTCCATCACCCCGAGTGAAGAGGCAACGGAAACGTCCCGATATGTTTACCCCAGACCCGTGATCAGCGGTGTTATGTAGTTGAATGTTGTTAAATATTGTTTAGTCGAATATTGTAATTAACTTTTGAATAGTGCATTGAATGAAATTCGAAATTTAGAATGGGGTGTGTGCGTGTGGTGATCTTCATTGTTAAAGTTTTCCTTCTTTTTTTTTGTGTTTTTGTGCTGTTAACTTGGATTGTAAGTGCTGTGAATGTAGATGGATGGAATGTGCTTTTTTTTTGGGATTGTGGTGATCTTGAGATTGGCTTGAATGTTAATGGCATGAATGAAGATGGAGATGGTGGAGATGTTAGTTGCGTAATTGTCCCACCAAGAGCTGATGCATTGGTTTCTGAAAGCATACAGAGCAAGACTCGCTTTCTCAAAAAGCGAGTCTAGCTATAATGACCCCGCTTTTTCAAAAAGCGAGTCTATCACTTTGCAATTCCAGAGCTGTGAAAGCATACAGGCAACAGACTCGCTTTCTGAGAAAGCGCCATAGTTTGTATAAGACTCGGTTTTTGGGAAAGCGAGTCTTCCCTCTGTTAATGAATTTTTTTTTAGATTTCGATACTCATAACGCAACAAACACACAAGGACAAAAAAAAACGAAATTTCAAAATAAAACTTCATCGTCTTTATCGACATAATTTAGTACAATTACAAAATCCAAATTAATAATTAGAAGCATACAATATTTAAGTGTGCTGAGTTCCACTATTAGTGCATCGTCGCTTATTGTGTCCTTGTAAACCACATTTTGAACATCTCATCCCCGTACCACGACTTGACCTATCTCTCACATCCATGTCATTGCGGAATCTGGTAGTTCTAGGCCTGTCCTTCCTTTTACGTCGCAAAGTGGCATCAGGTACTAGTTTTGGTCCATCAATAATAGGCCAATATGCTGGATCTAGTATAGACTGAAACACTGGACTGTATGTTTGTGCTAATGAAGTAACGGTGTAAAATTTATCAACGAGATGCTTGTGATCGATTGCACGATATGCACAAGCTGCCAGTACATGAGAACATGGGATATGGTATAGATGAAATTTCATACATGTGCACGTCTTCGTTCCCAAATTCACAGTGTGCAAGTTCCCACCCTTCCTTTCTCCACCCACCATGCGTATATCCGTTCTCACGGAAAAAACTCCCGGTTGATGATGGAACATTGTCACCCCATGTTCGTTAGCTCTCTCACGGCGACTATCAAGCAGTTCATGTACTCTTCGAGCAAAAATCCTCCCTTCGGATAAAAGTTGAGTTGCTTCTTGTCGACGAGTAGTAAAATAAGAGTTCAGACGTAAGAAGATCGTCTCAACAATCGCTGTCACTGGCAAACTACGGACTCCTTTCAAGACTGAATTGAACACTTCTGACAGGTTCGTAGTCATTATCCCGTATCTTCGACCTTCATCTGCATAAAGTGCCCATTTCTCAACCGGCTTCTCTTTTAACCAATTAGCCGCCTCCACATTTACGTTCTCAAGTTCAGCAAGTTTGGCCATGAACTTTTTGGGTTGGCGTTCACACGCTATAATTTTCGCCTTCTTACGCAATGCCTTGCTACCAAATTTAGTAAGGAAATTTGTAGCAAAATGGCGCATACAATAACGGTGATATCCACTAGGTTCGTTCCAAGCTCCATTTTGTAACTCCATAGCATGCATTATACCAGCGTGACGATCAGAAATAACACACAACTCAGTGCGATCGGTGACATAATATCGGATGCAAGTCATGAACCATGTCCACGTATTTATACTCTCTCCATCAACCAATGCAAATGCAAATGGAAATAAACAATCATTCGCATCTGGGGAAACAGCAATTAGCAAGCAACCCTTGTACTTACCGTACAAGTGAGTTCCGTCAACACTGATCACCGGTCTGCAGGACTTAAAACCTTCAATTGAAGGACCAAATGCCCAGAATACACCCTTGAATGTTTCCTCGCCAGGGCTAGACTCATACTTATCCCAGTGAACAACGGTTCCTGTATTTGCAGCTTGAATTGCTGTGAGTAGAGCAGGCAACTTTGTGTATGCTTCTTCGAAGGTACCATACAACCTCTCGATCGCTTTTTGTTTTGCTCGCCAAGCTTTCTTATAGGAAATCTGATAATTATATTGTATTTTAACAATCTCAATAATTGACCTCGGTGATAAAGCGGTATCCTTTTTCACCACATCAACAATCAGATTACAAACAATATTGTAATCAATTTTAAGGTGATCTTGATTCAGCGTTGGATTCGTACAAGTGTGTGGCCCAACTATCTTCTTCACCACAAAATTCATCCCGCCTTTTGGAACCATTGCTCGTAATCTCCAAGGGCAGCCACCATCACTTACTCCGGGGGGCCCTTGCACGATCTCCTCAATGGTACGTTTTCTATGTGCCATTTTGCATTTAACAGTGTACAGTGACGGTGTAGATTTCAAAGTTACAAATTCACGATGTTTTTTGATAGAATACAACTTCACTGCCTGTTGAATCGACTGCTTACTTATAAACTCCTGTCCAACGTACAATTCGTCTACATTGGACGAACCAGACGACTCTTGTGGAACTAGGTGTACTCTAGCACCTTCAGCCATCTCCTCAGTAACATGCCCGTCAACATTGCCGTAGCTATAAGTACCTCTGGCTTCATTAGAACTGTTGTTCGTGGGATTTACATTTGCACCACTATCATCATCATCTTCGTCTACGTCATCAGTGTCACCACTATCAACATCTTCATCGTCTGTTTCTTCATCTTCTTCATCATCTTCTAATAAGCTGTTGTTACAGACTCCATTTTGAAAGAGTTCAAACATACTGTCATTTGGAACAGAGTCAGGAACCGGGCTAGGTTGGCGTGGCAGCTCAACATTTACAGAATCCGGTATTGTTGTATTTGTGAAGGTGTTCTCTTGTGAGGATACCGGATTTGGTTGTGAAGATTGATCGGGGTTAGGCCTCGACTGCTGTGTAGGTACTACCCGTATGAAGCTTGCACTGGGGATATCATGTGGCTGAGCATTTACAACTCGAATTTGCTGAATATATAACTCTACTACAGACCAAGCACAATTGGGATCAAATGTCCTAGCAATCAATGACTTCAGCGCATTATCAGTAGGTACGGGCACTGTCATAAAATACTGACCATCTCCTCTTCCTGCTGCGTATCGAGCTAAAATTTTCAAATTCCATTCATTCCTATCCCAATTAGTAACTTCATAGATTTTCTCAACTAATTCTTCAAATGTGATGGTACGGGGTACCCAAACTATTTTCGGTTCCAAATGACTATAACAACAACCAATCTTTGGATCACGAATTATTTCACCACCAAAATATAACCAAATAGGAATCTCCAAATCCATACCAACGTTAATTTATACCAATAAGCGAGTTATTATCTACCCATAAAGAAAACCTAATTAAATTAACAAAATGATGGGGGAATAAACATCATACCTTCACAATAAAGTTGCTTTCCTTTTGAAGTATACCCAAATTCCAACAAATTAAACCTCTAATGGAAGATGGGTTTAAGTTGTCCAAAGCAATTTTGTGGGTTATTCAACAAATTACGAGGGTACTTTGACGAATTTGAGATGAGAGATGGGTTAGGGTTTCGCGAGCGAAGAGGAAGAGAAAGAATAGAGAGAAGAAGTGAGATCTGTTTTGGGGGCGGGGGGTTTAAGTCCCAAACGACATTCGCTTTTTGAAAAAGCGAGTGTGGTTTAATTATCCCCGCTTTTTCAAAAAGCGAGTGTTGCCGGGCAAAGAAGGCCAAGACTCGCTTTTGAAAAAGCGAGTGTGGTATAAACCATCCCGCTTTTTCGAAAAGCGAGTCTTAGGTTTCTAATTTTCTAAAACCTAAGACTCGCTTTTTGAAAAAGCGTGAGGGTTTATACCACACTCGCTTTTTCAAAAAGCGAGTAGGGCGTTTGTGGAATTAAAAAAAAACAGGTCGTTTGTGGCAATACTTTTGCAAAAAGGGTCATTTTGGAAAAAAATTCTGAGTTTTAACCACACTCGCTTTTTCAGAAAGCGAGTGAGGCAGCGAGTGAGACAGTTTGGAAAAAAACTTTCAAAAAGTGGGACAACTTGGGAAAAAAATTCATAGATCGGTAGATATGGTTTTCAAAAAAACAGGAAGATTTGCCATTGGGATCCTGAACTGCTCAGAAAAAGCCGCGCCAGTATCTTGATCCTCATCCCCTCTCTCTTCCTTAATTATCTCACTCACCTTCTTCCCTAATTATTCTCCCATTTTACTTCTTTCTTCTCAATTATTCTCCTTCTTTGCCCTTAACAGCCGAATTAAGAAATTGGATTTTTGGGGCAGGTTTCGTCGATCCTGTCTCCATTCTGTTGCTGGGCTTGGTGATCGACATCTCCAGGTGCCTAATTTGATCATTATTTTTTGTTTTTTGTTATATTAATTTCGTTTGTGATTTTTTTTTTTTTTAAAAATGCATGATGTGATGGGATTGCGGTATGGAAAAGGTGTTTGTATGATTGACAGGTGAAATAGAGTAAGGGTGATGATATAATCTAGGGAGTATTTGGCGGAATAATGCGTATTGCAGTTTATTGTCTTCGAAATTTGTTCGGTTTATTGGCATGGTACTAGGAAGGAGAAAAGAAGGAATCTTGATGTGATTAATTTCTTATGTTAAAAAAAATGAATTTTCTTTTAGGAAACGAATCCATCAAAAGTATCCCTCTTAAAATTGTAAATTGGGTGTTGTATTACATTTTTTATCCTTCCGACATTCATCAAGGATAGAGACAAAAAATAAAATAAGTGTAGCGAAAGTGTATAGTGTTGTTGCAAGGGTTGAGAATATAACAAGAAAGGAATGGATTTACTTACTGTGGAGAGACCTTTATACTGCACCAAAATTCTGAAGTTGTGAGTGATAATTTCTGTTGTTTAACGCACTCAAGTTAATGGATAGTGGAGAAAGTAGGCTTCGTCAAATTCATATCAAGTTGCTATTAATTTATTTTCTTAAATTTCTGATTTGAGACAGTGCCGTCACATTGCCTGTTATTTGTAACTAGTTTCTGATATGAAACTTTTAATTCCTCTGTTCTTTTTTCTTTGTATATTCATCAACCTTTTGTACGCCGGTATATTAGTTTTTGTTCTTTAAAAATTTATTTGGTTAGGTAGAATTTGAATATGCACAGTTTGGCCCCTCTAAAGTGAACTTTATATGTTTCCCTTCAGTCAACCATGACCAATCCTACTCTGTAGTTTTCTTGGATGTGTTAGCAATAATCTTTGTCATCATTATCATCATAATGTGTGTTCTTTTTCATGATCCTTAATATTGCCCTGAACTCTCCTCAGTTGCACCTTATCCTACTTCATTCTCATAATTTGAAATTTTGTAAATCTATGTTGTTTCTCCGAGTTGAACATTCTATAAGTGTTACTAGTGCCGAAGGCCCCAAAACATAGTACTGTACATAATAATGTTCTGTCTAATTAATGTTAGTGTATTCTTGTTGATGTTTGTTCCATAGCATCTTTGTTGGAATTTTGCTCTTGCAGGTGCAGCAACGGATCCAAAAATTTCCAATTTATCTTTACATCTCTCATCACGGGGGCAAAAATTTCAAAACAAGGGCCTTTGGCCAAAAGTGGAGATGGACCTGATGCGCATCAAGATGCTGGACAAGATTCCCATCATAAAATGATCCATATTGTTTCCAAATTCCATGTTCGTAACATAGTTTCTAGAAGCCGCAGGAGAATGATTGTTGAAGGGTATGATCTGGATATGTCATACATAACTCCATCTTTATTGGCAATGTCATATCCTGCAGAACACATGCAAGCCATGTATCGAAACCCTATATGGCAAGTTAAAAATGTGCTAGATATGAAACATCTTGATCGCTACAAGGTAAAATAATATTGTTGGCAAATAAGAGTTTATATATTCTCTTTTGTTCTGTTATATTAGTTTTTTTTTTTAAAAGAAAAAGTCTAGTCTTTCATTTCATTTTATCAATCAAGGCTTGGTAGGACAAGGAAGTTTGTTAGGATAACCAGAGGTATTTGGAGGTATCTAACTTACCTCTTGTTATCTTAACTTGACCAGTCATTCATATTGGAGTTACCTCCAATTATCTCACCTCCATAATTGAGATTTTTGAAGGTATCTAACTCCCACTTCAACCTCATTTCTAAAACAATGCATTATGAATGCAAAAGAAGTATAGTAGAAAGGCATGTTCCTACTATCTGGATATGTGAGCCTTCATAAAATTTTTAGAAAGGTACTGGCTAAATGTTTAATTGTAAAACTGAAAGAGTTTTAACGCTTAATTCAGTTAAAATTAAAATACAATGCAAAGTGGTGTAGAAAAGAAGTATCTTTGAAACAACGCATAGTTGATGAGAAAATATTTAAGTTTTTCAGTTAACTGACTCTCTATTTATAATGCACTTATGACTCGGAATTCTAAGTACCATCTTCTTATGGATGCCACAAACCACCAAGATAGAGCAATATGTTGAAATTATTCTCTTCCTATAGGAAGGCTTATATACACTATAGATGGAAAAATGTACACTTTAAACTGAACCATACTCTGATAATTTATACAAATTATCATCAGGATGTACCTTCTGCAAGTGAGATAAGTAATCAAAAATCAATAGCATTAAAATACATATTAGTTTTCCAAACTTAAAAAATTCTACTATCAGTAAACAATAGGAGTTAAGTGAAAACAGGGCATCTGCAACATTCTTTACATGATAAACTTAAAAGGTTTGTTTTGTGATTCTATCCTACCATTTGTTCAACATGGGTTTGGGTCATTCGAGCTACACCTTTATGCATGGGAAGAGATTTTCTCTTCGTTTTGTGGTTGATATACTAATTTTTGAACATTATGGTAATCATGTTTTTGTTACAAAAAGTAAAGCTTAAACTCAGTTTGTCAAGCAACTCTGACTGCTAGACCCGATTATGATGGATTGAAACAGGTTTTAAGAAAATTTAGCTCGGGATCATGTTCTTATTGTAAGACAATGTAACACTAAGGAACCAACCCAATGCTACATGTAAGTGTTCAAAAATTGAAATCCATAATTTTAGTGGGTTTTACTCAAAGCCATTCGCCACATATGGTAAAGCTAGTTGTATTAGATACCAGTGCTGGAGTTAGTTTTCAGTCTAGACTCTACACTAGATCATTAATTCCAAATTATCTTCTGGTAAGATAATATCCAAATTTGACCTGTCTCTTTTATCGTTCTTATCCTTTTTGGTCTCTCCATTTTTTAGACGTAGTAGTAGGCCTCTTGATTTACTAGACTAGTTTCAGTTTTTTAATGCACTAATATGTATCATGTATAGACTACAAAGAAGGTTGGCATACAGTGTTCCTTGCTTGGCATTAGTGTGAATAGGGGCTTATTCTGATCCTTGCTGTTATTTTCTTCCTTTTAACTTTTCCAGTTTTCTTTTATGTCGAAAGTGATTTTGTCTGTTCGTATCTGCTTCTTAAGCTAGTAGCTGTTCAATATTGCTTTTTTGGTTTGTACCTGCAACAAATCTTGATGTTTTTAATATATTAATTTTTTCAATGTAATCCTTTTGTTAATAAAATTGTTTTTAGATAGTCCTAAACCCCAGTTTTTGTTGGTTGATTGTAGGTTTATAATCTGTGCGCAGAAGAAAGCTATGATCCATCTCATTTTCACGGCCGTGTAGAGGTTTATCCATTTGATGACAATCATGTCCCAACGCTACAAATGATCAAGGATCTTTGTGAAAGTATACACTTATGGCTTTCGCAAGATCCTGAAAATATAGCGGTTATACATTGTATGGTATGGGGTCTTTGTGTTTTGTTAAGTATTTGTTTCTTAATTTTTATCACTTATGTTTGTTTGCTGGTGGCTTATCCTTTCTCCCTTGAGGGCATGATTTTTTAATTAGTTTTATTTCATTTTCTTGGAATTAATATTTTGGATTTTGTATGAAATTTTCTTTTTCCAGGCTGGTAAGGGTCGAACAGGTTTGATGGTATGTGCTTATCTTGTTTACTGTGGCATGACAAGTGATGAAGCACTTCAACTTTATGCAAATAAAAGAACTACTAACAATAGAGGGGTAAGTTTCTATAAATCCTGCAAATTTTCTTGAAAGTTATTGGATAAATTATTGCTTCCACAAAGAAATTTTAATACCAAATGTATATATTTCTGGAAAAGTAACTAGATTGTTGAGATGCATATTACTATGGTTTCAAAGAATGCTAGAGTAATTTTTCTGCACATCATTGATTGCTTCCTTCACAAATATAAAATATGGGATATAACTATCATATTAGATTATTCAAGCTATAAGGAGATATGTTAGCACAAAATAATAGACACCCAAAATGGGCAAAACTCAAACTTCGACAAACATTAGAATAAGGGTTGGCCTTTATCATTGATGTATAATTAAACAATCTTGCTTTCATTCTTTCTTGAGTACATCTTAGACTCAATTTTTTCCAATTTTGTCTCCCAATCATAGTTTAAAGGATCAGCCAGGTCGATCCTGATCCGCTCCGGATGATCCGAGTTGGTTTTGGAGTCTCAATCTGATCCCACCTTCAAAATATTGGGATAGCGATCCAAAGTGGGGTTCAACAGAGATGCCATGTAGATCAGGTGATTCTAACCCCGAGATGACAGATTTGAGAAATTTGAAAGATAAGACACCAAAAGAAATTTAAAGAGAAAACAGAAATTTCAAATGAAAAAAGAAACCAAGTGGAAACTTGCATGACCTTTTTGCAATATAGTCGTCACAGTATCTTGCACTGCAAGAAATCTATGAATTTTTTTGATAACTAGCAAGATAGCACGCTATCTGTAGATATAAGGAAAACGAGGTGGTTTCACACACATTTTTTTTTGTACTGTACATGCCAGTTGGTTTCATATACATTTGGGAGAGGTTGACTTTGCACCTCTTTAGGTTATGACAATACATATTATACATGCACAACACGTATTATATTCATTTAAGTTAGATATTAAATTTGTAACATTTAATTGATCAATTAACCTTTTTTAAATAATTAAAATAATTTGTTTTTAAAAAAGAAAGATTCGAATAGAATTTTTCAGTAAAAGAAACTAGCATATACCAAAAATCCAATGCACCTACCCGATACCGTCGATTTGGCCAGTACCCATCCTGCTACCATAAATTTTGGCAACCCGATATCGTTTCTAATACTGAGATTTTGAACCTTGCTCCCAATTGTACCTAAGTGAAGTGGTACTCATATGTAAGTTTTGCAAATGACTGTAGTGCAAGTGTTTCAGCGTTTCTTTGAAAAAATATATGCTTATATAGAATGAAAGCAGTTTTACTCAAACCAATTTTGCTTGAACAAGGAAAAGTAGCAATCAATTTTTTAGATTGCAGCAATCTGCATGTTGATGTTCCTCATATGCACTGTGCTCTTGTGTGAAAAGTTATTATTTTGATCAATTCGTAGAAGGGTTTTATCTCCTTCAAGGTTGTATACAAAGTTGACTTTTTGAAGTAGTATTCACAAGGCAGGTATTGACCTTTTCTTCTTTTTGACCGTCTTATCGAAGGACATTCTTTCCCCCTTTTTATTTTGCAGGTTTCAATACCCAGTCAGCGCCGTTATGTTGGTTATTGGTCTAGTATACTGACATTCCCGACAAAAAACCTCAATGGGCCTCCTATTGTTGATTTGCCTCAACCAAGTAGCAGAGAGTTGTTGCGGATTCGCTTGTATGATACAATTAACACTAACGCTGTCTACTTTGCGGTCACTGAGTCACAAGAGGTGGATCAATTTTCCTAATTATCTTCCTCTTAGTTTAGGTTAAGAGCCTTTTGATACCGATGCTCATGAATATATATCTTCTGAATGTATTTGACATGCTCATAATGTTTTACATAATTTTAGTTAATTATAAAAAGGTAGGAGATATTGGGGAGATATTGAGGAAGTTTTTGTGCAGAAATGTTTCCATTCTTGAAACAGATACATTTTGATTTACTAATATATGTACTTGTATCTCACAAAATGTTGGGTATTGTAATTTTTTCCTTTTCTCTCTTCCTGGCTTCCAACTGAAGTTACGAAGCTTATGATAGTATTTGAGGGATCAAGTGGAGTTGCATAAAAAACTGAGTATCTTCTCTTAGGGTTTCTTTTCTTCAAATACATGTGTAAGCTCTACGTCAGATATTCCTATTTACTCAAGTGAAAGGTGTACACAATATGATTTTCTATGACAATATGAATATTTTTGTTTATCTCTACAATCAGATTTAAAGATTTTCTGAACACTTCTTTTGAATTTTCTTCTTTTGTACAGGTTCTTGGTCAAGTTTACCATCCGTCAGTAGAGCTTGCTAGGAATTGTTGCAGGGAGGTTAAGAAAGGATGTCAAATAACAGAAAGTCCTAAGTATTATAAGTCATTTGTTGATACCAAAACTGATGGGGATTCCAGTGGAGATGAGACTCCCCGATGTGTGGTGCAAATGGATACAGAGAGAGAAACTATATACCAAAAGAAATGCCTTGACCACAATTTTCAAAAGCCTTTACAAGTATGCTTTCTGCTTCTTCTCCTCCAAATTTTGACTCAAAGAAATATTTCCATTTTGGAGCAAATGACATGTATTTTAATTTAGGTTTCTGGAGATTTGCGAGTAATCTTCTACGAAAAGATGTTGGGTGGGCGCGTGTTCTATGCTTGCTTTAACTCAGCCTTCATAAGGGGTAGCTTATTACAGGTGTGGACGTCAATCTTCTGCTTTAATAAATGATTGTTGTTCTCTCTCTGAACAGTTTTTTTAGGGAGTAAAAAATCAAGAATTCTTATCCTCTAGCTACTAAGAAATGATGAAACGGTTTACACCAGATATAACTACTACACAATCAGAGAAGGTATATGAACTTCTTGTTCTATAAAACTTAAAGACATTGTCAAAATAATGTCATCCAGTCATTTCATGTACCTGTTATATTATTTGATTACATTATCAATAATTACAATATAGATAGATCTTGAATACTTCGTGATCCTATAACTTGACTAACTGGAATACCTAAAGGACAAGACAGAAAAGATTGACTAAAAATGATATCTTATAGTTGACCATGGAGAAAAGTAGTCTCAAGAGGGGAAAAAAAAGAAATCATCACTAAAATTGTCAACAACTATTTTGTCTGCTATGAGAAACACTTTAAGAAGCTACAAGTAGGTTGTCGAGTCTTCCTTCTCTACTTAAAATTGGATTTGTGAAGGTGATGCTGGAAAGTAAAATAACAAAAGTTATGTTCAGAATGAACATGAAAACTTGCTTGAAAAATGACGTGATCATCAAATCACAACAATTATTAAGGAAACAATATACAGCACAAAATAATGTAGACAGAGGGGAGAAGGGTTACCAAGGACTACAGTTTTTCATAAAGTAATGGATTTTGAAGGTATATGCGAAGTTCCTATTGACTATCCACTAGATTGAACACTCTCAAGAAAAGTAAAATATTTCTATCTGTCAATATTTTGAACTTTTCTCTATAGAAGCCTAGCTAGGGAGATACTAAGATTCACCTTTCAATGCATAGTAATTTTTATCCATGTTAATGTCCGCCAATTACCAATATGCAAGTGAAATTAACCTTACCAAAAATAGGAAAGCGCACTTCGTCACGTTCCTTGATATCTTGTCTAGTACTAGCTGAATTAAAAATGTGGATGATATGACTGATTGACTGTCTGACTTCGCCACACAAGCACAAGTTGGGCTTGATAAAGTGTTTTTTGCTAATTTAGAATAGAGGTATATTGTGGTCTTCTGCATAGGTTACATGACCTGATGTCATTTTTTCGTAAGGTTTTTGCTACATTTTCTTCCCCATTTTTTACTGATCACATATAGATCAAAACTTACTCATCACCGAGCCTATGAAGATAGGCATTGCAGAGTGCTGGGTATTTGTTGGGCGAGTTCTTCACACTTGGTGAAAATTCTCCGTGATGGCTTTCCGAATGGTGGGAGTTGTGCACATCATGGTCGTAGTTATCGAGGTGAGCCATGTCATCGTTGTAATTATCGAGGTCTGCCACGTCATTGATGTGGTTATCGAGGCGTCTCTCACGCCACTTAGTTTCCACGGTTGGATAGGTAACACATGGAGGGTGGAGATAGTGCCACATCATCGCTTGTGGATATCGAGGTGTCTCTCCATATACTTCTCCCCCTTAATATGACCTCCACCCCGCTTCATTATTCTGTTTACTTGGTTAATTTTTCCCTCAGAGCTTCTCTCTCCTCAGCACTTTCTCTCTAATTTTTTGATTCCGACAAGATTTTCGATATCAACTGTCATTAGTTTTGCCGTCTTCTTTCCCCATGTAATTTATTTGTCTCCAAATAATGTCTCAGGTCCGGTCTAGTGATTCAGCCTTTATGTCTGGTCGGGAAGAGAGTGAGATCGAGTTGGTCCAGTCCAAACAGGTGGTGGAGGTAAAATCTCGAGCATCATCGTCTGAGGAAGGGGCCAAGGTTTAGGGACCGTCCTTCGAGGAGGAAGACGTAGTGGACGTGTCTCCCTTTGGAGAGGAGGACAACGTCCAGATACAACCCGTGCAACCTAAATTTTCGAGGCTCGGGATGAAGTTAATTCTTTCCAAGGCTAACTTGATGGCAGAGACAAAGCCCAATTAGTACCGGGACGGCCGCAGCTTCGATCATCCTCATTTCGCAGACCCTATACTCACTCGGGCATATCCTCAGGATCTTCGTTATTTGAATTGATACGGGGATCGGCCCCCTTCACCCGAAAGGCGGCTGGTCGAAGTCGATCGTGTACCGAATATATTGTTGGAGGTTGATCTTTTGACAATTTGGAATGTCGTCTTCATCTGAGAGAGTTCGAGCTTTTCCTCCCCGGACCTAGCATCCAACCCACCACTTTGCTTGCTCCTTGATTCTGTATGTTTCCCTCCAACGCATTCCAGTTGGGCTTGCGTCTGCCGGATCCACTCATTCATCAAGGAGGTGTTGAATTGGTTCGGGGTAAGCCCTATGCAGCTAGATCCGAACTCGTTGAAGCATATGATTAGCTTCCTTTTCTATGAGAAGGAGGGGCATGTCGCCGAGCCTGAACATCTTTCAGCGGTGTTTTGGTTTGTGCTCCCTCCAAGTGGGTTTGGGGCGGTACTACATTTCTCCTCTGACCAAGAAGCACGCGGTCAAGGATCACCCCGACTCCATCAAAAACTGGAGATCAAAGTATTTCAAGGTTCGGAGTTCCGAACCATGCAGCATCCCCATGCCGTGGAAGTTCAACGTACCAAGGGTTAAGGCCCCCAAGGAAATGGAGTACACGAAGGAGTTAGAGGGGTTCGATCAATTGTTTGTTCTGGGGGAGGTTGTGTGGACCGAGTTGAAGGAAAAGCATATGGTTAAGTTGGGACTGAGTCGAGCGGACCTTAGTAGGTTTTGTTTGTAGTAATCGTTTGATTTATGTTCAACTTTTTAAGTAAATTGTCTTTTCTTTGCAGTGATGATCAACAAATAAGAGGTCCTTGCTTAGCGGCTCGAACTGCAGAGAATGAAGTAAGATGGCTCGAAGAAGAATCGTAAGAGGTCTGTTATATTGACCTCAGCTCCCCCGCCTTCAAAGAAAGCAGTTTTGGCCAAGGAAAAAAATAGTGGAACCATCAAAAGGTCCCCCTGACCTAGTCAACAACCCTTTCCTCGCTCTTACTCTTGCGACACAAGTAATTGTTTCCACTTTCCACCGCCGAAGAACTGATCTATAAGCCTGAGTGGAAGGCAAGGATCGCGGTCGAGGCAATGGACAATTTTGCTCCACCTCAGGATCAGGCTAAACTGGGTTACAAGATGTTCGAGTCCAGTTATCTAAAGTTGTCGTAGGCCGAATGTGTGGTGAGTAGCCGACCCCTTCACTTTTTCCTGTTCTTATTTGCCCAATTTTTTCTAAGCCATTAGAGTTTCTCTTTGCAGACCGCTATCCACGGAGATGAGATGAAGTGCTTCCACAACAGGGTTGCGAAGGTTGAGAAAGAGTGTCTCGACACCAAGGTGCCCCTTGATGCCTCGGCGGGGAAGGAGAAGGCCCCTGCAATGGAGGCAACCTCGCTCACTGCCGAGTGGGAGAGGTTACTAAATGAGAGGGAGGAGAAGATAGAGGTCGTTCGGAGGCAAGCCCAACATGGTCATAACCGCCAAGAATCGGGGCTACAAGAAGGCCATCAAGGACGTCGATGAGCATGTGCCCGACTTCCGAGGTGCGGGAGATAGCTTCCTCTGTAAGGTCGAGGAGCCCGAGGAAAGCTAGCGTGAGTCGGAGGATTCGCTCAAGTTCGGCGAGGAGGAGGGTACCTCAGCTCCTCCGGAAGGGGAGAATGGGACAGTGAGCCGCCGAAGTGCTCCACTACAGGCAAAGAGGTGTCCCTACCCCCTAAGGCTTGAATATGTACATAAAATTTTTTGTAATCTTTGTATTTTTTGCCAAGCCACTAAAATGTACCTTTCTATTTTAAATGAATGATTTATTTTTTGCCGAATTGTTTTGTGTTCAAGTAAACTCTTGATTTGCCTTGTTAGATCTTCGAAATTTTGAAGTTGAGACTAAGTGTTTTGATGCTCGTCATAACTCCTTTGTTTATATTACAGATTGTTGTGTTTTTATGCTCGTCATAACTCCTTTGTTTATATTTCAGATCGTTGTGTACATCAGGGGGGGGACCATCGGGACGCCGAAGTGGCTTGTCTTCGAAAGAAGTTGCTCGTGACTGAGTTGGGGCTCGCCCGCTTGCGCAAGGTGTCTTATGAAGTGGGGTTGGAGCGCACCCATTCGAAGGCTATGCTAGTCGAGAGAGACGATGAGCTCGCTTGTCTTCACAATGGGTTGGACGAGGTCATGAACGAGAATGAGAATTTGAAGGCAGTGCTACTCGAGAGGAACCAAGAGCTCGCTTTCTCATGCATGGGGATTGTTCCCTAGGTTTGTCGCTGCCTCCTTTAGTGGAGAGATGTAGCCACGACATCAAGAGGATTTGGCATTTTTTCCGTCTAAAGGCGAAGCTTGTCGACCACCCCTTGTTCCAGTGGTCGTGTGAGACCCCAAGAGTTATCCACGGGTGCACAAGCACCCAGGGGACGCCAAGTGCAGAGTAGTGGGGTCGTCGAGCATGGCCTTTACAAGGGGTGGGATGCGTCTTAGCCACCGTAACTTGCAGACCCGATCGGTTGGATTGGTCCTTACTTCCGACTGTTTGGGAGAGACGCTGAGCTCGCACGTCTTCGCAATGGGTTGGACGAGGTCATGCACGAGAATGAGAATTTGAAGGTAGTGCTATTCGAGAGGGACCAAAAGCTCGCTCTCTCAGGCATGGGGGCTCTCCCTTAGGTTTGTAGTTGCCTCCCTCAGTGGAGAGATGTAGCCACGGCGAGGAGGTTCTTCTGAGGGAGTGGCTTAATCAAGAGGGATTCAGCATTTTTTTCGTCTAAAGGCGAAGCTTGGCGGATTGCAAACGTGGAGCACCCCTTGTCCCAGTGGTCGGGCGACACCCTAAGAGTTATACACGGGTGCTCGAGCGGCGCTGAGAAACCCAGGGGACGCCCAAAGCAGAGTAGCTGGGTTGTCGAGCATGGTCTACAAAGGGTAGGATGCGTCCTAGCCACTGTAACTTGTAGACCCGATCGATCGGATTGGTCCCTACTTCCGACTATTTGGGCGGTCAGGGTGAATCTTCTCAGATGATGAAGCGTTTTAAACAAACTGCGACTCTTAACTGAAATATTCCTTGCCTGAGCAACCATAAGTGATCAAAGTGCCGGGGGGGGTAGTAGATTGGTATGCCGTGTTTTTGGCTCTTGTCATCCTGTGTAAAAGAGAACACGATATTTCTCTTGTATCCTCGTGCTTATAATAAGATATAGACATGAAATAAAGATCTTCCAACTGTTGAAGTGTTTTATCTTGTTCTTTGTGTTATGACTTTTCTTCGTGTTTGCGTAAAGTTGAGTCATTAGAGCAACTCTTGAGGCAAACTGCGCTCCAGACTCGATGTTTTGAGTTAGAAGTTTTGCGGGAGTATCTCTTAGGGAAGAGATGGACTCTGAATTTGCTTGTTCAAGAGTTAACAAGTTGCGGGGGGGGGGGGGTCCAAATGGTGAGTTAAGCTTCAAACTCGTTCGCTCGCGATTTGTGGGAGCGACTTCGATTCATGAGTTTGAGCTCTGAAGTTGTTGTTCGAGGGGTTAACAAGTTGTGGGAACAGTATCGAATGACGAGCCCAGCTTTGAAGTTTCATATTAGCGAGTTGCGAGAGTAGCTTGAGCCATAAGTTTTGACTCCAAACTTTTTGTTCGAGGGGTTAACAAGTTGTAGGAGCAACTCTAGGAAAGAGTTTGATGTGGGCATCAGTAGGTGCAGTGTAGTCAGTGTGTATGTGTTTGCATTCAGTGTGTAGTTAGTGTGTGTGTATGCAGTCAGTGTGTATGCAGTTGTGTGTGCAGTCAGTGTAGCAGCTGTGTGTGTGCAGTTGTGTGTGTGCAGTCAGTGTAGCAGTTATGTAATAGCAGTTGTGTGGTCAGTTAGTGGCAGTCAGTGTGTGTATGTGTGGTAGTAGCCTATATAAAGGCCTGGGTTGTTGTATTCTTGAGATGAATTGGTGAATGAAAAAAATCAAATAAAGAGAATGTGATATCTCTATGTTCATGTCTTGAATGTGTGAAATTTTAAGGCAAGGTGTGAAACCGACCATTATCCTTCTTTCTTCTATTGATTTTTCATCTTCAAGGTTACAAAGCCTCCTCTACTATTCCTCTTCTCATCCAACATCCCTTCATGTCCATAGTTGGTAAGTTTTTCAGGTAATTAAGTCTATCGAATTTCACTTTCATTATCTCTAAATTATTACCTGTTGACTCTGCTACTATATATATGAGAGTGAGAATTTCGATATGCCTGTAGCTTATAAACTTTTATATTGTCGGTTTTATATTGCACAACTTTAGCTTTGTTAATAACGTTATCTAGGTTATTAAATAGAACTGCTAATGAACATGTGACTCTTGTAAAATCCATTAATCGTAAATATTTTAAATTTCATTCTATAATTTTGCTTAAACGTGTTGGTGAATACTACTTACTTTAATTTGCTTGGATAAATTATACACTCATAAGTAGTTACACATCATTTTGGTATCAGAGCCAGGTTATTCGTAATTCGGCTCTTGCATCACTCTGTTTAGGTCATTTAGTTTCAATTTCAGCAAGCATTTAGGGAAAAAAATAAAAAAATAAAAAATAAAAAAATCATTTAGGTTGATTTATTTTCTAGTTTGTGCATTCATCTTAGGTCTTAAATTCATTTAGTTTTAGGTGCATTTAGCCATTGTCCCAGTGAATTTCAGCAGTTAGATACTTTGGGATTTTCCTCTCAGCTCCTCATTCGTCCTTGCCTAGCGCATGAGACTACGAAGCACTGTTAAGGACCCCGAAGAACCTTTCTTAGCTATTCCCAACTAAATTAGGAGACGTAGGATTAGGACGGTAACACCTCTAGAAGAGTCTAGTTTAAGCATTACTTGTCCCTTCCCGTCTTCCGATACCTCTAGTGTCTTTCCATCCAACCTCTCAATGGATGCCCTCCAAGCAACCCTTACTGAAATTATGGACTGGCTTGCCAGAATTGAACAAACTCAAGCCAATTCCCCAACTCCCGACCGTACAGAATTTCGACATGACAGTCAAGATCATCACAGGCAAACTCGAGACCCCGACAAACAATACCTAAAAAGTGTTAGACCTGATGTTGACACATTTGACGGTCGTTTAGAGCCCCTAGCCTCCTCGATTGGATCCAAGCCATGGACCACTACTTCGAGTGGTTCGATGTGACTGAAGAGCGAAAAGTTATGATTGCGACAATGAAATTAAATGGGCAAGCTCTTCAGTATTGGACTAACGTGAGAAGCGCTCGACGAGCATAAGCCCAAAACCCCATTGCCACTTGGGAAGCGATGAAAGACGAACTCAAGGGCAAATATGTGCCTATCTCTTTCCATTCTCGTCATCTCGACTCGTGGAACCAACTATATCAAGGCAGCAAATCAGCGAAAGAATATGCTGCCAAGTTTGACGAGTTCTTGATTCGTTGCAATGATGTAGGCTCCGAGCCTGAAGTCCACACCCTGTCTCGATTCTGAGCTGGACTTCGAGAGGACCTCCGCAATGAACTCATCCATCAAGATGTGGAAACTTTAGAGAAAGCTTATGCTCTTGTTCAAGATCTTGATGACACGAAAGCAAATTCATCTTATAGGTCCAATGATTCTAGGAGTCAAAATTCTAGGTCGACCCTAAGTCAAAATTATGGATCCAAATCTTCTTCTCATTACCCTGGTAAGTCTACTCCAAACTCTTTGCAGCCTAGGAGTGACCCTAAAGGAAAGAACCATGATAGAAACTTTTTCAAGATTAGCCCACTCACTAAGTGCTACAAATGCTAAGGCTATGGACATGTTGTAGCCAACTGTTCTAGCCCAGTCAAGGTAGCCATCGTAGACGGCAATCCCGTCCTTGACAACGAAGAATCAGACACCGAAGAGTACACCTAATAAGTCAACGATACTGCTGAATTTGACGATGTTGAGGAAGATAATCACCTCAACTACATCAATTTTGAGCCTTCTCCCAGTCTATCAGTTGTTAGATGTGCTTTCTCCCAGCCAAAAGAACAAGATGATTGGAGACGCACTAACATTTTTCACGCCTACACCAAGATAGGCGATAAGAATTGCAAGGTGATCATAGACAGCGGTAGTTGTGTCAACGCTATATCTTCTGCCGTCATTTCCAAGACTGGCCTTAAAACTGAATCACATCCCCACCTTTACAAAGTAACTTGGATTGACGCTACCTCGATGCAAATCAACCAACGCTGTTTAGTCCTCGTTGACTTTAATGTCTACAAGGATAAAACCTGGTGCGATGTGTTGACCATGGATGTAGGCCATGTCATTCTTGGGAGACCGTGGTTGTTTGACCACGACGTAACCATTTTTGGCCGCTCCAATCAGTGTCTTTCAGCACAACAACAAAAGGAAAAAGCTTAATCCTTCCCAACCACGAACATGTCCAGTGGCTTCTAAACCCACTGACAAGAAAGGAAAATGAATTTCTTATATTGGCATTAAAGAACTAAGTCAAAAGCTACAAGAAAGGGCACCAGTCTTTTTTCTCGCCACGAGAGAAATTCCCAAGAAAGCCGTGATGCCAATTCCTCCTCAAGTTCATGTCCTTCAGGAATTTTCTGATGTCTTCCCCGAAGACCTCCTAACCAACTACCCCTATTGTGTGACATTCAACACGCTATTGATCTAGTCCCGGGAGCAAGTCTTTCCAACTTGCCGCATTATCGAATGAACCCAACTGAGCATGTTGAGCTTAAGCGACAAATTGATGAACTTCTCAAGAAGGGCTTCATCCGAGAAAGCCTAAGTCTTTGCGCAGTCCCTGCACAGTCCTTGCACTTTTGACGCCAAAGAAAGATGGAACTTGACGTATGTGTGTGGACAGCCGCGCCATTAACAAGATAACAGTGAAGTACCGTTTTTCCATTTCACGACTGGATGTATGCTAGACATGATGGCAGCTGCCACTATCTTCTCTAAGTTTGATCTTAAGAGTGGTTACCATCAAATCCGTGTCCGTCCAGGTGACGAATGGAAGATTGAATTCAAGACCAAAGATGGTTTATATGAATGGATGGTTATGTCTTTTGGGTTGACCAATGCCTCGAGTACATTTATGAGAATTATGACTCAGGTCATCCGTCCATTCATGGAAAAATTTCTCGTTGTATATTTTGATGATATTCTCATCTACAGTCGGTCTGTAATGTGTCATCTGGACCATCTGTGGCAGGTATGTAGTGCCTTACCCTACCAAATGTACTTTTCCTTACGGATCAAGTCATCTTTCTGGGTTTTATAGTGTCTGCTAAAAGTGTATCAGTTGACCCAGAGAAGGTGAAACCATTGTCAATTGGCCTGAGCCCGTAATATTATATATGTCAGAAATTTTAATGAACTCGCAACCTTTTACAGAAGGTTTGTACAAAGCTTCAGCAGCATAACAGTTCCTATAACGGACTGTTTGAAGAAAGGTGAGTTTGTTTGGACACCAGCTGCCACAAAAGCATTTAATGGGATTAAAAAAAGAATGGTCCAAACTCGTGTTATGTGGTTAACTTTTCAAAAGTCTTTGAGGTGACTTGCGATGCTTCTGGTATTGGCATAGGCGGCGTTCTTAGCCAAGAAAATCATCCCATTGCCTATTTTAGCAAAAAATTAAATGCAGCAGAAACAGAATTACTCCACCTATGATAAGGAATTATTCTATGCGGTGATACAGTCTTTAAAGCACTAGCGTCACTATCTTGTGCTGCAAGAATTCGTTATCTTTTCTGACCACAAAGTTTTGAGGTTTATAAACTCCCAACATAACTTGAGACTCAGACATGGCCGATGGGTTGAATTTCTTCAGGAATATTTCTATACTATCCGGCATGAAAAGGGAGTTGAAAACAAGGCCGTCAATGCACTCAGTCGTTGTCACATGCTTATATCTTTTATGCGCACCCAAGTCATTGACTTTGAGAGAATCAAAGATGAGTATGCATCCTGCCCTGATTTCCAAGAAATTTACTCTTATTCTCTTTTACAGGATGGCGTAACTTGAGTGATAAATAACTTCCTTCTTAGAGATGGTTATTTATTTTATCTATCTAGGCTATGCATTCCCCGCACCTCTCTTTGAGAATATCTTATTTGGGAATTGCATGCTGGTGGTCTTGCTGGACATTTTGGGCATAGCAAGATAATTGATGTTGTTGAATATCGTTTCTTTTAGCCCAGTTTAAAGAAAGACGTTGTAAGGCTTGTTAAACGATGTCATACCTGTCAATTAGCCAAACAACGTAAGCAAAATACTGTTTTGTATACTCCGTTGCCTGTCCCTAACTGCACATGGCAAGACGTCAGTATGGATTTCGTGCTTGGTTTCCCAAAGACCCAAAAGAAGCATGACTCCATCCTTTTTGAGGATCGTTTTTCAAAAATGGCCCACTTTCTGGCTTGTTCTAAGACCTACGATGCCTCACGTGTTGCTCAAATTTTCTTCGACGGCGTCGTTAAACTTCATGGGCTCCCTAATTCTATTGTGTCTGATAAGGATGTTAAGTTCACCAGCTACTTCTGGAAAATCCTGTGGCACAAGATGGGGACAAAATTGAAGTTTTCTTCGGCCTTCCATCCTCAAACCGATGGACAGATCGAAGCTGTGAATAGGAATCTAGGAAGTCTGTAGAGATCGTTAGTAGGCGAAAACATAGGAACATGGGATCTGAAATTGTCTATTGCTGAGTTTGCATATAATTCCTCTAAGAGTCGAACCACTGGTATGAGTCCGCATGAGATAGTTTTTTGGTATCGACCTAGACAACCTATAGGCTTAGCACCTATGTTAGAACCTCACAGAGAGTCTGAGTCTGCATCTGCATTTGCATCTCGCATACACGAATTACACAAAGAAATATCCAAGAAAATTGAAGAAAGTAATGCTAACTACAAGTTGAGAGCAAATGATAGAAGGAGGTTTAAAATTTTTGAGGTGGGTGATGAAGTAATGGTCCGGATTCGTCCGGAACGGTTTTCCCTTGGAGCTGTTAAGAAGTTGCATGCCCACTATGCAGGTCCATTTAAAATCGTAGAGAAAATTAATGACAATGCTTATGTTGTCGACCTTCCTGAAGGTCTCGGCATTAGCAAAACTTTCAATATCGAAGATTTAGTAAGCTACGAAGGCCCAAATTTTGACCTTAGCAACCCATTGATAGAAGAGCCTTCCCAAGAGCTTAATGGTGAGATTCCTCCACTATTCCCTTTCCCTGACATCACATACCCCTCAGTAGAGGATATTGATAATATTTAGATGATGAGATTATCTCTACAGGAGATGGTGGAATTTGTAGGTACTTAATTAGGTGGAAAAACAAACCAGAGACTGAGGACACATGGCTGGACCGTTCAGATCTTCAGAGACTTGAACCAGATAGGCTGGAGCAGTATGAAAGCCACCCTAGCTTTGATGCACCAACACCGAGTTCATCCCAGAGATTTGGCAAGATCTATCAGCGCCGGCGACATATGGTTCTCATATATTTCTGAGACAGAACATGCACCACAGCAGTATCAGATTTGATTCGACAGAGTCGAGTTCTCTCCCACCCGGAGTGAATGATGTGGGCAATAGTAGGTGCAGTGCGGTCAGTGTGTGTGTATGCATTCAGTGTGCAGTCAGTGTGTATGCAGTTGTGTGTGCAGTCAGTGTAGCAGTTGTGTGTGTGTGTGCAGTCAGTGTAGCAGTTATGTAATAGCAGTTGTGTGGTCTGGTAGTGGCAGTCAGTGTGTGTGAGTATATGTGGTAGTAGCCTATATAAAGGCCTGGGTTGTTGTATTCTTGAGATGAATTGGTGAATGAAAAAAATCAAACAAAGAGAATGTGATATCTCTATATTCATGTCTTGAATGTGTGAAACTTTAAGGCAAGGTGTGAAATCGACTATTATCCGTCTTTCTTCTTTTGATTCTTCATCTTCAAGGTTACAAGTCTCCACTACCATTCCTCTTCTCATCCAACATTCCTCCATGTCCATAGTTGGTAAGTTTTTCAGGTAATTAAGTCTATCGAATTTTACTTTTATTATCTCTAAATTATTATCTGTTGACTCTGCTACTATATATATGAGAGTGAGTTTTTACATGCTTGTAGCTTATAAACTTTTATATCGTCGGTTTAAAATTGCACAACTTTAGCTTTGTTAATAATGTTATCTAGGTTATTAAATAGAACTGCTAGTGAACATGTAACTCTTGTAAAATCCATTAACCGTAAATGCTTTAAATTTCATTCTATAATTGTGCTTAAACGTGTTGGTGAATACTACTTGCTTTAATTTACTTGGATAAATCATACACTCACAAGTAGTTTCATATCAGAGTTGGACACCGAACTTGTTATTCGAGGGGTTAACGAGTTGTGGGTGTAGCTTAGGAAAGGAGCTGAACATCTAACTCTTTGTCGTCATCTAGAGGATATCACAAGAATTTTTGAAACAAAATGCTAAGTTTTATTGAAAAATAAATCTAAGTAGCTGCCTTGAAGGCTAATCTTTATTACATGCTCTAACCGTCATAAACATCGATCATATTACAAATCTAAAAAATCGAATGGAGGGTGTTAAGCACCCTTGTTGAATTTCATCAAATGGAGGGCGTTAAGTCTTCGAGTTGGTAAGCCCCAGGGCGCACGACTTAAAAAACATTGTACGGGTTCTTCCTAGTTTGGGGTGAGTTTTCCCTTCTTGTGTGGGTCGGAGATCTCTAGCTTTCGTAGAATGAGGTCCCCTTTTTTCAGGTTTGTTGGGCAAACCTTCTTGTTTTAGAATTTTTCTACCCTTTGCTGATAGATATGTCTTCGTAGGGTAGACTTCTTGCGAACTTCTTCCCTAAGTTCAAGGTTTTCCTGGAGGTCATTTGAGTTATGATCTTCGTTGAAGGAAAGGAGGTGAAAAGAAGGTAACCCGACCTACAAGGGAATCAATGCTCCAGAACCGAAAGTGAGGTTAAAGTGGGACTCTCCTGTTGGGGTTCTCTTCGTGATCTTGTAGGACTAGAGCACACTCGGAAGTTTTCCGACTCATAACCCCTTGGGAGCTTCATCGAGCCTTTTCTTGAAGCCATCTAGGATATGCCGGTTGGCGTTCTCAGATTGTTCGTTGGTCTAGGGGTGAGAGATGGAAAAGAAACGTTGTTCAATCCCTAGATCTGCGCAGATTTTATGAAATCTCTTGGTGCTAAATTGTGTTCCATTGTTGGATACAATAATTCGGGGGATTCCAAACCGACAGATTATATTCTTCTAGAAGAATTGCTGAATTATATGCTCGATGATGGATGTTTGTGGTTCTGCTTCGATCCACTTTGTGAAGTAATCGATAGCTACTACTAGGAAGTTCTATGTCCAGTTGCAAGGGAAAACGGTCTAAGTAGATCCATTCCCCACATAGCGCAGGGGATTGGGCTTGACATGGAGCTGAGGTCAGCTTAGGAAATCTGTTTAATGGGGGAGAACCTTCCGCAGAAAACACATTGGCGGACATATTTTTGGGCGTCGTTGAGGAGCGAAAGCCAGTAATACCCATGATTGAAGATTTCCAAGCGAGGGTCCTCGCGCCCATGTGGCTATCGTCGATTCCTTCATGTACTTTTCTGAGGGCATACTTCTCTTCCTCGGGTGATAGACATTTCAAGTAAGGCATGCCATCTATGAAAGTTTAGAAGCATTTGTACAGCACTCCCTCGACCAAAGTATACATTTCCACTCTCACCCAGATCTTCCTTGCCTCTTTTAGATCCACTGGGAGGATTCCCTTGTCGAGTAAGTCAACCAAGGGTTTCATCCAATTGCCCTCGGACACCTGTGGGGTGATAATCATAAGCTCCAACAATTGCTCTTGATGCTTGGATTGAATATGACTTCAATGAGTACGATGTGATCGAGTCCTTCGAAGGAAGAGGAGACTAGCTTAGGAAGGGTATCCGATTGCCCATTTTCTTCGCGAGGGATCTGAGCGACTTCTGCCCCTTGAAATATAGCTAAGAGCTTATTCACGCAAGCTTAGTATTTGATCATGCGGCCATCCTTTGCCTCGTACTTTTCTAGGATTTGGTTTACCACCAGCTGGGAGTCGCTAAACACTTTTACCTTCCGGGCCATCTGAGCGAATTGGAGGCCGACAATTAGTTCTCGAATTTGGCTTCGTTTTTGGAGGCTATAAAGTTGAGGCAGAGTGAATACTGGATGGTGAATTCATCAGGACCGAGCAGGATGACCCTGACCCTGCTCTCTTCAATACAAGAGGACAATCAACGTAGATACTTCAAACTGGGGGGGTCATTGCCTTCCTCGGGGGAATAATGAATAGTGCTATCGAAGATGAATTCGGCTAAAGCTTGGGCCTTGATGACGTCCTCGGTCAGTAGTTGATGTCGTGTTGGCTCAACCCAGTGGACCACTTCAAAGGTCACCCAAAGTTGTCTGGCTTGTGGAGTACTTGTTTGAAGGGTTGGTCGGTGAGGACCATGATAGAGTGTGCTGTGAATTATGGGCGGAGTTTACGGGTGACCATGATCAGAGAGTACGCCATCTTTTCCATCTTGGAATAACGAAGCTCGGCGTCATGTAGCACTTTACTCGCATAGTGGATCGGCTTCTGAATCCTGTCATCTTTTCTTACCAAATTGACACCGAGGGTCTCATATGAAGTGGCCAGGTAGAGGTAGAGCACATTGCTTGGCTCGGGCTTGCTTAGGAGTTGGGGATTAACGAGATGTACTTTCAGCTGTTCAAAGGCTTCTTGCTGCACTTGCCCCCACTCGAAGCTTTTTGCTCAACGGAGAGCTTTAAAAAACAGGAGGCACTTCTCCCTTGACTTGGAGAGGAAGCGTTCAATGGCGGCGAGGTTCCTTCTAAGTCTGGACTACTTTAATGTTGGATAGGGAGGCATGTTGAGTATTACTCGAATCTTGTCCGGGTTGTCTTCGATTCTCCTTTGGCTGACCATGAATCCTACAAATTTTTCCGAGGAGACCCTGAAGGCACGCTTTGAGGGGTTCAACCTCATATTGTGCTTTCGGAGGACATTGAAAGCTTCTTGGAGGTCCGTCACATGGTCCTTCTTGAGGCTCTTCACAAGCATAACGTCCACATAGACCTCCATGTTACGACCGATTTGTTCCTTAAAAACTTCGTTCACCAGGCGGTGGTAAGTGGCTCTGGCCTTCTTCAGCATGAAGGGCATGACTCGATAGTAATAGAGATCTTGATCGGTGATGAAGGATGCCTTGGTGATATCGGAAGGGAATATTCAGATTTGATTGTATCCCGAGAAGGTTCAATGAAGTTGAAGAGCTTATGCCCGGATGCGCATCGATCAATGTGTCGATGTTAGGAAGAGGAAAAAGGTCATTTGGACATGCTTTGTTGAGATCAGTGAAGTCGATACAAATTCTCAACTTGCCATTTGTTTTTCTTACCATGACAACGTTGACTAGCCACTTGGGTAGCTAATTTCTTGAATGAAGCGACGGTTAAGAGTTTGTCAACCTCTTCCTTAACCGTCTGTTGCGTATCGGGGGTGAACTTGCTGCGCTTCAGCTGAATTGACATAATGCCCGGATTGACACCGAGGCAGTGCAAGATCAAGCAGCAAAGGTCCAAGAAAAAAGTCTCGGTTCTCCCTTATGCAACTGACAATTTGTTCTTTGACTCGATGGGGGAGAGCTTTGCTTACTCGAAAACACTTGGCCTACTCTTCTCGGAAGAAGGGGATCTCTTCTAGTTCATCGGCAGACTCGGAGTCAAGACTCTTTTCCTGAGGGAGTTCTATGGCATCAAGGAAGAAGATCGAGCCTCCATTGTAGCTATCTTATGCACAGGCTGCTTCTTGGCTTCCCTTAACTTCCCCCACTCCCGCTGATGTGGGGAACTTCATCTTCATGTGGAAGGTGGAGGCAATGACGTGAAGAGCCGCCAGGCCAGAGCAGCCTAGGATGACGTTGTAGACGGATTTCGCATTTACGACCATATAGTCTATTGCCTTAGTTCGGGTGGTCGGGGCCTTTTCCGCTGACTATTCCCTCGATTTGGATTGGGGCCTCAGAGAACCCATGGAGGGTGTACTCGGTGCGTATAAGACGGTCCCTGGATAGCTTGAGGCCTTCGAAAGCTTCTAAGAATAGGATATTCATCGAGCTGTCGTAATCTACCAAGATACGTCGTACGTCGTGGTTCGCCCTGCAGAGGTAGATTACTAGTGCATCGTAATGAGGCATTCGGACACCTTTCAGGTCTTCTTCAACGGAAGTCACTGGAACTCTCCGGCCTTTGGCGGGAGGAAAGTTATGCACCGAGTTTACTGATCAGGTGTATGCTTTTTTGGAGGAATCCTATGGATTATTCGTGGATAGAGTGGAAGGCTACCATGGGTTCCATCTTATTCTTGGGGCTCGGAAACTTTCTCGAAGCACTTGTTAGCTCCCCGAGTTGGAGGAGGCTCGAGCTTATCATTCCGGGTGTACTTGGAGGGGTAGCCTCGCTAGTTCATAACTTCGATCACATCTTTGAGGGCTCGGCAGTCATCGGTGTTGTGGTTGTGGTCCCTATGGAATTGACTCCACAAGCTCATGTCCATTTTCTTGCCAGACATGTTCATGCTAGGAGAGGAGGGAGCAATCCATCTCCTTCGATCTTCATTAGGACTGTTGATATGCTAGCATTGAGGGGGGTGAATTTGTTGAAGCGAGGCACTGGAGGAGGGCGGGGTTGACCTGAACTATCCTTCTGGATTTCTTGGGTCCCTCACCATTGGTGCTTTTTTGTTTGTTCTCGGGTCAATACTCGGCCCTGTGTATGGATGGATTCTTCAGCTTGAATATACTTTTCAATCCTCAGAAGGAGTTCAGAGAAGTCCTGAGCAGACTTCTTCGCAAGGGATGCTTTGAGGGCTTCATGGGTGACATTATGTCGAAAAGCAGCTACTACCACCGTCGAGTCGAGGGCGGTGATGGATCGTGTCTCTGCCGTGAAGCGCCTGACGAAATCTTTGAACGGTTGTCTCCATTTTGTTTCAACTTGAGAAGAGAGATACTCACTTTCTCGGCCTAGCGACTGGTAACAAAGGAGAGAGGCGGGAGTACCATTCCCGTGCTAACCCCTTCAGAGTTGCCAAAAATGTTCTGCAGAGGAACACATCCGAGGATCATCATGAGAGTTTTAACCCTCGATGTGATCCATCAGGTCAGATTCATCGTTGTAGGACTCGAAAGTTGGTGTCTTAAAGCTCTCAGGAATTTAAGCCTCAAGGATTGACTTTAAGAAGGGAGGTTGGCTGGGGCGGAAGTTTCTGCCTTGGTGACCTTTCTCTTGGTTGATCCTGGTGAGGCGGTCCTCCATCACCTCCAAGCGATGGAGGATTGGATCTTCTCGTCCATGGGATCGGGTCGACCCGTGAGATTCCTCTCCTTGCACCGTTCTAGGATGGTGACTGTTGACTTGACGGTTCCTATCCGGAGCAATCTTGGAGGGCTTTGCGGATTTGATCTTTGAAGTCTCAGAACTTGGTCCTAGAAATGGGAGCCTCCTCTTCTCTGCGGTGCCTAGGAGCTTGCCGGCTGACTGTGGTCAGGCTCTTATAGTTTCTTCACCCCCCATGGTGAGGGCGATCGTCGGGGACTTTAGGAGAAGGAAGGCCTGCGTCGATGAGCGTGACGGCTGCCCAGGAGGAGGAAGGGTAAGATGGGGGTTGGCCAGATGGCTAGCAGCCTTCGCCTTCCCTCCTTTGGGGGTCATGGCTGGGAAAAATGGTTTTTCATCGTGGATCTGATCGGAAGCAGATCTGTAGTTTCCCATAGACGGCTTCAATCTATTGCTTTTTTCTGGTGTGGGAGCAATCAAATAATGAGTTCTTTTTAAGGAGAAAACTTACAATCTCGACCGTCGATTAGATCTAAATTTGTGATGGCTGAAATCTCCTTGATTTGGATTTGAACCGTTAAGAGCGCTTGGATCCAGACTGGGGGTTGAGATGTCTCTGACAAACTTGCACAAAGTCTAAACACCGGGGTTGACCCCAGCGAAAGACCCTGCAACGCTCAAGTCAGTAACTTAAAAAAAGACTATGGTGGCAAAAAATTGATTATCTGTTACTGATTAAGGGGGAAGAATATTTATAGGTTAGGAATCTTGCTTCATAAGAAACACTTGAGAGGTTATCTCGTTCAGATTTGGTTGAAGGTTCACTTGGTTAAGGGATAGAATTAGTTATTTAATTCATGATTTGGAAGATTATTGCAAGCTGTAGTTAGCTGGAAATTCCTATTTCTGATGCTATAAGTAAGCCTTATCTGCCAGCATGGTTGAGCTGATGGGCTTGGAGGCGGCCCATGTTCTTCTAGTGGGCCTGCAGTTATTGTAAAATTACCGTTCTACCCCTAGAGGCTTTGAGATACATGCCCAAATCTTAAGGACCTTATTCGTTGCGAATTTTACCATTATCACTAAGTAAATTTGTTGTTCCCAGTTTTCTCCAGGTTTTGCTTCATTATTCTGCCACTAATGAAGAGGGTGGCAATATTCCACTTTTTCCTTTCAAAAAAAGACCCAAGTGAACTTTGAAGCTCATGTTGAAATAATTTGAGCAGACAGGGTAGTTTCTTTTCAGTGAATATTCTAGTTTTTTTTTATATGGAAAAGTCTTGGCTTGAACCAGGGACTCTGGATTCGAGCCGCCACTTAATTACCCGTCCCACCCAATACCAACCAGGACATTGCCTGTTGGTGAATATTTTGGAGTTAAATGGAAGTGGATCAAATTTTGGAACATCTAACATATTTTGGTTTGATTATATAATGGGTTATAATTCAGATTTGTCAACCTTGGGTTTTGAAAGCCTTCTTTATGGTTACAGCAAACCCAAGGATGAAAATTTTAAACAATTACATCTTCAGATATCACAAACATATATCATCATATCTCAAACTTAGTTGGTGAAATTTAAACAAATAAGGCATGCAATGGGAAAATTAGCTCTAATGAGCAGCACAAATTTACCTGTTTATGTAAGTGAAAAACAGCTAATTGTAAATGAGCAAATTAGCTCTTATAATTAGCACGAATTTTCGTGTTTAAGTATGATTAGTGAGGGGAAATGTATGGGAATATGGTGAAGATGCATATATATAAATACATCTATGCAGGTGTACGATAACTTCTTAAGGAAACTAGAGGAAGATAGGTAGAATGCTTCCTAAAGGTGGACAGATACGAAGTTTCAACCTACATGCATACATATAGGATACTACAAATTGACATTAGGCTTCTTTCCCTATAAATTTTGTTGGCAATTATGAAGAACAAGTTATAAAAGCAAATTTATCGTATATGTTCTTTGTTCAGTTGTTTAGCGTCTGATAATTTTGCAACCATTCATTCATCAAATACTAGTAGTGTTATCTTAGTGTTGAATATTTGCATAGAGGCTCTTTTTGTTACCCAATCATATGTAACAGCTCTATGATGTTGAATACTTTGTTGTATATAGCCTTGTGGATATCTTCAAGTTGCAACCCTTGTCTGTCAGAAATTGCAAACTATTAACATGTGATATTCATGCAAAATATATACTTATGCAGTTCTCAATTCGAGATTTGGATAAAGTTGGGAGTAAAGGGAAGTCTATATGTGGATCCTCCTTTTGCTTGGAGTTGTTATTTGGTCCAACGAACCCTTTCAATATTGATCAACATTGAAGCTTTATCGGAGTCCTCGCAAACTATACTTCTTTTCAGACTATTTTTCAGACAGTTTTTAGCTTGTCTCCAATTTTCTTCATCTCTAATAAATGCTAATCTTCTGTCTATATCTCTAACCTTATTTTTGGTAACAATTAGTTCTGAAGGAAAAAAAAAGAAAAAGGAAAAAAGATCAGTAAAGCGAGATGATGAGAAGATTCTTGTGGGATTGGAATTAATCCCTTTCTTGTTTATAGGTGTACCTTGTAATAATTTGATGCATATCGCATGTAATCTACCGGTTAAGCCTATTCGCAGGCAAGTAAGAGGGTGGAGTTTGTATTATGCTTGCATCATAAAATTCCCAATTAAGATATATATGGGATAAGTGGGGGTGTGTGGCTACAGTCTAGTTAAAAAATAATAATGATAATAATAAAAATAAAAAATGATTCATATCTTAATGGTTCATTGGTATTTTGTGCAGTGTTCGGTCTACAGTTTATTTGGATTGGTCTGCAGTTTATTTGGATTTACCTTTTTTTATTATAAATTTTCATCATTATGCTATATTCGTATAATAAAGGAATTTCAGTTGTGATAAAAGCGACTGGAATTAAAACATTTGTTTAATAAGATGATCTCCAAAGTTTGGACATGGAAATCAGTAAGTCTGCAATTTTGTCCTATTCAAGGTATTGTAAAAATGGATAGTCATACTTCGACAAAACTATTGTCTAGATTAATTATTATTTATGTGAATTATTGTTGTTTTTATCTGAAATAAATAATTGTTGTTATGGGTTGTCATTTTACATTCAAGGTTTCATTGTGATGAGTTTATGCTAGTTAATGTGGATTTTCTTACAAACAATTTTATGTTCCTTTGTAACAGTTGACATCGGTCATGAATTTCAAGTGCATATGGATCTCTATTTTAAAATATCTAAAAGATGAAGAATATATTAAAATCAGAGAGAGATCATTGTTTATCTCGGAAGAATTAAGATATATACTTTGTTTAGAAGAGTCAAATTTTCTTTTGTTTGCCTTGATTTCAAAGAACCTCTCCTCGATCTGTGCACCCTAGATCCTTTGAGAATACCTTGCTTTCACTTCCTCCCTGTTGTTGGTGTTGGTGTTTGTGTTCGTGCCGGTAGCCTGATCTCGAGGCTGCTTTGTTAGTGATCGAAGTCCGAAGATCAGAGAGTTCACATAGATCTGCATCATTCCTTGTTAGAAAACATAGTGGAATAGTTAGAGACAAAAGTAGAATGGTTATTAATTATAAAGGATATATGATAATACGGTAGATGATGGATATGACATTCTAGACAAAAGTAGATTAATAAACTAGATTCAATGATGTACAATATTTAGTAAATATATATACGGCCTCAATTTTGGCAATGGACAACTTTTACATGTATAGAAGGTCACTTTGAATGGCTAGTAATGTTATTTGGCCTTAAAAATGCCCCATATGTTTTCCAGAGGGAAATGAATGAAATATTTTTATATTACAAAAAATTTGCTATAGTATATGACATTCTTGTATTCAGTAAAACCAGACAGTAAAACCAGACAAGAACATAGTGGACAATTTCAAATTATTATTTCAAAATTTATAAACCATGGTATTATTATTAGTAAGAAAAAAGATACAATTATTTAAACCTCATAAAGAATTCCTTAGAGTAATGATTGGCCAAGGCAGAATCAAGCTCCAACCTCATATTGCTCAAAAGGCCTTGGACATTCCGGACAAGCTACAAAGCTTACAACAATACAATACTTTTTAGGCTTAGTTAATTATGCTAGACCATTTATTAAAGATTTAGAAAAAATAGCCCGGCCCATTATATGCCAAGACTTCTCATAAGGGACAATGACACTTTAATCAAGAAGACATAAAACTTTTCCAACAAATTAAAGATTAATTAAAAAGCTTCGTGAACTAACTTTACCCTTAGATACAGGAATTTTTTCCCACACTGCTCCACTTTTTGAAAGTTTTTCCCAAACTGCCCTACTTTTTTTTTTATTCCCAACCCATCCCACTCGGTCTTTGAAAGACCGAGTCTAGTATAAACTAGCGCGGTATTTTAAAGACCGAGTCTTGCTCTTCGATTTTTGGAAGAGCAAGACTCGGTCTTTGAAAGACCGCGTTAGTTTATAGCAAGACTCGGTCTTTGAAAAACCGCACTTGTTTATAGGTCTTTCAAAGACCGAGTCTTAGACTTTGGGGGTTTTTAATTGTGCAGATCTCCTTTCTTCTTCTTCTCGACTTTATTTACTTTTCGACTTTTTTTCTTCTTCTCTCTATTCCTCAACGAAACCCATCGCCCCCTAGCCAATTTTGTGGTCGATTTTTCCTTAAATCGATCGATACACTCCCCAAAACTGAGTAATCTCTCATCGATTTTCGATTTTCCCCATCCTTTTCCCCCAAATTTGATTATTTCTTTAAACCCTAAATCTTGAAATCCCAATTTCTTAGATATCGTTTAATTTCGTCTTCGTTGGGGGAAGATCTTGGTTGAAGGATCTAGAAGTATTCTACATTGTCACTAGCTCGCTTTGGAATCTCCTACTCGAAAGGTATATTTCTGAAGCTTTTGATAAGCAAATTTTGTGTTAATTTTGGGCTATTGTGAAGGTGCTGAGTTGAATTTGAGTTATTGTTGACAATGTAGAGTTGCCATTGTTGTTATTTTTAGTTTTAATTAGAGAATGAAAAAAAACAAATAAGTAGCAAACGACATTGTTATATAGAAATTGTTGTTGTGGAGATGTTTCCAGATTGTTGTTGTTTTTATTGTTGAGATGTTGTGATTGTGGAGATGTTTCGAGATTTTTTATGTTTTTGTTGTTGAGATGTTGTGGTTGTGGAGATGTTTCGAGATTGTTGTTTTTTATATCTAGGTTATGTGTAGTTAATAACAATTTTATTGAAGTTGTAGGATTTGTATTTTATTGTAAATGGCACGCACAATGGAGAACATGGAGGTAGGAGAAAGTAATAGACCTCTACGTGGCGATGGACTACGTACTCGCGGTGGACGTGGTCGTGATCGTGCTCGTACCGAGGGTACTAATATAAGTAATTAATTGTTGATTCTAATAAAATTATATTACATTTCAGTTTATTGATGTAAATGTTATTGTTATGTAGGTTGAAGTCAATCCAAATGTGGCGGGTACTTCTTCTTCAGTCCCTTCATCATCGTATATCCCTTCTGGTAGCCCAGGACCCTTCGACCCTTCACTCCTCACTCTTCAACCGTTGCATCGATCGCAGAATATTTAGAATGGTGATGCTACGGAGTGCCGCTTAAGGACTGGTCATCCGCTACCTATGCACCCACGTATACACGAGATACTAAGAGACTGTGGGTTCTACGGTATTGCTAGGATGACATTCATCAAGTGCGATCGACCTCTTTTGGAAGCACTTCTTGAAAGATGGAGACCCGAGACACACTCCTTTCACCTGCCAGTTGGGGAGATGACAGTCACTCTACAAGACGTTGCCATGCTTACCGGGATTCAAATCGATGGAGAGGCAGTCACAGGATCAATGGACTTCGACCCGGTTTATATAGTTGAGGAGTACTTAGGTGTTGAAGTTGAAGCCGGTACGGTTAATGGTAAATTTATCCATTTGAAGTGGTTGAAGGACAAGTTTAAGAATAAATTGAATGAAGGTTTAACTGCGGCGGATGTGGAGTGCTATTATAGGGCCTACATTCTCACGCTATTCGGCACCGTATTGTTTCCAAATTCGATAGGAAATAGCGTCTCATTGATGTTCTTGCCATTAATCGCCGATCTAGGTAACGTCAGCCGTTACAGTTGGAGTAGTGCCGTACTTTCGTCACTGTATCGGAGTTTGTGTTTGTGCAGTATAGGTTCGAACAAGATGAATGGGCCTATGATTTTACTGCAGATCTGGAGTTGGGAGCGGATTCACGTAGGTCGGCCCGTAGTACGGATCCAATCTCAGCACTGGACAGTTCTTTCTGATGATGTGGACATGCTACCTCCTATTGGTGTTTACTGGACAGGCAAACTTACATGGACAGCCAACCCCAACAGGTGCTTAACATACTACTGCGATGAGTTGGATAGGTTGGCAGCTGACTGTGTCGTATGGTTTCTTTACACGGAGGAGCGACTGGTTCGACTGTCGCCTAATTGCACGTACAGACGTGATTTGTGGCTCACGAAAGCATCGTTAATCAACTTTGGGGTTGTCGAGTTCTACTACCCCGATAGAGTGCTACGCCAGTTTGATCTTCACTAAGGGATTCCAGTTGCCGAGCCATTCAATGCCGAGATGCACAACATTACAAGAATGGGCCGTACCCCCGGACACAATTGGGCCGCTTGCTTCTCTGTGTACGTTCAGAGATAGAATGTTCACTGTTTCCAAGAAATCATCGGTGGCATTCCACCGTTTGACCTCTCGGTGCATGGGTTGTACATGGCTTGGTACGAGAGAGTTACTAGACGGTATATTTCTCCAACGTTGCAGATTCCTGCTGGAGTGGTAGTCCCGATCCATCGACCAGGGACCGAACCAGCAGATCAACATTCTGTGAAGTTGCCGATGTACCAACCAAAGGGATCCACTGTTCGGAATTTTGTAAGTTTTTAAGTTTTGATTTAAATTGTTAAAGTTTATATATAAATTTATTTTTATATATGTATGTGTATATGTAAGTAACATAATCTTTCAACTTTTCATGATTCTCAGTTGAGCCAGACTTGGGCCATTGCAAAGAAATGTGCATCTTTGTTGAATGGCAACGCCGTCGATCAGATGAAGGAAACCATACGGGAGATGTTATCTTGTTGCCGTGCACAAGCTGATCTTGTGGGCGAGGGAGCAACATTAGATGCAATACTAAGGACTCCCACACATCGAACGAGCAGCCATTCTGGGGTCCGACGAAAGAGAGTTGTTCGAAGGCCTCCACCTCAACATCCAAGCGAATCAGAACACGAAGAACAAGCAGGGCCTGAGATTGAAGGGTAGGGTATACAACAAGAAGTTGTGGGTGAGATTCAAGAAGAGGAGAACATCCCGTTGTCCGGTCTAACACAGGCAACTCCACAACGTGGTAGATGACAACGAAGATCCACAAACTTCTTCACACCTGTCCCTTGATTTTTGATGTTATTTTGATGTTAGTTTGATGTAAGTCTGATGTTGTAATATTATGAGTTAGTATAATTTTGTAATATTTTGAATTTGGTAAGTGTTGTAATATTTTTAGTTAGTTTGATTTTGTAGTTTTTTTAATGTTCTTAATGTTGTAATATTTTAAATTAGTATTTTGAGTTTGTCTCGAGTAGTATGTTGTTAATGTCTCGAGTTTTTTTAATGTTCTGTTGGGCATATGTTGATGCTGGAGTTTGTTAATATTGTGGAGATTCTGCAGTTTGTTATTGTGGAGATGATATTGTGGAGATGTTAATTAGATTGTTGATGTGGTTGTGGAGATGATATTAACAATATTGTGGAGTTGTTATTGAAATTGTGGAGATGTTAATGAGATTGTTGATGTGGTTGTGGAGATGTTGGAGATGATGTGGTTGTGGAGATGTTAATTAGATTTTTGAAATTGTGGAGATGTTGGGCATATGGAGATGTTAATGAGTTTGTTGATATTTTGGAGATGATGTTGTTGTTGTTGTGGTTGTGGAAGTGATTCAATGTGAAAGATTATATTTGTAAAGGGGAAATGCTTTAATAGAAAGTGTATCTGGTTAAATTTAAGCCTAGACTCGGTCTTTGAAAGACCGAGTTTGGTATAAACTTATACGGTCTTTGAAAGACCGAGTCTTGTGCCTGTAAGCAAAATTTCAATCAGCTTCAAGACTCGGTCTTTCAAAGACCGTTCTCATTTTAACTAGATTCGAGTCTTGATGCTGATTGTAAAATTTATCTTACAAACGTAAGACTCGGTCTTTCAAAGACCGAGTCTAGTTAAAATGACAACGGTCTTTGAAAGACCGAGTTTTGAGTTCAATCTATTCTAGAAACCAAGCTGCTCTCTGAAAATGAGTAAACACCACAGTCGGTTTTTGAAAAACCGTTCTAAATATAACTAACCGAGTCTTCAATTTGTGAAATTTTTTTCATTTGGATTGAAGACTCGGTCTTTCAGTCTAGTTATATTTAGAACGGTCTTTCAAAAACTGACTGTGATGTTCACTCATTTCCAGAGAGTAGCTTGGTTTCTGGAATAGATTGAACTCAAGACTCGGTCTTTCAAAGACCGTTCTCATTTTAACTAGACTCAGTCTTTGAAAGACCGAGTCTTACATCTGTAAGATAAATTTTACAATCAGACCGAGTCTAGTTAAAATGACAACGGTCTTTGAAAGACCGAGCCTTGAAGCTGATTGAATTTTTTTGCAAAAAACTTCAAGACATTTTGATTCGAATATATTTGAAACTTATTGATTCCAAAATACTCTCTTTGGCCAATATTTAAACCTCAATCAATCATACATTTTCGACAATTAAACACATCCAAACTAAGTGGTTAGTTCGATATAAATATTACAAACACACTAGAAAGCACTTAATGAAAATTTAATTGTTTTGAGATGCTCTGTTAGTACATCGACGCTTGTTGTGTCCTTCGAAACTGCAACTTGTACATTTCATTCCCGTACCCCTGCTAAATTTATCTCTCACATCCATGTCGTTGCGTATTCTCGTGGATTTAGGCCGGCCTTTCCGTGAACGTCGCAAACTAGCATCTGGTACGAGTCGTGGACCGTCGATAGTAGGCCAATACGCTTGATCTAGAATAGGACTAAACACAGGAGTCCAAGTTTGTGCTAATGACGTGACAAGGTAAAATTTATCAACATAAGGCTTGTGATCGATTGCACGTATGCACAAACTGCTAATTCATGAGAACAGGGAATATGATATAGATGAAACTTCATACATGTGCATGTTTTCGTACCCAAGTTCACGGTGTGCAAATTCCCACCCTTCCGTTCTCTATTTACCATGCGTATACTCGTTCTCACGGAAAAAACTCCAGGCTGATGATGAAACATTGTAACCTTATGTTGGTTTGCTCTTTCACGGTGACTATCAATCAAATCATGTACACTTTTAGCAAAATTCTTCCCTTCACATAAAAGCTTACTAGCTTCCTGTCGATGAGTAGTAAAGTAAGAGTTGAGACGTAAGAAGATCGTCTCAACAATCGCAGTTACTGGTAAACTACGGACTCTTTTCAAGACTGAATTGAAGCATTCTGACAGGTTCGTAGTCATTATTCCATATCTTCGACCTTCATCTGCATAAAGTGCTCATTTCTCAACCGGCTTCTCTTTCAACCAATTAGCCGTCTCGACATTGATGGTTTCAAGTTCAGCGAGTTTGGCCATGAACTTTTTGGGTTGGTTTTGACACGCTATAATTTTGGCCTTTTTCCGCAATGCCTTGCTACCAAATTTACTAAAAAAATTTGTGGTAAAATAACGCATACAATATCGATGAAATGCATTCGGTTCGTTCCAAGCTCCGTTTTGCAAATCCATAGCAGACAATATACCAGCATGACGATCCGAGATAACACACAACTCAGTGCAATCGGTGACATAATACCAGATGCAACTCATGAACCATGTCCACGTATTTATACTCTCTCCATCAACCAATGCAAATGCAAATGAAAATAAGCAACCATTCGTATCCGGGGAAACAGCAATTAGCAAACAACCCTTGTACTTACCATACAAGTGAGTTCCATCGACACTGATAACCGGTCTGTAAGACTTGAAACCTTGAATCGAAGGACCAAATACCCAAAATACTCCCTTGAATGTTTCCTTGCTAGGACTAGACTCATATTTATCCCAGTGGACAACGGTTTCTGGATTTGCTGCTTGAATTGCTGTTAGTAGAAAAGGCAACTTCGTGTATGCTTCTTCGAAGGTACCGAACAACCTCTCAACTGCCTTTTGTTTTGCTTTCCAAGCTTTCTTATATGAAATCTGATAATTATATTCTATTTTCACAATCTCAATAATTTCCCGCGGTGATAAACCAATATCCTTCTTCACCACACCCACAATCAAATTACAAATAAGGTTAGCATCAATTTTACAGTGGTCTTGATTTAACGTGGGATTCGTACAAGTATGAAGCCCAACTATCTTCTTCACCACAAAATTTCTCTCCCCTTTTGGAACAATAGCTCGTAATCTCCAAGGACATCCACCATCACTTACTCCTGGGGGACCTTGTACGATCTCCTCAATTGTACGTTTTCTAGGTGTGATTTTGTATTTAACAGTGTACAGTGACGGTGAAGTTTTCAATGTGACAAATTCACGATGTTTCTTGATAGAATACACCTTGACAGCTTGCTGAATGGACTTTTTACTTACAAACTCCTGTCCAACGTACAATTCGTCTACATTGGATGAACCAGAAGACTCTTGTGGAACTGGGTGTACTCTAGCACCTTGAGCCATCTCCTCCGTAACATGAGCGTTAACATTAGCATAGCTATCAGTAGCTCTCACTTCGTTAGAACTGTTGTTCGTAGGATTTACATTTGCTACATCATTATCTTCTTCTCCATCATCATTTTCTACACTTTCATCATCGTCTGTTTCTTGCTCTTCTTCATCATCGTCTAATAAGCTGTTGTTAACCACTGCATTTTGAAAGAGTTCAAATACACTGTCATTTGGAACATAGTCAGGAACCGGACTAGGTTGGCGTGGCAACTCAACATCTGTAGAACCCGGGTTTCTTGTATTTGTGAAGGTGTTTTCTTGTGAGGATAGTGAATTTTGTTGTGAAGATCGAGTGGGGTTAGACCTCAGCTGCTGTGTAGGTACTATCCTTATGATGCTTGAACTGGGAATATCATGTGGCTGAGCATTCAAAATTTGAATTTGCTGAATATATAACTCTAATGCAGACCAAGCACAATTGGAATCAAATGTCATAGCAATCATTGACTTCAGTGCATTATCAGTAGATTCGGGCACTGTCATAAAATACTGACCATCTCCTCTACCTGCTGCGTATCGAGCTAAAATTTTCACATTCCATTGATTCCTATCCCAATTAGTAACTTCATAAATTTTCTCAACTACTTCTGCAAATGTAATGGTACGAGGTACCCAAACTATTTCCGGATCCAACACACTATAGCAACTACCAATCTTTGGATCACGAATTATTTCACCACCAAAGTATAACCAAATAGGAATCTCAAGATCCATACCTACGTATATTTATACGAATATGTGAGTTATTATCTAACCACAAACAAAATCTATAAAAAAAAGATAGAAAATTAAAGGCCAATATTCATCATACCTTCACAAGCTTCAAGGATAGAGTCGTAGATATTTGGGTAAAAGAGTTGAAGTTGCTATCCTCTTCAAATTTAGCAAAAATCCAAAATATGGATCTTTCAAAAGATGGGTTTAGGGTTTTTATTGTGGAAGGTAAGAGGGTTAGGAAAGAATTGGTAAATATATTTAGATTGAGATGAGATTTTGTAGGTAGGAGGTCGCCCTAGATTTAGGAAGATGAGTTAGTGAAATAGAATAGAGTAAAGTAGAGAGAGAGAGAAGAAGAAGAAAGGAGATTTGCGCAATTAAAACTCCCAAAGTCTAAGACTCGGTCTTTCAAAGACCAAGTCTAGTATAAACTAGCGCGGTCTTTCAAAGACCGAGTCTTGCTCTTCCAAAAATCGAAGAGCAAGACTCGGTCTTTGAAAGACCGCGCTAGTTTATACTAGACTCGGTCTTTCAAAGACCGAGTGGGATGGTTTGGGAATAAAGAAAAAAAGTAGGCGGTTTGGGAAAAACTTTCAAAAAGTGGGGCAGTTTGGGAAAAAATTCTAGATACAGATCATTTAATAGCTGAAACAAATGGATGTAATATAGGATGGGAAGCAACTCTTATTACTAAACCTAATAATTAGCAGATAAACAGACTAAAAGAATATGTAGATATCCTAGTGGAAAATACAAAGAAAAAGGTAAACTAGCAGCATAGACACCGAATTATTAGCTATTTCTTATGATTTACATAGTTTTGAGTAATTTATTATATCCAAAAAGGAGATTACTCTTCGAATGGATTGTGAAGCAATTGTCTCTTATCATTCTAAAATGAACTTGTATACGTAGTTCTCGCCGACGGTGGTTAAATTTCATAGATCGTTGATTACACCTTGGTACCCACATTCAGTTTGCACATATTCGTGGGGCTAGCAATACTCTTTCTGATACCCTTAGCTGCCTACTCCATCAGAATTCGCTTGAAAGTGAGGTGGACTTTATATACATCAACCCCTTCATATTCGCTTTTCTTTGCATTTGTTCTATACATCACCCCCTCCTAATTCGCGTTTCTTTGCATTTGTTCTATATAATCCTTTAGTCAAACCACACAGCCTATCACAAATAAAGAATTTTTACACTCGCTTGCACAACATTTACAAGCAACCACGGATGCTAGTGATAGTACAGTCATAAGACTTCTCATCACCAGTAGATTACGAGATCTAACACCAAGATTTATCACTACCAAAACACGAGCAGTTCAATTTAATTTTTTCCATTCTTTTATGCAGATGGCAAGGCCCCCGCCTCAGCCAGCAATGCCTAACAGTATTACGTTGGCTTCTAGCTAGACTATGATACAAAGGCCACAGCAAGAACGTATAAGATGTAATCAAGAACTTATAGTTTTTCCAAATAGCAATATTTCTTTCAAAACTTTTCCTTATATTTCAACAACAAGAGAACAGAAATGCATCCTAGCTAATATATGGATAGCCTTTAACAAAAAAGACCAAAAATATTTTTTAGTCGCTATGAATTCATTAGTAGAACATTTTAACCAGAGCCAAAAGAATTTCAAATTCTATGTTGTTCTACAAGGAAATTTAGTAGGTGTTTTTCCATACGTGGTTAGAAGTCTTTGATAGTATTAAAGAATTCAGAGAGACAGAGACCCACTATATAAAGGATTTAATAGTCTTTCTGAAGCATTAGATGTAGCAAGAAAACATTTAGCTCCTAATTATTTTGTTTCTCCTTCTTTAAGAACGATTTACGAAGCCCCACCAGAATTTTCAATAACTAGTGATAAACACTGGAAGATATTATTCTATGACTATTGTGAAGCAATGGCAAGCACAGTGAAGAGGCTAAATGAAAATATAAATCATTTAATCTTTGAATAACATACACTTAACCAAAGGATATCAGACCTTGAGAAAGAGTCATAAAACAGAGTTTCCTGTAAAGACTGCTCCCACAGTCATAAAACAAAGGGATGAGACTAGTGTGCTATGAAGCACCGATACTCTGCGGGGGGTCGCGTACCAAGTATCCTGGACGTATCGGACACGATACGCGTATCGTACGTGTCCGATACGTATCCGATACGTATCGGAATGAATTAAAAAATAAAAAAATAAAAAAAATATCCGATACTCTCCCGATACGCTGCGATACGCATCCGATACATCGGGATACGCCGTCGATACGTTTTTTTTGTTTTTTTTTCGTTTGGCCCGGCCCAAACCCACCTCTCCCTTTTCCTTACTGTTTCTCAACCGATCTCTCTCAGCGCTCTTCTCTCTTTCTCTCACCCGATCTCTCTCCAAACCCTAGCCCTCTTCTCGATCCTCCTCTCTCTCTCTCTCACCCCGACCGAAACCCTAGCCGGCAAGCCGTCTTCTTCCTCTCTCACCCTGATTGGCAATCGAAAATCGAAACCCTAGCCATTGGCCCTCTCTCTCTCTCTCACCTCGATCGCAAACGGCGATGGCACCCTCTTCTCTCTCTCTCACCTCGATCGTAGACGGCGACGACACCCTCTTCTCTCTCTCTCACCCTGATCAGCGATCAAAACCCTAGCCGAACTGAAATTTTCTCTCTCTCTCACCCTCAGATAAAGGTACTTTTCAATTTTTAATTTTTAATTATTCAATTGTTAATTTTTTGCCTGCTATTAGGGATTTGTTAATTTTTTGTTTGGGGTTATCATACTGAGATTGATTGTGGCCTGAGATTTAAGTAGCATGAGATTGATTATGTTTGGGGTTATCACATACATTTGAATTCATTTGTATGGAAATTTCTCACATACATGGATTTAAGCAGCCTGAGATTGAGTGAATTCAGTATAAGATTGAGTGAATTCAGTATGAGATTTAAGTAGCCTGAGATTGAGTGAATTCAGTATAAGATTTCTCACATTTATGGAAATTTCTCACATACAATTGAATTCATTTGAATTCAGTATAAGATTCAGTATTAGAGTAGCAGAGTGATTCTCATTTCTCACATACATGCCACATTAAGAAAATAACATTACATAATTGTCATAAATTTAACAAATGGTATTCATGAACTCCTTGTAAGTTATCTCTGTATTGGCCTCTTTCTTTTTGTTCTGCTTGCAAGTTGCAACCTGTTTAACATAGGAAAATTCGATGAGAAAAAATAGTTTAAATACTTGCATAAGATAGAAAAAATTAGTTTAACTGTTTAAGTATGCAATTTTATATTGTCTATGTATAACTTAAGGAATTCAATTTTTATTTATAATATATATTATTAATTATTTTTTATTTATTTTATTTAAGTGTATCCTAACGTACCTGTATCCTAGTTTTTGAGAAATCGACGTATCCGCGTATCCGATACGTATCGTATCGGATACGTATCGGATACGATACTACAAAACATTTAACTAAGAGGAAACAGCTCATCTAGCAGAATCGCAGAAGATAAACCAAGAAGATGAACTAGAAGATTCGGTCAAGCAAAAAAGTGACACATCCTCAAATGGCTCAGTTAGTGAAAATCCAGACCCAGATTCACCCTTATCTTTAGCTTGGTGGCTCTACACAATTTAGACAAGTAAAAGTAGTTACTCACCTTTCAAGATACCTCCATTATTGAAGAAGCACCCAGACGGATTGCTGGCCTATAAAAAAGAAGCCAAGACCCATAAGAAAGAGCAAGAGGAAGCAACAACCTACTCAGAAACCTTCCAATTCCCAACCACCCTCCAACTCCAAAAACAATTTCTCTTCTAAAATCGTTTGGTAGATAAAAGCTATTGTAAGATAGCAAGCCCTGTACAACATCTTCCCTTTAAGTTTCTTTCTCTGTTTTAGTTTTTAAGGGATCCCGAAAGGGAAATCCCTATATCTATGTATCGTATCTCAAGTATCCCCATCAATAAATAGTTTACTTTCAGAAAAAATATGTAAATTATCTACATATCTTTGCATATCTCTTCTTTGCATCCGATGCATATCATAATAGCATAGTCAAGTTCTCCATGTCCCATGAGTGACCCTATAGGCAAGTAAGACCGAAGAGGATGAGAGAAAGGTCAGGATAGTGCCCGAAGGAAAAAGTGGGTTGTTCGGCTGAAAAGTACGAAGAGAACTAGGCTCACCTTGTTATGTCATAGGTGAAGGAAAAACAGGGGGATATATAATGATATATATGATCATAGGGAGAGTACTGAGTAGGATACACAAGCTTAAAGAAGCATCCACACTATTTTCCTGATTGAAAAATTGGGAATCTAGAAACAATTTTTTTTGAACACGCCACACACATTTTCGGTATCAGAGCCATAGAATAGATCCTTATTCAAAGATTGAATATTTAGACTTAGAACTAGGTGCTAAAACTAGAACCATCACTAGTTTAGACGGCCAAGAACTTAAGTGTAATTTTACTACCGAGGAGTTTAAGCATTTATTTCATAGTAAAGACATAGCGTTAGTAGATTTTGACATAAATCTAGGAAAAAATCTAGAGTATAAGTATAATAAGAACTATCACTTTTGGGTGATCCTGGTGAATACTATAAAAGAAAAGAATCAAATATTAAAAGAAATATTCAATAAGTTTGATAAAACCAAGTAAAGCTAGAAAACTGAACTTACAAGACAGCGAGTGAGCAGGTTTAGGGAATCCTATTAACTCACATCTCAGATACTATTACCATGTGGTACCTATATTTCTCGGTCCGAATTTTCTGTAGAGTGTTGTAGGTAAGTATCGTGAGGAGAAGGAAACTTCCTATGGTAGTGAAGATAACGTAGTTTACCATTAAGAAAAGACCAATGCTATTTCATTTATCTATTTATTTAGTTATTTCCTTCTATGCGTATATTTTTGGTCTACACATATTAGATCATTTTGTAGTGCTTACGTTTTAATATGCCTTTATTTATTATACAGTTGCTACAACTGTATCTCTATCTACTATAATGGGAGAAGGCCTTTGTCCATAACCCAACCCGTGCAGCGCACGTGCAGGTAAATTTTTTTTCCCCTTTTTCATTTCCCCAATTTTCCCCCACTTGACAGCACGTGTATAATACTAGTCTATTAAAGCTAAACATTTTATTTCATAATCTCTTACCCTGATTATACATGTAACCTTGAGTGTCTTGAGATCTTCATTATTGCATATCTAGACTAATTCATTTCTATCTTGTTCTAAGGGGTGGTCGATGATTGTTTTCCCCTTGTATATCCTTTTTTCTATTATGTCTATTTTTTCGTATAATAGTTTTTGTGTATCTTCCACATTTTCTATTGTTTTTCTTAGTATTTTTATTTCATCGGAATTTATGGAGGGACTAGTTAGAGCTTTGCTAAGTATTACTCCATATATTTTTTCTACGCATTTATTACATCCTTCCAGATAACATTCTCAACATTTAGTTCTATTCTGGATACCAGGATACCATTTACAATTCAAACATGCCATATTATCCATTTCGGTATCTGTCTTCCAATTTTGGTTACATTGACTGTTTGGAGATCTTCTTGGTTTCTCTATGTTCATAAGGTCAGTGTCTTCAAGGGATGGGTCCTCTAAGAATACCTTGCTCTCACTTCCTCCCCATTGTTGGTGTCTGTTTTCATGCCAGTAGCCTGATCTTGAGGCTGCTTTGTCAGTGATCCTCATATGCTTGTCCTGGGCTCGTGTTTGGTGCTGCATGTGTACATCTGGGGCTTCTCAGTACAAACCTGACCTTTGGTGTGTTTGGAGTGGCATCTTCGACTCCGAGACTTCCTGATCTAGAGTTTCCATTTCTGATTCGGTTATTTGGGTGAGTTCGTTTCCTCTTCGTCTGATTGGCTTCAAGTATAGTGCTCTTATTGAGCCAGAGCTTGATTGACTATCCCTATAAGTTCCTCTCCCTCTCTCTCGTTTTTTCTTACTCATTTTTCCTCTTCTCGTGCTTTTGTGGTGTGGTTGTTTATATTGTTCTATGTTTCTTCTTTAGATCTGAGAATTTGTTTTGTCAATTGATCTTTTTAGTTTTGTGTTGGTTGCTCTAGCCCTTCTGTTGGAGTTTTTTCAGCCAGACGCCTTTTTCCTGACTTGGATACACAGTTGTACAGCCTCCTATCCGCCATTTTGTTTCTCTTCTTGAACTTCTCTACGATCTCTTAACGTTGTTCCTGTGCTTGCTTATTTCTAGGGATGGCATCAGGCCCGGCCCGGCCCCCCTAAAACCCGGTCCAGCCCTTGAACCGGCCCCCATATTGGTGGTTCAGGTCCGGTCCTCAAAAATCCCAAGGCAGCCCGGTCTAGCCCGGCCCGCTAGTGGACCGGGACCGGTTGAACCGGCCCGTGCGGGCTCGGGCCGGGCTGGGCCGACCGTTGGGTCTGTTTTTTTTCCCCAGAAAATTTAAATAAAAAAAAAATTTAATTACCAAAATATCCCCCAACGGATTTATAACGGCTAGTTTTGGGGGGTACTTTAGGAAATCAAAAAAATTACATTTTCTATAAATACAACACCATTCCTTTCATTTCTCTTCACCAATTCACTCAACTATCTTTCTCTCTACTATTCTTTCAACAATCTTTCAAGGGATCAAGTTCAAATTTGAAGGAGGGCAATCAACAACAATCAAAGTGATCAACTCATTCAACAACAACAACTCAAGTCTCATCTTTCTCTACAACAACAACTCAAATCTCAACTTTCTTACGGTATTTTAGTATAATTTTAATTTGTAGAATTAACATATCATACTACTTCTTTATTGTCATATAATTTGTGTTTTCTTGATCTTCTTTCTCTCATTTTTTTAGATTTTCTTTTTAATTTTGGTAAAGTGGTATAAGAAACATACACTACTCATTTTAGTATAATTTTAATTTTTAGAATTAACATAGCATACTACTTCTTTATTGTCATATAATTTGTGTTTTCTTGATCTTCTTTCTCTCAATTTTTTTAGATTTTATTTTTAATTTTGGTAAAGTGGTAAAAGAAACATACACTACTCACTTACTACTTCAATTTTATTTTTTCAAAGTTAAATGGCCTCTAATCGATCACGCGGTGGTGGTAGGCATAGTAGTCAAGAATCTACTAGTCATCACCTTCCTTCCATTCCTAACCAATATATAGATAGTGAAGAAACATTTATTAATTATGATAGTTTTCCCGATTTGAATGAAACACATTCAAATCCTATAGAAATAGAAGATCATGTAGAACCACAACAATCGGAACAAGGTCCTTCTCTAAACTCAAGGAAAACTAGAGGGACTACTTCGGAAGTACACAATTTTTTCAATTTTGTCTCTTCACAAAATGATAAGAGTGTAGGACTTAAAATATGTAAGAAGTGCCAAACCCCGTATAAGTTTAAAGTAGGATCGGGCACGGGTACACTTCAACGTCACTTAAATAAATGTCAACCACAATTTTCGAAAGATCATCTCACACAACTAAAAATACATCCTAAAACCGGTCAAGTAGATAGTCATACATATGATCACGATCACGTTCGTAAGGGAATCGCGAAATTAGTAATTAGGGGTGAATTGCCATATTCGTTTGGTGAACAAAAATATGTAGAGGATTTTGTACAAGAAACCTTCACCCCCCATTTTAAAAAAATTGCTAGGAATGTTGTTAAGGGTGATTGTAAATTAGTTTACAATGAGAGTAAGGATTTTTTGATAGCAACACTAAAATTACTAAACACTAGAGTTTCATTGACATCGGATGGATGGGTAGGAGTAAACGGGGTTCCAATGATGTGTGTAACATGTCATTGGATAGATTCGGATTGGTTACTTCAAAAGAGAATAATTTCTTTTGGATATGTTAGGTACCCACATAAGGGTGAAATTATAGCCGAACACATTATGGAAGCATGCAATAATTTTTATATTTATGATAAAGTGTTGGCTATTGGTTTTGATAATGCATCCAATAACACTAAGGCAATTGAGAGTTTAAAAATTACTTTAGATCCCGTGGAACCCGAAATTTTTCATGTTAGGTGTGCTTGCCACATTTTAAATCTTTGTGTGCAAGATGCACTAAAATATGGAAATGATAAACTAGAAGCTATGAGAGATTGTGTTCATTATATTACATTGAGTGGTCCAATTTATCAAGCTTTTCATGATTGGTGTAAACTTAGAGGCATTGTATGTAGACGTTTTCCTAGAGATGTACGGCATCGTTGGAATTCTACCTTTGAATTATTAGGTGTTGTTCTTCATTATCGTTTTAGTCTTAGAGATTTTTGTGTCGCAATGGGTATGCAAAATTGTATGTTAGATGATGATTTTTGGTTTTTTGCCGATAGTTTATATAAATTTTTGCAACCTTTTAACGATGCAACTTTGCAATTTTCGAAAACATATACATCTACATCTAGTGTTATTTTACTTGAAATTGTGACTATGATGACAACAATTAAAGATTTACAAAATGACCCTTTTATTGGAGATATGGTTAATGAGGCATATGTTAAGTTTTTGAAATATTTTCATCCAATTCCTATGTTATATTGTGTAGCTAGTGTAATGAATCCTATGATTAAATTAGAAGGTACAAAAAATTTAATAGAAATTTTCTACACTTATGCCCCACACGATGCAATACTAGATTTTGATCATATTGCTTTTACTCATAAATTTGAGAATGTTTTGACTAGGTTATATGATTCTTATGATAGGATTTATTCAGCTAACACTATTCAAATACAAACACAAAATGTTCAATCTTCTTCTTCTTCTTCCTCCACATTAGCAAAGGGAAAGAGTCAAGCTAGTATTGGTGTTTTAAATCTTATTAAATCGAAAAAGGCTAGGACCAATTCACCAAATGAGTTGAATTGGTATAATGCACAAAGTGCAGTTGAAGATGTAGAAGATGTGTTACAATATTGGAAGACTAATGAAGCAATTTTTAATATTCTTTCCCGTATGGCTAAAGATCTGCTAACAACACCGGTGTCAACTGTTGCATCGGAAAGTGCTTTTTCTCTTGGTGGCAGGATAATGAGCCCGAGCAGAAACCGATTGACAGCCAAAAATTTGGAGATGCTAGTGTGCGCCAAAGATTGGATGAAAGCGGAAGAGAGGACCCAAGACTTACTTGAAGCACAAGCTGGAGGTGGATCAACAAGCAGCGATGAATGAACGATTAAATTTAGTTAATTTACATTAAAATGTTGTTCAATTAATTGTAATTAATGGGAAAATTTAGAGTGATGAGATTCTATATTTAGGTTAAGTTGAAGTGCACGACAGTAGTCCACTGCCTTCTCTTCAATCTAAAGTAGAGGCCATCTCGATCTTTAAATTCAAGTAATTCTCTTGATTTGTAATTTTATGATTTGAGCTAAATAGACAAATTTGTATGAATTTTATTCGTGTACTTAATTTTATTCTAGAAGTTCAAATTTATTTAATCATGTACTTTATTTATTCATGTACTTCAATTATTTATTTTTTTTGATGAAGATGTACTTCAATTATTTATGAAATTTTATTTTTTGCAATTGATATGGCTAAAAATAGGATTAAATCGGGACCGTTCACATCGGACACGAATCTTAAAGCTCAGGGGTAAAATGGTAATTTCACCTACTAACGGATCTGAAATGGGAACTGGGTCTTTCTTCACGACCCAATAACCCACGAATGGATCCATCTCAACTGGGTACGGGTCCCAACCCGAAACATACCCAGTCCAGAAAAGATAGAATTAGGGTTTCTGATCAACGGCTCTGATTCACATCTATCTTTTCACCGGGAGTTAGGGATTACATTCCTAATCTGATTACGAGAATTTTATGCCTTATCAGATCACAGGAATCACATTCCTTATCTGATCCCAACGGCGACTATAAATACCCCCCACCCATCTCCATTAAGAGGTAATCAATCTTTTGCTAGTTAAACGCTCTTTCATAATCATTTCTGGTTACTGACTTGAGCGTCGGAGGGTGCGTCGCCGGGATCAACCCCGGTGTCTCGCACTTCCTTGCAGGTGAACGGCGGGAGTCAACGGTCAAGCTCCGGCGGAACATGTTAGGTGTTTGCTATTCAGGTTTTCCAAGAACTCACAAATTCTATCTGTTTGCCCCCACACCGAATTTAGCGGCAACAGATTGGCGCAGTCTGTGGGAACCATACGAATAGCAGCCCCTCCTCTTCCCGTTGGTCAGATCTTCTCCAGCCATGGCTCCTAGGAAAGTAAGATCCAGAGGGTCCAACCGTGGACCCAACCCCACCGATCAGCAAGAGGTAGTCCCCGTCCAACCCGCTCCGCAGCAGGGACAACCCCCGCTTTTAGTAAAGGACCCTTTTCAACAAGATCAGCCTCTCCCTCAGAATCAACAACCCCCCAAGGGTCCTTCCGGTCCACAGAATGCCGGTGCGGGGGGCTTCCGCATGAAGCAACCTCTCCATCAAGACCACGTCTCCATACACAACGCCTCTACGGATTCCATGGCCTCCCACAATTCTCAAAATCGGCAGAAGGAAGAGGACCTGTGCTACCGTCTGGACGAGAAGCAGGCCCGAGAGGGAGCCTCCTGCCAACAACGTCCGGGTGAGCGGTCCCGAATGGCTCTCTTCTAGAGCCGAACTCTTCCCTCCGCTCGCCGCCGAAGCGGACCTCTTCTCAACGAGTTCGGAGCTCAAAACTCTATCCAAGAGTTGCTCCTCAAACTCATCTCACAAATGGCTCTCTTCCAGAGCCGAGCTCTTCCCTCCGCTCGCCGCCGAAGCGGATCCCTTATCAATGAGTTCGGAGCTACAACTCTCCCGTAGAGTTGCTCCTCAAACTCATCTCACAAATGGCTCTCTTCCAGAACCGAACTCTTCCCTCCGCTCGCCGCCGAAGCGGACCTCTTCTCAACGAGTTCGGAGCTCAAAACTCTCTCCAAGAGTTGCTCCTCAAACTCATCTCACAAATGGCTCTCTTCCAGAGCCGAGCTCTTCCCTCCGCTCGCCGCCGAAGCGGATCCCTTATCAACGAGTTCGGAGCTACAGCTCTCCCCTAGAGTTGCTCCTCAAACTCATCTCACAAATGGCTCTCTTCCAGAGCCGAGCTCTTCCCTCTGCTCGCCGCCGAAGCGGACCTCTTCTCAACGAGTTCGGGGCTCAAAACTCTCTCCAAGAGTTTCTCCTCAAACTCATCTCACAAATGGCTCTCTTCCAGAGCCGAGCTCTTCCCTTCGCTCGCCGCCGAAGCGGATCCCTTATCAATAAGTTCGGAGCTACAGCTCTCTCCTAGAATTGCTCCTCAAACTCATCCCACAAATGGCTCTCTTCCAGAGCCGAGCTCTTCCATCCGCTCGCCGCCGAAGCGGACCTCTTGTCAACGAGTTCGGGGCTCAAAACTCTCTCCAAGAGTTTCTCCTCAAACTCATCTCACAAATGGCTCTCTTCCAGAGCCGAGCTCTTCCCTTCGCTCGCCGCCGAAGCGGATCCCTTATCAACGAGTTCGGAGCTACAGCTCTCCCCTAGAGTTGCTCCTCAAACTCATATCACAAATGGCTCTCTTCCAGAGCCGAGCTCTTCCCTCCGCTCGCCGCCGAAGCGGACCTCTTCTCAACGAGTTCGGAGCTCAAAACTCTCTCCAAGAGTTGCTCCTCAAACTCATCTCACAAATGGCTCTCTTCCAGAGCCGAGTTATTCCCTCCGCTCGCCGCCGAAGTGGACCTCTTCTCGACGAGTTCGGAGCTCAAAACTCTCTCCAAGAGTTGCTCCTCAAACTCATCTCACAAATGGCTCTCTTCCAGAGCCGAGTTCTTCCCTCCGCTCGCCGCCGAAGTGGACCTCTTCTCAACATGTTCGGAGCTCACAACTCTCTTCTAGAGTTGCTCCTCAAACTTGTCTCCCAAACGGCTCTCTTCCAGAGTCGAGCTCTCCACTCCGCTCCCCTCCAAAGCGGACCTCTTCTCAACGAGTTCGGAGCTCACAACTCACTCCTAGAGTTACTCCTTAAACTCATCTCCCAAATGGCTCTCTTCCAGAGCCGAGCTCTTCCCTCCGCTCGCCACCGAAGCGGATCCCTTATCAACGAGTTCGGAGCTACAGCTCTCCCCTAGAGTTGCTCCTCAAACTCATCTCACAAATGGCTCTCTTCCAGAGCCAAGCTCTTCCCTCCGCTCGCCGCCAGAGCGGATCCCTTATCAACGAGTTCGGAGCTCAAAACTCTCTCCAAGAGTTGCTCCTCAAACTCATCTCACAAATGGCTCTCTTCCAGAGTCGAGCTCTTCCCTCCGCTCGCCGCCGAAGCAAACCCCTTATCAACGAGTTCGGAGCTCAAAACTCTCTCCAAGAGTTGCTCCTCAAACTCATCTCACAAATGGCTCTCTTCCAGAGCAGAGCTCTTTCCTCCACTCGCCGCCGAAGCGGACCTCTTCTCAACGAGTTCGGAGCTCACAACTCTCTTCTAGAGTTGCTCCTCAAACTCGTCTCCCAAATGGGTCGCTTCCAGAGCCGAGCTCTTCACTCCGCTCACCGCCGAAGCAGACCTCTTATCGACGAGTTCGGAGCTACAGCTCTCCCCTAGAGTTGCTCCTCAAACACATCTCACAAATGGCTCTCTTCCAAGAGCCGAGCTCTTCCCTCCGCTCGCCGCCGAAGCGGACCTCTTCTGAACGAGTTCGGAGCTCAAAACTCTCTCCAAGAGTTGCTCCTCAAACTCATCTCACAAATGGCTCTCTTCCAGAGCCGAGCTCTTCCCTCCGCTCGCTACCGAAGTGGATCCCTTATCAACGAGTTCGGAGCTACAACTCTCCCCTAGAGTTGCTCCTCACACTCATCTCACAAATGGCTCTCTTCCAGAGCCGAGCTCTTCCCTCCGCTCGTTGCCGAAGCGGATGCCTTATCAACGAGTTCGGAGCTACAACTCTCCCCTAGAGTTGCTCCTCACACTCATCTCACAAATGGCTCTCTTCCAGAGCCGAGCTCTTCCCTCCGCTCGTTGCCGGAGCGGATCCCTTATCAACGAGTTCGGTGCTACAGCTCTCCCCTAGAGTTGCTCCTCACACTCTTCTCACAAATGGCTCTCTTCCAGAGCCGAGCTCTTCCCTCCACTCGCCGCCGAAGCGGACATCTTCTCAACGAGTTCGGAGCTCAAAACTCTCTCCAAGAGTTGCTCTTCAACCTCACTTCACAAATGGCTCTCTTCCAGAGCCGAGCTCTTCCCTCCGCTCGCCGCCAGAGCGGATCCCTTATCAACGAGTTCGGAGCTCAAAACTCTCTCCAAGAGTTGCTCCTCAAACTCATCTCACAAATGGCTCTCTTCCAGAGCCGAGCTCTTCCATCCGCTCGCCGCCGAAGCGGACCGCTTCTGAACGAGTTCGGAGCTCAAAACTCTCTCCAATAGTTGCTCCTCAAACTCATCTCACAAATGTCTCTCTTCCAGAGTCGAGCTCTTCCCTCCGCTCGCTGCCGAAGCGAACCCCTTATCAACGAGTTCGGAGCTCAAAACTCTCTCCAAGAGTTGCTCCTCAAACTCATCTCACAAATGGCTCTCTTCCAGAGTCGAGCTCTTCCCTCCGCTCGCCGCCGAAGCGAACCCCTTATCAACGAGTTCGGAGCTCAAAACTCTCTCCAAGAGTTGCACCTCAAACTCATCTCACAAATGGCTCTCTTCCAGAGCCGAGCTCTTCCCTCCACTCGCCGCCGAAGCGGACCTCTTCTCAACGAGTTCGGAGCTCACAACTCTCTTCTAGAGTTGCTCCTCAAACTCGTCTCCCAAATGGCTCTCTTCCAGAGCCGAGCTCTTCACTCCCCTCACCGCCGAAGCAGACCTCTTATCGACGAGTTCGGAGCTACAGCTCTCTCCTAGAGTTGCTCATCAAACACATCTCACAAATGGCTCTCTTCCAAGAGCCGAGCTTTTTCCTCCGCTCGCCGCCGAAGCGGACCTCTTCTGAACGAGTTCGGAGCTCAAAACTCTCTCCAAGAGTTGCTCCTCAAACTCATCTCACATATGGCTCTCTTCCAGAGCCGACCTCTTCCCTCCGCTCGCTGCCGAAGCGGATCCCTTATCAACGAGTTCGGAGCTACAGCTATCCCCTAGAGTTGCTCCTCAAACTCATCTCACAAGTGGCTCTCTTCCAGAGCCGAGCTCTTCCCTCCGCTCGTTGCCGAAGCGGATGCCTTATCAACGAGTTCGGAGCTACAGCTCTCCCCTACAGTTGCTCCTCAAACTCATCTCACAAATGGCTCTCTTCCAGAGCCGAGCTCTTCCCTCCGCTCGCCGCCGGAGAGGATCCCTTATCAACGAGTTCGGAGCTACAGCTCTCCCCTAGAGTTGCTCCTCAAACTCATCTCACAAATGGCTCTCTTCCAGAGCCGAGCTCTTCCCTCCGCTCGCCGCCGAAGCGGACCTCTTCTCAACGAGTTCGCAGCTCAAAACTCTCTCCAAGAGTTGCTCTTCAAACTCACTTCACAAATGGCTCTCTTCCAGAGCCGAGCTCTTCCCTCCGCTCGCTGCCGAAGCAGATCCCTTATCGACAAGTACGGAGCTACAGCTCTCCCCTAGAGTTGTTCCTCAAACTCATCTCACAAATGGCTCTCTTCCAGAGCCGAGCTCTTCCCTCCGCTCGCTGCCGAAGCGGATCCCTTATCAACGAGTTCGGAGCTACAGCTCTCCCCTAGAGTTGCTCCTCAAACTCATCTCACAAATGGCTCTCTTCCAAAGCAGAGCTCTTCCCTCCACTCGCCGCCGGAGCGGATCCCTTATCAACGAGTTCGGAGCTACAGCTCTCCCCTAGAGTTGCTCCTCAAACTCATCTCTCAAACGGCTCTCTTCCAGAGCCGAGCTCTTCCCTCCGCTCGCCGCCGAAGCGGATCCCTTATCAATGAGTTCAGAGCTACAGCTCTCCCGTAGAGTTGCTCCTCAAACTCATCTCACAAATGGCTCTCTTCCAGAGCCGAACTCTTTCCTCCGCTTGCCGCCGAAGCGGACCTCTTCTCAACGAGTTCGGAGCTCAAAACTCTCTCCAAGAGTTGCTCCTCAAACTCATCTCACAAATGGCTCTCTTCCAGAGCCGAGCTCTTCCCTCCGCTCGCCGCCGAAGCGGATCCCTTATCAACGAGTTCGGAGCTACAGCTCTCCCCTAGAGTTGCTCCTCAAACTCATCTCACAAATGGCTCTCTTCCAGAGCCGAGCTCTTCCCTTCGCTCGCCGCCGAAGCGGACCTCTTCTCAACGTGTTCGGGGCTCAAAACTCTCTCCAAGAGATTCTCCTCAAACTCATCTCACAAATGGCTCTCTTCCAGAGCCGAGCTCTTCCCTTCGCTCGCCGCCGAAGCGGATCCCTTATCAATGAATTCGGAGGTACAGCTCTCTCCTAGAATTGCTCCTCAAACTCATCCCACAAATGGCTCTCTTCCAGAGCCGAGCTCTTCCCTCCGCTCGCCGCCGAAGCGGACCTCTTCTCAACGAGTTCGGGGCTCAAAACTCTCTCCAAGAGTTTCTCCTCAAACTCATCTCACAAATGACTCTCTTCCAGAGCCGAGCTCTTCCCTTCGCTCTCCGCCGAAGCGGATCCCTTATCAACGAGTTCGGAGCTACAGCTCTCCCCTAGAGTTGCTCCTCAAACTCATCTCACAAATGGCTCTCTTCCAGAGCCGAGCTCTTCCCTCCGCTCGCCGCCGAAGCGGACCTCTTCTCAACGAGTTCGAAGCTCAAAACTCTCTCCAAGAGTTGCTCCTCAAACTCATCTCACAAATGGCTCTCTTCCAGAGCCGAGTTATTCCCTCCGCTCGCCGCCGAAGTTGACCTCTTCTCGACGAGTTCGGAGCTCAAAACTCTCTCCAAGAGTTGCTCCTCAAACTCATCTCACAAATGGCTCTCTTCCAGAGCCGAGTTCTTCCCTCCGCTCGCCGCCGAAGTGGACCTCTTCTCAACGAGTTCGGAGCTCACAACTCTCTTCTAGAGTTGCTCCTCAAACTTGTCTCCCAAACGGCTCTCTTCCAGAGTCGAGCTCTCCACTCCGCTCCCCTCCAAAGCGGACCTCTTCTCAACGAATTCGGAGCTCACAACTCACTCCTAGAGTTACTCCTCAAACTCATCTCCCAAATGGCTCTCTTCCAGAGCCGAGCTCTTCCCTCCGCTCGCCACCGAAGCGGATCCCTTATCAACGAGTTCGGAGCTACAGCTCTCCCCTAGAGTTGCTCCTCAAACTCATCTCACAAATGGCTCTCTTCCAGAGCCGAGCTCTTCCCTCCGCTCGCAGCCAGAGCGGATCCCTTATCAACGAGTTCGGAGCTCAAAACTCTCTCCAAGAGTTGCTCCTCAAACTCATCTCACAAATGGCTCTCTTCCAGAGCCGAGCTCTTCCATCCGCTCGCCGCCAAAGCGGACCGCTTGTCAACGAGTTCGGAGCTCAAAACTCTCTCCAATAGTTGCCCCTCAAACTCATCACACAAATGGCTCTCTTCCAGAGTCGAGCTCTTCCCTCCGCTCGCCGCCGAAGCGAACCCCTTATCAACGAGTTCGGAGCTCAAAACTCTCTCCAAGTGTTGCTCCTCAAACTCATCTCACAAATGGCTCTCTTCCAGAGTCGAGCTCTTCCCTCCGCTCGCCGCCGAAGCAAACCCCTTATCAACGAGTTCGGAGCTCAAAACTCTCTCCAAGAGTTGCTCCTCAAACTCATCTCACAAATGGCTCTCTTCCAGAGCCGAGCTCTTTCCTCCACTCGCCGCCGAAGCGGACCTCTTCTCAACGAGTTCGGAGCTCACAACTCTCTTCTAGAGTTGCTCCTCAAACTCGTCTCCCAAATGGCTCGCTTCCATACCCGAGCTCTTCACTCCGCTCACCGCCAAAGCAGACCTCTTATCGACGAGTTCGGAGCTACAGCTCTCCCCTAGAGTTGCTCCTCAAACACATCTCACAAATGGCTCTCTTCCAAGAGCCGAGCTCTTCCCTCCGCTCGCCGCCGAAGCGGACCTCTTCTGAACGAGTTCGGAGCTCAAAACTCTCTCCAAGAGTTGCTCCTCAAACTCATCTCACAAATGGCTCTCTTCCAGAGCCGAGCTCTTCCCTCCGCTCGCTGCCGAAGCGGATCCCTTATCAACGAGTTCGGAGCTACAGCTCTCCCCTAGAGTTGCTCCTCAAACTCATCTCACAAATGGCTCTCTTCCAAAGCAGAGCTCTTCCCTCCACTCGCCGTCGGAGCGGATCCCTTATCAACGAGTTCGGAGCTACAGCTCTCCCCTAGAGTTGCTCCTCAAACTCATCTCACAAACGGTTCTCTTCCAGAGCCGAGCTCTTCCCTCCGCTCGCCGCCGAAGCGGATCCCTTATCAATGAGTTCGGAGCTACAGCTCTCCCGTAGAGTTGCTCCTCAAACTCATCTCACAAATGGCTCTCTTCCAGAGCCGAACTCTTCCCTCCGCTCGCCGCCGAAGCGGACCTCTTCTCAACGAGTTCGGAGCTCAAAACTCTCTCCAAGAGTTGCTCCTCAAACTCATCTCACAAATGGCTCTCTTCCAGAGCCGAGCTCTTCCCTCCGCTCGCCGCCGAAGCGGATCCCTTATCAACGAGTTCGGAGCTACAGCTCTACCCTAGAGTTGCTCCTCAAACTCATCTCACAAATGGCTCTCTTCCAGAGCCGAGCTCTTCCCTCCGCTCACCGCCGAAGCGGACCTCTTCTCAACGTGTTCGGGGCTCAAAACTCTCTCCAAGAGATTCTCCTCAAACTCATCTCACAAATGGCTCTCTTCCAGAGCCGAGCTCTTCCCTTCGCTCGCCGCCGAAGCGGATCCCTTATCAATGAATTCGGAGGTACAGCTCTCTCCTAGAATTGCTCCTCAAACTCATCCCACAAATGGCTCTCTTCCAGAGCCGAGCTCTTCCCTCCGCTCGCCGGCGAAGCGGACCTCTTCTCAACGAGTTCGGGGCTCAAAACTCTCTCCTAGAGTTTCTCCTCAAACTCATCTCACAAATGACTCTCTTCTAGAGCCGAGCTCTTCCCTTCGCTCGCCGCCGAAGCGGATCCCTTATCAACGAGTTCGGAGCTACAGCTCTACCCTAGAGTTGCTCCTCAAACTCATCTCACAAATGGCTCTCTTCCAGAGCCGAGCTCTTCCCTCCGCTCGCCGCCGAAGCGGACCTCTTCTCAACGAGTTCGGAGCTCAAAACTCTCTCCAAGAGTTGCTCCTCAAACTCATCTCACAAATGGCTCTCTTCCAGAGCCGAGCTCTTCCCTCCGCTCGCCGCCGAAGCGGACCTCTTCTCAACGAGTTCGGAGCTCAAAACTCTCTCCAAGAGTTGCTCCTCAAACTCATCTCACAAATGGCTCTCTTCCAGAGCCGAGTTATTCCCTCCGCTCGCCGCCGAAGTGGACCTCTTCTCGACGAGTTCGGAGCTCAAAACTCTCTCCAAGAGTTGCTCCTCAAACTCATCTCACAAATGGCTCTCTTCCAGAGCCGAGTTCTTCCCTCCGCTCGCCGCCGAAGTGGACCTCTTCTCAACAAGTTCGGAGCTCACAACTCTCTTCTAGAGTTGCTCCTCAAACTTGTCTCCCAAACGGCTCTCTTCCAGAGTCGAGCTCTCCACTCCGCTCCCCTCCAAAGCGGACCTCTTCTCAACGAGTTCGGAGCTCACAACTCACTCCTAGAGTTACTCCTCAAACTCATCTCCCAAATGGCTCTCTTCCAGAGCCGAGCTCTTCCCTCCGCTCGCCACCGAAGCGGATCCCTTATCAACGAGTTCGGAGCTACAGCTCTCCCCTAGAGTTGCTCCTCAAACTCATCTCACAAATGGCTCTCTTCCAGAGCCAAGCTCTTCCCTCCGCTCGCAGCCAGAGCGGATCCCTTATCAACGAGTTCGGAGCTCAAAACTCTCTCCAAGAGTTGCTCCTCAAACTCATCTCACAAATGGCTCTCTTCCAGAGCCGAGCTCTTCCATCCGCTCGCCGTCGAAGCGGACCGCTTCTCAACGAGTTCGGAGCTCAAAACTCTCTCCAATAGTTGCTCCTCAAACTCATCACACAAATGGCTCTCTTCTAGAGTCGAGCTCTTCCCTCCGCTCGCCGCCGAAGCGAACCCCTTATCAACGAGTTCAGAGCTCAAAACTCTCTCCAAGTGTTGCTCCTCAAACTCATCTCACAAATGGCTCTCTTCCAGAGTCGAGCTCTTCCCTCCGCTCGCCGCCGAAACAAACCCCTTATCAACGAGTTCGGAGCTCAAAACTCTCTCCAAGAGTTGCTCCTCAAACTCATCTCACAAATGGCTCTCTTCCAGAGCCGAGCTCTTTCCTCCACTCGCCGCCGAAGCGGACCTCTTCTCAACGAGTTCGGAGCTCACAACTCTCTTCTAGAGTTGCTCCTCAAACTCGTCTCCCAAATGGCTCGCTTCCAGAGCCGAGCTCTTCACTCCGCTCACCGCCGAAGCAGACCTCTTATCGACGAGTTCGGAGCTACAGCTCTCCCCTAGAGTTGCTCCTCAAACACATCTCACAAATGGCTCTCTTCCAAGAGCCGAGCTCTTCCCTCCGCTCGCCGCCGAAGCGGACCTCTTCTGAACGAGTTCGGAGCTCAAAACTCTCTCCAAGAGTTGCTCCTCAAACTCATCTCACAAATGGCTCTCTTCCAGAGCCGAGCTCTTCCCTCCGCTCGCAGCCGAAGCGGATCCCTTATCAACGAGTTCGGAGCTACAGCTCTCCCCTAGAGTTGCTCCTCAAACTCATCTCACAAATGGCTCTCTTCCAAAGCAGAGCTCTTCCCTCCACTCGCCGCCGAAGCGGATCCCTTATCAACGAGTTCGGAGCTACAGCTCTCCCCTAGAGTTGCTCCTCAAACTCATCTCACAAATGGCTCTCTTCCAGAGCCAAGCTCTTCCCTCCGCTCGCCGCCGAAGCGGACCTCTTCTTAACGAGTTCGGGGCTCAAAACTCTCTCCAAGAGTTGCTCCTCAAACTCATCTCACAAATGGCTCTCTTCCAGAGCCGAGCTCTTCCCTCCGCTCGCCGCCGAAGCGGATCCCTTATCAACGAGTTCGGAGCTACAGCTCTCCCCTAGAGTTGCTCCTCAAACTCATCTCACAAATGGCTCTCTTCCAGAGCCGAGCTCTTCCCTCCGCTCGCCGCCGAAGCGGACCTCTTCTCAACGAGTTCGGGGCTCAAAACTCTCTCCAAGAGTTTCTCCTCAAACTCATCTCACAAATGGCTCTCTTCCAGAGCCGAGCTCTTCCCTCCGGTCGCCGCCGAAGCGGACCTCTTCTCAACGAGTTCGGGGCTCAAAACTCTTTCCAAGAGTTTCTCCTCAAACTCATCTCACAAATGGCTCTCTTCCAGAGCCGAGCTCTTCCATTCGCTCGCCGCCGAAGCGGATCCCTTATCAACGAGTTCGGAGCTACAGCTCTCCCCTAGAGTTGCTCCTCAAACTCATCTCACAAATGGCTCTCTTCCAGAGCCGAGCTCTTCCCTCCGCTCGCCGCCGAAGCGGACCTCTTCTCAACGAGTTCGGAGCTCAAAACTCTCTCCAAGAGTTGCTCCTCAAACTCATCTCACAAATGGCTCTCTTCCAGAGCCGAGTTATTCCCTCCGCTCGCCGCCGAAGTGGACCTCTTCTCGACGAGTTCGGAGCTCAAAACTCTCTCCAAGAGTTGCTCCTCAAACTCATCTCACAAATGGCTCTCTTCCAGAGCCGAGTTCTTCCCTCTGCTCGCCGCCGAGGTGGACCTCTTCTCAACAAGTTCGGAGCTCACAACTCTCTTCTAGAGTTGCTCCTCAAACTTGTCTCCCAAACGGCTCTCTTCCAGAGTCGAGCTCTCCACTCCGCTCCCCTCCAAAGCGGACCTCTTCTCAACGAGTTCGGAGCTCACAACTCACTCCTAGAGTTACTCCTCAAACTCATCTCCCAAATGGCTCTCTTCCAGAGCCGAGCTCTTCCCTCCGCTCGCCACCGAAGCGGATCCCTTATCAACGAGTTAGGAGCTACAGCTCTCCCCTAGAGTTGCTCCTCAAACTCATCTCACAAATGGCTCTTTTCCAGAGCCAAGCTCTTCCCTCCGCTCGCCGCCAGAGCGGATCCCTTATCAACGAGTTCGGAGCTCAAAACTCTCTCCAAGAGTTGCTCCTCAAACTCATCTCACAAATGGCTCTCTTCCAGAGCCGAGCTCTTCCATCCGCTCGCCGCCGAAGCGGACCGCTTCTCAACGAGTTCGGAGCTCAAAACTCTCTCCAATAGTTGCTCCTCAAACTCATCTCACAAATGGCTCTCTTCCAGAGTCGAGCTCTTCCCTCCGCTCGCCGCCGAAGCGAACCCCTTATCAACGAGTTCGGAGCTCAAAACTCTCTCCAAGTGTTGCTCCTCAAACTCATCTCACAAATGGCTCTCTTCCAGAGTCGAGCTCTTCCCTCCGCTCGCCGCCGAAGCAAACCCCTTATCAACGAGTTCGGAGCTCAAAACTCTCTCCAAGAGTTGCTCCTCAAACTCATCTCACAAATGGCTCTCTTCCAAAGCAGAGCTCTTTCCTCCACTCGCCGCCGAAGCGGACCTCTTCTCAACGAGTTCGGAGCTCACAACTCTCTTCTAGAGTTGCTCCTCAAACTCGTCTTTCAAATGGCTCTCTTCCAGAGCGGAGCTCTTCACTCTGCTCACCACCGAAGCAGACCTCTTATCGACGAGTTCGGAGCTACAGCTCTCCCCTAGAGTTGCTCCTCAAACACATCTCACAAATGGCTCTCTTCCAAGAGCCGAGCTCTTCCCTCCGCTCGCCGCCGAAGCGGACCTCTTCTGAACGAGTTCGGAGCTCAAAACTCTCTCCAAGAGTTGGTCCTCAAACTCATCTCACAAATGGCTCTCTTCCAGAGCCGAGCTCTTCCCTCCGCTCGCTGCCGAAGCGGATCCCTTATCAACGAGTTCGGAGCTACAGCTCTCCCCTAGAGTTGCTCCTCAAACTCATCTCACAAATGGCTCTCTTCCAAAGCAGAGCTCTTCCCTCCACTCGCCGCCGGAGCGGATGCCTTATCAACGAGTTCGGAGCTACAGCTCTCCCCTAGAGTTGCTCCTCAAACTCATCTCACAAACGACTCTCTTCCAGAGCAGAGCTCTTCCCTCCGCTCGCCGCCGGAGCGGATCCCTTATCAACGAGTTCGGAGCTACAGCTCTCCCCTAGAGTTGCTCCTCAAACTCATCTCACAAATGGCTCTCTTCCAGAGCCGAGCTCTTCCCTCCGCTCGCCGCCGAAGCGGACCTCTTCTCAACGAGTTCGAAGCTCAAAACTCTCTCCAAGAGTTGCTCCTCAAACTCATCTCACAAATGGCTCTCTTCCAGAGCCGAGTTATTCCCTCCGCTCGCCGCCGAAGTTGACCTCTTCTCGACGAGTTCGGAGCTCAAAACTCTCTCCAAGAGTTGCTCCTCAAACTCATCTCACAAATGGCTCTCTTCCAGAGCCGAGTTCTTCCCTCCGCTCGCCGCCGAAGTGGACCTCTTCTCAACGAGTTCGGAGCTCACAACTCTCTTCTAGAGTTGCTCCTCAAACTTGTCTCCCAAACGGCTCTCTTCCAGAGTCGAGCTCTCCACTCCGCTCCCCTCCAAAGCGGACCTCTTCTCAACGAATTCGGAGCTCACAACTCACTCCTAGAGTTACTCCTTAAACTCATCTCCCAAATGGCTCTCTTCCAGAGCCGAGCTCTTCCCTCCGCTCGCCACCGAAGCGGATCCCTTATCAACGAGTTCGGAGCTACAGCTCTCCCCTAGAGTTGCTCCTCAAACTCATCTCACAAATGGCTCTCTTCCAGAGCCAAGCTCTTCCCTCCGCTCGCCGCCAGAGCGGATCCCTTATCAACGAGTTCGGAGCTCAAAACTCTCTCCAAGAGTTGCTCCTCAAACTCATCTCACAAATGGCTCTCTTCCAGAGCCGAGCTCTTCCATCCGCTCGCCGCCAAAGCGGACCGCTTGTCAACGAGTTCGGAGCTCAAAACTCTCTCCAATAGTTGCCCCTCAAACTCATCACACAAATGGCTCTCTTCCAGAGTCGAGCTCTTCCCTCCGCTCGCCGCCGAAGCGAACCCCTTATCAACGAGTTCGGAGCTCAAAACTCTCTCCAAGTGTTGCTCCTCAAACTCATCTCACAAATGGCTCTCTTCCAGAGTCGAGCTCTTCCCTCCGCTCGCCGCCGAAGCAAACCCCTTATCAACGAGTTCGGAGCTCAAAACTCTCTCCAAGAGTTGCTCCTCAAACTCATCTCACAAATGGCTCTCTTCCAGAGCAGAGCTCTTTCCTCCACTCGCCGCCGAAGCGGACCTCTTCTCAACGAGTTCGGAGCTCACAACTCTCTTCTAGAGTTGCTCCTCAAACTCGTCTCCCAAATGGCTCGCTTCCATACCCGAGCTCTTCACTCCGCTCACCGCCAAAGCAGACCTCTTATCGACGAGTTCGGAGCTACAGCTCTCCCCTAGAGTTGCTCCTCAAACACATCTCACAAATGGCTCTCTTCCAAGAGCCGAGCTCTTCCCTCCGCTCGCCGCCGAAGCGGACCTCTTCTGAACGAGTTCGGAGCTCAAAACTCTCTCCAAGAGTTGCTCCTCAAACTCATCTCACAAATGGCTCTCTTCCAGAGCCGAGCTCTTCCCTCCGCTCGCTGCCGAAGCGGATCCCTTATCAATGAGTTCGGAGCTACAGCTCTCCCCTAGAGTTGCTCCTCAAACTCATCTCACAAATGGCTCTCTTCCAAAGCAGAGCTCTTCCCTCCACTCGCCGTCGGAGCGGATCCCTTATCAACGAGTTCGGAGCTACAGCTCTCCCCTAGAGTTGCTCCTCAAACTCATCTCACAAACGGTTCTCTTCCAGAGCCGAGCTCTTCCCTCCGCTCGCCGCCGAAGCGGATCCCTTATCAATGAGTTCGGAGCTACAGCTCTCCCGTAGAGTTGCTCCTCAAACTCATCTCACAAATGGCTCTCTTCCAGAGCCGAACTCTTCCCTCCGCTCGCCGCCGAAGCGGACCTCTTCTCAACGAGTTCGGAGCTCAAAACTCTCTCCAAGAGTTGCTCCTCAAACTCATCTCACAAATGGCTCTCTTCCAGAGCCGAGCTCTTCCCTCCGCTCGCCGCCGAAGCGGATCCCTTATCAACGAGTTCGGAGCTACAGCTCTACCCTAGAGTTGCTCCTCAAACTCATCTCACAAATGGCTCTCTTCCAGAGCCGAGCTCTTCCCTCCGCTCGCCGCCGAAGCGGACCTCTTCTCAACGTGTTCGGGGCTCAAAACTCTCTCCAAGAGATTCTCCTCAAACTCATCTCACAAATGGCTCTCTTCCAGAGCCGAGCTCTTCCCTTCGCTCGCCGCCGAAGCGGATCCCTTATCAATGAATTCGGAGGTACAGCTCTCTCCTAGAATTGCTCCTCAAACTCATCCCACAAATGGCTCTCTTCCAGAGCCGAGCTCTTCCCTCCGCTCGCCGGCGAAGCGGACCTCTTCTCAACGAGTTCGGGGCTCAAAACTCTCTCCTAGAGTTTCTCCTCAAACTCATCTCACAAATGACTCTCTTCTAGAGCCGAGCTCTTCCCTTCGCTCGCCGCCGAAGCGGATCCCTTATCAACGAGTTCGGAGCTACAGCTCTACCCTAGAGTTGCTCCTCAAACTCATCTCACAAATGGCTCTCTTCCAGAGCCGAGCTCTTCCCTCCGCTCGCCGCCAAAGCGGACCTCTTCTCAACGAGTTCGGAGCTCAAAACTCTCTCCAAGAGTTGCTCCTCAAACTCATCTCACAAATGGCTCTCTTCCAGAGCCGAGCTCTTCCCTCCGCTCGCCGCCGAAGCGGACCTCTTCTCAACGAGTTCGGAGCTCAAAACTCTCTCCAAGAGTTGCTCCTCAAACTCATCTCACAAATGGCTCTCTTCCAGAGCCGAGTTATTCCCTCCGCTCGCCGCCGAAGTGGACCTCTTCTCGACGAGTTCGGAGCTCAAAACTCTCTCCAAGAGTTGCTCCTCAAACTCATCTCACAAATGGCTCTCTTCCAGAGCCGAGTTCTTCCCTCCGCTCGCCGCCGAAGTGGACCTCTTCTCAACAAGTTCGGAGCTCACAACTCTCTTCTAGAGTTGCTCCTCAAACTTGTCTCCCAAACGGCTCTCTTCCAGAGTCGAGCTCTCCACTCCGCTCCCCTCCAAAGCGGACCTCTTCTCAACGAGTTCGGAGCTCACAACTCACTCCTAGAGTTACTCCTCAAACTCATCTCCCAAATGGCTCTCTTCCAGAGCCGAGCTCTTCCCTCCGCTCGCCACCGAAGCGGATCCCTTATCAACGAGTTCGGAGCTACAGCTCTCCCCTAGAGTTGCTCCTCAAACTCATCTCACAAATGGCTCTCTTCCAGAGCCAAGCTCTTCCCTCCGCTCGCAGCCAGAGCGGATCCCTTATCAACGAGTTCGGAGCTCAAAACTCTCTCCAAGAGTTGCTCCTCAAACTCATCTCACAAATGGCTCTCTTCCAGAGCCGAGCTCTTCCATCCGCTCGCCGTCGAAGCGGACCGCTTCTCAACGAGTTCGGAGCTCAAAACTCTCTCCAATAGTTGCTCCTCAAACTCATCACACAAATGGCTCTCTTCTAGAGTCGAGCTCTTCCCTCCGCTCGCCGCCGAAGCGAACCCCTTATCAACGAGTTCAGAGCTCAAAACTCTCTCCAAGTGTTGCTCCTCAAACTCATCTCACAAATGGCTCTCTTCCAGAGTCGAGCTCTTCCCTCCGCTCGCCGCCGAAACAAACCCCTTATCAACGAGTTCGGAGCTCAAAACTCTCTCCAAGAGTTGCTCCTCAAACTCATCTCACAAATGGCTCTCTTCCAGAGCCGAGCTCTTTCCTCCACTCGCCGCCGAAGCGGACCTCTTCTCAACGAGTTCGGAGCTCACAACTCTCTTCTAGAGTTGCTCCTCAAACTCGTCTCCCAAATGGCTCGCTTCCAGAGCCGAGCTCTTCACTCCGCTCACCGCCGAAGCAGACCTCTTATCGACGAGTTCGGAGCTACAGCTCTCCCCTAGAGTTGCTCCTCAAACACATCTCACAAATGGCTCTCTTCCAAGAGCCGAGCTCTTCCCTCCGCTCGCCGCCGAAGCGGACCTCTTCTGAACGAGTTCGGAGCTCAAAACTCTCTCCAAGAGTTGCTCCTCAAACTCATCTCACAAATGGCTCTCTTCCAGAGCCGAGCTCTTCCCTCCGCTCGCAGCCGAAGCGGATCCCTTATCAACGAGTTCGGAGCTACAGCTCTCCCCTAGAGTTGCTCCTCAAACTCATCTCACAAATGGCTCTCTTCCAAAGCAGAGCTCTTCCCTCCACTCGCCGCCGAAGCGGATCCCTTATCAACGAGTTCGGAGCTACAGCTCTCCCCTAGAGTTGCTCCTCAAACTCATCTCACAAATGGCTCTCTTCCAGAGCCAAGCTCTTCCCTCCGCTCGCCGCCGAAGCGGACCTCTTCTTAACGAGTTCGGGGCTCAAAACTCTCTCCAAGAGTTGCTCCTCAAACTCATCTCACAAATGGCTCTCTTCCAGAGCCGAGCTCTTCCCTCTGCTCGCCGCCGAAGCGGATCCCTTATCAACGAGTTCGGAGCTACAGCTCTCCCCTAGAGTTGCTCCTCAAACTCATCTCACAAATGGCTCTCTTCCAGAGCCGAGCTCTTCCCTCCGCTCGCCGCCGAAGCGGACCTCTTCTCAACGAGTTCGGGGCTCAAAACTCTCTCCAAGAGTTTCTCCTCAAACTCATCTCACAAATGGCTCTCTTCCAGAGCCGAGCTCTTCCCTCCGGTCGCCGCAGAAGCGGACCTCTTCTCAACGAGTTCGGGGCTCAAAACTCTTTCCAAGAGTTTCTCCTCAAACTCATCTCACAAATGGCTCTCTTCCAGAGCCGAGCTCTTCCATTCGCTCGCCGCCGAAGCGGATCCCTTATCAACGAGTTCGGAGCTACAGCTCTCCCCTAGAGTTGCTCCTCAAACTCATCTCACAAATGGCTCTCTTCCAGAGCCGAGCTCTTCCCTCCGCTCGCCGCCGAAGCGGACCTCTTCTCAACGAGTTCGGAGCTCAAAACTCTCTCCAAGAGTTGCTCCTCAAACTCATCTCACAAATGGCTCTCTTCCAGAGCCGAGTTATTCCCTCCGCTCGCCGCCGAAGTGGACCTCTTCTCGACGAGTTCGGAGCTCAAAACTCTCTCCAAGAGTTGCTCCTCAAACTCATCTCACAAATGGCTCTCTTCCAGAGCCGAGTTCTTCCCTCTGCTCGCCGCCGAGGTGGACCTCTTCTCAACAAGTTCGGAGCTCACAACTCTCTTCTAGAGTTGCTCCTCAAACTTGTCTCCCAAACGGCTCTCTTCCAGAGTCGAGCTCTCCACTCCGCTCCCCTCCAAAGCGGACCTCTTCTCAACGAGTTCGGAGCTCACAACTCACTCCTAGAGTTACTCCTCAAACTCATCTCCCAAATGGCTCTCTTCCAGAGCCGAGCTCTTCCCTCCGCTCGCCACCGAAGCGGATCCCTTATCAACGAGTTAGGAGCTACAGCTCTCCCCTAGAGTTGCTCCTCAAACTCATCTCACAAATGGCTCTTTTCCAGAGCCAAGCTCTTCCCTCCGCTCGCCGCCAGAGCGGATCCCTTATCAACGAGTTCGGAGCTCAAAACTCTCTCCAAGAGTTGCTCCTCAAACTCATCTCACAAATGGCTCTCTTCCAGAGCCGAGCTCTTCCATCCGCTCGCCGCCGAAGCGGACCGCTTCTCAACGAGTTCGGAGCTCAAAACTCTCTCCAATAGTTGCTCCTCAAACTCATCTCACAAATGGCTCTCTTCCAGAGTCGAGCTCTTCCCTCCGCTCGCCGCCGAAGCGAACCCCTTATCAACGAGTTCGGAGCTCAAAACTCTCTCCAAGTGTTGCTCCTCAAACTCATCTCACAAATGGCTCTCTTCCAGAGTCGAGCTCTTCCCTCCGCTCGCCGCCGAAGCAAACCCCTTATCAACGAGTTCGGAGCTCAAAACTCTCTCCAAGAGTTGCTCCTCAAACTCATCTCACAAATGGCTCTCTTCCAAAGCAGAGCTCTTTCCTCCACTCGCCGCCGAAGCGGACCTCTTCTCAACGAGTTCGGAGCTCACAACTCTCTTCTAGAGTTGCTCCTCAAACTCGTCTTTCAAATGGCTCTCTTCCAGAGCCGAGCTCTTCACTCTGCTCACCACCGAAGCAGACCTCTTATCGACGAGTTCGGAGCTACAGCTCTCCCCTAGAGTTGCTCCTCAAACACATCTCACAAATGGCTCTCTTCCAAGAGCCGAGCTCTTCCCTCCGCTCGGCGCCGAAGCGGACCTCTTCTGAACGAGTTCGGAGCTCAAAACTCTCTCCAAGAGTTGGTCCTCAAACTCATCTCACAAATGGCTCTCTTCCAGAGCCGAGCTCTTCCCTCCGCTCGCTGCCGAAGCGGATCCCTTATCAACGAGTTCGGAGCTACAGCTCTCCCCTAGAGTTGCTCCTCAAACTCATCTCACAAATGGCTCTCTTCCAAAGCAGAGCTCTTCCCTCCACTCGCCGCCGGAGCGGATGCCTTATCAACGAGTTCGGAGCTACAGCTCTCCCCTAGAGTTGCTCCTCAAACTCATCTCACAAACGACTCTCTTCCAGAGCAGAGCTCTTCCCTCCGCTCGCCGCCGGAGCGGATCCCTTATCAACGAGTTCGGAGCTACAGCTCTCCCCTAGAGTTGCTCCTCAAACTCATCTCACAAACGGCTCCCTTCCAGAGCCGAGCTCTTCCTTCCGCTCGCCGTCGAAGCGGATCCCTTATCAATGAGTTCGGAGCTACAGCTCTCCCGTAGAGTTGCTCCTCAAATTCATCTCACAAATGGCTCTCTTCTAGAGCCGAGCTCTTCCCTCCGCTCGCCGCCGAAGCGGACCTCTTCTCAACGAGTTCGGAGCTCAAAACTCTCTCCAAGAGTTGCTCCTCAAACTCATCTCACAAATGGCTCTCTTCCAGAGCCGAGCTCTTCCCTCCGCTCGCCGCCGAAGCGGATCCCTTATCAACGAGTTCGGAGCTACAGCTCTCCCCTAGAGTTGCTCCTCAAACTCATCTCACAAATGGCTCTCTTCCAGAGCCGAGCTCTTCCCTCCGCTCGCCGCCGAAGCGGACCTCTTCTCAACGAGTTCGGGGCTCAAAACTCTCTCCAAGAGTTTCTCCTCAAACTCATCTCACAAATGGCTCTCTTCCAGAGCCGAGCTCTTCCCTCCGCTCGCCGCCGAAGCGGACCTCTTCTCAACGAGTTCGGGGCTCAAAACTCTCTCCAAGAGTTTCTCCTCAAACTCATCTCACAAATGGTTCTCTTCCAGAGCCGAGCTCTTCCCTTCGCTCGCCGCCGAAGCGGATCCCTTATCAACGAGTTCGGAGCTACAGCTCTCCCCTAGAGTTGCTCCTCAAACTCATCTCACAAAAGGCTCTCTTCCAGAGCCGAGCTCTTCCCTCCGCTCGCCGCCGAAGCGGACCTCTTCTCAACGAGTTCGGAGCTCAAAACTCTCTCCAAGAGTTGCTCCTCAAACTCATCTCACAAATGGCTCTCTTCCAGAGCCGAGTTATTCCCTCCGCTCGCCGCCGAAGTGGACCTCTTCTCGACGATTTCGGAGCTCAAAACTGTCTCCAAGAGTTGCTCCTCAAACTCATCTCACAAATGGCTCTCTTCCAGAGCCGAGTTCTTCCCTCCGCTTGCCGCCGAGGTGGACCTCTTCTCAACAAGTTCGGAGCTCACAACTCTCTTCTAGAGTTGCTCCTCAAACTTGTCTCCCAAACGGCTCTCTTCCAGAGTCGAGCTCTCCACTCCGCTCCCCTCCAAAGCGGACCTCTTCTCAACGAGTTCGGAGCTCACAACTCACTCCTAGAGTTACTCCTCAAACTCATCTCCCAAATGGCTCTCTTCCAGAGCCGAGCACTTCCCTCCGCTCGCCACCGACGCGGATCCCTTATCAACGAGTTAGGAGCTACAGCTCTCCCCTAGAGTTGCTCCTCAAACTCATCTCACAAATGGCTCTCTTCGAGAGCCAAGCTCTTCCCTCCGCTCGCCGCCAGAGCGGATCCCTTATCAACGAGTTCGGAGCTCAAAACTCTCTCCAAGAGTTGCTCCTCAAACTCATCTCACAAATGGCTCTCTTCCAGAGCCGAGTTCTTCCATCCGCTCGCCGCCGAAGCGGACCGCTTCTCAACGAGTTCGGAGCTCAAAACTCTCTCCACGAGTTGCTCCTCAAACTCATCTCACAAATGGCTCTCTTCCAGAGTCGAGCTCTTCCCTCCGCTCGCCGCCGAAGCGAACCCCTTATCAACGAGTTCGGAGCTCAAAACTCTCTCCAAGAGTTGCTCCTCAAACTCATCTCACAAATGGCTCTCTTCCAGAGTCGAGCTCTTCCCTCCGCTCGCCGCCGAAGCGATCCCCTTATCAACGAGTTTGGAGCTCAAAACTCTCTCCAAGAGTTGCTCCTCAAACTCATCTCATAAATGGCTCTCTTCCAGAGCCGAGCGCTTTCCTCCACTCGCCGCCGAAGCGGACCTCTTCTCAACGAGTTCGGAGCTTACAACTCTCTTCTAGAGTTGCTCCTCAAACTCGTCTCCCAAATGGCTCTCTTCCAGAGCCGAGCTCTTCACTCCGCTCACCGCCGAAGCAGACCTCTTATCGACGAGTTCGGAGCTACAGCTCTCCCCTAGAGTTGCTCCTCAAACACATCTCACAAATGGCTCTCTTCCAAGAGCCGAGCTCTTTCCTCCGCTCGCCGCCGAAGCGGACCTCTTCTGAACGAGTTCGGAGCTCAAAACTCTCTCCAAGAGTTGCTCCTCAAACTCATCTCACAAATGGCTCTCTTCCAGAGCCGAGCTCTTCCCTCCGCTCGCTACCGAAGTGGATCCCTTATCAACGAGTTCGGAGCTACAGCTCTCCCCTAGAGTTGCTCCTCAAACTCATCTCACAAGTGGCTCTCTTCCAGAGCCGAGCTCTTCCCTCCGCTCGCTGCCGAAGCGGATCCCTTATCAACGAGTTCGGAGCTACAGCTCTCCCGTAGAGTTGCTCCTCAAACTCATCTCACAAATGGCTCTCTTCCAGAGCCGAGCTCTTCCCTCCGCTCGCCGCCGGAGCGGATCCCTTATCAACAAGTTCGGAGCTACAGCTCTCCCCTAGAGTTGCTCCTCAAACTCATCTCACAAATGGCTCTCTTCCAGAGCCGAGCTCTTCTCTCTGCTCGCCACCGAAGCGGACCTCTTCTCAACGAGTTCGGAGCTCAAAACTCTCTCCAAGAGTTGCTCCTCAAACTCAGCTCACAAATGGCTCTCTTCCAGAGCCGAGCTCTTCCCTCCGCTCGCTACCGAAGTGGATCCCTTATCAACGAGTTCGGAGCTCAAAACTCTCTCCAAGAGTTGCTCCTCAAACTCATCTCACAAATGGCTCTCTTCCAGAGTCGAGCTCTTCCATCCGCTCGCCGCCGAAGCGGACCGCTTCTCAACGAGTTCGGAGCTCAAAACTCTCTCCAATAGTTGCTCCTCAAACTCATCTCACAAATGGCTCTCTTCCAGAGTCGAGCTCTTCCCTCCGCTCGCCGCCGAAGCGAACCCCTTATCAACGAGTTCGGAGCTCAAAACTCTCTCCAAGAGTTGCTCCTCAAACTCATCTCACAAATGGCTCTCTTCCAGAGTCGAGCTCTTCCCTCCGCTCGCCGCCGAAGCGAACCCCTTATCAACGAGTTCAGAGCTCAAAACTCTCTCCAAGAGTTGCTCCTCAAACTCATCTCACAAATGGCTCTCTTCCAGAGCCGAGCTCTTCCCTCCACTCGCCGCCGAAGCGGACCTCTTCTTAACGAGTTCGGAGCTCACAACTCTCTTCTAGAGTTGCTCTTCAAACTCGTCTCCCAAATGGCTCTCTTTCAGAGCCGAGCTCTTCACTCCGCTCACCGCCGAAGCAGACCTCTTATCGACGAGTTCGGAGCTACAGCTCTCCCCTAGAGTTGCTCCTCAAACACATCTCACAAATGGCTCTCTTCCAAGAGCCGAGCTCTTCCCTCCGCTCACCGCCGAAGCGGACCTCTTCTGAACGAGTTCAGAGCTCAAAACTCTCTCCAAGAGTTGCTCCTCAAACTCATCTCACAAATGGCTCTCTTCCAGAGCCGAGCTCTTCCCTCAGCTCGCTGCTGAAGCGGATCCCTTATCAACGAGTTCGGAGCTACAGCTCTCCCCTAGAGTTGCTCCTCAAACTCATCTCACAAGTGGCTCTCTTCCAGAGCCGAGCTCTTCCCTCCGCTCGCTGCCGAAGCGGATCCCTTATCAACGAGTTCGGAGCTCAAAACTCTCTCCAAGAGTTGCTCCTCAAACTCATCTCACAAATGGCTCTCTTCCAGAGTCGAGCTCTTCCCTCCGCTCGCCGCCGAAGCGATCCCCTTCTCAACGAGTTTGGAGCTCAAAACTCTCTCCAAGAGTTGCTCCTCAAACTCATCTCACAAATGGCTCTCTTCCAGAGCCGAGCGCTTTCCTCCACTCGCCGCCGAAGCGGACCTCTTCTCAACGAGTTCGGAGCTTACAACTCTCTTCTAGAGTTGCTCCTCAAACTCGTCTCCCAAATGGCTCTCTTCCAGAGCCGAGCTCTTCACTCCGCTCACCGCCGAAGCAGACCTCTTATCGACGAGTTCGGAGCTACAGCTCTCCCTTAGAGTTGCTCCTCAAACACATCTCACAAATGGCTCTCTTCCAAGAGCCGAGCTCTTTCCTCCGCTCGCCGCCGAAGCGGACCTCTTCTGAACGAGTTCGGAGCTCAAAACTCTCTCCAAGAGTTGCTCCTCAAACTCATCTCACAAATGGCTCTCTTCCAGAGCCGAGCTCTTCCCTCCGCTCGCTACCGAAGTGGATCCCTTATCAACGAGTTCGGAGCTACAGCTCTCCCCTAGAGTTGCTCCTCAAACTCATCTCACAAGTGGCTCTCTTCCAGAGCCGAGCTCTTCCCTCCGCTCGCTGCCGAAGCGGATCGCTTATCAACGAGTTCGGAGCTACAGCTCTCCCCTGGAGTTGCTCCTCAAACTCATCTCACAAATGGCTCTCTTCCAGAGCCGAGCTATTCCCTCCGCTCGCCGCCGGAGCGGATCCCTTATCAACGAGTTCGGAGCTACAGCTCTCCCATAGAGTTGCTCCTCAAACTCATCTCACAAATGGCTCTCTTCCAGAGCCGAGCTCTTTCCTCTGCTCGCCGCCGAAGCGGACCTCTTCTCAACGAGTTCGGAGCTCAAAACTCTCTCCAAGAGTTGCTCTTCAAACCCACTTCACAAACGGCTCTCTTCCAGAGCCGAGCTCTTCCCTCCGCTCGCCGCCAGAGCAGATCCCTTATCAACGAGTTCGGATCTCAAAACTCTCTCCAAGAGTTGCTCCTCAAACTCATCTCACAAATGGCTCTCTTCCAGAGCCGAGCTCTTCCATCCGCTCGCCGCCGAAGCGGACCGCTTCTCAACGAGTTCGGAGCTCAAAACTCTCTCCAATAGTTGCTCCTCAAACTCATCTCACAAATGGCTCTCTTCCAGAGTCGAGCTCTTCCCTCCGCTCGCCGCCGAAGTGGACCTCTTCTCAACGAGTTCGGAGCTCAAAACTCTCTCCAAGAGTTGCTCCTCAAACTCATCTCACAAATGGCTCTCTTCCAGAGCCGAGCTCTTCCCTCCGCTCGCCGCCGAAGCGAACCTCTGCTCAACGAGTTCGGAGCTCAAAACTCTCTCCAAGAGTTGCTCCTCAAACTCATCTCACAAATGGCTCTCTTCCAGAGCCGAGTTATTCCCTCCGCTCGCCGCCGAAGTGGACCTCTTCTGAACGAGTTCGGAGCTCAAAACTCTCTCCAAGAGTTGCTCCTCAAACTCATCTCACAAATGGCTCTCTTCCAGAGCCGAGCTCTTCCCTCCGCTCGCTGCGGAAGCGGATCCCTTATCAACGAGTTCGGAGCTACAGCTCTCCCCTAGAGTTGCTCCTCAAACTCATCTCACAAGTGGCTCTCTTCCAGAGCAGAGCTCTTCCCTCCGCTCGCTGCCGAAGCGGATCGCTTATCAACGAGTTCGGAGCTCAAAACTCTCTCCAAGAGTTGCTCCTCAAACTCATCTCACAAATGGCTCTCTTCCAGAGCCGAGCTCTTCCCTCCGCTCGCTGCGGAAGCGGATCCCTTATCAACGAGTTCGGAGCTACAGCTCTCCCCTAGAGTTGCTCCTCAAACTCATCTCACAAGTGGCTCTCTTCCAGAGCCGAGCTCTTCCCTCCGCTCGCTGCCGAAGCGGATCCCTTATCAACGAGTTCGGAGCTACAGCTCTCCCCTAGAGTTGCTCCTCAAACTCATCTCACAAATGGCTCTCTTCCAGAGCCGAGCTCTTCCCTCCGCTCGCCGCCGGAGCGGATCCCTTATCAACGAGTTCGGAGCTACAGCTCTCCCCTAGAGTTGCTCCTCAAACTCATCTCACAAATGGCTCTCTTCCAGAGCCGAGCTCTTCCCTCCGCTCGCCGCCGAAGCGGACCTCTTCTCAACGAGTTCGGGGCTCAAAACTCTCTCCAAGTGTTGCTCTTCAAACTCACTTCACAAATGGCTCTCTTCCAGAGCCGAGCTCTTCCCTCCGCTCGCTGCCGAAGCAGATCCCTTATCAACAAGTTCGGAGCTACAGCTCTCCCCTAGAGTTGTTCCTCAAACTCATCTCACAAATGGCTCTCTTCCAGAGCCGAGCTCTTCCCTCCGCTCGCTGCCGAAGCGGATCCCTTATCAACGAGTTCGGAGCTACAGCTCTCCCCTAGAGTTGCTCCTCAAACTCATCTCACAAATGGCTCTCTTCCAAAGCAGAGCTCTTCCCCCCCTCGCCGCCGGAGCGGATCCCTTATCAACGAGTTCGGAGCTACAGCTCTCCCCTAGAGTTGCTCCTCAAACTCATCTCACAAACGGCTCTCTTCCAGAGCCGAGCTCTTCCCTCCGCTCGCCGCCGAAGCGGACCTCTTCTCAACGAGTTCGGAGCTCAAAACTCTCTCCAAGAGTTGCTCCTCAAACTCATCTCACAAATGGCTCTCTTCCAGAGCCGAGCTCTCCACTCCGCTACCCTCCAAAGCGGACCTCTTCTCAACAAGTCCGGAGCGCACAACTCTCTCCTAGAGTTGCTCCCAAACCCTTCTCCCAAATGACTCTCTTCCAGAGCCAAGCTCTTTGCTGTGCTCACCTCCAAGGCGGACCTCTTCTGAACGAGTTCGGAGCTCACAACTCTCTTCTAGAGTTGCTCCTCAAACTTGTCTCACAAATGGCTCTCTTCCAGAGCCGAGCTCTTTGCTCCGCTCACCTCCAAGGCGGACCTCTTCTTAACAAGTTCGGAGTCCAACTTCTTCTACATGGCCGCTCCCACAACTTGCTAAGCACTTCACAACGAGTCCGGTGTCCTACACTTGGTTCGACTCTACTTCGCAAGCTCGCTCCTAAGCGGGCTAGAAGAGGGTCACCATTCGAAATTGCTCCCACGACCGTTGAATACCTCTAATGATGGTTCGGAGTCCAACACTCGGCTCGACTTTACTTCCCCGGCTCGCCCATAGGCGAGCCAGAAGTAGATCGCTGTTCGGAATTGCTCCCACACCCGTTGAATGGTTCGGAGTCCAACACTTGGCTCGATTCTACTTCGCAAGTTCGCTCCTAAGCGAGCTAGAAGTGGTTCGCCATTCGGAATTGCTCCCACAACCCTTGAACTAACGATGGTTCGGAGTCCAACACTCGGCTCGACTTTACTTCCTCGGCTCGCCCTAGGCGAGCCAGAAGTAGATCGCCATTCGAATTGCTCCCACAGCCGTTGAATGGTTCGGAGTCCAACACTTGGCTCTATTCTACTTCGCAAGTTCGCTCCTAAGCGAGCTAGAAGTGGTTCGCCATTCCGAATTGCTCCCACAACCCTTGAACAACTCTAACGATGGTTCCGGAGTCCAACACTTGGTTCCATTCTGCTTCGAATAACTTGCTCTTAAGCGGGTTAGAAGTGGTTCGCCATTCGGAATTGCTCCCACAACCGTTGAATAACTCTAACGATGGTTCCGGAGTCCAACACTTGGTTCGATTCTCCTTCGAATAACTTGCTCTTAAACAGGTTAGAAGTGGTTCGCCATTCGAAATTGCTCCCACAGCCGTTGAACTTTTCTAACGATGGTTTCGGAGTCCAACACTTGGCTCGATTCTACTTCGCAAGTTCGCTGTTAAGCGAGCTAGAAGTGGTTCGCCATTCGGAATTGCTCCCACAACCATTGATTCCCTCACTTAAATAACGAGTTCGGAGCTCACCACTTTCTCCTAGAGTTGCTCCTCAAACTCGTCTCACAAATGGCACTCTCCTAGAGCCGAGCTCTTCCCTCCGCTCGCCGCCAAAGCTGACCTCTTCTCAACGAGTTCGGAGCTCAAAACTCTCTCCAAGAGTTGCTCTTCAAACTCACTTCACAAATGGCTCTCTTCCACAGCCGAGCTCTTCCCTCCGCTCGCTGCCGAAGCAGATCCCTTATCAACAAGTTCGGAGCTACAGCTCTCCCCTAGAGTTGTTCCTCAAACTCATCTCACAAATGGCTCTCTTCCAGAGCCGAGCTCTTCCCTCCGCTCGCTGCCGAAGCGGATCCCTTATCAACGAGTTCGGAGCTACAGCTCTCCCCTAGAGTTGCTCCTCAAACTCATCTCACAAATGGCTCTCTTCCAAAGCAGAGCTCTTCCCTCCCCTCGCCGCCGGAGCGGATCCCTTATCAACGAGTTCGGAGCTACAGCTCTCCCCTAGAGTTGCTCCTCAAACTCATCTCACAAACGGCTCTCTTCTAGAGCCGAGCTCTTCCCTCCGCTCGCCGCCGAAGCGGATCCCTTATCAATGAGTTCGGAGCTACAGCTCTCCCGTAGAGTTGCTCCTCAAACTCATCTCACAAATGGCTCTCTTCCAGAGCCGAACTCTTCCCTCCGCTCGCCGCCGAAGCGGACCTCTTCTCAAGGAGTTCGGAGCTCAAAACTCTCTCCAAGAGTTGCTCCTCAAACTCATCTCACAAATGGCTCTCTTCCAGAGCCGAGCTCTTCCCTCCGCTCGCCGCCGAAGTGGATCCCTTATCAACGAGTTCGGAGCTACAGCTCTCCCCTAGAGTTGCTCCTCAAACTCATCTCACAAATGGCTCTCTTCCAGAGCCGAGCTCTTCCCTCCGCTCGCCGCCGAAGCGGACCTCTTCTCAACGAGTTCGGGGCTCAAAACTCTCTCCAAGAGTTTCTCCTCAAACTCATCTCACAAATGGCTCTCTTCCAGAGCCGAGCTCTTCCCTTCGCTCGCCGCCGAAGCGGATCCCTTATCAATGAGTTCGGAGCTACAGCTCTCTCCTAGAATTGCTCCTCAAACTCATCCCACAAATGGCTCTCTTCCAGAGCCGAGCTCTTCCCTCCGCTCGCCGCCGAAGCGGACCTCTTCTCAACGAGTTCGAGGCTCAAAACTCTCTCCAAGAGTTTATCCTCAAACTCATCTCACAAATGGCTCTCTTCCAGAGCCGAGCTCTTCACTTCGCTCGCCGCCGAAGCGGATCCCTTATCAACGAGTTCGGAGCTACAGCTCTCCCCTAGAGTTGCTCCTCAAACTCATCTCACAAATGGCTCTCTTCCAGAGCCGAGCTCTTCCCTCCGCTCGCCGCCGAAGCGGACCTCTTCTCAACGAGTTCGGAGCTCAAAACTCTCTCCAAGAGTTGCTCCTCAAACTCATCTCACAAATGGCTCTCTTCCAGAGCCGAGCTCTTCCATCCACTCGCCGCCGAAGCGGACTGCTTCTCAACGAGTTCGGAGCTCAAAACTCTCTCCAATAGTTGCTCCTCAAACTCATCTCACAAATGGCTATCTTCCAGAGTCGAGCTCTTCCCTCCGCTCGCCGCCGAAGCGGACCCCTTATCAACGAGTTCGGAGCTCAAAACTCTCTCCAAGAGTTGCTCCTCAAACTCATCTCACAAATGGCTCTCTTCCAGAGTCGAGCTCTTCCCTCCGCTCGCCGCCGAAGCGAACCCCTTATCAACGAGTTCAGAGCTCAAAACTCTCTCCAAGAGTTGCTCCTCAAACTCATCTCACAAATGGCTCTCTTCCAGAGCCGAGCTCTTCCCTCCACTCGCCGCCGAAGCGGACCTCTTCTCAACGAGTTCGGAGCTCACAACTCTCTTCTAGAGTTGCTCTTCAAACTCGTCTCCCAAATGGCTCTCTTCCAGAGCCGAGCTCTTCACTCCGCTCACCTGCCGAAGCAGACCTCTTATCGACGAGTTCGGAGCTACAGCTCTCCCCTAGAGTTGCTCCTCAAACACATCTCACAAATGGCTCTCTTCCAAGAGCCGAGCTCTTCCCTCCGCTCGCCGCCGAAGCGGACCTCTTCTGAACGAGTTCGGAGCTCAAAACTCTCTCCAAGAGTTGCTCCTCAAACTCATCTCACAAATGGCTCTCTTCCAGAGCCGAGCTCTTCCCTCCGCTCGCTGCTGAAGCGGATCCCTTATCAACGAGTTCGGAGCTACAGCTCTCCCCTAGAGTTGCTCCTCAAACTCATCTCACAAGTGGCTCTCTTCCAGAGCCGAGCTCTTCCCTCCGCTCGCTGCCGAAGCGGATCCCTTATCAACGAGTTCGGAGCTACAGCTCTCCCCTAGAGTTGCTCCTCAAACTCATCTCACAAATGGCTCTCTTCCAGAGCCGAGCTCTTCCCTCCGCTCGCCGCAGGAGCGGATCCCTTATCAACGAGTTCGGAGCTACAGCTCTCCCCTGGAGTTGCTCCTCAAACTCATCTCACAAATGGCTCTCTTCCAGAGCCGAGCTCTTCCCTCCGCTCGCCGCCGAAGCGGACCTCTTCCCAACGAGTTCGGAGCTCAAAACTCTCTCCAAGAGTTGCTCTTCAAACTCACTTCACAAATGGCTCTCTTCCAGAGCCGAGCTCTTCCCTCCGCTCGCTGCCGAAGCAGATCCCTTATCAACAAGTTCGGAGCTACAGCTCTCCCCTAGAGTTGTTCCTCAAACTCATCTCACAAATGGCTCTCTTCCAGAGCTGAGCTCTTCCCTCCGCTCACTGCCGAAGCGGATCCCTTATCAACGAGTTGGGAGCTACAGCTCTCCACTAGAGTTGCTCCTCAAACTCATCTCACAAATGGCTCTCTTCCAAAGCAGAGCTCTTCCCTCCACTCGCCGCCGGAGCGGATCCCTTATCAACGGGTTCGGAGCTACAGCTCTCCCCAAGAGTTGCTCCTCAAACTCATCTCACAAACGGCTCTCTTCCAGAGCCGAGCTCTTCCCTCCGCTCGCCGCCGAAGCGGACCTCTTCTCAACGAGTTCGGAGCTCAAAACTCTCTCCAAGAGTTGCTCCTCAAACTCATCTCACAAATGGCTCTCTTCCAGAGCCGAGCTCTCCACTCCGCTCCCCTCCAAAGCGGACCTCTTCTCAACAAGTCCGGAGCGCACAACTCTCTCCTAGGGTTGCTCCCAAACCCTTCTCCCAAATGACTCTCTTCCAGAGCCAAGCTCTTTGCTGTGCTCACCTCCAAGGCGGACCTCTTCTGAACGAGTTCGGAGCTCACAACTCTCTTCTAGAGTTGCTCCTCAAACTTGTCTCACAAATGGCTCTCTTCCAGAGCCGAGCTCTTTGCTCCGCTCACCTCCAAGGCGGACCTCTTCTTAACAAGTTCGGAGTCCAACTTCTTCTACATGGCCACTCCCACAACTTTCTAAGCACTTCACAACGAGTCCGGAGTCCTACACTTGGTTCGACTCTACTTCGCATGCTCGCTCCTAAGCGGGCTAGAAGAGGGTCACCATTCGAAATTGCTCCCACGACCGTTGAATACCTCTAATGATGGTTCGGAGTCCAACACTTGGCTCGACTTTACTTCCCCGGCTCGCCCATAGGCGAGCCAGAAGTAGATCGCTGTTCGGAATTGCTCCCACAACCGTTGAATGGTTCGGAGTCCAACACTTGGCTCGATTCTACTTCGCAAGTTCGCTCGTAAGCAAGCTAGAAGTGGTTCGCCATTCGGAATTGCTCCCACAACCCTTGAACTAACGATGGTTCGGAGTCCAACACTCGGCTCGACTTTACTTTCTCGGCTCGCCCTAGGCGAGCCAGAAGTAGATCGCCATTCGGAATTGCTCCCACAGCCGTTGAATGGTTCGGAGTCCAACACTTGGCTCTATTCTACTTCGCAAGTTCGCTCCTAAGCGAGCTAGAAGTGGTTCGCCATTCGGAATTGCTCCCACAACCCTTGAACAACTCTAACGATGGTTCCGGAGTCCAACACTTGGTTCCATTCTGCTTCGAATAACTTGCTCTTAAGCGGGTTAGAAGTGGTTCGCCATTCGGAATTGCTCCCACAACCGTTGAATAACTCTAACGATGGTTCCGGAGTCCAACACTTGGTTCGATTCTGCTTCGAATAACTTGCTCTTAAACAGGTTAGAAGTGGTTCGCCATTCGAAATTGCTCCCACAACCGTTGAACTTTTCTAACGATGGTTTCGGAGTCCAACACTTGGCTCGATTCTACTTCGCAAGTTCGCTGTTAAGCGAGCTAGAAGTGGTTCGCCATTCGGAATTGCTCCCACAACCGTTGATTCCCTCACTTAAATAACGAGTTCGGAGCTCACCACTTTCTCCTAGAGTTGCTCCTCAAACTCGTCTCAAAAATGGGACTCTCCTAGAGCCGAGCTCTTCCCTCCGCTCGCCGCCGAAGCGGACCTCTTCTCAACGAGTTCGGAGCTCAAAACTCTCTCTAAGAGTTGCTCCTCAAACTCATCTCACAAATGGCTCTCTTCCAGAGCCGAGCTCTCCACTCCGCTCCCCTCCACAGCGGACCTCTTCTCAACAAGTCCGGAGCGCACAACTCTCTCCTAGAGTTGCTCCCAAACCCTTCTCCCAAATGACTCTCTTCCAGAGCCAAGCTCTTTGCTCCGCTCACCTCCAAGGCGGACCTCTTCTGAACGAGTTCGGAGCTCACAACTCTCTTCTAGAGTTGCTCCTCAAACTTGTCTCACAAATGGCTCTCTTCCAGAGCCGAGCTCTTTGCTCCGCTCACCTCCAAGGCGGACCTCTTCTTAACAAGTTCGGAGTCCAGCTTCTTCTACATGGCTGCTCCAACAACTTGCTAAGCACTTCACAACGAGTCCGGAGTCCTACACTTGGTTCGACTCTACTTCGCAAGCTCGCTCCTAAGCGGGCAAGAAGAGGGTCACCATTCGAAATTGCTCCCACGACCGTTGAATACCTCTAACGATGGTTCGGAGTCCAACACTCGGCTCGACTTTACTTCCCCGGCTCGCCCATAGGCAAGCCAGAAGTAGATCGCCGTTCGGAATTGCTCCCACAGCCGTTGAATGGTTCGGAGTCCAACACTTGGCTCGATTCTACTTCGCAAGTTCGCTCCTAAGCGAGCTAGAAGTGGTTCGCCATTCGGAATTGCTCCCACAACCCTTGAACTAACGATGGTTCGGAGTCCAACACTCGGCTCGACTTTACTTCCTCGGCTCGCCCTAGGCGAGCCAGAAGTAGATCGCCGTTCGGAATTGCTCCCATAGCCGTTGAATGGTTCGGAGTCCAACACTTGGCTCGATTCTACTTCGCAAGTTCGCTCCTAAGCGAGCTAGAAGTGGTTCGCCATTCGGAATTGCTCCCACAACCCTTGAACAACTCTAACGATGGTTCCGGAGTCCAACACTTGGTTCGATTCTGCTTCGAATAACTTGCTCTTAAGCGGGTTAGAAGTGGTTCGCCATTCGGAATTGCTCCCACAACCGTTGAATAACTCTAACGATGGTTTCGGAGTCCAACACTTGGTTCGATTCTGCTTCGAATAACTTGCTCTTAAGCAGGTTAGAAGTGGTTCGCCATTCGGAATTGCTCCCACAGCCGTTGAACTTTTCTAACGATGGTTCCGGAGTCCAACACTTGGCTCGATTCTACTTCGCAAGTTCGCTGTTAAGCGAGCTAGAAGTGGTTCGCCATTCAGAATTGCTCCCACAACCGTTGATTCCCTCACTTAAATAACGAGTTCGGAGCTCACCACTTTCTCCTAGAGTTGCTCCTCAAACTCGTCTCACAAATGGCACTCTCCTAGAGCCAAGCTCCTCGCTCCGCTCGCCTCCAAAAGCGGACCTCTTCTCAACGAGTTCGGAGCTCACCACTCCCTCCTTGGGTCGCTCCTCAAGCTCGTCTCACAAATGGCACTCTCCTAGAGCCAAGCTCCTCGCTCCGCTCGTCCCCAAAGCGGAGCTCTTCTCCACGAGTTCGGAGCTAAAACTGTCTTTTAGAGTTCCTCCTCAAACTCGTCTTCCAAGTGGCCCTACCCTAGAACCGAGCTCTTCGCTCCGCTCGCCTCCAAAGCGGACCTCTTCTCAAACGAGTTCGGAGCACCACTCCCTCCTTGGGTCGCTCCTCAAGCTCGTCTCACAAATGGCACTCTCCTAGAGCCAAGCTCCTCGCTCCGCTCGCCCCCAAAGCGGAGCTCTTCTCCACGAGTTCGGAGCTAAAACTCTCTTTTAGAGTTCCTCCTCAAACTCGTCTTCCAAGTGGCTCTACCTTAGAACCGAGTTCTTCGCTCCGCTCGCCTCCAAAGCGGACCTCTTCTCAAACGAGTTCGGAGCACAACTCTCTCCTAGAGTTGCTCCTCAAAACTCGTCTTCCAGATGTCTCTCTCCTAGAGTCGAGCTCTTCACTCTGCTCGCTTCTGAAGCGGACCTCTTCTCAACGAGTTCGGAGCTCACAACTCTCCCCTAGAATTGCTCCTTGCACTCACTTCAGAGAATGGGTCTTCCCAGCACCTCTTCCTAGCACCTCTTCTCCTAGGAGTGGAGCTCCTCTTCAAAAATCTCCAAAACCAAACAGAATAGAGGCAGAGCTTCAGAGCCCCTCACCTCTCCCATATGCCGACCCATCCTCCCGAGCCGAGGAGCAGAGCTTCATCGACCCATCCCCTTCATCAACTCACCGAGCTTCTCCTCATGCTCGAGCCGTCCGAACTCCGAGCTCCACTACACCGAGCTACTACGGGCAGAAGGTGAACTACTGAGTCACCGAGCCGAGCGGACGAGGAACCGCCCCTCACATATGGAGAAAAATGCTGCCGAGCCATCCTACCGTTGGATCATCTCAAAAAACACGCTAGAACATGATGGACGGATCAGATCGCGCCACGTCACCACAAAACGACAAGATAACGTTTTCTCGAAACTCGTGCCTCTTGTCTCGTGATTCGCGCCACGATCGTGATCAACCGCCCAGATTGCTCTCCTCTTCTCCACCCCTAGGAGTGGAGCTCCTCTTCATCTCTTCAAAAAGTACCCAGCACTTCTCCTCTTCTCCACTGTGCAACAGAACAAGGCAGAGGAGAGAACCCAAATGCCTCTCCTCCCCTTCCTCTTCCTTCTCAGAAGAGCTGCCGATCCCATCGATCCGAGGTGCCGAGGTACCGACCTCCACATATGGAGAAAAATGCTGCCGAGCCATCCTACCATTGGATCATCTCAAAAAACATGCTAGAACATGATGGACGGATCAGATCGCGCCACGTCACCACAAAACAACAAGATAACGTTTTCTCGAAACTCGTGCCTCTTGTCTCGTGATTCGCGCCACGATCGTGATCAACCGCCCAGATTGCTCTCCTCTTCTCCACCCCTAGGAGTGGAGCTCCTCTTCATCTCTCCAAAAAGTACCCAGCACTTCTCCTCTTCTCCACTGTGCAACAGAACAAGGCAGAGGAGAGAACCCAAATGCCTCTCCTCCCCTTCCTCTTCCTTCTCAGAAGAGCTGCCGATCCCATCGATCCGAGGTGCCGAGGTACCGACCTCCACATATGGAGAAAAATTCTGCCGATCTGGTTTCGCCGTTAGATCATCTCAAAATTCGCACCCAAGCGTGATGGACGGATCAAATCGCGCTACGTCACCACAAAATGACAAGATAACGTTTTCTCGAAACTCGTGCCTCTTGCCTCGTGATTCGCGCCACGATCGTGATCAACCGTCCAGATGGCTCTCCCAGAGCCGAGCTCTTCACTCCGCTCGCCTCTTAAGCGGAGCTCTTCTCAAACGAGTTCGGAGCTAAAACTCTCTCCTAGAGTTGCTCCTCAAACTCCTCTTCCAGATGGCTCTTCTACAAATCGAGCTCCCCACTCCGCTCGCCTCCAAAGCGGAGCTCTTCCCAACGAATTCGGAGCTAAAACTCTCTCCTAGAGTTGCTCCTCAAACTCCTCTTCCAGATGGCTCTTCTACAAGTCAAGCTCTTCGCTCCGCTCGCCTCCAAAGCGGATCTCTTCTCAACGAGTTCGGAGCTAAAACTCTCCTAGAGTTGCTCCTCAAACTCCTCGTCCAGATGGCTCTCCTAGAGCCGAGCTCTTCACTCCGCTCACCTCCAAAGCGGAGCTCTTCTCCACAAGTTCGGAGCACAACTTTCTCCTAGAGTTCCTCCTCAAACTTGTCTCTCAAATAGCTATTCTCGACGAGATCGGAGAGCAACTCTCTCCTAGAGTTCCTCCTCAAAATCCGTGCTCGGATCTGCTGAACCAGATTCGTTTGCCGAGCAACAAGAAAGAAGAGAGGAAGAGAGAGAGAGAGAGAGAGAGAGAGAGAGAGAGAAAGAGCACGTGGGCCGGGGTCGACCCGTTAAGGGATCCGAACCCATCAACCCACGTTAGCCTCACTCCTTCTCCCCAAAAACTATAGAAGAAAAACCCAAACTCCTCTTCACAGCGCCGAGCAACTCACGCCGTCGAGCCTTCCCTCTATGGGCTCGCTCATCTCCGACCTCCACTTCATGGCCGAGCTCGCCGCTGCATTGAGAACTCGCTGCTTCGCCATTACTGCCGAGCTTCGGTGCCGACCTACTGTGCTGAAGCTCCTCGCCCTGTTACGCGTTGCTTCCGACGAGCTCACCTCCGACCTCCACTTCATGTTCGAGCTCGCCGCCGCTTCGAGAATCTCACTGCTACTACCGAGCTACCATGCCGAGCTCACCATCGGAGCTCCCCACAGCACCGACAGCTCCTTCAACACCGAGCTCGCCTCTTCTCTTCGTCCAGCACCGAAGCACCGACCCACTTCGCCGAGCTCCTCTACCATGCCGAGCTCACCATCGGAGCTCCCCACGGCACCGACCAAGCTCCTCGTCGAACTGCCTCCTTTGTCGAGCCCATCGAATCGAAGCTCCAAGCTCCTCTACCATGTCGAGCTCACCATCGGAGCTCCATTAAACTTGCCGAAGCACTGCTGAGATGATGCTGGAGGAGTGGCGGGGTCGAGTCGGCACGAAGGCGAGTTCGATGGAGAAAGAAACGAAGAAGGAGAGAGGAAGCCTTTCCTCGGCGAACACCGTTGCCTCCAAAGCTCCGCTGTCGAGGTCCTCTTCTCCCCTTCACTGCACCGAAGCTCCTCGCCCATCTCCTTCGTCAACTAGCCGAAGCTCCCCCTCTGTCCTCTAGCTCGAGTCGACACGAAGGAAAAGAAGTAGAGTCGAGGAAGGAGACGAGACGAAAAGAAGAAGAAGCAAAACGAAGAAGAGAAAAAGCAGAGGAGGTGGCAAAAAAAAAAAAAAAAGCCACGTGGCATGCCACGTTGCATCATCTCAAGGATCCGAGGTACCGATCCGAGGTGTCGATCCGAGGTGCCGAGGTACCGACCCTCGTATATGGAAAAAAATTCGACCGATCCCATCTCACCGTCGGATCGTCTCAAAATTCGCACTAAAACATGATGAACGGCTCAGATTTCGCCACGCAACCACAAAACGACAAGATAACGTTTTCTTGAAACTCGTGCCTCTTTTCTCATGATTCGCGCCACGATCGTGATCAACCGTCCAGATTGAGCCATGTAGCTCGGATCTCAGATCCGAGCTACCGATCTACCGAACAGCAAAGTGGGAAAAAATTCTCCTCAAAATCCGTGCTCGGATCTGCCGAACCAGATGCATTAGCCGAGCAACAAGGAAGGAGAGAGAGAAACAATAAAAAAAGGGCACAAGGGGCCGGGTTCGGACCCGTTAAGGGGATCCGACCCGAACCCCTTTCCATCTCCTTCTCCAATAATCCTCCCGCCAAAACAAAATCCCCCAACACTTCTTCTCCTTCCGCACGCTCCTGCCAAAACAAACCAGAGAAGAGAACCCAACTCTCATGTTTGCCGAACAACTCAACCTCCGGGCTCCGTCTCCAATGCCGAGTTCCCCCCTCCGTCGCCGGCTGCCTCCGACGCCGAGCTCACACCTCCATCTCCATCAAACCCAACGTCAGCTCCCCCTTCACGAGCTTCGTCCCTGAGCTCGCTCGACACCATGGCCGAGCTCTATGCTCTTCGCCAACTCGTCGAAGCAGCTCGACGACCCTCTGCAAGCTCCCCAATGCCGACCAGGCTCCACCTTCGTCACCTTCGACCTCGTCGGCCTCCACGCTCGAGCCGCTTCCACCGAGCTCTTCGTCCAAGCTCCGAACCCATCGACTTTGTTCTCCCGAGCTCCGCGTACGACGAGCTCCACAAGCTCTCCTAGCCAAAGCTCCACCTCCATGGCCGAGCTCCATCTCGCCGACCTACAGTGCCGAACCCATCGAGCCGAGCTCATGCACCCGCCTCCGTCGAGCTCCGCTGCCGACCTCCACTAAGCTCTCCGCCGAACCCCTTCCTCGACGAAGTCGCTCGACGAGTCCATTGTCAAGATCCCCTTCACGAGCTCCGAACCACTCTCAGAGCTCGCCCAACTCCCTCGCAGCGCTCACCCATTTCCTTCGACGAGCTCTGGTGACACCTTGCTTCGTTAGCCGGGCTCGCCGCTCTCCGAACGCCTCGCCAGGCTCCACCACCGCCGCTTCTGTCGAGCTTCGAAGGCGACGCCGAGGGGGTGATGCCAAGCTAGGGAAGGAGACGAAGGACAGTTGAAGACGAAGAAGAGAAAGAAAGAAGCAGTGAGAGAGGAAAAAAAAAATCGCCACGTGGCATCTAGCCGAGCCGAGGTGCCTTCGCCGAAGCGCCGAGCCGAGGTGCCGAAGTGCCGACGCTGTAAATGGAGAAAAAAGTCGCCGACCCACACGATCCGTCCGATCGTCTCAAAATTTGCGTCGCAACACGATCGACGCTCAGGAACGCGCCACGTGTCCCGATCGTGATCTGCCTCACGATGCGCGAAGATCTGATCATGATGGACGGCCAGAAACGCGCCACGTGTCCAGTTCGTGATCTGCCTCACGATGCGCACTCATCTGATCATGATGGACAGCCAGAAATGCGCCACGTGTCCAGGTGATATTTAAATTATTTATTTATTTATTTAATCGTTTTTTTTATTTAAAAAATCTGAAAAAAATATTTAAAAATCGAAAAAAATTAATTAAAAATTCTAAAAATAATTATTAATTCAGAAAAATTATTTTTAAATTCTGAAAAAATAATTATTAAATTAGAATAATTAATTAATATTTTTGATAATTAATTATTTAATTCGGAAAATGAATAAAAAATTCAAAAAAATGAGAAAAAATTCAGAAAAATATGGAAAAATCACCAAAAATCCAGAAAATTCTGAGAATATTTTTGGGCATTTTACAAACTCATAATAACACTGTTACACCCCGAGCAAGATTCCAAACTCCCTTAAGAACACCGATAAAATCTCGTACGCCATTAAAACAGTAAAACTACTCCTCAAAGGCTGATCAAACTCAGTCTTCGGGAGTGGGGGGCTCGTGATATGGCTAAAAATAGGATTAAATCGGGACCGTTCACATCGGACACGAATCTTAAAGCTCAGGGGTAAAACGGTAATTTCACCTACTAACGGATCTGAAATGGGAACTGGGTCTTTCTTCACGACCCAATAACCCACGAACGGATCCACCTTAACTGGGTACGGGTCCCAACCCGAAACATACCCAGTCCAGAAAAGATAGAATTAGGGTTTCTGATCAACGGCTCTGATTCACATCTATCTTTTCACCGGGAGTTAGGGATTACATTCCTAATCTGATTACGAGGATTTTATGCCTTATCAGATCACAGGAATCACATTCCTTATCTGATCCCAACGGCGACTATAAATACCCCCCACCCATCTCCATTAAGAGGTAATCAATCTTTTGCTAGTTAAACGCTCTTTCATAATCATTTCTGGTTACTGACTTGAGCGTCGGAGGGTGCGTCGCCGGGATCAACCCCGGTGTCTCGCACTTCCTTGCAGGTGAACGGCGGGAGTCAATGGTCAAGCTCCGGCGGAACAGGTTAGGTGTTTGCTATTCAGGTTTTCCAAGAACTCACAAATTCTATCTGTTTGCCCCCACACCGAATTTAGCGGCAACAGCAATTGTTATACAATTACAAAATCATATACTTGTTATACAATTACAAATTTATGCACTTCAATTAACAATGAAAAAAAAAATCATACAAGGGCCCGACCCACGAACCGGCCCGGCCCCCCCACTAGGGGCTAGGGGCCAGGTCCGGGCCAGGGTTCCTTACCATCAGCCCGGCCGGGCCCGTCCCGCGTTTCTAGGAGCTCGGCCCGGGTTAGCCCGGGACCGGTCAAAATCCGGTCAAACCCGGCCCGGCCCAGCCCGAATGGCCCGAATGCCATCCCTACTTATTTCTTTCTCATTTCCTCCAAACTTTCTTTCTTCACTCTGATCTTCTCGTTCTTCCCTAAGCGTACATTGGTTGTTGGTGTTGACTTGGTCAACTTCTTTGACTCTATTGGTTGTGCTGTGTGGAACGACTTTTATTGGGCTCTTGAGTTTTCTTTTTTTGGGGGCCTTAATGGAAGAATCATGGGACGAAGCGGTAAAAAAGAAAAAAAAAGAACTATTAATAATTTTGTTAAACTCCCATACTCCAGAATCTTCCTTCCACCTCTTCATCTTCTTCTTCCCAAGGAAACCTCATCTTCCTCCTCTAAATTCAATTCTCAATTTTCTCCTTATTGCTACAGTGCCTCAAACCTGGTCATTTGAAGCTGTTTTGTAGAGTAAAAATGAAGAGTTTAGTTTGCATAAAGCTTGTCCATTCCTATAATCGGTCTTACTCTCTTCAACAACTTCTGGGTCTCACGATGAGAGCGCCAATTTATGAGCATGTGTAGTCCGTGATTGACATACCATCTCTTCAATCTAAGTTAGTTGAGCTTCATAATAACAAAGCGAAGCGAGCTAAACTTGTTGATTCTCCAGCTCTTCTCCCTACTCTGGCTCCCTCTCTCGCTCTGCCTGCACCCACTTCTCATCTGTCTCCCCAACCCTTGTTAGTTTGTTGTGAACACTCCTCTGAAATGATCTCCAAAAAAGAGAATCTCGAATGTTTTGGAGCAATCTCTATGTTTGGGGGGTAATATCTCTAACTCTGCTCTCGATGCATTTTTAAGCTATTCATGTGGTGTTCAGGACTGGACTTAGGGCGTAAATGCGTGCTCAAATGGTGTTATAGTAATCAAGCATCCCTCTTCTATAATACTGATTGACTTGGTTGCTTAAACATCTTTCACTATTGGCTCGGTTAATCTTATGATTCGCAAATGGCCATTCTTGGGCTCCAACATCCCCGCTCTCCAATCTTTCCCAACCAAAGTCTCGATCTTGGCTCTTTAGCCTTTCTGTGATACCAGTCAACTAGTCACATCCATGACCAAATGTGTAGGTGAACTGATATGCACCTCCTCCACTTCTTTGCTTGCATCAGGGTGTCTTCAAGTAGAAGTCGAATACCTTTGCGGTAGCGATCTGGAAAAGATCACAACATTCCCTCTCCGGATTGAGATGCATCCTTCTCTATCTCATTATATTACTCTGTCTCTTCTTCTTCTGCTATTCCTGTTCTCACCACTCCTATTGGTGGTATTGTGAAGCCTAGTACAGCCCATCAATCTCTGACTTTCCATGAGGGCTCCTCCCATTCTCATCACTCTGATCCATTTAATCACGTCGCTCATCAAAAGAAGGGGTCTAGGAGAGGGTATCGTGGAAAAAAGAATGTCTCCTATAAGCGATATGCTACCTCGGGGTCTACTTCTGTGGTTAACCCCCCCCCCCCCCCCCCTTCTGTGGTTAAACCCCCCCCCCCCCCCCCAAATCTTGTTTGGATTAATCCGGTAGTTCAGGCTCGTTTGACTGCCCTTTTGGGGCTGACTTCATCCTCACTGCCGATGCACAACACTTCGTTGCCATTGTCCTCGACTGCAGAACCCTTACTCCCTCTGCCTTCATCTCAGCCAGCCTCATTCGTTAGGATTCCCTCTTCCTCTATTTGTCCGAATCACCTGTTGAGGACAAATGGCCTGAGTGGAGTGTGAACTCACAATCTGTCATGCCCCGCTTTCCAAAAATACGGAATACGAGTACGTAACAAAAGTCCAGCGAATGATTATTATCATCCTTAAGCTGTTTCAAGAAATCTTTGCAACATATCACAGAATTTATCAGAGTCGGAAGCAAAAAGTGGAACCAACATGCAACATTGAAACAAATTCACCAACAGAAATTTACTTGAAATCAAATACCATGTTCTTAAATAAAACAGAGTCTGGAAAGAAAACAAATATTCTGGATCACATCGCCCAAATACAAATAATATCCAAGTCTCAAAACACGAGAATAATACAAGTCTCACGAATACAGTATTGTTCTAGCACGATATAAGAAATGGTAATAATCAAAAGCAACTAATACTTCAAGTCTCCAACACCACCTTGAACCTGTTCTCCATAATCTGCAATTTATCGAATGCAGGAAAGAGAAAAAGAGAAAACACAAGTACCCGTTAATTGCAAGTCCGGGTCACAAATATAGTAGGATACAATCACATGAAATGGGGAAAACTAACTAGCACATGGTGTAGGTATGATGTCAACCTAGACAACCTAGCATGGTAAAAGTGTCGGCATAACTCAAGTGTCAAGCAAATATTCTATAAACATGCATCAAGTGTCAAGTATCGTGTAATCATGTATTAAGTATCATGTTTCAAGTAATTCAAGTCTCATGTATCATGTCTCATGTATCATGTAGTCAAGCAAGCATGTATCATGTCAAGTATCTTATTCAAGTATTAAGTTCAAGTCTTGTGTGATTACTATCTAGGTAGCACTTCATACGCCCCAAATTATATCACATGGTTGCTACAACACAACAGTTTTGTTTTAGATTTCATATGGGACCATGCAGGGTAGTGTACTCAGGTACAAGCTCCAAGTATCATGTAAACAAGCTCCAAATATCATGTAAACAAGCTCCAAACCAAAACAAGCTCCAAACCCAAAACAAGCTCCAGTGTCATGTGTGCACGTGTCATGTAAATCGTGTCAAGCTCTAAGTGTAAACAAGCTCCAAACCAAACCAGGTTCTTCCGAGTACACATTTCTGCACTATCCACTACTAGATCTGTCCCATAAAACCCGGGCTTGATTACTTTTATTATTATTGTCCAACGAGCATGAATGCGTGCAATATAGTGTCAAATAAACATGGTGTGATCAGGTATAGGTTCAGGTTATCAAATCAGCATGCATGGGTACTAAAGATTCACATATACGAGCAAAATAGCCTATGTTTATAATCAGGACAGCAAGACCAATCAGCACTAAATCAGTGATTCAAAGAGCTACAGGAATGCAAATCATGATCCGTCAAAGGATATGGAAACTAGACAACCACACGCTTCTAACGAGTATAATAAAGTCATATACTAGTTCACAACATCTCAGCTTAAAACTCATTTCAACACAGATTTCATGTACAGCCAGAAAACAGGTGAACGACTTGAAACACATAAAAACAGCATAAATACATGTCAAATAAATCCACGAAAAATCTGGGGTATACCCCTATAGATATAGACTCAAAATAATAAGTTTCATAAAATTCCAGAAGTATAGCTAAGTCATCAAAAATAAGAAGTAACACAAAATCTTAGTTTGACGAATCTGGAATTTCTCAACACTGCTGTACGAAAACAAGCATATCTCGCAATCAGTGAATCGAAATCCAATTCCGCCAAAACTGCGTGAAAATAGATAAAATTTTCCAACTTTCATATCTCACAAATAATTTTCATAACACATAAGGAAATAGGGTGAAAACTGGGTTCAACATAGAATAGCATGTAATTTACAGCAAGAGTAGAGTTTGGAAAAGGATATGAAACATCGTTCAAAAATTATCTTTAAAATACAACAAAAATCTGGGAAGTCCCTAACCTTATGATGAAACACTGAGCAAAATATTGTGGCATGATAATATGTATAACCTAGATCTTGAAAATAAATCACAAAATTCACACAAAACTGCATCTGAAAACTACTGACATGGCTGTACCAAAATTATCATATCTCATTCATACGAACTCCAAATGCAGTGAAATCAGTGAGGTTTGAAAATAGATTCAATTATCTACAATTTACTATGAAATCTCCAAGTTGAGAATCGAACCTAACATAGGTGAAAACAGCAAACAACACAGCACAGCACGCAAATTCCAGATTTCACACTTCATCTTAAACACGTCGTAACCTTCGTAATGATGAACCAAACTCAATCAAATTTGAAACACAGCCTACCAATCATCTAAATATCATTATTAAGGGTTTCTAACATGTCCACACCTAATATTTTCATATGGGCAATCAATCAAACACGTCTCATGCAATATATCACATACACGATCAAAATCGAGTTTGGGCGAAACCTAAGGCATAAACCTATCAATTCTCATGTCATAAGTCATCTATGGCCTGATTTACACAATAGAGATAAAACCCACAAATAAAAATCCAATTTTTGGCCGTCTCTAGTCTCAACTACCCTATATGTGAACTTTTTGACTTGTAACACCCTAATAAAATTATGTACAAGTTACTTGCCTCTTAATGGAGTGAAAACGATGCCAACGAGTCCAAGGAAGAAAACCCACGAGCAAAATAGCCTTCCCACGCATTTCCAAGCGAACCTACGAACCAAAAAGCTCCTACGATCGAACTCCTTGATGCACGAACCAAAGTGGAGATTACCCACTTCAAAACACAGCCAAGGGATGGTCTTGCACTGATTTGGGGATGAAGGGGATGCTGGTTGGAGATGGCCGGCCACAAAAGAAGAGGAAAAGTAGGGTTTTTGGATGTATCGGAGTTGAAGTATGGTGGATGGATGGTGTAGGTTGCAAGGGAGGCCGGTTATGGGGATGAGATGCTCGGTTTTGGGAGGGAAGTGCATAGGCCGGGAGGGAATTAGAATAGGAGAGGGGGCCAGGATTAGAGTAGGAGAGATAAAAGAGATTAGGGTTAGGGTTAAGGGAGATTAGGGTTATATATATGGACTAAATTGTGGGTTAATGGGTTGTGGGTATGAATATGAATTAATAGGTATACAAATGGGTAATGGGTATTGGATCAAATTCAAATGGGGATACAATATATAGAGAATTCTATGGCTCCTAAAAATCTCCTTAAAGGTCAAAAATCATAATTTTGGCAAATTGCCACCAAAAATCCACCACATTACCAAAATAACTAATAATAATGAACGAGGCCAAGAAAATGTAAAATAAAATTCAAAATGGCGAAAAAGAACAAAACGACGAACAATCAGCACAAGGAGGTCAAAAATGAAAGAAAAAGAATATATATTGAAAATAATCCAATATATGGTTCCGAAAAATACAAGAGATATAATAATACACAAAAACGAAAAATACACTCCATAATACATAAAATGAAAAACAGGGGTTACACAATCCATTCAAGAGTGGAGCAACTTTAAACGTGTCGTTCAAGCATCTTCAGCTCCTTCTTCGAAGCCCATTTCCAAGCTTTCGAGTTCAATAGCTGATGTGAAAGGCCTTAATGCCGATTGGTTTGATTCAGACAATCTCCTTTCTGATGAAGAAAAGGAACTTTCTAATCTTCTGAACTATTCCAAGGTACACACCTTCTCTATTAATTCTTCTAGTTCCTTTTTAATTCGACCTTATAAGTTTGCATGTTACTTTATTGTTTTTCCTAGTAGTATTTATTCTTTTGTGCAATCTTTATGCTTTTACAAAAACTTTTTCACGCTTGTTGCGAGAATGAATGCTAGTTCTATATCCCTTTACGTCTTCATCATCACTTGTCTCTGTGACATCACCCCATACTCCTTATACCACCTCACTCTTTTTGTCTTCCCTTACCTCTAGCTGCGATATTCTGAATGTGGAACCTACAATTGTAGTCCCACCTTCCATTTCCTTTTCTCATATTAATAATTCTTTTTTGCTTACTTGTCATCAAGTGGGCTCATCTTACTCTCCTTCTTCTTCGAAAAGGAAGTATTCGAAGAAAGTCTATAAGACATCGCGCATCCGTACTAATGCATGTATTCGTGCTAAGAAAGACGCATCCACCCCCATCTCTTCTAAGATTATGTAACCCCCATTTCCGTAAATACTTATTTTCCAAATATTTTCAGTATTTTTTTATAAATTTATTTTTGTGTCAAATTTGTTTTAAGATTTTCTATTTAAATATTTTCCAATCGAAAATACTATTATTATTTCGAGTAGGGCGTATTTTAAAATCTTAATTTATCGGTTAATTGTATTTCAGCCAAAATCATGTATATTATTATTAGAGTATTTTGATAAAATTGTTAAACCTGAATGTTATTTTATTGTACGGTTTTATTATCATTATGATTATAATTACTAATTATTATTTCTTGAATGCTTTAATTAAAAATTCATCAATCGAAATATTTTATTTGTATACTCGATCTGATTTTCTTGGCGAGTTCCATTTTATTTTAAATTCTTATTATTTCAATTGTGTTATTTATTTATCTAATTGGGTTGGAATTTTCGTTCATGAATTATCTTTCTCCTTTATTGAGTTATCTATATTGTGGATTTTGTTTATTTGAATTATGGGTATTTTTATTTGAATCGTGTTGATTTTGATCTATCTCCTAATTGAATCCAAATTGTACCCTATAAATGCAACGCTACTGTAACCCTAATTTCTGCACACAAATCGAAATCCTAGACGCTCTCTCTCTCTCCTCTTTCTCTCTCCCCGTTCAGAACCCAAATCCCCAATCCCTGTTCTCCTTCCCCGGCCATCTCCGGCCTCCCGGCGCTGCCCCCGCCTCCGGTGACCCCCCCCCTCGGCGTCGCCCTCCCGTCGACACTCCCCGACCTTCCGTTTCCCTACTCCGATCGACGCCAGCAACCTTCAAAACCCATCAAAATCGTTCCCATCTCCCTTTGTTCGATCGCCGACAGCCCAGAGCGCCGCTCCGCTCGCCGTCGGTGCTTCTCCCTAGCGCCGCCCAGCCCTCGACGCCGTCCGTCGCGTCGCGCTGCCACCTGGTCGCCGCCGCCGCTGGCTTTGGTCGCCGGTGTTGCTGCTGTCTCTTCATTAGTGGTTGTTGCTGTTTCTTGCTGGTGTGCTGCAGTTTCTTTGTGTGCTGTTGGGGTTTGTTTATTGGAGTGCACGTATATTGCACGTATTTTGTACGTGTTATTGGTGGGTTGAACTAGTTCGTGAGTTCATTGCTTCGGGATCCGTACCCCGTTATTGTTGGTAATCGTTTTCATCATCTAACAGGCAAGTCACCGTCCACTTGAATTGCTATTCGTTTCAAATTCAAGTTTTATTGAAAATTCTTGCAAGTAGATCTTTTTGTTATCGTATTACCCTTTGTTGTCCTTTTCGTTGGGTTTATTGTGGGTTTACACGAGCTAACCCCGATATTCTTGACATCGTGCCAATTTGACTCTAAAGTTTGGATCCTTAATGAATGCATATAGAATTGTTAATAGGCTTATTCATACGAGTCACAATACAAATAAATTATTCTAGAGACAATTGTTAGGTTGTGTGTTGTTCGATCGTTGGTGATTGATTGATGTTAGACTTGTATGTTTGTGTGATCTAGATTTTATTTATCATGTTTGGACACCTATCATACTAGTTACACAAATTATTGACTATAGAATCGAAACCCTTCATGTTTGAACAGTAAAAAGGTTGATCAAATGATAGAATTTTGCTATGAAAAATTCCAGATTGATGTTTAACATGTTTAGGAGTCTAGATTATATTTTTACTGATTTTAATACCGAGTTTTTGCTGATTCAACAATTAAAATAACAAGATGTCACTTTTTTGCCTGAGCATAAGACCTGAAAAGAAATATGTGTTTGACCTAACTAACGTTGTCAGAATGTAAATTTTAAGTATGCGTTGGAACCGTATGGAAGTCTAGTTTCCAGATTTTCTGACGGATTCAACTTTCGATTCTTAAGTCAGCGGGAAACTGCACTTTTGTACAGACTGCGCGTGCTGTCCAGAATTTTAGATCACTCTTTTTAATGAATTAATAATTCCTATGTTGTATTATTGCATGATTTAATGAATGTATGTTGCATTGTATGTTCCCAATGAGTTATTGTCACTAATGTAACCGTCCTATCCATGTTATCAACCGATTGTTTCCTTGTTGATGCTATTGTTTACCCCTTGTCCCTTAATTGCATATTGTAATTGTTGCATTGATAAATAATTAACAAGCCGGGGTTTAAGGGTTGACTTTTAGTGGTGGACAATATAGAGACTGTACTTGGAGGAGGGGCCCGTGTTTCCCTAAATAATGTTCCGGCTATTGTTTTATCGATGATTGTGGTTATGGCCGTAACCCAATCTATCGTGTATTGTATCGTTGCCGATGACCGTACCGTACACCGAAAGGTGAATAATGTTTAATGTTGAAGAGTACATGAACTATAGAGCCCACTACGAAGTCTAAATCGAAATTGTTTGTATGTAGCAACCATGTAGTAAAAGGATGGATGCATGAAGTGCTACATTAGTTAGGATTTAAAATGATTAATAGACTTAAAGATCACACTAAACCGAGACACTGCATGTTGTTCCTATTGATATCGAATATTGGCTAAGTGTTACCGTTATTGTCCATTGATTATTATTAATGATATTGCACCATTGTTTATAGCCAATTGCATCGAATATCATGATTTTTGTCCCATTTTATTGAATCCTATTGATCCATTGTTTCATTGTTATACCGTTATCCTATTGTTCTCTGCTTTCTCTACTTGCTGTCCATGACTTGCTCTAAGGACAATTATTTTTCTCTTTTTAGATGAAGAATTTACAGGTAATGAAGGAGATTTGCCTGCTGGAGTTGGAGAACAAACATTTTGAAGATTTCTGCTTTTAAATTGTTTATCGCTTTAAATGACTTAATGTACTGAGACTTGTATTTATTTTTGGATTGGGATTAGTATTGTTTTGGGCTATGTCCCGGATTTTATTATTGTTTCCAGATGTTGGATTATTATTATTGTATTTGGATATTATATTGTTTTATTCCAAGTATTTTGTTCATGAGATCATTATTATTGCCTGCGCAATTGTTCTGTATTGTTTATGTTGTTGAGTTAATCGATTAAACAGCTTATGGGTGACGTTAGTCATTCGCTGGGCTTTTGTCATGTGCTCGTATTCCGTATTTTTGGGAAGCGGGGCGTGACAGATTACCTTAGCAACTTAAATCCGTAATGTAGAAGTTCCTCCCATCCCAGAGGATCCTAATCCGCATACTCCTTTGGGTTCCATCTACCAAGTTCAATTAGACTATCTTTCTAATCAGGATATTCTTGACCTTGCGTCGAATATGGGGTTTCTTGTCAACCCTTCTTCCTCGATGGTTAACGCCATTAGAGAATTGGAAATTTCCCAACCTGATAAGAGAAATAAGTAGTTATGATTAACGTTTCTTGGAATATCCGTGGTGTTGGCAGCACTCTAAAAAAAGAAGCCATTTTTTACCTTATTTCTTCTCTTCACAGTGACCCCATCTCCATTCAGGAATCCAAACTTAATGTTATATCCCCTTCCATTTCTAGATCCCTAGGTGGTAAGATCCCAGTGAATTAGTCTTGGTGCGCTTACCGCACGTGGAGGTATTCTTTTCGGCTTTAAAGCCTTTTTTTCAACCTCATCTCTGTCCTCCGAATGAAATTCTTTCTTGTGGTCACCCTTAATTGGCTAGAATTCAACTGCCAACTCACTGTAGTTTTTTTTTACGGACCATCTGCTGCTGATCTTCGCCCTCAATTTTGGGATGAATTCAATTCTTTCGCAGGCAGAGTGAACAGATTGTGGCTATTCTGTGGTGGTTTTAATCTTACTAGATATAGCTTTGAAAGGATAAAGAATGCATCTAGAATAGGAGATTCCCTCATCTTTAATGATTGCATTTTCCACCTTGATCTTATCGAATTGTCGATTAACGATAGATTCTTTGGTTGGTTGAATAAAAGCCTCATCCCTTCTATGGCTAAATTTGACCGGTTATTGGTATCTCAAGACTGGATATCTACTTTTCACAACTGTTTTGTGCAAGCTCTATCTAATTCAAGCTCGGATCACGTTCCTGTTTGTCTTCATTCCAATTTCAACTTTGCCAAACCTCATAACTTTCGGTTTGAAAAATCCTGGTTGGAAGATCAGATTTTGCTATATACGTTCACTAATTATTTTTGTCTATAGTGGCTCCCACGGTCTGGCTAATATTCTTCTAAAACTCCACTCCGTGAAACACGGTTGTAAAATTTGGAGAAAAGAAGGATTTGGTAATTCCATTGCCCTTAAAAAATATTTCCTCTCGACTATTCGTTCCATTGATTAACTCAAAGAGTTGGGTCCCATATCCGAGGTCAATCGTAGAAAGAGAATCGATTATAAGAACAACTACAGTTCCCTTCTTCACCTTGACCATATTAAATGGGCTCAGAGATTCAAGATCAAATGGATTAAAGAAGGTGATGCTAATACTTCTTTCTTTCATAGCTTTGCACCCCATAGGCAAAGAGTTAATCTAATTTCCTCCATTGTCAAGAATGACGTAGAATTATGTTCCTTCATCGATTTTCATTCGTCCTTTCTCTCTTTTTTACAAAAATCTCATGGGCGCCACTTCTCATCATAATATTCACCTCAACTAGAATGCCCTATATGGAGGAGATAACCATGATATATCTTCTCTTGAATTACCGTTCACTATAGAAGAGATCAATCTGTCTGTGTTTTCCATGCGCAGTGACTCATCTCCTGGGCTGGATGGGTTCCCCAGTTTTTTCTTCTAAAACTTTTGGGCCCTGCTTAAAGATATGACATGTTTGCTATGTTCTCGAATATGTTCCAAGGTCAATTCTCCTTTGATACAATTAATTATGCTTATATATTGCTAATTCCAAAAATTTTAGGGGCTAATAAGGTCATAACTTTTAGACCAATGAGCCTTCTTAACTCTCTCTTTAAAATTATTATGAAAGTTCTCTCGAATAAATTGAGCGCGGTCATCTCCCCTCTGATTGATCAAGCCCAATCGGGCTTTGTCCGAAATCATTTTATTTTAAATAGTGTCGCTTGTGCCCAAGAAATCATCTCTGATTGTCACAAATCTAGATCTGAAGGTATTCTGCTAAACAATGATTTTGAAAAGGCTTATGATAAAGTAGAATGTGAGTTTCTCTTTGATATTCTTATTCATCGAGGGTTCGGCCTTCGATGGATATCTTGGATCAAATCTAGACTCTTTGCTGGCACTTCATCTATTATAATTAACGGAGTGGAAGGAAAGAAATTTAAGTGTAAGTGGGGCCTTAGGCAAGGCGACCCAATCTCTTCACTTTTATTTTCTCTTGTAGCTGATGTAATCTGCAAGATGCTTCAGAAAGCATGGGAAGCGATCTCATTGCTGGTTTAGGGGGCTTTCAAGGATTTAAGGGTGTGCTCGATCCCCAATATGCTGATGATACCATCCTCTTCGCTAAACCCAAAGGGCCTACTCTTCGTAACCTTAAACTCTTCCTCCATCTTTTTGAAAAAGCGTTTGGTCTATTGTAACTTCAATAAAACATCTGTTTTATGGCTTGGGGTTTCTAACAGTCACCAAGTTGAGATAACCAACTTTTTTATTGTGCCTTAGCTTCTTTTCCTATTTCCTATTTAGGAATTCTGTTATGTTGGGGCAAGTTACAAAAAGATGATTGGCTCCCTATGATTGAAAAAATTGAAGCTAGACTCAATGCTTGGTCCGAACACCATATGCCGCGTGGTGGTAGATTGGTTCTTGTCAACTCCATTCTTTCTTCTATCCTCTTATATATGATGTCCTTTTTTTATGTTCCCTCTTGAGCTATCAAGAGAATTGATAAGACCAGGAGGAATTTTTTTTTGGCCTGGCTCCTCAGTCTTATCAATTTCTAAACACTTCTGTAACTGGAGGAAACTATGCAAATCCAAAAAAGAGGGGGGCTCTTGGTAACCCTGATCTAAGGCACCAAAATTTAGCACTCCTCGGAAGTGGCTCTGGAAGGTGCTTAAACAAGATGATCTGCCTTGGATTTGTCTGGTTAAAAACAAATACCACCCAAAGTTTTGGATATGCATTCTAAACTGGCTACTCAAGCCTCCCTATTTTGAAAAGGAGTGTGGAAGGTGGTCGAACCTTTTAAATGCGATTTAAAAAAGTTTTGTGGTAATGGGTACATGTTACATTTTGGACCGACTTCCAGGTCGACAATAACAAAATTGCTTCCCTTTTCCCCGGTTTATATCACCTTGCTTCCAACCCTAGTGCTACGGTTGCCTCTTATCTATCGATCCATAACAATCTGAGAGAATGAAACATCCCTCTGTAGATTCTTTCGTCGGCTCTAAACTACCAATACATTCAACTACTTGTGCTTCTTAGTTCTTACCAATGGAACTCTAGAGATGATATTTAGTGGCGATGGTTGAATACAGAAATCTTCACTGTTAAATCTTTCTATCGTTTTCTCAATTCTAGTGGAGTTATTTCCCCAGTCTGTAAGCATTTTTGGAATAACATTGCCCCTTTAATAGCTAGAATTCTCACATGGTTTGTGATTCATAACAAATTGCTGACTGTGGAGAATCTCAATAAGAAAAATTTTGCTTTGGATCAAAACTGTGTTTTATGCAGGAATCATTTAGAGAACACTAGGCACTTATTCATTCACTGCCCGTTCATTCAACCGTTATGATTTATTTGCAAATGGCATGGTATGTTAAAGGGAAGCCAAGTTCCGTTGCTTCTTGGTGGAGCAATTAGAGATCCCATCGTGTTGGTAGCTCCTTTAGGTCCTCTTGGGACCTCTCTATGAAAGGTCTTATTTGAATCATATGGAAAGATAGGAATGCTAGAATTTTCATTAATATTGCTTGCTCTATCAACTTTTTACTTGAAGATCTTCTTTTCTTCATTAACTTATGGTCGAACATTCTTCCTAGTGACAAACTAGCTAAACTTCGGTCAGCGAACGTGAATGTTGTTGTGACTTCTCTTATTCAACAAGGTATTCATTCATCTACTTGATGTGATTTATTATGTACTTATTAGTCTCTTATCTATGCAGAGTTAACTGACACTCAGGTTGGAAGTCCCAGCAGGCATTCTCTTGCTCTTTGTATTTTTTTGTCTTTGGGTTCTGTTCTGGCCGTTGATGTTGTGGTATGTTGGTTCCTTTCCCTGCCTAGGGTTTCCTATTTATCGATAATTGGATGTAGTGTTGCTTATGGCTCGTCAGATGGCAGTTTTTTTGGTTGTGGTGTACTGCTCGACGAAGTGGTAGTAGCTAGCTCTTTTTGTTGGGGGTTATGTTTCCCTCTTGTAATTATGTTGTTATGTTGTGGTTGGTTATCTCTTCCTCTTCCTTATTGTCATTTTGTTAGACTATGCTGGTGGTCTTTCTCTGTTTCAGTGATATGTGCTATGTTGCATTTGCCGAAACTGCTTTATGTTTCTAATGTTGAATGTACTGCTTCTCATATACATGAGAAAAGTGAGCCTCATATTTGTATGAGAAAATTTTCTTATACAAAGTGAGGTGTCAAAATAAGAACCCTTAGATTATAAGTTTGAGCAAATGATTCATTTGCAAATTGCAGTAGAGAATCTTAACAACCAAGATGAACCAAGATGTTATTTAACAAACCTATAATCTAAGGGTTCTTGTTTTGACACATTTCTTTAAGCAAATTTTCTCATACAAATATGGGGCACTCTCTTTCTCTCTCTCTCTATATATATATACATATATAATAGTCGGCTGGGACTCTGTTCAAGTCCTATATATATATATATATATATATATATATATAAAACACAAAGAAAGCTATCAAGTGGCTCTCCTTCAATTCCCTCAAAATTAAAGGCTCAGATCTAACCTCACAAAACTCATTCCCCCCCCCCCCTCCCCCAAAAGTTTCCCCCCAAAACTCAAATTCAAATTTTCCCACCCAAAACAACTCCTTTATTTATTTAATTATCTCTCTCTCTCTCTTTCCTATTCAAACAATTAAGAAAATAAAAATTTAAATTTTTTTTTAAAAAATTAAAAATTAAAAACTAAAAAACTAAAAAATTTAAAAATTTAAAAACTTTTAAAATAATTCAAAAAATCAAAAAAATCAAAAACTTATAAAATTTTTTTAAAAAAATTCAAAAAATAAATATTGAAAATTTGAAAATTTGAAAATTTTGAAATCTCAAAGCAAATCCAAATCCAATGTCGAACTCCAATCAAGAGGTCGTCGCCGATATCTGATCTGCTGCTGATTCCGTATCGGTGACTCCCCTCCACCAAATCGAGCGCGAATAAACGACTCCGTATCGACGTCTCCCCTCCACCGAATCGAGAGCCTCACGACTCGAATTTCATCTCATTAACCGAATTCTCATTCTAATTTTAATTTTGTGTGTGCAGGGGATTACTCAGTTTTTTGCTGACTCGAATTTTTTGTGTGCATGGAATCTAAGTTCAGAGATGTATGATTGTTTTATTTTTGGGTTTAAAATTTTTTAATTTAGTGATTTATTTGATGAGTTTTTTATTAGTTTTGATTTAAGGTGTACACAAGTTAGAGGAATTATTTGGTGGCCTCAATTTGGGCCTCCAAACCATAACAGGACAGGTAAGCTGACCAACAAGCTAAAATAACTTGGAAAATATGCAACATTAATTTTTTTTACTACAAGAGAAAATACTGTCGTGAAGTGTTCCCTTCACTGGTTATTAGAAACCATAGATAATATAACATATAAGAACTTTTAGTGTATGTTTGGATATATAGGATTGAGATGACTGGAGTTTACCAGTGAATGGTGCAAACTCTCCACTCAAGAAAGATAGCTAAATTAAATTTGTTATTTATCCATTTTGATTTTTGTTTATAAAGGTGCAATGGGGAGACAAAGTAGAGATAAAAGAAATGATTAGCTTGGATTAAAGTTTTGAGAACTTCATGTATTTTATTTTGGTTGAAATAATAATAAGAGGTATTTTAATTGCAAACTGAGTCTCAGACAAACAAATATTTATATTATTAGTATTGTAGATACCTTCACATCTGCACTTGCGTTACCATTGTATTTAGACATGCTCATAGTGGTTATGGGATTAGAGTAAGCTTTATAAAACCTATATGATAATGTCCTTGCATAACGATTACAAGTATCTAAAAGTGATACTGAAGTTAAAAAAAACTCTATGCAGTGTTTCTAACAAACTATATGCATTCCAGGTAAGTTTAAGCTAATGATTAAGAAGGCGATGGTTGAGCTTAAAGGTAGATATACTGTTTCCTCATATAATATGTTTGCTACTTCAATTAATTTGCTGGACCTCTAAAACTATTTTATATAATCAAACTAAGGGCACCGTTCCGAAGACATTCCTACGGGCAAACCTAGTACACACACACACACACACACACACACACACACACACACACACACACACACATATATATAAGATGTAGAAACATGTTTTTTTTTTTAATTACTATGCCTTATTTCAAAAACTTTGTGCGCTAAAAATTAGTTTGAAAAACTCCCTAAACTATCTAATCACTAGACTATATTGTTATTGATATGTTGTTAGTAGATAGTTATGTTCACTAAATGGTTCAATATCTTTGTTTTAACTACAAATATTGGACTCCTCCCTCTCTCTCACACACACCATTTCTCCTCCATGTTACACCAAGTTTGACGCTATAGACATCTCTAAGTAGATCGAACCACGTATTAGGCACAACAGTCCCTCTATAACTCACAAAATTACATAGTTTGCACAAAGTACAAACCTATTTGGTTTCGACATAATACTAAAGGGAATTTCGCTTAACCATACAGTACTTTTGCTCAGTTGGCACTTTACCTACTGTACTATTTTTTGGGCACTTAACCCTACAGTTGTTAACTCCTTTAGGAGTTGGCATATTCTGTCTGTTTTGAGGAGTTTTTGCCATGTGCCGCTATATGTAATTTCCAATGATTAAGTTGTTGTTGTTATTATTATTATTATTATTATTATTATTATTATATTTTTATTTTTATTTTATTTTATTTTATTTTTATTTTTATTTTTAATTGTTAGGATAAAATTAATTAAGAAGTACATTAATTTGATGGAGAATGAGTGGGTGGTGGTGGTTGGTTGGATTTGGAGGTGAGGTGGTGATTTTGAGGGAGGAGGAGGTGGTGGTGGGGGTTGGTCGGATTTGAGGGAGGAGAAGGAGGTGGTGGTGGTGGTGGTGGTGGTGGTTGGTCAGAGGTGGGAGGGAATTGAGGGATTTGAGATAGGAGAAGGAGGGGGTGGGGGAGGTGAGGGATTCAAGGGAGGAGGTGGTGGTGGTGGTTGGTGGTGGTAGTGGTGGATCAACGAGTGGGTTAACAATGTGTTTTTTATAATAGTGAATACTTAATTAAATATTAACAATTAATCATGAGATTAAAATAATGAAGACAAACAAAGGAGAAAAAGAAGAAGGTGATAATGTACATGATTATTTAGTAATCAATTTGAACCAACAAGGGTATTTTAGCCATTCCATATCAAAATTAACTGTGTCAGTTACAGTGCAAAAAAAAGATCAAATTGTAGGGTTAACTGGCAAATTTTTTTCAGTAGGGTTAAGTAAAATTTTCCCTAATACTAATTTAATATAGGTCAATGGACAGAAGTTTTGGATTTTCTGTCTTCCCACGGCCCACGTTAGAGATTTTGCACAATTAGTTTGATCCCACCAATTCGCATGTCTCAGTGACATCGGCAAAAGTAATTGTGTATCGCAATAAATAGAAATTTTTTTGAGAAGATGACGAGGACAAAAGACTTTAGACTCTCTCTCTCTCTCTCTCTCTCTTATATTACAATGGATATCTCCATAATTAGATAAATCTGTTCATGAGCTTTCTTCATTACATCTATCAACTTTCTTAGTTTTGACTATTGATGTGGGTAAAAATCACAGCCAATTAGGACCGTGCGATCTCCGTACGAATCTTGGATATCCTAAAGCGCAAAACATTCCTTTTAACGATGAATACAAGCCCACAACACGAATATAAGCCGTCCACAGACCCACCACACAAATTGTAGCCCAATTAGAGGAGACTGACCAGCCATTTATGGTTGGCAATCAAATTCCCTAAAATCAGGGAGATAATTAACCATTCATATCCTTATTCAAAGGGATTGTTTCAAATCATTTAAGAAATCATTCCCTAACTGCTCCTCCCGAGGCCTATAAACACATATCCCTCTCCTCAGTTACAGGTAATCAATATTTTTGCCCACTAAACAAAGTTCTTCACTTCTGGTGACGACCACGCTCTGAACGTCAACAGGATCCAGCCTCCAGTACCTCTCATCCTGTCGGCCGAAGGGCCAAGGGCCTAGTAGGGTCAGACCTCCGAGACTTCATTAATAACCAGCAGAAGGAGGAGGACCTGCATCACCGCATCTAGTTTAACTGCTCCCGAAATGGAGACGCCTGTTCAGAACGCTAATGGAGCCGCTGCAGTCACTCCCCCCAAGGGCAGGAGAAAAAGCAGAGCATCTCTCCCGTGGATCGGTGATCCCCAAAGGGCGACTGGGAAGAGGGAGGCCATGTAACCAGAGCCAAGTTCCAGGACTTCTGTAACGAGATCGTGTAAGCTCTTCAAGGGGGTCCCAGGAACGACCACCACTTGGATAACCCACACATGAGTCCGATATACAATGAGGAGCCCTACGGGTCCACCCGATCCAAGGGACGTGAAGATGCGATCATAAAGCATCTTTAGAAAATGAAGGACCGACTCACCCAAATAGAGGAAGAAGGAAGGCAATCAAACAGGGGATACCGCCTAGTTCGACCTAGTTCGACCCCCATTTGCCTTTTTCATTCTTGAAACCCCTGTCCTGAGAGGTTTTAAGCCTCAAGCATTCGAGACCTATAATGGCGACTACGACCCAGCTGATCACATTGAAAGTTTCAAGACTGTCATCATGATTCACAGCACGTTCAATGCACTCCTCTGCAGAACATTCCCCGCCACATTGCGAGGTTCCGCAAGGGAGTGGTAGTCTCAGTTCGCCCCCGGCTCCATCCACTCCTTCGACCAACTGGAGGAAAGCTTCCTCACGAACTTCGTAACCAGCTGCAACACTAAGAAAATGAGTGCCTCCCTACTGGATTTGAAGCAGAAAGACGGAGAGTCATTCCGAGACTTCGTCCAAAAGTTTATAGCCGAGGCCAGGTCCATCCCCTCCCTTCATGCCAGGGTCACAGAAACAGTCTTTAGACACAACGTCTGACATGACCTCTAGAAGTCCTCTCTAGCTAAGCTCCCTCGAACTTTTCTGACCTCCTCCTCTAAAGCGAGAAGTATATCCGGGCCAAGGAGGCCCTACATCCTGGGTGACATAAGGAATCCCCATTGATGAGTGAAATTTATACATGAATTTATTACTCTTTTTACGCATTAAAGTTGCAAGTTCCCGTTTATTTCTTTAAAATTTATCTTATTTCAACTTAATTTTATTTATTTGTTTATTTTTGTAGGAATGAGAACGATAAGTATAAATGAGAGCGTTATTGGTGAAATCAAGGAAGAGTGCAATTATAAAGATTTTTAAAAAATTCAAATTGATTCTATGTGAAGATTTCTGGAAGATTTAAGCACTCAACTGCACGTATTTACAAATTGGCCCTTTGAAGAATCAACATAAAAAGAAAATATTATGGTCAACTGGGGGGGTGGAATAAAATTTTGAAAACTATAAAAAAAAAACAGTACGAATGAGATAAGGATTGAATGAAAATAGTTAATTGATTAATTAGTTTAAAATTTCAATAGATTAATTTTAATCTATATATTTTAACTAATTAATTAATTAACTAATCCTAATCATTATCTAACTAACTTTTTTTAAATCAACCCCTAACCCAATATAAAGAGAGGCTCTGACTTGCACAGGAAGGAGTGCTGGGAGAAGGGATAAGTGAGCAGCATGGAGGCTAAGGAAGAAAAAAGACAAAAAAAACCCAAAGGGGTGGACTGAAACCAAGACAGGGAAAGGAGGGATTGCGGCTGCACTGAAGAAGAAAAAGAAAAAAGAAGAAGAGAAAAGAAACCAGAGGGGCACGAGATTTGAGGCACTAGAAAAGATGAAGAAGAAGAAGAAAAAGAAGAAAATAAAAAGGAGAAAAGTGCGGCTCTGATCCCGAGGAGAAGAGTGCGGCTTTGACTTGCGGCTTCAATTTTGGCTCAAACAACAAAAAGAGTTTTTATTATTCTCTTCTAATATTTTATTATTATGCAATCCAAAAATATGTTCGCTAGTTGCAAAATCATCATGAACTAAATTTATTTTTCTAAGGATTCGATATAGCATAGTTTTGAGAACACAATTCTAATTTCATGTTATTTGATTCGTCTATTTTTTCATGGTTGTGTGTTTAATGCATACAAATATTTGACCAACAATTGTTTGATTTCTTGAATCATGGGGAGACCGAGAGATAAACTTGTGATTGAGAATTATAGAATTAGACACTGTTGATTGAGTGAAATTAGAGATGATTTACCGCAATTAATGTAACTATAAAGAAATCTATAGAACTTATTGAGTCTTTAATTAATTAAGTTTGCATAGAGATATAATTAATTGTTAGTTGGAGATATTTTTTGTGTTGTTTGAGAGAAAACATTGAATAATTAGGAGAACACATTGAATTATGAATTATGTGAGATTAACTAGGAGAAATCAAAAGCCGTAGAACTAGTTTTGCTATTAACAAACCAGAAAATTTCAGATTTCATTCTTTTTAATTAGTTTAGTTCTTTCATTTAGTTAAATTTAGTTTAGTTGCTATTTTTATTTAAATTTAATTTTCCAAATAGTAGTTAATATAGTAAATTTCGATACTCAATAAAAAAATTAGTCCTTGTGGGTTCCATCAAGTTGTTGTGATTTTGTACACTTGCAAATTATCCATCAAGTTTTTGGTCTCGTTGCTAGGAACTAATTAATCTTTTATTGATAATGATAATTGCTAGATTGTTACTAATTTGGAATTTTCTTCTTCTTCTTATTATTATTATTATTATTATTATTTCTGTTATTTAATAGATATATTTTAGGACATAAAAGTATATTACCATGGCGAACGAGAGTAATGAAGAAGAAAATAATGCTTTGAGAGACTATGATATGCCCTCGGTTAATGGAGCAACATCAATCATAAAGAGGCTGCCTATACAAGCTAACAATTTTGAGTTAAAACCGGCGAAAATTCAAATGATTCAACAGATTGTTCGGTTTGGTGGACTGTCACACAAGAATACTAATGTTCACATTACAAACTTTTTAAAAAATCAAGACATTTTTAAGCACAATGGAGTATTAGATGATGCAATCCAATTGGGACTCTTTTCTTTTTCACTAAGAGATATGGCGAAGACTTGGCAAAATTCTCTACCACCGGGTTTTATTACTGCTTAGAAGAGACTTGCACAATAATTTCTGGCTAAGTATTTTCCGTCGGCAAAAACAACAAAGTTAAGGAATGATATTACCACATTTACTCAATTTGAGAATGAATCTTTGTATGATGCGTGGAAAATGTATAACGATTTATTGAGAAAGTGTCATCATCATGAACTACCAAAATGGATGCAAGTCCAAATATTTTATAATGGTTTGGGAGTTACAAATCGATCTATGGTAGATGCAACACCTGGAGGAGCTCTTATGAGCAAAACTCATGAAGCGGCCTCTGAGATTTTAGAGGAAATGGCGTCTAACAATTATCAATGGTCTTCAGAGAGAACAATACCTAGAAAAGCAACTGGTGTGTTTGAGCTTGATCCAATTACCACATTGGCTACAAAAATTAATATTTTCTCAAAATAAATAGGTAATATGAATGTTAATGTTATTCAAACTAATATTATTTGTGATCATTGTGCAGAAAATCACTCAAGTATTGATTGCCAAGTGAAAAATTCTTTTGCTCAACCACATTCCTACCAAGCAAATCACGTGTCCAACTTCCAACATCAAAATAATTCTTATTCGAACACATATAATCCAGGATGGAGAAACCACCACAATTTTTCTTGGAACAACAATAAAGAAACAATTAGACCACCTCAAAAATTTTCACAGCAAGAAAAGAAGCCGACACTTGAAGGATGTTCATGCAATACATGCAGAAGACAGATTTGGCGATATAAATAATACGGCTTCAATTAACAACCTTGAGGCTCAAATTGGTCAGCTTTCAAATATTTTTATGAAAAGAACATCGGGAACCTTACCCAGTTACACCGTTATAAATCCCAGAGAGCATGTCAAAGCAATATCATTGAGAAGTGGAAGAACAATTGAGCAGCCACAAGCACAAACTGCTGAACAAAATGTGGTTGAAAAGCAAGATGAGTACGAGCCAATTTTGGAGGAACAAACGCAGCAGGTGGCCAACCACCATATTGGGAATTCTAAGAAGATTAAAAGAGCTAGACAAGTTTATTTTTCCAGCTGATTTCATAGTGCTTAACATGGAGGTTGATGAACAAATTTCGTTGATTTTGGGGCAACCTTTTCTAGCTACGGGAAGAGCTTTGATTGATGTCCAATAAGGAAAACTTATTTTAAGGGTTGAGGATGTGCAAGTGACATTTGATGTCTTTAAATCCATGGAGTTTCCTGTCGAAGTTTACTCATGTTTTCAAGTTAGTGAAATTGATTTAATTTTGGGCAAGACACATAGGGCTGGAGTTGAAAAGATATCGATAGAAGTGTGTCTAACAAGTTCAGCAACTCTTGAATCTGAGAAAGAAAATGTTTTGGAATATGTTCATTATTTGGAAGCTTTTGCACTATCTATTCATCTTTCTTCTCAGCTGAAATTCAAAGCGGTGGGGATATCAAATAAACCATCTTCAAGAAAGAAACGACTCAAAATCGAGCTTAAACCACTGCCATCTAGTTTGTGGGATGTACAAAGAAAATCTATTCCACACATAAGGGAATTAGAGGTTCTTATGTTGTTGGATCTTGGCATCACATAACTATCTTAGCCACCACGTTCGGCTGAAGAATTAAAACTTGGCACTTCTTGGGAGGCAACCCATGTTTTTTCTTCCTTTCTTTAGAATTATTTTTGTTTAGTTTATTTCAATTTTTAATTTTATTTTATAGAATTGCATAAGTTTGGGGGTTTCCGAGCGGAGTTGTTTTCTAGACCTACTTTGATGGATGTTTATGGGCAGGATGGATTCCGAATCTGGAAAAATGTTTCAAATAGCGATCGAATGAAATTATCTTAGCTTTCCAACCCAAAAATAATCAAGGAATTTGAACATCTACAACTCTAGATATCACCAAAATAATGAACGTCACTCATCCAGAATTTCAACATGAATCAGGGGAGCAATTCTGAACGTTTCTCATTATTTTTCTTTTTCTTTTTCTTTTCCATTGATGACAATGTGATATTTAAGTTTGGGAGAAGGGGTATAATTTTTATTATATATATTTGAAAAGAAAAAAAATGGACTTAAATTAGGCTTACCATTACACTTTTGGGTTCTTTATTGTGCTAAAGCATTACAATTGTTTTTAGAATAGACAATATCTTATAAAGCAAGATTAAGCATGCTTATTTTATTTAGGATTATTGAAATTTAAAATTTCTTGCAAAATTGTGAGTCATGTGATTATACATAAAAGATGAATGTGATGATTTTCTTGTGATTATCCCCTTTGATCTAGTCCTAAACAGAGTTTCTGTAAATAGAGTGATAATGATTAAATAATTGAATAAATAAAGGTTTATCTACTCCAATGTTTTGAGTTTCTTAGTAACTAGGGGTATTCATCACCAATGTGTACTTTTACGTCAAACGACAACTTGAAATATGAGTATGCAAAAGCACTATAAGTGTGTGACTTGTTGTGTAACTGGGTGAATCCATCACAAATGTTTGCATTCGCGTCAAAAAGCAAGTGACAACTTAGAGAGAGACCAAAAAAAAAACCCTCTAATTTGCTACTCGGTTTGTAGGTGAGAATGGGTGATCACAGATTGAATTGTTGCATGATTTAGTTGTGTTAATTGCATGACAAATATGAATCAGATGAGAATTATGTATTATGTGTAAATAGTTGCACTAGAGAAAGTGAGTATGCTTACTTTATTTTCATAATTGCTATTTTTTGTTTTTTAAGTTGAAATTTTGATGCTTATATGATAAGACCTTTTGGTGTGACGAGTTGAGCATAATTATGATTACTATCCCTTTATTCATGGTTTTACTTTTTGCATGAGGACAAGCAAAATCTTAAGTTTTGGGGTATTTGATGAGTGAAATTTATACATGGATTTATTACTTTATTTACGCACTAAAGTTGCGAGTTCTCATTTATTTCTTTAAAATTTAACATATTTCTACTTAATTTTGTTTGTTTTTGAAGGAATATTTCTACATATTTATACATGGATTTATTACTCTATTTGTTTGTTTTTGAAGGAATGAGAACGATAAGTACAAAATGAAAGTGTTAGCAGTGAAATCAAGGAAGAGTGCAAGGATAAAGATTTCAAAAAATTTAAATGTATTCTATGTGAAGATTTCTGGAAGATTTAAGCACTCAACTGCATATGTTTACATTTTTTTCCTTTGAAGAATCAACATAAAATATTATGGTCAACTGGGAGGGTTTGAATGAAATTTTGTAAACTAATTTTTTTTAATAAAAAAATAGTACGGGTGAGATAGGAATTGAATGATAATAGTTAATTGGTTAATTAGTTTAATACTTTAATAGATTAATCTTAATTTATACATTAGAATTAATTAATTAATTAATTAATTAATCCTAATTATTACCTAACTAAACTTATTTAAATCAACCCCTAACCCTATATAAAGAGAGGCTCTGACTTGCACAGGAAGGAAGGCTGGAAGAAGGGGTAGGTGAGTGGCGTGGAGGCCAAGATAAAAAACAAAACAAAACAAAAGGTGGGGCACAGAAACCAAGACAGTGAAAGGAGGGATTGTGGCTGCACTGAAGAAGAAAAAGAAAAGAGAAGAAGAGAAAAGAAACCACAGGAGCATGGGATTCGAGGTGCCTAAAAAGAAGAAGAAAAAGAAAATAAAAAGGCGAAGAGTGTGACTCTGACTTGCCGCTTTGATTTCGGTTCAAACAACAAAAAGAGTTTTTCTTCTTCTCTTCTAATTTTTTATTATTATGCAATCCAAAAACATGTTTGTTAGTTGCAAAATCATCATGAACTAAATTTATTTTTCTAGGACTTCGATGTAGCCTAGTTTTGATAACACAATTCTAATTTCATATTATTTGATTTGTCCATTTTTTCATGGTTGTGTGTTTAATGCTTACAAATGTTTGACCAACAATTGTTAGATTTATTGAATCATGGGGAGACCGAGAGGTAACTTGTGATTTAAAATTATGGAATTAAATACCATTGATTGAGCAAAATTGGAGATGATTTACCGCGATTAATGTGACTATAAAGAAATCCATAGAACTTAATGAGTCTTCAATTAATTAACTAATTTACACGTGTGATGCACGTCTTAATAAATATGTATTTTTAAATGTAAAAGTCCTGACGTTGTATGGCTTCTAACCTTAGGCTTATTTATATTAGTTATGTACGGGCGATGCACAGGGTTGTTTGGTCACAATGTTAGGGTTTGTTTGGTTACAACCCCCTACTCTCCCATTTAAATAGTAAAGATTTGCATAGAGATATGATGAATTGTTAGTTGGGGATATTTTTGGTGTTGTTCGAGAGAAAACATTGAATAATAGGGAATTTTGGTCTACAACTTGGAAAAGTAGAATTTTTTGTTACATGAAATTATGAATTGTGTGGGATTAACTAGGTGAAATCAAAAGCCCTAGAACAAGTTTTGCTATTACAAACCACAAAATTTAAGATTTCATTCTTTTTAATTAGTTTTCCTTTAGTTTAATTTAGTTTAGTTTCTATTTTTATTAAAATTTCGATTTTCCACCCGCCGAAGGGGGGGAAAAGGATGATTGATAGTGCCAAGGCCCCCAAGAAGTCTCTGAAGGATGCCTCTGTCTGAGGCGTCCTCCTCCCGCGCCTCGGTTCGAAAAATTCATCCCGCTCAACGTAAGTATCTCCGCAATACTTATGGAAGTGGAGGAAGATGAGCTAATCTGACACCCCCACGGATGAATACCCCCAGCAAGAAAATGGATAAAAGATTTTGGTGTTGTTTCCACCCAGACAATGGCCATGAAACCAACGACTGCTGGTCTCTGAAGGACGAGATCGAAGCCCTCATCAGGAGGGGTACCTGTACAAATTTACTCGGAAGGACCAAATAAGCTGTAACCCACTGTATCAGTTGTACATATTTTATTACGTGAATTTTTGTACTCCAATTTTTAGATCAATTTTATTTTTCTTCTTTTTGTACTCTTTATCTAGAGCCAGAATATTTTTCTGATCAATTCTATAATTTTGAGATTTTTTTTATCAGAGTTTAAATACAAATTCTAACCCTGATTAATCCTAATCCAAATCCTAATTATAATTCTTATTCCAACAGCTAACCTAACTCTTCTATCCTACATCTTATTTTCTTCCTCACTACGCTTCTTTTTCTCCCTCCCTATAATCTCTACTTTTCCACTTCTGCATACGACCAATCTCTCTCTCATTTTTTTTCCTACTCCAACATATTTCCTTGACTTCTCCTCCTTGTTCTTATTTTCTAACCTAATCTCCACTAACCCCTCTCATTTTCCACACCTAACACTATACTACCTAAATCATAATACACATGCATACACTTGCATGCATATATATATATATATATATATATACATATACACCATGCATGCATTGAGCATTTTGTCTCTCTCCCTTTCTTTCTATATATATACACATGCACATAACACATAAACTCGTCATCTCTACGTCTCCCTTCTCTTCTTTTCCTCTGTCTTCTTCAAACCCGAGAACTCAAGCCAGCACTCGAACTCCACTTTATCCTCCACCTTCGAGCTGACGACTCCGGTTCTACGGCCCCGTGAATCCCGAAAAACAACCCGAACTCACTCCGTCTCTGCACGCCGTGTCATCTCCTCATTGTTGTTGTCGCACATCGCCATCACACATTGTTGCTACCGTTGCTCGCTCGCTGCCGTCTTGCTGCCATTCTTTTCGCTGTTGTACCGTCGTCCGTTGCCGACGTCACTTCTTCTTTTCGGTGGTTAACACCACGATCGTAATCATCACATTATAAGGCAAGTATCTTGTACACTCTTTTTGTTCTCGTACAAGCATTTTCCTTGGACTCCTGGCAAGTAGTCTAGTTATCATGTTTTATTGTCAAATTCTGTTCTAGTCACTGGTTCCATGCTATATCAACTCAAGAGTGAACCGTTAACACACTTTGAATCGTGTTATCAAATATTGAATATTCAATTTTGCTATCTCTAAATTTCTTGACCTTGCACTGAGAATTAGGCCATGTTCCCGATACTGGATCGAAGAACTTTATACATGAAAATCGTAGCCCATCGAGGCTAGAATCCAAAACATCTTACGGTTTCTCAATCCGCTGTATAGATTGTGAGATATCGCGATTTTAGTACTGTCATATCGTAAATTCCAGAACCTGCACGGAACCACCAACCGGTCTCTTGTACTGATAATTCGACCAAGTTTCTGATACTGGATCGAAGAACTTTCTACATGAAAATTGTAGTCCATCGAGTCTAGAAATCAAAACATCTTACGATTTCTCAATCCGATGTATAGATTGTGAGATATCACGATTTCAGTACTGTCATATCGTAAATTCCTGAACCTGCACGGGACCACTAACCGGTCTCTTGTACTGAGAATTCAACCATATTTCCTTTACTGGATCAAAGAACTTTCTACATGAAATCCGTAGCCCATCGAGTCTAGAATTCAGAACATCTTATGGTTTCTCAATCCGATGTATAGATTGTGAGATATCACAATTTTAGTACTGTCATATCGTAAATTCCTGAACTTGCACGGGACCACCAACCGATCTCTTGTACTGAGAATTCGACCATGTTCCCTATACTGGATCGAAGAACGTTCTACATGAAAATCATAGCCCATCGAGTCTAGAATTCAGAACATCTTACGGTTTCTCAATCCGATATATAGATTGTAAGTTATTGATGTTTTAGTACTGTGACTCTGAATTTTCAGAATGCGCACGAAACATCGAAACCAGGGAAGAATGAATTTTTACGCATAACTACTGTCTCTAGAATGTATCGTGTGAATATGCGTTGGAACCGAAAAAGAGTCCACTTTCTAGAATCTCTAACAGAATCGGATTTGTTTTTCTATAACAACGGGAAAGTGAATTTGAATGCAGATATGAGATGTTGTCTAAAAATTCATCTCGACGTTTTTTCATATAAACCCGTTATTTTTCATATTTAATGAACTGAACTATATGTATTGTTGTTCTTGTAATAATAACTTGTATAGATATAATAGGTTGGTAGATTTTCTCATATAATGCATTTATACCACTTGATAATTCCATGATGACTATCCTCGATACATGTACCAATTTCACATCTCATACCCATGATTACCGCAATTGATATTTTTCTAGATTCTTAATTAATTGTCTTGATTTCACCGTTTCACTAGTCGTACCAACTGCATGTTCATAATTAATTATAAAAGAATAACAAACCGAGGTTATAAGGGTACGGCTTAGTAATGACAATATAGAGGAGTATACTCGGAAGGGGGGCCGTGTTTTCCGTAATAGTAATTCTAGATTCTTGATTACACAATTCTCGATTACATGATTCTTGATTACATATCTTGATACTATCACTGGAAGACGCAAGTACATAATCCTATAGACTTCACTACTTAAGTCTAAACGTCACATGATTGATATGCACCGAACTTGTTGTATGGGACACAGGATTACGTGCATTAGATAAGTTAATAAAACAGATAAATTTGAGATTTCTACTGAGCATGATTCTTGATTACATGATTCTTGATTATATGACTCTTCATTACATGACTCTTGATTCTTGATTACATGATTCTTGATTACATGACTCTCGATTCTTGATTACATGATTATTGATTAACTGCGACTTGGTTATCAATTGATTATACTCTGAAGTCTTGATTACACTAATTTACGGTTATTAGTTACATGATCATATTGTCCCAGTTCTTGCTTCTTTCCATATTGTATTTGCACTGCTACTTTTTGTTTCTTCCATATTATATCTTGTTATATTACCCCTTTTACTGCTTGTTTCTACTTGCTGCCCGAAGCTTGCTCTAACGGGTACTTTTCCATTTTTCTTGGAGTTAATAATTATACAGGTACTGATGGACCCGACAAGCAGACTCTCTAGATGATCGCTGTTGTTTTCTTACTACTTCATGTTGTTTTTCTTTCAGTCGCTATTTTATCTAGTTGTTATAGTGAACTGCTTATCGTACTATTTTAATTCTGGCACCTTGTATTCCCGAGCATCTTGATCCGATATTGATGTATTATCCAGATGATGGTTATTCTATTTCCAGCTCATGTGATCATTATATTTGCCTGGGTGAATGTGTTATAAATATCTTGTTGAGCTTATAATTGTACAGCTTATAAATGATGTATATCATTCGGTAGGCCTCAGTTGTGTGCCTGTATTTTTGTATAGTGGGAAGCGGGACGTGACATAAGCGTCTGGAGAGAGACTCTGAGCCTTAGGAGTCCGTAAGGATGGCCATCCTCCATTCCATACATGGAGGGCCTAGGGGCACGAGGGGGGGGGGGGGGGGGGGGGGGGGGGGGGGGTGGATTCTAACTCCTTTAGGAGGGCATTCATCCAAGAGGTGAACTTAGTCCACAACTACCCACCTCCCAAAAGTCTGTGATTACCTGTTTATTTCTCGGATGAAGATCTCGAAGTCATCCACACTCTCCACTGTGATGCATTGGTGATTAGTCTCGGTTTGAAAAACCATGAGGTTCATCGCATCCTCGTTGATAAAGACAGTTTTGTCAACATCCTATTCCTAACATCCATCGAGGGACTGAAACTTTTCCGAGATAAGCTGAAGTGAGTAGGCTACAATCTTCATGGTTTCTCTAGGGTCCCAGTTCAGATCGAAGGAATTGTCACTCTCGACGTGACCGCAGGAAAATCCCCCATCACTCGTATGGAACCAATGGACTTCATGGTGTTTAATATCAAGGCCGCCTACAATGCCATTTTCGGATGCCCAGGCCTCGTGTCCCTCCACGCCGTTGCCTCAGCATATCACATGAAGATGAAATTATCCACAAAGTTCAGGATGGAGTTGTCAAGCATTGTCAGGAGGCGGCCAGAGCTTGCTATACTGCCACATTGGGGGGCTCCGTTCTTCCCCTAGATGCAGTGGATCTCCCCTCCGATAGAAGCTCGATTGGCTCCGAGCCAGTTGATGACTTTGAAGAGATCCCCTTTTAAGAGGACGATGAGACCAAGCAATTCCAACTATGCAAGGCTTTGCCTCCCGAGCTCAAGGAAAGGATCATCGATTACATCAGAAAGAACCGAGATTTTTTTGCCTGGATGGCCTCGGACATGCCAAGCATATCGGAGGAATTAATAATGCACAAAATAAGCGTCAATCTGGATGAGAGACTGGTGTAGTAGAAGCGCCAAAAGTTTTTCCCTAACAGGCAGCAGGTTGTGAAGGAGGAGGTCGATAAACTCCTCGCTGCCTGTTTCATCCAGAAAGTCAGCTAGCTGGAGTGGCTAGCAAATGTTGTATTGGTGAAAAAAGATAGCAACAAGTGGAGGATCTGTATAGACTTCACATCACAGACCTCAAAAAGGCATGCCCAAAGAATCCTTTTCTGCTCCAAAGCAGTGACGCGCTCATATGCGCGACGTCCGAACATGAATTGCTCAGTTTCATGGACACCTTTTCCGTGTATAACCAGATCCACATGTCCCCCCAGATATTCTGAAGACCTCGTTCATCACCGACCAAGGGATCTACTACTATAGGGTCATGCTGTTCGACCTTATGAATGAAGGATCTACTTACCATAGGCTAGTAAACAAGGTAGTCAAGGACCAAATAGGCTGCAATATGGAGGTCTTTGTCAACGACATGCTCGTCAAAAGCCTAGAAAAAGAGGACCACATCAAAGACCTTGAAAAAGCCTTCGACAACCTAAGGAGGAACAACATGAGGCAGAATTTGTCAAAGTGTGCCTTCGGCGTGTCTTCAGGCAAATTCCTAAGCTCCATGGTCAACCAAAGGGGGATGGAAGCTAACCTCGAGAAGATTCATGTCATTCTAGACATGGCACCCCAAATAAACGTGAAAGAGGTTCAGAGACTCATCCAGACACCTAGCGGTGATCGAGCGGTTCCCCTCCAAGTTCGGGGAGAAGTGTATTCCCTTCTTCAAAGCCCTCCCGGGGGCTAAGAACATAGAGTGGGGGGGGGGACCTCAGCGACAAGCCTTCACTCAGCTGAAGGAGTACCTAATCAAACCCCCCCCCCCACTGCTCAGCAAACCCGATCCAGGCAAGGCCCTCTACGTTCACCTGGCAGCATCCGAACTAGCTCTCGGCATCGTCCTCATCCGGGAAGAGGATAAAGTTCCAAAACCTATTTACTATGTAAGCAAAGTCTTCCACGAAGCTGAGCTCCGAGACACAAAGATAAAAAAAATGGCATGCCACTAATTATAGCGGCTAGGAAGCTCCACCCTTATTTCCAGGCTCACTCCATCCAAGTCCTCACCGACTTACCCCTGAAGTAGATCCTTCACAAGTCGTAGAAGTCTGGACGGCTGGTCAAGTGGTCGACTAAGAAGAGTCAACATGACCATGGGTACAAACCAAAAACTGCAATCAAGGGTCAGGCATTGGTCAATTCATCACGAAGTGCACCATTTCGGATCCATCCGAAATACGGAGGATGTAACACCCCGATTTCCGGTAACTGGGAAACTGTGACATAAGCCAGAATCTTTTCTTCAATTAGCCACAATACACAGAAAAACAAAAAAATTTAAAACTTTTTATTCAACACAACTGTATTACAAGTCCGAATGTTACAAATTGCAATATATTATAACAGTGTTACAATAATACCTTTACAATCCCAAGTGTTACAACTTCCAACAAATTGTATCAGAGTAAAATGAATAAAGAACAACACTTGGTATTTCACTTGGATGCTACCCAACAATAGATAAATTACAATAATGAATAAAAGACAGTAATTGTTGCAAATGGAACAATAGTAAACAACGTATAGTACAACGGAAATAAAAACGACTCTTGCTTCTCTCGCCTCGAGTCCTCCTGAATCTTGTACCTGTACTTCTGCAATCCAGTACCTATTGAAATGGGGACGTCAGTACATATAATGACGCTTTAAGGCTGATGACTAGCAGCGATTCTCCACTTAAAGCAAATAGATTGATGAAAAGAGAAACGTGTATATATACTTGATGTGTCAGTATATGCTATGACTTAGACTCTAATGCAAGATTACCAATACAATGATGCTCTTATTCTAATGCAAGCAAGTCTCCTGAACAGTATGCAGCACATACTACATACGCCCCATCTCAAGCCGTTTCGTCATATATAGGGATTTGAACCCGCGCCATAAATTCTACTCTTGTACTCGACTTGTTTCTGAAGATTAGACATGACTGATGAGGTTGCTCTGAAATGGTCTAATCTCGCCATTCGCAGTCATAAAGTGGTATCCCCGTTTTCCACTATTGCCCAGTCGCACCGGACCCCACTCAAATATCTGACGAATCCTTGGAGTTTCCACGGATGCAGGTTAGCTCGAAGCATCCCCTGCCGCCCCTTAGACAGACCGTAGTCTATGGCTTTTCGCCCTTAGATACAAGAAATAATGGAGTTCCGGGGTTTCATCCCTCTAGCTCCGACAGGAATCGCTCCCGCTTATCAAGGCACTTCAGAAATTAACAGACGAGATACGGATCCCGTGCTCCCAACTCGTGAGAAGGTACAGACCGTATCCCTTTGACAAGAAGGGTACAACCCAATAACACCACCTAGTGCTGGCCTATAGGACAAGTCGGATCATAAGGTATCACCCTTAGCACCAACTCTTTCCCTTCAGCGAAAATGATAATAAGTAATTGTTAAGTAGTAATAGTCATAAGTTACTACCCTAAAGATGTCACTAACCCTGAACAATCCTAGGGATGACAACAGAACTTACACAACATGCTAAGTCTTAAGTTAGACTTCGCAAGATAACTCTACTAGGCCGCTCAACCTAGACTTACCAGAATTCTTAAGGATCTGGTTCATGGCCTATCGATCCAAGACCCCGGCAATACGAACATATTTGCATGCTACTACCCTGAACTTGGATTTCATCTATGCTCCGGTCCGCGATCAACCTACACCGGTTAAGATTCGACGGTACACAAGGAGTGACTCGTCCACAGTCCCTTAAAAGTAAGTTCAACACACACCTTGATGGTCGATAGCCCTAGGGCAATAATATCGCCCTAGACGAGCACAACAAAACTGCGTACTAGCTAATAAGCTACATACGAGTAAACAGAACACATACGAGCCAACAAGCTATGTATGAAACCAACAACTATATACGAGTCAGGCGGGCTACGTATGAGACAACAACATACATACTAGCTGATATGGCTAAAAATAGGGTTAAATCGGAACCGTCCAAAATGGGCACGAATCTTAAAGCTCGAGGGTAAAATGGTAATTTCACCTACAAACGGGTCTGAAATAGGTATTGGGTCATTTTTTCAAAACCCCAATAACCCACTAACGGATCAGTCTAAACTGGGTGCGGGTTCCAACCCACAAGAAACCTATTTCAGCTGGATAGAATTAGGGTTTATGATTGTCCTTAATCAACGGCCCTGATTCCTTCTATCCATTCACTGGGAAGTAGGGATTTGATCTTATCCCGAAACTGGTTCCTAAGGCGGCTATAAATACCCCCCATCCCCCACTGTTACGAGGTAATCAATCTTTTTCCAATCAAAGCTCTTTCATAATCTTTCTGATTACCGACTTGAGCGTCGGAGGGTGCGTCGGAGGGATCAACCCCGATGTTTCGCACTTTTTGCAAGTCAGCGGCGGGAGAGAACGATCAAACTCCGGTGGAAAGGTGTTCAAGTTTGACTAGTCGACATCCTAAAAATCCACAAATCTATCTGTTTGCCCCCACACCGATTTCAACGGCAACAGATTGGCGCCATCTTTGGGAACGACGAATAGCAGTCCACCCTTTTCCATCAGTTAAGATCACCTCCAGCTATGCCTCCAAGGAAACTGAGATCTAGAGGGTCCAACCGTGGACCTACTCCTCCTCAGCCGCAACAGGAGGCTCCCCTCCAACCCATCCAACCTCAGGGACAGCTCCTTCCTCAACCCGATCAGCCGCTGCAGCAGCTACAGCCTCCTCTCCAAAATCTTCAACACTAGCAGGCTCCATTCGGGCCCCAGAATGCTGGCATAGAGACCTCTCGTCCTCCCCCTCAGAAGCAACCTCTTCACCACAACCATATCTCCATACATGACCCTTCAACCGACTCCATGACATCTCACAACCCTCGGCCTTCAGAAGACCTCCGCAACATCCTCATCAACCAGCAGAAAGAAGAGGACCTTCGCCACCGTTTGGATGAAAGCGGGCCCGTGAGGGAGTCTCCCGCTCAGAATGTCCAGATGCGCGATCTCCTCGTCGTCGCAACCACAGGAGGTCCCCTCTCCATAGGAGGCAGAGGGATTCCCCGGAGTACCGTCGAAGGAGGCCCCATTCTCCCGCTGGTTGGCAGCCCCAGAGGGACGAGAACAGACCTATCACACGTGCCGAATTCCAACAGTTCCAGGCTACAATCTTGCAGGCTCTCGACCTCCCACCAAACAACAACAATAATGCTCAGAGGGTCCCCACTCCTTCGCCAGTTCAAAGCCCTCCTCCTTGGTCCCTAAGTCCTCATCATTCTCTGAGCTACCGTCGCCGTAGCCGTAGCCCTCGCTCCCCTTCGTATGAAGATGAGTCCAGAGGCTCACTGGGATACCGTCGAAGGGATGATGCAGTTTATCGCCGTCCCCACAAGATGGAGAAGCACCTCGGTCAACTAGACAGGAAAGAAGAGCTAAGAGGGAGGACCCTCCGCCCAAGCAGACCTCCGCTGTAACACCCCGAATTGCAAAATACAACTGAATTCGAGTTCCACAGGATCTTTACACTTCTTTCGTACAATTTTACAAGGAAATTTAAAACTTTTATTTCAACAATAATTACATCACAGTCTTTTACATCAATACGCAGCGGAATAAATAAAATACAATAATAATGAATGTACAATTGTTACAACTTCAACATTTAAGTAATCAACAGCATCAAATCATCTTTATATCTTCCTGTAAACTCCAATTCCTGCATATAAAACTGTGGGCACGTCAGTTGCTTACAACTGACGAAATATTATACACGGCCATCCTCTCTATGCCGGAAATAGTATAATGATTCTTAAATACTTTAGCAAACACAAACTTGATCACAAACAAAGCTACAAAGGGACTATTCTGTTGATGTCGTGTTGTGTTGTGCACTAGTCCTTAATGCAGTCATTACATGACACTAATGCGCACTTGTTCGGATTCTATGCATCCCATACTACATAGGTCCGAGGGCAAGCCCTTAAATATTCTTCATCTTGTAGGGTTGGATCCCTCGCCATGACTTAATCTACTACTGTAACTACGGTAAGAATCCTAGATGTTCTTTGACATACGAACTCATGTCTAGGCGCCCTGGAGGGAATCCCAGCGCACTGACACATGACTCATCATGCAGGCATCCTGTGGTAATTCAGCTCCTACCATAGACATGACACCACCCGCAGTCACCAAACACCCCACGAGCGTCGCCACCGGAACAGTACTCTAAAGCAGTATCCACGCCCTATCATGACTCATCATGGGGCATCCTGTGAATACTCTCACGCCGCCAATCCAATGGCCTTCATACTCAATGTTTTTCTCTTACTTTCATCACATCTTCACTATGTATCTAATCCTTACAATGTTTGTTTTAAAAGAAAATCATCACAACCCAGAGCTAGCTTACCCTACCGGACTTAAACCAAAACAAAGAGACAGTCCGCCTACCTGGCTACTTCTCAAGAGATGCTCAACCATCAACGGTTAGCTCCCCAAATCATAAATAAAACTGCCGGTCGCTAGGATTTCGCCTAGCCTCTAGATTCCAACAACTATCTCTTTCTAGAGATCAACAATAATTCATAATCAATTTCAAATAATCATTTCTATTTCTTTTATTCATATCTCTTTCAATAAACATTTTTTTTATAATCTCATAACATGAGAACAATTCAAGTCAATCTCTTAGTCAATTTCATCATTCACATCCTTGTGTGCATTTCAAAATAAAATCAATCAAGTATTAATAATCATAAAATCTCGTATTCAATCTTATTCGACTTTTACATGAAAGAAATCAAATCCAAACTCAAGAACAAAGCCAGTTCAGTTCAGTCGACTGTTGATAAAGAATCAGTCGACTGTTCTGCGAACTTTGAAACTCAAACACAACTAGTCAGCTCAGTCGACTATTGGCAAGGGATCAGTCGATTGTTCAATGAAACATTGAAAAACACAAACACCGAAATTCAAGACATTAGCAGTCAACTGTGGAAAGTAGACAGTCGACTGTCCTGCTGATAAAAACCAAAATTTTAATACTTGACAGTCGATTGCCGACTCTAGCTCGGTCGACTATCGATTGCACCAGTTGCAATTTAAAGTGGATCATGAATATATATTTTTGACCTTTCAACTGATTTGTACTTCTATAAAAATATAGATCATTTTCAGAATGTATTCCTTTGAAAAACATTATCGTACATGTTCTCAAATTCACGAGTTTCTCATAATAAAAACTTTTCTTCAAAAATCCATAAAAATACATATAATCAATTTTCCAAATAGAATGTTGTCTTTTATCATAAATTACTTTATAAAAATCTCTATACTCATAAAATAAATATTTTTTGAGGTTAGAACCGCACTTCTTTGCCACATTAACATCAAACAATTCTTTTCCACACATTTGCATTATTTTAACCAATGTCTCAACATGCATCAATTTCATACAAATCACTTCAATTCTAGCATTTCAAACTAACAATTATAACTATTTAGAGAAAAGATTAAGCAATTTGCATCTACCACACCAATCAAATTTAGCAATTCAACTCTACATTAATTTGCATGCAATCTCATCATACCAATTCAAATTCAACAAATAAATTATATATTATCTATCATGTAATTTCTACTCCTAAATTAGAAAGGATTTAAGAAACACCCACAAAAAGTTGAAGAATTTGTACTCAAATGAACTCCTAGAATTAGGAGCTCCTAAAGAAAACTCCAATGCAATCTCCTCGAAATCCGTGCACCAAAGCAAGCCCACACTCCATCTTTCGGTCAGCAACAGTGAGTTCCTTCATTTCGGCAAGCAAACAAAACAACATCCCAACTCATCTCACCCATAAATGATTATATATACATATATATACTAAAATAGCATATATATATACATGATTGGATAGGTGAGTAGGAAGGTAGCTTGCTAGGGTGGTTTTTCGGAATGGACAGAGAGAAGGAAAGGAGAAATATGAAGGAATTGGATTGATGCATATGTAGACATATCTATATATAGGTATGGATACTTCAAATAGTATGGTGGATAAAGCAAAATAGAATGCTGGATTTGTTTTGGAGGCTTTGCTTTCGGAATGGAAACAGGGAAAAGAAGAAAGGAGAGAATGAGAAAGTGAGAGAGACTTAGGGGTATTTTTATAGATCAATTTGTAGGTAGTTAGAATAACCAATTGTCCACTTCTCCACTAACTCCACCACTAACACAATTCAAAACATTGGATTTCCCTCCTACTTTCAAAACCAAAAGTTCAGTTTTCCCTCTCCTTATAAAACAGTCCGGCCCCCAAAATGTGTGCACATCGCACGTGTGCACATGCACGTGCATTGTGTATACCCCAAAATAAATTATTTATTTAATCCCTTTAAAACAACTATTTATATATGTAATAAACATATAAAATTAACTTTAAAATTATACTTTCATGCACAATTAAAATAGACACACACATTTCATGAAATTTATTTTGAAAGAAGAATACGTTTAAACACGTGTACCAAAACACGTGCGTCGCCCGTAAAATCTCAAAAATAAAAAAATTGACTATATTGACTGAAAAATATTTATAAATAATCGGAATGTAACACAAGAAAACTATAATCAATATACACATTCTATATTGTAATTAACACGTATGTGAAAACACGTGCATTACACGTAGAAAAATTATTTTAATTAAAATGAGAGAAAAATAAGTTTCCATTTATAAAACGAATTTAATTACGTGATAAAAATAAATAATTGAAACCCATCGAAAACTTTGCACGTAACTGTAGAATACCCGAAATCGACACGTGCATCTATAATCGTAAAAGCACGTAAAATACAAAGATCGAAATTTATAATGAGATTTTAAGAATACGGGAAATGCATAAATAGTTGGAATTCAAAATACATATCAAAATGCGTTATGGATATCACCAATAACGGTACAAAATGCACGTGTGTAACACCCGAGGGCAAAATTGTCATTTAAATTTTGCGGGGTGTTACACTCTCCCCCCCTTAGAACAGTTCCGTCCCCGGAACTCACTATGGTAAAGGCTGTATTTTGTACACACCAAAGAAAATATCATTATTATATATAGAAAACTGCAATCATTTAAGAAGGTAAATGTAGCACAAAAATAATCAATGTGGCGAACAAGAAAACCTTGGTATCAAAATTTTATGAGAAAAGAACAATAAAATCTAGAAAGTAGCATAAGAAAATGAATGTGACAATAAAGGATAGTATATATTGAAAGGAGTTTCCGTACAAAATACTATTAAGTAATCCATTAGATAAAATGATAAATAAACTTAGTCATTAATAGTTCAAAAAAAATAAAATATAATGCAATAAAGAAAAACATAGTCAATGGGTACTTTATAAATAGATTTAGTAGTCAAAATTCAAAATAGGTGATAGAAAGTCGTAAACTAAATTGGTACTGTATATTACAAGAAAATTGAATTAGCAATTTAAAAGAAAACTATTGAATACGAGTTCGAAAAATAAAAGAGAATGGAATGTATTGATAACATTAAAAAAATGATTCTGTACGCCAAAAATAATTTGTAAGGTAATTATAATAATTATACATACAATTTGGAAATTGAGCATACATCGAAATACTTTCAAATTATCCAGTAGAGCGAGAAAACCAACATACAAAAATCATATACGTGCATAGGCGAAAAATTATGGGGTGAAACAAATAGCATGATATGAAAATCATAAATGATTTTTAGGAGTTTAAACAAAACATTATAGTTGAAAAACAATAACACATCACAAAACCAATAATATATAAGAAAATTTATGAATCATAAACAAAATATATAAATAGCAAGAGATATGTTTTTGTTAGGCGAGTAGCCACCCAATCTAAAATAGCAAAATACGATAAAGTGGTATGAAAACTTACTCATGAAAAAAGAAATCCGAAATAAGGAAAATATGGCAAGATAGTTGAGATTAAGTGGTAAATACACAAGTTTGATAGATAAAGAAATTAGTATAAACAATATAATGCTATATTGCAAACTGTTATAAAATAGTATAAGTTAGTACAAAATAGAATAGTTGTAAGTGAATATTATAGAAAAATAAAGTAGGGGTCATCTAAGTATAATATTTTCTACTGGTGTAGGTTCGCCTCGTTGGTATCCAACCGCAGACTTGCCTCTTTGACCTCAAGCTGCAAAATTGCTTCTCCGATATCCGGCTGCATTTTGCCTTATGGACATTCGGTTGCAGACTTTGCCTCCCCGACGTCCAGTTGTAGTTTGCCTCCATTGACGTCTAGTTGCATATTTGCCCTCTCGACATCAGGTTGCACCAAAACGAAAGGTGGAAAGGTGTAATCTTCCATATATACTTGGATATTGGGTGTTTAATAAAGTATTGACGTTATGTTTGAAATCAATGATATAAAAATATGAGTGAAAGAAATTACACGATGAAATATTAAAATAGATGTATAGGATATATCAAACATAACGGGTACTTAATTAGTAGTAATGAAAAATTATTTATAACACTAAGACAAAATAATGTAAAATATATGCACGTGTTGGAAGTACAAATGAAAATAATAATGATGTAGTGTAACAAATTAGGATAATTGACATAAACAATTATACAAAAAAATAGTAATGTAGTAATTTGAGGAGGGTGAACTTATATGTATAGTAAGTATTCCAAAATACATGACACATATAAAAATCAATGGAAAATATATGTAGTAATCAAGAATGTAAAGACAATTTAAAATTTGAGAATAAAGTATAAATAGTGAGTATATGCATTATATTAAAGAAGCTAAAACTACAAAATTAATGTACATAACAAAACAAATTCGTAGACAATATGTAATAACAATAGTATTGAATGCAGACAATAAATCAAAATGGTATGTTGTATTTATACGGATAAAATATTTTAATTTTGTTAAAATATACTGAAGTATATAGGACAATACAAAATAATGAAAGAATATTGTATCACAAAATCAAATCATGTAAAATGAATGTACATAAGAAAATTCACAAGCAAAATTCAAAATGTAATAATAAATGAAAAAAATAATAGTTGTAATATAAATTTAATAGAATACGTAAAGTAATAGCGGATATAGACGGATAAACATAAAGTGACATGAAAACACGAAAGACAAATTTTAAGATTGGAAAACGGATAAAACAAATTTAAAGAATCAAGACTACGGAAAAAGGCAAAATGATAGGTATTGAAGTGATGTAATAGTATAGGAAAATATTTATTTGAAAAACATTGAATATGGACAAAGTACTATGATGAAAATCTACAAATATAATTTGAGAGGGAAGTGTGTCCTAGTGTAAGGTATCAAGAATGTAGGATCAACCAACCGCACTTCCACTGCGCTACTCTGATACCCAGGGAAATGAGCTCGCATACAATCTCACATCAATGTATACGAGGGGAACATCATCAATGAACGTGAATGCAAGTAGTTATTGAACCCTCATTCATGACTCCAGCCATCTAACAGGGAAAAAGGAGAAGAAAATATCTGTGCATAGAGCAACACAAATATAAATCACTTACATTTAAATCTCTATAGACTGAACTCACACTCTAATGTCCACTCTAGGGTGTTATTCTTTATAAATTTTTACTAATTATGAAGCGTGGCTCTGATACCACTCTGTAACACCCCGAATTCCAAAATACAACTGAATTCGAGTTCAACAGGATCTTTACACTTCTTTCGTACAATTTTACAAGAAAATTTAAAACTTTTATTTCAAAAATAATTACATCAGAGTCTTTTACATCAATACACAGCGGAATAAATAAAATACAATAATAATGAATGTACAATTGTTACAACTTTAACATTTAAGTAATCAACAGCATCAAATCATCTTTATATCTTCCTGTAAACTCCAATTCCTGCATATAAAACTGTGGGCACGTCAGTTGCTTACAACTGACGAAATATTATACACGGCCATCCTCTCTATGCCGGAAATAGTATAACGATTCTTAAATACTTTAGCAAACACAAACTTGATCACAAACAAAGCTACAAAGGGACTATCCTGTTGATGTCGTGTTGTGCTGTGCACTTAGTCCTTAATGCAGTTATTACATGACACTAATGTGCACTTGTTCGGATTCTATGCATCCCATACTACATAGGTCCGAGGGCAAGCCCTTAAACGTTCTTCATCTTGTAGGGTTGGATCCCTCGCCATGACTTAATTTACTACTGTAACTACGGTAAGTATCCTAGATGTTCTATGACGTACGAACTCATGTCTAGGCGCCCTAGAGGGAATCCCAACACACTGACACATGACTCATCATACAGGCATCCTGTGGTAATTCAGCTCCTACCATAGACATGACACCACCCGCAGTCACCAAACAGCCCACGAGCGTCGCCACCGGGACAGTACTCTGGAGCAGTATTCATGCCCTATCATGACTCATCATGGGGCATCCTGTGAATACTCTCACGCCGCCAATCCAATGGCCCTCAAATGTTTTTCTCTTACTTTCATCACATCTTCACTATGTATCTAATCCTTACAATGTTTGTTTTAAAAGAAAATCATCACAACCCAGAGCTAGCTTACCCTACCGGACTTAAACCAAAACAAAGAGACAGTCAGCCTACCTGGCTACTTCTCAAGAGACGCTCAACCCTCAACGGTTAGCTCCCTAAATCATAAATAAAACTGCCGGTCGCTAGGGTCTCGCCTAGCCTCTAGATTCCAACAACTATCTCTTTCTAGAGATCAACAATAATTCATAATCAATCTTAAATAATCATTTCTATTTCTTTTATTCATATATCTCTCAATAAACATTTCTTTTATAATCTCATAACATGAGAACAATTCAAGTCAATCTCTTAATCAATTTCATCATTCACATCCTTGTGTTCATTTCAAAATAAACTCAATCAAGTATTAATAATCATAAAATCTCGTATTCAATCTTATTCGACTTTCACATGACAGAAATCAAATCCAAACTCAAGAACAAAAGTCAGTTCAGTTCATTCGACTGTTGATAAAGAATCAGTCGACTGTTCTGCGAACTTTGAAACTCAAACACAACTCAGTCAGCTCAGTCGACTGTTGGCAAGGGATCAGTCGACTGTTCTGCGAAACCTTGAAAAACACAAACACCGAAATTCAAGACAGTAGCAGTCGACTGTGGAAAGTAGACAGTCGACTGTCCTGCTGATAAAAACCAAAATTTTAATACTTGACAGTCGACTGCCGACTCTAGCTCGGTCGACTATCGATTGCACCAGTTGCAATTTAAAGTGGATCCTGAATATATTTTTCGACCTTTCAACTAATTTGTACTTCTATAAAAATATATATCATTTTCAGAATGTATTCCTTTGAAAAACATTATCGTACATGTTCTCAAATTCACGAGTTTCTCATAATAAAAACTTTTCTTCAAAAATTCATAAAAATACATATAATCAATTTTCCAAATAGAATGTTGTCTTTTATCAGAAATTACTTTATAAAAATCTCTAAACTCATAAAATAAATATTTTTTGAGGTTAGAACCGCACTTCTTTGCCACATTAACATCAAACAATTCTTTTCCACGCATTTGCATTATTTTAACCAATGTCTCAATATGCATCAATTTCATACAAATCACTTCAATTCTAGCATTTCAAACTAACAATCATAACAATTTAGAGAAAAGATTAAGCAATTTGCATCTACCACACCAATCAAATTTAGCAATTCAACTCTACATTAATTTGTATGCAATCTCATCATACCAATTCAAATTCAACAAATAAATTATATATTATCTATCATGTAATTTCTACTTCTAAATTAGAAAGGATTTAAAAAACACCCACCTAAAGTTGAAGAATTTGTACTCAAATGAACTCATAGAATTAGGAGCTCCTAAAGAAAACTCCAATGCAACCTCCTCGAAATCCATGCACCAAAGCAAGCCCACACTCCATCTTTTGGTCAGCAACAGTGAGTTCCTTCATTTCGGCAAGCAAACAAAACAACATCCCAACTCATCTCACCCATAAATGATTATATATACATATATATACTAAAATGGCATATATATATACATGATTGGATAGGTGAGTATGAAGGTAGCTTGCTAGGGTGGTTTTTCAGAATGGACAGAAAGAAGGAAAGGAGAAATATGAAGGAATTGGATTGATGCATATGTATACATATCTATATACAGGTATGGATACTTCAAATAGTATGGTGGATAAAGCAAAATAGAATGCTGGATTTGTTTTGGAGGCTTTGCTTTCGGAATGGAAACAGGGAAAAGAAGAAAGGAGAGAATGAGAAAGTGAGAGAGACTTAGGGGTATTTTTATAGATCAATTTGTAGGTAGTTAGAATAACCAATTGTCCATTTCTCCACTAACTCCACCACTAACACAATTCAAAACATTGGATTTCCCTCCTACTTTCAAAACCAAAATTTCAATTTTCCCTCTTCTTATAAAACTGCCCGGCCCCCAAAATGTGTGCACATCGCACGTGTGCACATGCACGTGCTTTGTGTACGCCCCAAAATAAATTATTTATTTAATCCCTTTAAAACAACTATTTATATATGTAATAAACATATAAAATTAACTTAAAAATTATACTTTTCATGCACAATTAAAATATACACACACATTTCATGAAATTTATTTTGAAAGAAGAATACGTTTAAACACGTGCACCAAAACACGTGCGTCGCCCGTAAAATCTCAAAAATACAAAATTGACTATATCGACTGAAAAATATTTATAAATAATCGGAATGTAACACAAGAAAAATATAATCAATATACACATTCCATATTGTAATTAACACGTATGTGAAAACACGTGCATTACACGTAGAAAAATTATTTTAATTAAATTGAGAGAAAAATAAGTTTCCATTTATAAAACGAATTTAAATACGTTATAAAAATAAATAATTGAAACCCACTGAAAACTTTGCACGTAACGGTAGAATACCCGAAATCGACACGTGCATTGATAATCGTAAAAGCACTTAAAATACAAAGATCGAAATTTAGCATGAGATTTTAAGAATACGGGAAATGCATAAATAGTCAGAATTCAAAATACATATCAAAATGCGTTATGGATATCACCAATAACGGTACAAAATGCACGTGCATAACACCCGAGGGCAAAATTGTCATTTAAATTTTGCAGGGTGTTACATCCGTTCTCCCGAACCATTATGGAGGCTCCCGTTCCAGCAAACTTCAAGCCACCAAAGTTCGAGACTTATACGCGGGAGTCAAACCCCGTGGATCACATCGAGAGTTTCAAAACTCTCATGATGATCCACCAGGCTTCCGATGCTTTATTGTGCAAGACCTTCCCAGCTACTCTCAAAGGTCCGGCTCGGGAATGGTACTCCCGCCTCGCCCCATCCTCCATCTTCTCTTTGAACAATTTGAGACCCTCTTCGTCACCCACTTCGTGAGCAGCCACTGAACCAAGAAGACTAGTATTTAACTACTCTTCCTCAATCAGAAGAAGGGTGAGAAACTAAAAGACTATGTCAAGCGGTTTACCGCGAAAGCTAGGTCCATTGCCTCCCTCGACCAATCGGTCGCTGTAGCCGCCTTCTAGTCCAATATCCTCAATTTGATCCTCCGTTCCTCCCTAGCCAAAAAGCCCCCGCGAGACTTCTCCGACCTTCTTCTCAGAAGCGAGAAGTATATCCGGGCTGAGGAAGTTGAACATCGCCCCACGTTCGAGGGGGCTTCCTCAGGAAGCAAAAGAAAGGCAGCCGAAGATGAGGGAGCTAAGAAGCTCCAGAAGGACAACGGGGGTCAGCGCCGCCCGCCTTCCAGATTTGAGAAGTTTATCCCTCTCAACACCAATATTTCAACTATTCTCATGGAGGTTGAGAAAGAGGGAGTCCTGCCTCATGCCCCGAAGATGAATACCCCTGGGAAGAAGAGAGATAAGGAGAAGTGGTGCCGATATCATTGAGACCACAGCCACGACACCAATGACTGTTGGGCTCTAAAGAATGAATTGAAGCCCTCATTTAGAGAGGGCAGTTGTCCAAGTTTGTAAGAAAGGACCGGATCGATCTTCCTCCACCCCCCAGGGGGGCTAACAAGCGTCCCGATAGGCGCGACGAGACTCTCGAGTTTGAAGAAGAATGCATCTTTCACCTCATCCATGGAGGCCCAATGGGAGGAACCTCCAACTCTTCTCGAAAGGCTTTCATCTGGGAAGTCAATTCGGTGCACAGCATACCCCCTCCCAAAGGTCTCGGAGTCCTGATTACTTTCTCAGATGAAGATCTAGAGGGTGTCCGAATACCCCACTGTGACGCACTGGTGATTAACCTCCACATGACTAACTTCAAAGTGGAGAGGATTCTAGTGGATAATGGCAGTTCTGTCAACATCCTCTTCTTAGCGGCCTTCCAAGGACTCAAGTTATCGCGGGACAGGCTCAAGCCCGCCGGCTATACGCTCTATGGGTTCACGGGAGTGCCAGTGACTATCGAAGGGGTCATAACCCTCGACGTAACCGCTGGCAAAACTCCTACTACCCGGACGGAGCCAATGGACTTTATGGTTGTCGACATCCCAGCCGCTTACAATTGTGGTCCTAGGCTGACCTGGCCTAGCTGCCCTAGAAGCTGTCCCATCGGCTTATCACCTCAAAATGAAGTTTCCCACCAAGGCAGGTGTAGGGGAAGTAAGGGGAAGTCAGGAGATGGCCCGCAAGTGTTACATGACCTCGATCGGGGGATCTGTCCTTTCCCTCGAGACTCTTGATATTCCCCAAGGGAACACCCAGCCTATGTCAGAACCAGTAGACGAGCTGTAGGAAGTGCTCTTTTCAGAGCAAGATCCGAACCACAAATTCTTTATCAGCAAGACCCTCCCCTCTGCCCTCTATTCTGACATAGTCCATTGCATCAGGAAGAACCATGACCTCTTCGCCTGGACAGCTGCCGACATGCCAGGGATCTCCGAGGAACTCCTCGTCCACCACCTAAGTGTTGCTCCGAGGTCCAAACCGGTCTAGCGGAAGAGGCGCAAGTTCGCCCTTGAGCACCAGCAGGCCATAAAGGAAGAAGTGGACAAGCTCCTCAAAGCACGATTCATACAAGAAGTCAACTATCCCGAGTGGCTCTCTAATGTTGTTATGGTCAAGAAGGCCAATGGAAGCTGGAGGATTTGCATCGACTTCACTAACTTGAACAAGGCATGCCCCAAGGATCCTTTTCCTCTCCCCAGCATCGACACCTTGATCGATGCTACTTTAGGCCATGAGCTGCTGAGCTTCATGGATGCCATCTCTGGATACAACCAAATCAGAATGTTCCCCCTGGATATCTCGAAGACTTCCTTCTTCATAGATCAAGGCCTCTACTGTTATAGGGTGATGCCCTTCGTGCTAAAAAATGCTGGTGCAACCTACCAACGCCTCGTCAACAAGGTCTTCAAGAATCAAATCGGGCGAAACATGGAGGTATATGTTGATGATATGCTAGTGAAAAGCATCCAGGGGTCCGACCATGTCACCGACCTCCAAGATGCCTTCGACGTATTAAGGAATCATAACATGAGACTGAACCCGAATAAGTGTGCATTCGGGGTCTAATCTGGTAAGTTCCTGGGCTTCATGGTCAGTCAGAGGGGGATCGAACCCAACCCCGAGAAGACCAAAGCCATACTGGACATGGCTCCTCCTACAAGTGTGAAAGAAGTTCAAAAGCTTACAGGACGCCTTGCGGCTATAGGGCGCTTCCTGTCTAAGTCGGGGGAGAAGTGTCTTCCTTTCTTCAAAGCCCTCAAGGGGGCTAAAGGCTTTGAGTGGGGCCAGCAATAGCAAGAATCATTCGACCAACTGAAAGCTTATCTGGTCAACCCCCCACTCCTCAGCAAGCCTACTCCCGGGGAAACACTCTACCTCTACCTCGCTGCCTCCGAGCAAACCCTCAGTGCTGTCCTAGTGAGGGAAGAAGACAAGGCTCAGAAGCCTATCTATTATGTGGGCAAAGTCCTCAGGGACACCGAGCTCCGCTATCCGAAATTGGAAAAAATAGCATACACCTTGGTTATAGCAGCCAGGAAGCTCCGCCCCTATTTCCAATCCCACTCGGTGGTCGTCCTTACCGACCAGCCGCTCAAGTAAGTCCTGCACAAGCCCGAGACCTCCGGGTATCTGATGAAGTGGTCGATCGAGCAAAGTCAACATGACATATCGTATCAGCCTTGAACCGCTATCAAAGCCCAAGCTCTCGCCGAGTTTATTGTAGAAAGCACCATCCCGGAAGTAAGTCAAACAGCAAATGGGCCACCCATCTGGACAGTATATGTAGACGGGTCTTCTTGCGCCGAAGGGAGCAGAGCCGGAGTCATTCTGGCAGGCCCAGACGACTTCGTTCTCCAATACTCCCTCTGCATCAACTTTAAAGCTTCCAACAGCGAAGCTGAGTATGAAGCCCTAATAGTAGGCCTGGGTATGGCTCACAAGGCAGGGGCGCAATGTGTCTGAATATTCAGTGATTTGCAGCTGGTGGTAAATCAAGTCTTAGAAGACTACGAGGCGCGAGACGACCGAATGGTTAAGTACCTAGCCAAGGTCCAAAGTCTCATGGCTTCATTTGAAGAGGCACAGAGAAGAGAACTCCCAAGCAGATGTCCTTTCAAAATTGGCCTCCTCCTCCCTCCAAGGTCTTGAACAGACCGTCCTAATCGAAGTACTTCTAAGACCAAGCATGGAAGAAGAGTCTGCCAACTCGATGGAGTCGCTACCCGTCTAACTCCGGGACAACTGGATGAAGCCTTTGATAGAGTTCCTCAGGGATGGGACCCTTCCCCAAGATCCTAAAGAAGCCCGTCGAATCCGTACGAGAGCAGAGTGGTACATCCTTGTTGAAGAAGTCTTGTACAAACGCTCCTATACCCAAGTAGATGGCAGACCATACTTGAGATACCTCTCCCCGGAAGAAGCCTTGTATGCCTTGCAAGAACTCCACGAAGGTATAGGCAGAGCCCATTCAGGGTCAAGGTCCCTCGCCAGGAAAGTTTTGAACTATAGGTACTTCTGGCCTACCCTACTTCGAGATGCCGAGCAACATGTCTGGCAATGCAGCCCTTGTCAGCAGTTCTCCAACATCTGCCGCCTACCCCAGGCACAAATCACATCTCTCTCGAGTCCAATTTCCTTCGCAATGTAGGGGATTGACTTGCTAGGCCCGTTCCCACCAGCTCCAGGCTAGCTCAAGTTCCTAGTCATAGCAATCGACTATTTCTCTAAGTGGATCGAGGCCGAACCACTGGCCACTATTACCGAGAGCAAAGTGCTGCAATTCTTTTGGAAAAAATGTAATCTGTAGGTTCGGTGTGCCTCGAGTCCTAATAACGGATAACGGAACACAGTTTATAGGGGCAGCCTTCCGTTCTTTATGTGAAGACCTCGGTATTCAGCAACGCTTCTCCTCCGTCTCCCATCCTCAGTCCAATGGTCAAATAGAGAATGCCAACAGGCAGATCCTCTCTGGCATCAAGAAGAGACTAGATAAATCGGCCAAAGGCTTATGGGCGGAACAACTTCCTAACGTATTATGGAACTATCGCACTATGAAACAGACCCCCACAGGAGAGTCGCCCTTCAACCTCACCTATTGGTCCGAGGCCATAATCCCCTTTGAAGTTGGTTTGCCATCCCCTCGTCTTATTGCCTATGATGAAGAGCAGAATGCCAGAGAGCTCCGGACGAATTTGGACCTGATTGATGAGCTCCGTGAAAGAGCTTCAATCCGCCAGCAAAATTATCAGAGGAGAATCGAGCTGGCCTACAACAAAAGAGTTCGTCCCACCGATCTCATGGAAGGAGACTTAGTCCTCAGAAAGCTAGCTATCTCATTCTCCAGCCAAAAGAGTAAGCTAGCTCCGAATTGGGAAGAACCGTACAAGGTTTCCAAGGTAGTCCGGCCCGAAGCATATCGTCTTGAAGACCTCGAAGGCAGAGAGATACCAAGAACTTGGAATGCCGACCATTTACTGAAGTACCAAGAGGGTGTTTAAATGCCTCTTCGAGTACGATCAAATTTCGAGCCGTTCCTATCTTTTTGTTTTTTACTTGCTTCTTTATTTTGCCATTGTAATAACGGCTTGCAACTTAGAAGAAGCCGATTAGCAGTTATCAATAAAGAACTTCTTTTCCCTGATGATTCTTTTGTGATTATTTTATCTCTCTGTTTAAGACCATTAATTACTCTTACTCGAACGACGTGTTCGGAGTCCAAAACTTGGCTTGATTCCACTTCGCAAGCTCGCTCTTAAGCGAGCTAGAAGTGGTTCGCCATTCAAAACTGCTCCCACAACCATTGAAGCTTACTCAAATGACGTGTTCGGAGTCCAAAACTTGTCTCGATACCGCTTTGCAAGCTCGCTCTTAAGCGAGCTAGAAGTGGTTCACCATTCGGAATTGCTCCCACAACCATTGAAACTTACTCAAACGACGTGTTCGGAGTCCAAAACTTGGCTCGATTCCGCTTCGCAAGCTTGCTCTTAAGCGAGCTAGAAGTGGTTTGCCATTCAGAACTGCTCCCACAACCGTTGAAACTTACTCAAACGACGTGTTCGGAGTCCAAAACTTGTTTCGATTCTGCTTTGCAAGCTCGTTCTTAAGCGAGCTAGAAGTGGTTCGCCATTCGGAACTGCTCCCACAACCGTTGAAACTAACTCAAACGACGTGTTCGGAGTCTAAAACTTGGCTCGATTCCGCTTCGCAAGCTCGCTCTTAAGCGAGCTAGAAGTGGTTCGCCATTCAGAACTGCTCCCACAACCGTTGAAACTTACTCAAACGACGTGTTCGGAGTCCAAAACTTGGCTCGATTCCACTTCGCAAGCTCGCTCTTCAGCGAGCTAGAAGTGGTTCGCCATTCGTAACTGCTCCCACAACTGTTGAAACTTACTCAAACGACGTGTTCAGAGTCCAAAACTTGGCTTGATTCCGCTTCGCAAGCTCGCTCTTAAGTGAGCTAGAAGTGGTTCGCCATTCAGAACTACTCCCACAACCATTAAAGCTTACTCAAATGACGTGTTCGGAGTCCAAAACTTGGCTCGATTCCGCTTCGCAAGCTCGCTTTTAAGCGAGCTAGAAGTGGTTCGCCATTCAGAACTACTCCCACAACCATTGAAACTTACCCAAACAACCTATTCGGAGTTCAAAGCTTGGCTCAACTCCACTTCTACTCCTCGCTCATAAACGAGCTAGAAGTAGCTCGCCCTTTAAGAAGTGCTCCTACCACCATATATGACCAACAAAACATGCAAACACAAATGCAAAAGAATAAACAAAGCTTTCACTTCCATAAAGATTAAGGTTCGACTACAAGATCAGTTACTCAGTTCTCTACGACGAGTTACAAAATTCGAAAAAGCCAAAATTACAACAACTCTTTCAACGCTTCTTCGGGACAGAGATGTTCCGATTTAAAGATACCCGAGGAAGGCGGCACCTAAACTCGGAGCTCGTCTCTAGGCCAGTAAACTGAGACGCATCTTCAGCACTGCCTCTAACGGTGGCCCCGACGGATGCTCCGCTCGACGAAGAAGCCACACCACTTTGAGCATCAACAGGGCTCTACCAAGCAGCGGGCGAGCGAGTCGCGAGCTCGTAAAAGGAAATTCCTCTCTCGCTCTCTTCACGGGTACACGACGTGCTTGTGACGTTAACCCGTTTAGGTTGAGATTTGAGCCGAGTGACTTCCTCCTCGAGCTCGACAATTCGATCTTTCAGAAAGGCATCTTTCATGGCAATCTTGAAGCGAGGGAGCTGAGCGGAGCCCGTAGTGCCAGAGTTGTCGGCGATAATTCGACGAAGATGAGTAACTTCGATGCTCTTATCAACTGTAACCCTCTTCAACTCATCAACCTTCGCTGTCGCCTCGCTCACGGTTGCTAACAGCTCTTCTCGCTCGGCCGTTAACTTGCCCATCGCCGCTGTTAATTCCTCTCTCTCCACCAAGAGCTCGTCTTTGGCTATCGACAATTCGTGGACCTCAGCTAACAATTCGTCTCTCTCTACTGAGACATAAGACAGCACCTTCTTTAGTTGCTTCATCTCAGAGAGACGCTTCGACAACTTTAGCTTGAGGCAGTCCAAGTCCAACTTGCTCTTAAGAAAACACTCTCGACTGCGAGAGAGGGCCAACTTTGTTGCTTTCAAGTCAGCTCGGAGACGAGAGACCTCAGCTGCTGCCACGTTTGGCGATGCCTCCCGAAAGAATACAACGACACTAAGTTCGTGCAACACATAGCTAAATTTCAAAGCAGAGTACCAAAACTTAGTGGTGCTCAAAACTTGGTCGGATTTCTAAACGAGATTATTTTCAGCCCTTTGAAAAAATTTCAAATCAAGACGACTCCAAAACGAGATCGACCCCAACACTTAGTCAAAGAAAGAAAATTTTCATTTATAACGAAAAAGCGGTGGCCAGTCTGCTACAAGGCAGTACATAAAGAAGAAGAAGAAATACAAAACAACAAAAGATCAAGGGGCCACCTTGAGTGGTAGCTCTGTGACAGGCACCTCGGTGGATGGCTCCCCTTCCTCTGCCACTATGGCGGGGGGGTCGGCCACAGCCTCGTCACCCCCTTCCTCCACCACCAAGACCTCGGGATTGGCTAGAGCATCGTCGCCGTGTTGCTCTTCCTCTTCTTCCCCTTCGGCCTCTTGCTCGGCTTTGGGGTCCTCCTCACCGACCGGACCCCACAGTCCATATCCCGACCTGTCGAAGCCGGGGATCCGAGCCTCGACATGCTCGAGCGTGGTGGCGTAGGACTTCTCCATGTTGGCCATCATATGCTTCTTGGCCTCGACCTCGATCTCCGCCCTTGCCGCCTCCACGACCTCGTCCTTTTGCCGCTTCACTGCCTCCAAGGCCGTCTTCGCTTCGGTCCTCTCCTCGACTACTTTGGCAACCTCCGAGGCGAGCTTCTCCCTCGCCTACCCCAAGGCCGCCTCAAGATCGGCGACCTGTGCCGCTAAAGCGTCCGAGCGGCGCTGCTCCGCCTCGAACTGCTTCACGACCCTTGCCCTCTCCGCTCAATCTTTGTCACAAGCAGCCTTCAACTCCCTCTCTTGCTTGGCATACTGCTCGAGAAGGTGGCTGAAGTGACATGTGGCCTGCGAGAAGAAGCGATTAGAGCACAGTGAAAGTCGAGCTAAAAACTTAGAAAATTTTCAAAAGATTCTCAAAAACAACTGAGAAAACTTACCGACATAAGCGACCGGGCTACCTCTAAGGTGTCGTCGCCTGTCGTTCCCACCTTCGGTGTGGCTTGGTCCTTCGGGGTCGGGAGATGGCGGAGAGCCTGCATACTCATCGCCGAGTCCCCCAAGAAGCCGTCATGGTTCATCACCCGCCAATCTGGGACGAACAGCTTCTTGTGGGCCCCGGTCAGTATGGCCTCGGCCTGCTCGGTTAGAGGCGGGGCCTCAAGCGCCAAAGCCGCCGAGACGGAGAAGTCCTCGGACGGGGTCGGCTAAGGAACACCAACAGCCGGGGACGATCGCCGAGGAGAAGTGAGGTCGACGGTCCCGACCACAGCCGAAGGAGCCTTGGTAGGTTGGCCAGACGAGGGACCCGCGCTCGTCCTCTTCCTCTTCTTGGCATCGGTGGCCTTGTTTCGTTCGGCCATGATCGCCTTGAAATCCATGCTCGGTGCCTCTGTCTAATAAAGAAAACAAAGTTAGAAAAATACAATACATAATAGAAAGTAAACAAGGGAAAAGAGATGTCTGGAGCGTAATCGGGTCGGTCGGACTAAGGCCCGACCCATGAAGCACCTCCTCGGTCATACCCTCCAACTCAACATCGAAAGTCCGACCAGCTTCGTCGCCACCTCTGCCTCGGCCGGGGTCAACACCGGCTCGGCCTTTGCATACTTTGGCACATCCTCCTTCCACCGAGTCGGGAAGTCCCACGCCGAAGGGCCCTTGATCAGGAAGAACTTATCCTTCCACGACTTTATCGAGTCGGGGTTCTCTATCAGCTTGACGCCTTTCCGAGGTGACAGATAGTAACGGGGCTCAGTCTTGCTCATCCTATTGATCCGATACAAACTCTGGAGGACGACGAGTTGCGGCTCCACCTTTGCTGTTCGGCATTGGAGCAGAAATCCGAGCACATGTCGCCACATGTTCGGCATGAACTGAATAGAGCACAGTCCATACCACCGGAGAACTTCGGTCACGAAGGGATGCAGAGGAAGACGTAGTCCGGCATTCAACGTGTCGTAGGCGAAGACGCAAGTATCTGGCGTGAAGGCTGTGCACGCTCGCACCCCGGGACCAGGGAGAATCAGGGTGTACTCCGGGGGAATGGCGAAGCTCTTCCGAGTCCGAAGCAGATCTCGCTCGGTTAGAACCAAGGGGATATCTTCCACTTCGGTAACCTCCCTCGGTTCATTCTCCTCGTAGGTTTCCGAGCGACCGTAGATAGCCTTGGTCAGTAGCTCGCCAAAATACTGCCTTATCCCTCCATGGCCGGATATCACGGTCGGCAGCCGACCCAATTTACCTGCTTGTCTCACTGTCTCCACCACTATTTCAACAACCAAAGACCGGGACACCTCCTTCCCCTTCTCCTCGGCCGCCGACGACCCTACTATCTCCTTCCCCTTCCGTCTGCTCACCACTTCCTCGTGAGCTAACCGCTAGCCGCTCCGACCCCCCGAGGAAGAAGCCTTACTACCCGAGGACACTCGTGACATCTCGTAGGGTATATGTATGAGATTAAGAGTATGTGTACTGACCTTGATGTGACGGTTACGGTCGGAAGAACTTTGCCAGAAATCGCCTGGCCTCCGCGACAGCTAACACAACCGCCCTTGAGCTCAAAACTCCGCTAGCAGAGCAACTCGAGAGCAAAAGTAAGTTTTGAGAGTGAAAAGTGAAAGAATGAGAGAATGTGTGAAGGGGGTGAAAACTTATAGCCAAAGAGGCAACTGTTGGGCTTTTGTAACACTTGGGGCCCGTTAAGGGAAACAAAACAACAGAATAGAGAAGGCTGCGACGGTTCAGAGAATGGCTGCGACGGTTCAGACTTAGCCTTGCAGCTCGGCAATTCACGAGGCGCTGAGCCACCAAGGCACCCTGCCGAGCTACCGAGGCACCGACCTCCACATTTGGAGAAAAATATTGCCGAGCTCTGTGGGACGTCTGATTGTCCCAAAATTCATGCCAAAAATTGATGAGCGTCTCAGATTCAGACACGCCCGCAAAACGATAAAACAACATTTTCTCGTGATCCGAGCCTCCTACCTCGTGACTCGTGCCATGATGAACGCTCCAGATTCAGCCACGTGGCTCAACGGTTCTTAACGAGCCGAGCCATCGAGCCACTCTACCGAGCTACCGAGGCACCGACCTCCACATTTGGAGGAAAATGCTTCCGAGCTCTGTGGGACGTCTGATTGTCCCAAAATTTGTGCCAAAAATTGATGAGCGGCTCAGATTCAGACACGCCCACAAAATGACAAGATAACATTTTCTCGTGATCTGAGCCTCCTACCTCGTGATTCGCACCATGATGAACGCTCCAGATTCAGCCACGTGGTTCAACGGCTCGTAACGAGCCGAGCCACCAAGGCACTTGCCGAGCTATCGAGGAGCTATGGCCGAGCTGTCGAGCTACCAAGGAGCTATGACCGAGCTGCCGAGCTATCGAGGAATTATGGCCGAGCCGCCGAGCTACCAGGGAGCTATGGTCGAGCTGCCGAGGAGCTACGGCCGAGCTATCGAGGTACCGACCTCCACATTTGAAGAAAAATGCCACCGAGCAACTCCAACCGTCAGATTGTCTTAAAATTCGCGCCGAAAGACGATGAGCGGCTCAGATCACGCCACGCCAACAAAATGACAAGATAGCATTTTCTCGTGATCTGAACCTCTAACCTCGTGATTCGTGCCATGATGGATGCTCAAGATTCAGCCACGTAGCTCGGCAGCTCATGAGGCATCGAACAACCGAGCTACCGAGGAGCCTTGGCCGAGCTACCGAGGCACCGACCTTCACAAACGAAGAAAAGTGCCGCCGAGCTACTCAGACCGCCCGATCGCTTCGATATTCGAGCCGATGGCTGATGAAGGGCCCAGATTGCGCCACATCAAAAATGGTATTAAAATTTAATTTTTAATTTATTAAAATTGGATTATTTATTTAAAAATTGCAAAAAATGGTTAAAATTTTGGGAAAATTACTTAAAAATTCTAAAAAATAATTATAAATTCGGGGAAATATTTTTGAGCCCCGGGGTAAATAATTATTGCTTAGAATAATTAAATAAGACCCCCGAACAGTAAATCACCACTCCACGAAATTAAATAAATGGTCCGAAAAATAAATAAAAATCAAGAAAAATCACCAAAAGTCCAGGGGAACTCAAGAACAACCTTGTGTGTGCAACCAACTCCGAAAATCATCATAATACCTCATATACAGATTCGACACCTCACATTTGGACTCCGATATAACTCCGCAAGCCATTAAAACAGTAAAACTACTCCTCAAAGGCTGATATAACTCAGTCTTCGGGAGTGGGGGGCTCATGATATGGCTAAAAATAGGGTTAAAACGGAACCATCCAAAATGAACACGAATCTTAAAGCTCGAGGGTAAAATGGTAATTTCACCTACAAACGGGTCTGAAATGGGTACTGGGTCTTTTTTCCAAAAGCCCAATAACCCACTAACGGATCTGTCTAAACTAGGTATGGGTTCCAACCCGCAAGAAACCCAGTTCAGCTTGATAGAATTATGGTTTATGATTGTCCTTAATCAACGGCCCTGATTCCTTCTATCCATTCACTGGGAAGTAGGGATATGATCTTATCCCGAAACTGGTTCCTAAGGCGACTATAAATGCCCCCCATCCCCCACTGTTACGAGATAATCAATCTTTTGCCAATCAAAGCTCTTTCATAATCTTTCTGATTACTGACTTGAGCGTCGGAGGATGCGTCGTCGGGATCAACCCCGGTGTTTCGCACTTTTTGCAGGTCAGCGGCTGGAGATCACGGTCAAACGTCGGTGGAAAGGTGTTCAAGTTTGACTATTCGACATCCCAAGAATCCACAAATCTATCTGTTTGCCCCCACACCGATTTCAGCGGCAACACCAGCCAAATAAGCTGGGTATGAGACCAACAACTACATACGGACCAGTCGATCCGTGTATGAGACAATAACATACATACGTGCCAAATAAGCTTGCGTATGAGACCAACAGCTACATTCGGGCCAGTCAAGCTGCGTATGAGACAACAACATACATACGAGCCAAATAAGCTATGTATGAGACCAACAGTTACATACGGGCCAGTCGAGCCGCGTATGAGACAACAACATACATACCCAAATAAGCTATGTATGAGACCAACAGCTACATACGGGCTAGTCGAGCCGCGTATGAGACAACAATATACATACATGCCAAATAAGCTTGCGTATGAGACCAACAGCTATATACGGGCTAGTCGAGCTGCGTATGAGACAACAACATACATACGAGCTAAATAAGCTACGTATGAGACCACTGCTACATACGGGCCCGTCGAGCCGCGTATGAGCAAAACCATACATAAAACAACCATACAGGTAATTAACCTAGAAGCAACCAAACGTGCTTACTAGAAAATCTTGATCTTCTACAATTAGAAGCAACAGAAGAATCTTCTAATTGTCTAATACAAACATACTACCAAAGAAAAGCCTCAAAGCGACATAAAGACCTCCCGACAGCCTAGAAGCAACTCGTGCTACGTTTGTCGGAATTTAACCCGAGAGGTCAATTAGGAAAAGGGAGAATGTCTACTACAACTCTCTAGTTGGCCCGAACCTCAGATTCTACAGGTAAGACACTCTAAAACACCAGAGAACTCAAACAGCAAGCGCATTCAGCTCGAAGCTGGCTGCTGCATCTTCCAAATACCATAACTCCTACTTCGCTAATCGGAATCTGGCCCGAGAGGCCAATTCGGAAAGGGGAAGGTGTCTACTACAACTCTCTAGTTGGCCCGAACCTCAGATTCAACTATTAAGGCACCCTAAAACATCAAAGAAACAAAACAGCAAGTTCCAGTCAAGACAGCTAGTTGATGTACCTCCCCAAGACCATAACTCCTATTTCGCTTATTGGAATTTAACCTGAAAGGTCAATTCAAAAAGGGTAGAGACTCTAATACAACTCCTTAGTTGGTCCGAACCTCAGATTCTACCAGTAAAAGACTCAAAAACTACGAAGAAGTGAAACAGTAAGCATATCGTCAGACAGCTAGTTGTTGTGTTTTGCAAGGGCCATAATTCATACTCCGTTTATCGAAATTTAACCCAAGAAGTCAATTCGGAAAGGGGAGAGTCTCTACTACAACTCTCTAGTTGGTCCGAACCTCAGATTCTTCCCGTAAAAGGCTCAAAAGTATCAAGCAACCAAAACAGTAACTTTCAGCCGAACAGCTAGTTGCTGTTTTTGTAGTGGTCATAACTTTTGCATCTCTCACCGGAATTTAACCCGAGAGGTCAATTCGGAAAGGGGAGAATGTCTACTACAACTTTCTAGTTGGTCTGAACCTCTAATTCCGAGAGGAACCCTAAGTTTTATCCCCTTGAACCCACTGCGACACTAACCCGAAACACAAACTTCACTATTTTGCCCTAAAGCTCGCTGTTTTGGGGGAAACGATCGTTAACCGCCCAAAACAATTCCAAAAATCTACCAAAATTCTAGCATGGTAATAACACCTTTAAGAACGTCTCATATAAATTTCGCGTCAAAATTCTACTTTTAACACATATAAACAAATCTCATCCTATAACTATTTAAGCGTGGATACAACATAAGCATGGGCTCTTTCTACAATCCCTACAACAATTCAAGTATGGTATACAACATAAGCATCATCTTACAACAATCTTAAGTATGGTATACAACTTAAACATCATCCTACAACAATCTTAAGCATGGATATCTACCACAATTAAACATGAACCTACAACAATTTTATGCATGGTATACAACTTAAACATCATTCTTTACTACATCACAAGTATGAATGGGTTCTTTTTGAAATTAGAACACTTATACAAGTATGAATGGGTTCTTTTTTATTAGAACACTACCACATATAATCTCAAGCATGGATTCCTTACTACAACTACTTAAGCATGGTTTTCTTTTAGCATATACAACTCAAGCATGGATATAACTTAAGCATGAATGCTTACTACAATCTTAAGCATGAACATTTACTATCATTCAAGCATGAAGCTTTACTACAACTTAAACATGATTCTACTACTAAGCATGGATAGTTAGTACTACTTTAAGCATGGATTTTTAAACATGGAAATTTATCATAACTTAAGCATGAATATCTACTACCACTTAAGCATGGTATATTTATTACAACTTAAGCATGAACTCCTTTAACACGTTAACTCAAGCATGAATGGGTTCTTTCTGAATCTAGAATACTACACAAATTCAAGCATGGTTCTCTAGCAACCTATAATAGCATAGAACATTCTACTAAAAGACTAATACAATTTTATTACAAAGACTACCTCCTTCAACCTATAAGTTCCTACATGCCACAAGGAAAGAAGTAATCCTTCCCATCATATAAACAAAATAAACATGCTACAAAAGAACTAATCTTTTACAATTATAGGAGCACAGTCCTTCACAACCTAGAAGCAAAATAGAAGCCTAATCTTTTATAATCTAGAAGAAAAAAATAGAAGCTTGATTTCTAACAAGTATTAAAGTAACACACAACAATTACTAAAAAAACTTATCTCTTATGAACTAGAATTAGTAAGACTAGAACTTTAATGTATTAACATCGAAAACGAGTTCTATTAGCATACTAACCCCAAAAATGGGTCCTTTATCATACTACAACTAAATGGCCTCCAAATTGTTTCTTTAATAAACTATAACATAAATAACACCAAAGTTGGGTTTGGGTTCTTTTTAACCTACAACAATTAACCAACATAAAAGTGTGATCTTTTAACATTCTACAACTAACAACATCAAAATTGTTTCTTTATCAAACTACAATATAAATAACATCAAAGTTGGGTCTTTTTAGCCTACACAAATAACCAATCATATGAATTGGTTCCTTTTCATATCTACAAGTAGTAACCCTTAAAGATGGGTTCTTTCTACTCATACTCAATAGCTAACCCTAAGATGGGTTCTTTTTATACATACATAATTAATAAAAGAGATCAAACAAAAATAAAATAGAAGTAGATGATCTCCACCTTGGTTTTCAACCATTCTTATGCACAATTTTAGTCCAAGTAGTTCAAGAAGTCATACAAGTCTCAAGGACTTAATCTTTATGCCATTATGTTGAGTTCTACCATTCATCCTTTTATGTGTTCATTTCCTACTCCCATTTATATGCTTATATCTTAGTCCAAGTTGTTTTAACACCATACAACATTCACACCTCAAAAAGATGGGTTCTCTTTATCCTACAACAATCTAAACCCATAAGATGGGTTCTTTTAGCATACCCAATAACTCAACCCTAAAATGAGTTCTTTTTCACGTACAAAATTAATAAATTCTAAAGATGTATTCTTTTTCATTCCTACAAGTAGTAGACCCTTAAGAATGGGTTATTTCTACTCATAAATAATTAAAATGGAAAACAAGCAACTAAATTAGAAGTAGAGAATCCCCACCTTGGTTTTTTCTAATTGGAAGAACTAGCCAACCTTCCTTCTCCCTTCTCCTAGCTCCTAAGAAAAGCTCTTAAAAACCTACAAAGAAAAACTTTCAAGTTAGGGGTTTGTTCTCTCTTTCTTTTCCTTTCCTTTTTTGTTCTTGTAAAAATGAGACAAGAGGAGGAGAGGGGAGGGAGGGGCGGGTATTTATAGGGTGGAAGAGAAGGGGGTGAGTGCAAATGCACTAATCACATTTGCACAAAACCCCCTAGGGGAATGGTCGGCCCATACCAAGTGAGGGGGGTGAGGTGGAGGTATGGTGGATAGGTGAGGTGGAGGTATGGTGATGGGTGAGGTGGAGAGCTTCTAGAAGAACACTCCCTTAAACTCTTATGCATCCATTTTAATCCTAGGTTTAAGCCTTCAACCAAAAGCTAGCCATCTAATTTGGTTTGTCATGACAAAAGAGATAATTTGTCCAAAAAAATACACACACAACACAATTTGTACAATGTACTAATTGATACAATACACATATGTGTGTGTGTCTATATATATATATATATATATATATATATATATATATATATATATATATATATATATACCGAAAACCTTCGTTTGTTAAACCGCATAATCCGGATAAAAATAATTTAGTTTCGGAAATAATAATAAAATAAATTTGTATATGTATTACTATTTTGAATTGTAATCTGTGCACAATTAAAAATTGCGCGCGATTATGTATTTTTGTATTGTTTGTATTATTAAAAAAAATAGTTGGGATTTATTTGAAATATTTTGGAGATCTGGGGCCTATTTGTAAATATCCTTTTATAAATATATATTTATATTATAATTTTTTTTTTTAATATAACCCCCCCCCCCCCCCATTCCCTTCCTCCTCCTTTTTTTTTCTTCTCCTGTCTCCATCCCGACCCCAAAAAGAACCCCACCGAAACCCATTTGGCCGATGATCTCCCTACCCAAATCCACCCCATTTCTTCGTCGTTTTCAAATTAATTTGAGGGGATGGCTAATTGGAGGGTGCTCTAGCTCGTGGTAGCGTCGGTTTTTGGAGAGGGCTTCGGGAAGGTATACCCTATTTTATTTTATTGTATAAAATTACGTGTGGTTAATTTCTATTGAATAAGAATACTATGGTAGGGAGATTTGGAGAAGTTAGGAGTAGTAGAGGCGAGAAATTAGCAAGTTATTAGAGAATTTGTAAGTTGCTAATAAATTAGGGTTTTGGGTTTATAAAGGGGGAGCAAATAGATGAGAATTTGTCTCTTTTATAGTAATAGAAATTTTATTGAGACATTAGGATATTTTGGGGGTGATTCTAGTTATTGTTTGGGGGGATAAAAATACAGTAGGATTTTGAATATCCCGTGCTTCGCACGTGTATATCCCAGGTGTTCAATAAAATGCCTGTGTGGTATTGGGGTTAGTATTATTATTTTCTCCCGGGACTGGTTTGGATGTTTGAGCCTTGACTGCTTTGAAATTTTGATAATAGGAGTTGGCAGCAGCTTCAGATGCGGGATGGAGAAGTGGGGGTTCGAGTCTACACAGGATATTCTGTGAGTATGATTATACTAAATATATGTTTACTATTATGATAAAATCTTAGGCGGTTTTGAAGCAATCCTTGTTTAATTCAGCCAAATGAAGTTTTAATTTAAAATACGAAATGTTCTTATTGTTAAAAGTTGTTATATGGTAAATTGGTGTGTATATGGTGAATTGATGTGATTTTAAATATTCAATGTGATGGTGTGATGGTGATGTATTGTGTAGATATATATACATGGTGTTGTGATGTGATGTGAATTCTTAGCTTGTGGGAGTGTTTGGAGAATTTTGATTATCATTGTATGATAAGTGGAATGCTAAGAAAGATAGTTGTATGGTAAAGAACAACTCATTTTTTTATAAGCTTTGTTAAGAAGCATGTTTATGAGGGAAAGTTTGGGAATTTCTTGCTCTGAAATGGTTAAGAATTTGGGAAATTGACCAACTAGGGAGTCGTAGTAGGGAGTCATAGCTTTCTAACCCATTTGGGGTTTTGTAATTCCAGTTTATAGGTTGAGAGTTATGATTTTCCAAAGATGGAATGGATCCAGTCTTAGTTAAGGTATTATTGGCTAAGTAAACCCGTTTCTCCCTGTTGTACACCTGATGAAACTTAGTGTTTTCGAGAACTCAAATGATAGAATTTGAAAGAGGTGTTCAACTAGGAAGTTGAAGTAGACACTCCCACCTTCCCATAGGACCCGGAATTGAGAATTTCCAATGAGTGAGCAAACTTTTATGATATTGGAAAGGTGCAGCGAGTGCAAGAAGAATATACTATTGAGAGTATATGAGGTTTTATAGTATCAAGTAATTCTGTATTGCGTGTTGAAAATTAAGGACGTTGCAAGTTAGCAACGTGTTGTTTAGACTAAACTTCAAGTTTAAGTTGACTCGGGGACTAGAGTTCTATAAGAATGTGAGGGAGTCGTCCACTGGGGGATTGCAGTGGATCTCCCTACCCTTCTAGAAATTCTGAAAGTGTTGGTTTCCGATGAGCATAGCTTGGGTTACAGCTTCTGCTATTTTTTGAACTGTTTCATCGGACAATTGATGAGGAACCCTCTGCAACCGCAGTGTGGTGATCATGAGCTATCGGATTTTTAATGATGTTTTAGCATTTCATTTGGAACTTAGATAAGTTCCTGTGCTTAGTACTCTTGGTGGACATGAGTAAGTTGGGATATAGCTCTGGTCAATTTGTGTTTGGTGTCTCGATGCCTGAGTCTGTCAATGGTCGAGAATTGATGGTTATGTGTGTACTTACCTTCATTTGATTTGTATTGCATCCTCGGGGCGCCGTTGGACCACTCGCTGAGAGTCACGGATCGGGACTATTAGGTCGCTGACCTGTGAAGGTATTGGGAATCAGTGGATGTGATTCCGCGATGGGTGTTACTTTGACAGACCAGTCAGGCTCGAGTTTGTTGATCGACACCGAGTGTGATTTTAATAACAACATATTTTCAGTAAACTACATTGATTAGGTTTTCTTTTATTCTTTCGCTTGAAGACCGAATTGGTGTTATGGGTGATTCCCTATAATCTAACTCGTTCTGCGAGTTAGTGGTGATACTATGGGGTTGTCTCTTCCTGTCATTAGGGATACGTACTGCGGTGTGTATCTTGCACTGTTGATTCCTGAGGTACCGTGGTAAGGACGGGATGGGATCCGGTCACATGCTGGTGGACACGAACGGGTCGTATGGGCTGCGGTTTTGCGAAATACGGTGCCATAGGTATGCTTGCGGTATTCTTCAAGTTCATCACGGCTGTTGAATGGGATCCGGGCACATGCTGGTGGACACGAACGGGTCGTATGGGCTGCGGTCCTGTGAAATACGGCATCATAGGTATGTTGTGGTATATCTTTAAGTTCGTCACGGCTGTTGAATGGGGTCCGGGCATATGCTGGTGGACACGAACGGGTAGTATGGGCTGCGGTCCTGTGAAATACGGCACTATAAGTATGCTGCGATATATCTTTAAGTTCGTCACAGCTTTCGAGGAGGGTCCGATGTGACAATTATGGGTGACAACGGGGTAGCGCCCCGAATTATGTCTTTTATTTACACCTCCTCAACCATGTCATACTATCAGGAACAGGAAGTGGACCGAATTAGAATGCATTGCATAACGAGGGTTCAAATCCTTGAAACTGGAAGAAATGGCTTGATCTGGGGCACATGTAGTATGTGATGCATGTGTGTCCAGAGTCTTGCTTACATTAGATTAAGTGCATCTGTTCTGTATTCTGTGTTTTGTATTAGACTTCAAGTCATGGCATACACGAACACTAGAAAATCAGGACACACGTTTATTTTCCATTCAAGATGAATTGTGAGTGCGATAGTTGAAGTGTATAATGAGTGTGAAGGTGATGTATTGCGAGACGTGATGATATATGTTGTAAGAAATGAATGAATGCGTTGTTATGTGATATGTGATTGGGAAAGAATATAAGTTGTGAGTGCAAATGAATGGTAAATAAGGTGCAGTTTATGTGAAAGTAGAGTTATTTGTGAATGTAAAGCTTTATGGGAAAATAAAGCTATAGGAATATTTGCATAGGGCGTAAAGTGATGGGCCTTAAGCGACTAATTTGGGAATGATTTCCAAACTAAAGATAAGTATGTTGTGAGCGGGTATGGATATGCATACAGGAAATGACTTAGAGAGTATTTGATGTGAAATCCCATTTATGATGTTTACATGTTCAGATTTCAGGTAAGATTTGATTATCTTGGTATTCGTAAGTTCGTACTGTTTTTACTTATAAAGTTTAATTTATTTGCTTAATTAGTAAATTATACTCACACCAGAAATGACTAATCCCTTAGTGTTTGGGGGGTTAGAGAATCCCTGGACTACCCTAGATCCCCTACTGTTACAGGTCCTCAGCAGTGCAGAGGTGAGGTGTAGATTCTGCGGAATTGAGCTTTTATTTTAAAATTGTTGTTTAAGTTTAATTATGTAAATAGTGAAATTTATGATTTAAATTGTATTTTTTATGTATAAGTATATGGATGACGATGATGAGTATAGTGTGGAGTGGCACGATATGTTTTTGACCCGTACCATTCTCATTGTGGAGTACCGGGCCCTGTGGTATGTTTTATAAGTTATTTTCTAAACCTTACTACGTTTTCAAAGGAATTTATGGTTTTTAATTGATAATTGATATCCTATTATGAGTTTGCCCCCCCCCCCCCCCCCCCCCCCGAGCATGATATTTATATTGCCTGTGTGATTCTGCTCATTTTGGCCTGGGGAGTCCATGATATTATTGCATGTGATGCTAGCTACAGAATTTAGAGCAGAATTTTGTAAGGTTTTTGTGTTTCGGGGCAAAAATTTCAGGGGAAACTCTGCCAAAATTTTCTTTGAAATATAACTATCTTAGTTTACGTTTAAAGTGATATAGAAATTGAAAAGAATTGAATTTTGAAGTCAAAAGAAAAAGGGAGGCATTACAGTTTGTTATGACAGATTGATATTTTTAATAACTTGATGGCAATAAAAGTGTGTAAATTTCCGTGTTATTTACTGAGTTGAGATGCATTTGAAGGTAAAGATTCTGGTTGTGTCACGGATGTCCGATAACGAGGATCTGAGGCATTACAGTATAATGTAATATTCGTCCGGGATATTACAGAGGACTTTCTCATATGGGGACTTTATGTTGATGGCTCCTTGTGAAGAAGGGAGTGGGTCGGGAGTGATATTTGTCACGCCCCGCTTCCCAAAAAGAATACGGAATACGGATACGCGACAAAAGTCCAGCGAATGATTTTCATCATCCATAAGCTATTCAAAAATCTTTACAATATCTCACAAAATAATCAGAGTTGGAAGCAAAAGTATCAACCAACATGCACATATGAACCAAATACCAACAAGAATATTTGAAACCAAATACATTAATCTCAAATAGTCATGATATGAATAAGTCAAAATCCTGGGTCACATTGCCCAAATACAAGAATAAATCCAAGTATCAAAATACATTATTGTTCAAGCAACTACAAGAATAATAATAATAACAAGATCTAGCACTAATACTTCATGTCACCAATACCATCTGGAACCTGTTCTCCAAAATCTGCAATTCAACAATTGCAGGAAAGAGGAAAAGAGAAAACAAGTACCCATCAATTGCAAGTTATGGGCCGCTTGTAATGCAGGATACAAGTACATGGGGAAAACTAACTAACAACATGGAATAAGCATGATATCAAAATAAACAACTAGCATGGTAAGGTGATCAAGTGTAAAGTAATCAAGTATCATGTAAATATGCATCAAGTGTCAAGTATCATGTAATCATGTATCAAGTATCATATTCAAGTATCATGTGTCAAGTCTTGTAGTGAATACTATCTAGGTAGCACTTAATGCGCCCCATATTATAACACATGGTTGCTACATAGGCATAGTGGTAGGTTTCTATAGGGCCGTATACTCAAGCGTCAAGTCAAATAACAAGTAACAAGTAAACAGGCACGAATCACGTAGTGAAATCGTGGCAACAGAAACAGGCATGAATCATGTAGTCATGAAATATGGGAACAGGTAATAACAGGAATGAATCATGTAATTATGAAATATGGCAACAAGTAATAATAACAGGCATGAATCATGTAATCATGAAATATGGTAACAAGTAATAATAACATACATGAATCATGTAGTCGTGAGTTCATGGCATCATATAATAATAACATGCATGAATCATGTAATCATGAGTTCATGGCAGAATATCATAATAACAGGCATGAATCATGCGAGCATGAAACATGGCAACAAGTAATGGGATCACGGTCCCCTTCTGAGTACACATATCTATATTGTCCACTACTAAGGTCTTTCCTTTGATCCTGACTTATTACTTTTTATTATTATTAAAAAGGCATGCACGTGTCACAAAACAGAGCAAGAATATCATGTCATGAACAAGTAATAAGTTCAGGTTGCAAGATAAATATGTACGGGTGCAGGGTAACTCATAAAAGAATAAAATAAACAAATCTCAAGTTCAGGACAGCAAGACCATACTGTAGTAAAACTGAAATTTCCAGTATTACAAACATGCAAATCTGAATCCGTCAAAACTTCTAGAAAGTAGACTCCCAACCGAATCCAGTGAGTATAAATAAGTCATATAGTATTTCACAAAAACATAACTCAAAACTGATTTGAATACAGAAAATAGGTTCAGCCAGAAATCAGGAAAACGAATTCAAAAGCAGGAAAACAGCATTAAAACTCATTAAACAAATCCACGAAAAATCTGGGGTATTCCCCTATATGTCTAGTATCAGAATATAAAGTTTCATAATTTTCCAGTAAAATTAGATCAATCATCAAAAATCAGAAAATATCAAGAAACAATAGTTTGGCAATTCTGGAATTCCCAACACTGCTGTACGAAAACTATAATATCTCGCAACCAGTGAAACGAAATCCAAATCCACCAAAGAGAGATGAAAATAGACAAAATATATTAACTTTCATATTTCACAAATATTTTTCATACAGTAAAAGGAATCAGGGTGAAAATATGATTCTTTACAGAACAGCGAGTAAAATACAGCGAGTAAAATACAGCAAGTATAGCCTTTATAAACAAGCAGAAACGGTATATAAAACTCGTCAATAAAATCCACCAAAATTCTGGATAATCCCTAACTAGATAAAGAAATATTGACCGAAGTTTTGGATCAAAATAATATATTTAGCACAAGTATCAAAATGATTTAGTCATCAAAATTGCCAAGAAACGAAATCTGGAAAGATCTACACCTCTGTAGTAAAACAGTCATATCTCACACATACAAAAACAAAATCGAGCAAGGTCAGAGAGGTTGGAAAGAAGACGAATTCCTCTAAAACTCATATTTTATACTGAAATTAAGATTCTGACCTTAATATGGTCTAAATTACTGATCAAGACAGAATATCGGCAAACTACAGAATTTTCTCAAAAACCAAAATCAACATAGATTCAACGGAACTTAATCCAAACACAACCAAACATGAAATCGAGTCTATCAAGTGTCCAAATATCATGAAATAGAGTAATTAACAAATCTAAAATAAGTCTATCATATGGTTCTCAACAAATACCCAAATTCTCACAAAATCCCACATACATGATCAAATCAAGAACGGGCAAAACCTGTTGTTTCATGTCAATATTGTGTCGTGAGGCAACTATGGTCAAATCACTATAGAGACAATATCAACAAGGGATTTCACACACGAATTGTCTCTAGAGCCCAACTACACTACAAGCGGTATTTTTGACTTGTATCATACAAAGAAATTTGAGTACAAGTTACCTGCCTTAACCGAAGACGAAAACGAAGAGCACCAAGAATAACATGAATGGATCCCGGCAACAAACAAAATTCACGAACGAAAAATCAACGAACCCACGAACGAAAAATCAATGAACCCACGAACGAAACCCGCGTACAAAACCACGAAAAAATGAGAACCCACTCGCGAACAAAAAAGGGATGAGGAGCGGGATGGAGCCGGGGTGCAAGAGTGGACGGGATGAAGTTGATGGGGTGGAAGTCGGGATGAAAAAGGCAGCCGCTAAGGGGAAATAGGATATATATATATATATATGCTAAATGAAGTTAGGGTGAGGGGAAATTTTGAGGCGGCTACAGGGGCTCCCGGTTGCATGCAGAGCGGCTATAGGGCTAGGACTTGAGTGGGTGCGGGTTAAAATGAAAAAAGAGGTATGAGGGTATTTGATTTCGGTAGGAAAGTAAATCAGGTAAGAAATTTTATGGGTGGGATATAAACATGGTGATTGGATTTGATGATAGGTGGGATTTCTATCAGGTAGGAAATGAAGGATTTGCATTAGGGGGTTAATAAAAGGGTATATGGTTTAATAAATAGGATCTGGGTGGATTTTATATTACGTAGGATTTAATATTAGGTAGGTAATTAAATGGGTGTATGGATTATTACTAAATAGGTAAACTGTGTATTATTGCTTAGGGTGTTTTAGAGAATAGGATTTATATAGGTATTGATATCTATATAAACAGGGTATGGGTTATAAGGCAAATGGGTTTGGGTATTTAAAATCAAAATAAAATAAAATAACAAATAAAAATATATAATTAGGATTTCATAGAAATACTACTAAAAAAATGCTAAAAATAATAATAGTACTAATAATAACAGTTGTAGTAATAAAAATAGAGATCAAAAATAAGATTTGTATTATGATGTCAAGATTCATAGAAAATAGTTACAATAAAAATTATTGATTGAAAACATATTTTAATATGAGATCTAATAGTACAGTTTGACCCCAAAAAAAATTTGAAAACCAAAAAAAATAATTTGCGAAAATTTTTCTATACAGAAAATACACTAAAATACATTTTTTGGGAAAACAGGAGTTACAATATTACAAGGTCTGGATGAATTCATCCTCTAATATGCTTTATGCCTAAACTTTCGGGCCTAATAATGAGGCTGAGTACAAGGCATTGATCGCCGGACTACACTTGGCTAGAAAAGCCGAGGCGGGATGGGTGAGAGTTTTCAGCGATTCACAGTTTGTAGTAAACCAGATTTTTAGGGAATACGAAGCTTGACACGCCCGTATGATCAAGTACCTAGCACACGCTAAAGGGTTCCTAGCGGATTTTAAAGAAGCCTCGGTCACTTGCATTCCCTGCAAAGAGAACAGTCAAGCAGACACTCTCCAAACTGGCGTCATCCTCCATCGAAGGACTCGATCACACCGTATCTTGTTGTACAATGGTTATGGGTTCATGATCTTGTTCGTGTTCGGAGTTCGTTCATTGTGTTCGTGCCAGGAATCCGTTCCCGTTATTCTTGCTTTTGTGCCGTTTCCGTCGTCGTCTCTCATGCAAGTATGTTAAAATTATTATTTTGATCCAATATTTTGTACAGTGTAACTAGACCTGATTGTGATTAACCCTGAATTATTTTGAAATTATTTGATGAGTTTTATAAACCGTTCTACGTTTCCAAACAATTATTATACATGTAGAATTTTCATACTGTTCAGTAAAAAAACTTGATTTTCGATCTAATTCTACTTGTTGTTTGTAAAATATTTGTGAATATGAAAGTTAGCATACTGTATCTGTTTTATCAACCTTTTGGTGGATTTGGATTTCGATTTATGGTTTGTGAGATATTGTTGTTTTCGTACTGCAGTGTTTGTGATTCCAGATTTACAAAACTGCCATATCTTCTTGTTTTTTTTATTTTTCTTAACTACTCTTTTTTTATTGGAAAATTATGAAACTTGATTTTCTGTTATTAAACATACTAAGGAATACCCCAGATTTTTCGTGGATTTAATTAATGATTTTTCATGATGTTTTCCTGACTGTGAATACAAAATACTGATTTCTGACTAAACACGTTTTCTGTATTCAAAGCTGTTTTGAGACTTGATTTTGTGAAATACTATATGACTTATATATGTTCGCTGGATTCGGTCGGAAGTCTACTTTTCATATTTTCTGTTCAGATATGCATTTTTGTAGCAACGGAAATTTCAGTTTTGGTGCAGTACCGTCTTGCTATTCTGAACTAGAATTTTCGTTGCCCTACCATGTTATGTGTTGTCTATCACCTGTACATGTTTATCTTTCAACCTGAACTTGTTACTTGTTCATGCCATATTATTCTTTCTCTGTTTTGTGACACGTACATGCCTGTTTAATAATAATAACAAATAATCAAGTCGGGGTTAAGGGAAAGACCTTAGTAGTGGACAATATAGGTATGTGTACTCAGAAGAGGGCCCGTGATCCCATTATCTGTTGCCATGTTTCATGATTACATGATTCATATCTGTTATTATTATATTCTGTCATGAACTCACGATTACATGATTCATGCATGTTATTATTATATTATGCCATGAACTCACGACTACATGATTCATGCTTGTTATTATTATATGTTGCCATGTTTCATGATTACATGATTCATGCCTGTTATTACCTATTGCCATGTTTCATGACTACATGATTCATTCCTGTTTATGTTGCCACGATTTCACTACGTGATTCATGCCTATTACCTATTTCCTGACGCCTGAGTACATGGCTCTATAGAAACCCACCATTATGCCTAAACGTAACTTGTTTGAATGTCGCAACCATGTGATAAAAACTTGGGGCGCATGAAGTACTACCTAGATAGTAATAATACAAGACTTGACATACATGATTACCTGTTACATGCTTACCTGTTACATGATTTCCTGTACATGCTACTTGACACCTGTATACCTATTTACTTGTTTACCTTCTTGCATGATACTTGACATCTGTTACATGATACCTGTACCCTGTTGCATATCACATTACTTGATTCCGTTCATGATTCATGCTAGTTGTTTTGTTTTGTTATCATGAATATTCTATGCTATTTGTTATTCTTTCCCATATACTTGTATCCTACACTACAAGCGGCCCGTAATTTGCATTGACAGAAGTTTGTTTTCTTTTTTTCTCTTCTACAATTTATTAAATTGCAGATTTTGGAGACCAGTTGCCAAATGGAGTTGGTGACATGAGATACTAGCTGCTGGAGTTTTGCTATTATTATTTATTGTTGCTTATTTTGAACAATTGTATTTTGCTACTTGGATTATTTGTACTGGGCAATGTGATCCAGAATATTGACTTGTTCAGATCTGGTTTATTTAAGATTAATATTTTTTGTTTCAAATAAATCCTGTTGGTATTTTGATTCATATATGCATGCTTGGTTGACTTTTCTTGCTTCCGACTCTGATTATTCTTGTGAAATGTTGTAAAGATTCCGAACAGCTTATGGATGATGAAAATTATTCGCTGGGCTTAGTCCTGTATCCGTATTTCGTATTCTCTTTTTGGGAAGCGGGCGTGACAGTTATTGTCATTGTTACCATTCATTGCTATCGATCCTATTGTTTCATTGAATTTATTGTTATATCGTTATTGCCATTGTTTCACTGCTTTCCTCTACTTGTTGTCCATGACATGCTCTAAGAACATATTATTCTCTCTTTTTAGATAAACAACTTATAGGTAATCAAGGAGAACTGCCTGATGGATTGGGAGAACAACAATGGCGAAGGAATTGATAGCATCGTCGCTTATTTATTTATCATTTATGTTATAGAGACTTAAATCATTGAATATTGTTATTTTATTGTATATTGTGGGCATTTGACCCCAGGATTGTTTTTCTTTTCCAGATTTGGTTATCTTATTGCTATTTCATGTTGCAATTCGTTTTGTGATTCATGTGGTTATTCTTATATGCATGTGTGGTTGTATCGCTTTCTGTTTATATTTGAGTTGAATCAGTAACAGCTTATGGATGATGCTATTCATTCGCTGAGCCAATGTCACATGCTTGTGTTCTGTATTTTTGAGAAGCGGGGCGTGACACCAAGAGACTTTGGCTATCGGATTTTCATTCGAAGCACTCTCAAAATGGTGCAAACTGCCGCTGACAACGAGGTTCATATTGTCCTCGACCTCGGTCCTCAGACTTTCATCCGAGATACCCAATACGGTCCTTCCCAATTGGGTGCCAACTTGCCTTTTTTGCTTGGATTGAAAATCGACAACTTTCGGAGCACTAGGTCTCCCTCTTTAAGGTTGGCTGGTCGTACCCTCTTGTTGTAAGACTGGGTGATCCTACGGCTTTAGGACTCTTGTCGAATTGCTGCTCTCTTGCGGACATCGTCTATGAGGTCTAGGCAGTCGCGAAGCTGGTTCGCATTCTGCGCTTCACTGTAGGCTATTAGTCGGGGTGAAGGCAGGCCCACCTCTAAGAGGATGAGAGCTTTGGATCCATATGTGAGGTTGAAGGGGGATTCCCCCGTCGAAGCTCTTTTGGTGGTGCAATAATTCCAAAGCACGTTCGGGGGTTGTTCGACCCACAGCCCCTTAGTGGATTTGTCAAGCCTCTTCTTCAGACCAGAGAGGATTTGACGATTTGCATTCTCCGCTTGGTCATTGGACTGGGGGTGAGCTATCGAGGAGAATCGTTGCTGAATGCCGAGGTCGGTGCAAAAGTTGCGAAAGGACGCTCCTATGAACTGGGTCCCGTTGTCAGTTACGAGGATGCGGGGTACCCCGAACCGGCAAACGATGTTCTTCCAAAAGAACTTCTGGACCTTGTGCTTGGTGATTGTCGAAAGAGGTTCAGCCTCGATCCATTTTGAGAAGTAGCCTATTGCTACAACTAAAAACTTCAGCTGGCTCGGTACTGGAGGGAAAGGTCCTAGCAAATCCATCCCCCACATTGCGAAGGGGATTGGACTCGCCAAGGAGGTAAGTTGTGCTTGGGGAAGGCAACGGATCGGGGCGAATTTCTGGTAGGAGTCGCACTGGCGGACGTACTCCTCGGAGTAACTCAGTAGTGTGGACCAGAAGTAGCCGCAGTTTAAGAGTTTTTGGGCAAGGGATCTCGCTCCCAAGTGCGTGCCACATAGACCGTAATGGGCCTCCTTTAGGACATAGAATGCTTCCTCTGGGGAGAGGCACCTCAGATAGGGTCGGCCGTCAATCTGAGTGTAGGAGCGTTTGTACATGACTCTGTCAAGGAGTGTGTACCGCTCGGCTCGTGTCCTGATCTTTCTCGCCTCCTTCGGATCTTCGGGAAGGATTCCGTCTCTAAGGTACTCGAGGAGGGGCTTAATCTAGTTCTCCCCAATTTTTAAGGGGTAGGCTTCCATCGGCTCCGGACTATCTTCATCAATACCTGGTCTGAGGAGGACCTCTATCAAGACGGTCCGTTCTAGACCTTGGAGGGACGAGGAGGCAAGCTTAGAAAGAGCATCCGCCTGTACGTTTTCCTCTCGAGGAACGCGCTAGAGTTAAACATCTTCGAATAAGGCTAGAAGCTCCCTAACCTTCGCTAAGTACTTGGCCATACGCTTGTCCCTTGCCTCGTATTCCCCAGACACTTGGTTGACAACCAATTGCGAATCACTGAAGACTCTGACTCTCTTGGCTCCTACTTTGCGAGCCATACAGAGCCCCGCTATGAGGGCCTCATACTCTGCTTCGTTGTTTGATGTTGGAAGTTTAAGCGGAGGGAGTATTGGAGGACGAAAGCGTCTACGCCGGTCAAGATAACGCCAGCCCCACTTCCGTCGATGCAAGAAGATCCATCCACATAAACAGTCCAAACCAAGGGGTCGGCAGATGACTCGCAAGGGTCGGGGATGGTGCTCTCCATAATGAATTTGGCCAGAGCTTGGGCCTTGATTGCTGTTCTTGGCTGGTAGCTGATGTCATGTTGGCTTAGCTCGATAGACCACTTCATCAGGTGCCCAGAGGTTTCGGGCTTGTGGAGAAGTTGCTTGAGCGGCTGGTCAGTAAGGACGACCATAAAATGAGATGGGAAGTAGGGGCGGAGCTTTCGGGCCACCATAACTAAGGCAAGAGCCATCTTCTCCAGCTTCGGGTAACGGAGTTCGGCATCCCGGAGGACCTTACTCACATAGTAGATGGGCCACTGCGTTCTATCCTCTTCTCTTACAAGGACCGCACTGAGGGTTTGCTCCGAAGCGTCGAGATATAGGCAGAGGACCTTTCCAGGCGTTGGCTTGCTTAAGAGCGGGGGGTTGGCTAAGTATGCCTTGAGCTGGTCGAAGGAATTCTGTTGTTGTTCCCCCCACTCAAAGCCTTTAGCCACCCGGAGGGCCTTGAAGAAGGGGAGGCACTTTTCCCCTGACTTGGAGAGGAACCGCCCGATTACTGCGAGGCGCCCCGTAAGCCTCTGCACCTCTTTGACGTTGGAGGGAGGAGCCATTTTGAGAATGATCTGGATCTTCTCGGGGTTGGCCTCTATGCTCCTTTGGCTGACCATAAACCCCAAAAACTTGCCAGATGAGACTCAAAACGCACACTTGTTCGGATTCAGCCTCATATTGTGCCTCCTGAGTACCTCGTATGCTTCTTGGAGGTCGAGGACATGTTCCTGCCCTTAGGTGCTCTTGACCAACATGTCGTCTACATAGACTTCCATGTTTCGACCAATCTGGTCTCGAAAGACCCTATTTGCGAGGTGCTAATAAGTAGCTCCCGCGTTCTTCAAGCCGAACGGCATTACCGTGTAGTAGTACAGGCCCTAATCCGTCACGAAGGAGGTCTTTGGGATGTCGGGAAGGAACATCCGAATCTATTTGTACCCCGATAAAGCGTTCATGAAACTAAGGAGCTCGTGCCCAGAGGTCGCATCGATCAGGGCGTCGATGCTTGGAAGGGGAAAAGGGTCCTTCGGGCATGCCTTATTGAAGTCGATGCATATCCTCCAGCTCCCGTTGGCTTTCTTGACCATCACCACATTGGATAGCCACTCGGGATAGTTCACCTCCTGGATGAACCGAGCGTTGAGGAGCTTTTCAACTTCTTCTTTGATCGCCTGTTGACGCTCGGGAGCGAACTTACAGTGCCTTTGCTGAACGGGCTTGACACCCGGGGTGACGCTGAGATGGTGCATTAGGAGCTCCTCGGAGATCCCAGGCATGTCGGTCGCAGTCCAGACGAAGAGATCGCGGTTCTCCCTTATGCACTGGGAGATGTCTTCTTTGATGGAGGGGGATAGTGCCTTGCTGAGCCGGAACGTCTTGGTGGCGTCTTCCTTTGAGAAGGCCACTTCTTCTAGTTCATCCACCGGTTCGGAGATGGTTTGGCTACTCTCTGGTGGGAGCTCAAGGGCTTCTAGAAAGAGGACCGGGCCTCCCATTGAGGTCATATAGCACTTACGAGCCGCCTCTTAACTCCCTCTCACTTCTCCTGCCCCTACGGGTGTGGGGAACTTCATCTTCATGTGGTAAGCCGAAGGGATGGCTTGGAGAGCGGCAAGGCCTGGTCGACCCAGGATCATATTGTAGGTGGCCTTCACGTCCACCACCATGAAGTCCATTGGCTCCGTGCGAGTGACCGGGGCTTTTCTAGCGGTGACATCAAGAGTTATAACTTCTTCGATCGTTATCAGAACCCCAGTGAGCCCATGAAGGGTGTGGCCAGTCGGTTTGAACCGGTTTCTTGATAGCTGGAGGCCTTTGAATGCCTCCAAGAAGTGGATGTTGACCAAACTTCCATTGTCCACCAGCACCCGGCGAACGTCGAAGTTAGCCATTTTGAGGTTAATGACGAGGGCATCGCAGTGGGCATGTGGATGCCTTCTAAGTCCCTGTCGAAGAACGTCACAGGGACTCCTAGTCCCTTAAAGGGAGGATGGCTCTGCACGGAGTTGACTTTCCTAACGAAGGCATTTCGGGAGGAGTTAGAATCTCCCCCCATTGGGCCTCCGTGTATCAGGTGCAAGATGGCCTCTACTTCGGCCTTCGGAGTCTCCGTGCGCTGCTCTGCTCGCCTGTTAGCCCCCCTGGGCGGTGGAGGCGGATCGGCTTTGTTCCCTCCTCACAAACCGAGCGAGCTGCCCCCTCTGGATGAGGGCCTCGATCTCATCCTTCAGGTTCCGACAATCATCAGTGTCGTGCCCGTGGTCCCGATAGAAATGGCACCACTTGTCCCGGTTTCTCTTCTTCCCGGGGGTGTTCATCTTCGAAGGTGGTGGCAGGAGACCATCATTCCCAATCTCCATTAGGATGGCGGAAATACTCGAATTGAGTGGGGTAAACTTCTCGAAGCGGGGGAGAGGACGCCGCTGACCCCCGTTATCCTTTTGGAGCTTCTTAGCTCCTTCTTCCTCTGTTGTCTTCTGTTTGTTCCCAGAAGACGACCCCTCTAGAGTGGGGCGATTGAGGCCTCTTCAGCTCTGATGTACTTCTCGCACCTAAGGAGGAGCTCAGAGAAGTCCCAAGGAAGCTTCTTAGCCAAGGAAGCCCTGAGGTCAGGGTTGGTGACATTGGATTGGAAGGCGGCCGAAGCTACCGACCGATCCAGGGAGGCGACGAACCTAGCCTCTGCAGTGAAACTCTTGACATAATCCCTCAGCTGTTTGCCCTTCTTTTGGCTGAGGAAGTGCAGCGAGGTGCTCGTCTTCTCGGAGTGGCGACTGCCCACGAAATGCGTGAGGAAGAGGCCTTTGAACTGGTCGAAGGAGAAGATAGACACCGGTGCAAGACGAGAATACCACTCCCGAGCCGACCCTTTTGGTGTGGCCGGGAAGGTCTTGCAGAGAAGGGCTTCGGATGCAAGATGGATCATCATGAGAGTTTTGAAACTCTCGATGTGATCTGCGGGGTCCGACTCCTCGGTGTAAGTCTCGAAGTGTGGAGGCTTAAAATTGTCTAGGACAGGGGCCTCCATGATGGCGCGGGAGAATGGGGGCCTGCTTGGGAGAAGGTTCCTCGCCCATTGCTCCTCGTCCCTGTCTAGCTAGCTGAGGTGCCTCTCCACCTCGTGGAGACGGTGGTAGACCGAGTCCTCCCTTCGGTCGTACCTTGCTGAGCCCCGAGACTCGTCCTCATGACGAGGAGGGTTGGGGCTATGATGGCGATATCTTTGAGTAGGTGGTGGAATGATAGAACGACGGGGGTGACTCGGAGTGGGCCGCGGACTTCGGGAGCGACGGTGGTGACCAGGAGAAGCGCGGCGATGGCTCGGAGCTGGCCTAGGACTTAGGGAACGGTGGTGATGACTCAGAGCCGGCCGAGGACTGCGGGAGCGGCGATGATGGCGAGGAGCTGGAGGAGGACTGGGAGCCCGATGGCCGTTGTTGGGGGCGGCGTTGAGCGCTCGGAGGACTGCCTCCTGGAATTGTTGAAATTCCGCCCTCGTGACGGGGGCCTCCTGCTCGCGATTGACTCGAGCTGCAGGATGGCCAGTCAAGGAGCGGCTTCTTCTTGGGCGATGCTGGGGTGACTCTCTCCGCCTCTTTGGAGAGTTGGACCCCCTACGGTCTGATCGGCGTGGTGACCGATCCCTCGGGTGCCCCCGACGAGGGTTTGCCTCTCATCTAGATGGGTCCGAAGATCGGGCTTTGGCTCGTTCTGCCTATTGCTGAGCACGTCCCGCAGGTCCTTTGGCGTAGGAGGACTATGGAAGGCCATAGAATCTGTGGAGGTATTGTGGATGGACACCCGAACCTGATGTATAAGGTTGCTTGTGGCGGCTTCGCCGAGAGGGCTCCCTCACTGTTGCTTGGGGCCCTATAGGCTGCAGAATAGACTGAGGAGCCTGTTGTTCGAGCGCAGGGCCTGTTGGACGGGTGGAAGGAGATCTTCCGGGGGAGGAGGAGGAGGATGAGAAGAGGTTGTTCTACGGTTGGAGTGTGAAGACTTCCTCTTGGGAGGCATGCCTAGGAGTAGCTTTGGTTGAAGGAGGAAGGTTGGGTTGCTTTTCGAGTAGTTCCCACAGACGGCACCAATCTGTTGCTGCAGAATCTGGTGTGGGGGCAATAGATAAAATTTGTAGGTTCGTAGAAACTTGAACAGGCTGAATCTGACTTCTTCCTTGTTGACAAGTTGACTCCTGGGTGCTCCCGCGAACCTGCACAAATGTTCGAAACACTGGGATGGATCCCGACGACGAACCCTCCGACACTCTTGTCAATACTAGAAAACATAAAGAGAAAGAGCTTAAGTGGACAAAGAGTGATCACCTGTTGCAGTAGGAGGTAGAGGGGTATTTATAGTCGCCGTGGGGATCTTTTCAGGATCAAAATGAATCCCTACTTCCCGGTGTGGTTAGATATGGGTGGTTAGAACCACCTCCTCAGGATAAGGACGAGCCAGGATTTTCTTCTATCATGTTGAACTGGTCCCTAGCGCATTGAGACCCGTTCTCAGCTGAACAGACCCGTTCATGGGTTAGTGGGTCCAAGAGGAGAGACCTGGTTCCCAATCGGACCCATCTGTAGGTGAAATTACCATCTTGCCCATGTAACTTCAAGATTCGTGCCCACTTTAAACGGTTCCGATTTAACCCCATTTTTAGCCATATCAGTAGGCGAATACAAAGGGGGAAGAATTATAAAACAACATACTACTTAGGGGCGCACCTCGATGACAGCATCAGTTGCAATGTCGTCAATATGAGGGACCGAGGCATCAGCATTGGCCTCCGGGTCCCCCTCGCCTTCTGAAGGGATTTCCTTGGGCGTGGGGGGGCTTTGATCTCCATGTCAAACGAGAAGTTCCTAAGGTCAATGTTAGGCTGGAAGTGGTGGACATGTGTGAGAGCCTTCTAATCAGTCTTCTCTTCGCCCAGGATGAGCGTGTCGATGACCTTCATTCGGTCGTCCTCTGGCTCCTCGTGAGCCACCCACGCCCTTTCTCGAGCCTTAGCATGGCCATATTGGCATAGGCCTGGATGAGCTCAACGATCACTACCTTCTCCCTCTACAATGCCTCGTGGTACTGCGCCTTGAGTTTGTGGTACTGCTTCTTCACCCTTGAGATGCGGTTATCCTTCTTCTTCAGCTCCACCTCATGTCGGCGATTCTGCTCCGCTATTAGAAGAGCCACCACCGAGGGTCTAACTGTCACGCCCCGCTTCCCAAAAGAATATGGAATACGGGTACGTGACAAAGCCCAGGGAATGATTTTTGTCATCCATAAGCTGTAAGGATCAACTCAACAGTAAACAGAAATATACATCCACGCATGCATGAAACAAATCTCATAATCAAAAGAATTATTTGAAAATAAATACATAATCCTCAAATAAAAACAAGAACTGGAAAACAAAACAATAAACTCCGGGACAACATGCCCAATACAAGTATCAAGTAGCAACAAGGAAACTGATAACTCAATACAGGAATAAACTAAAGCATAAAAAATCCCAGTCAAAGCTTAAAACACTTGGTCACCCACTCCTGCAGGTAGCTGATCTCCAAAGCCTGTATATTTATCATTGAAAGAAACAGAGAAACAGAAAAATAGTCTGCCAGTTAGTACAAGTTACGGACCGCAAGTAGTACAATCAAAAGGGGTACAGGAACAAGGTAAATAGAATGCAGAACAGGAAACAAGAATCAAGAGTACATAACATAGCATGAAAGGAATGAAACGGGAAAATGTAGTCAAATAAACTGAAAAGCAAGTAAACAGGATCAGATAACAGAATCAGGTAATAGGTAAACATGCAACATGTAACAGGTATCAATTAAACATGTAAAGTGGTAACATGTATCAGGTAACAGGTAACAATAATGTGCAGGTGAAACATATTATTCTTAAGTATTTTGTTTAATCCTATCTAATGCAGCAATCATGCGTCTCATATATATACCACATGTTTGATGCATACAATCAAGTTACATTTAGACTTAGTGGTGATTCTATAAGGTCGTGTACTCAGGCATCATGTAAATAGGAATCATATCATGTCATGTAATCAGGTAATGGATTCTAGAGGTGGCCCCCATCATTCCACAACATGGCACTTAACTCTACGTGGCACTTAGTTCCATATAACTTGTAAACAGGAAAATAGGTAAACATGTGGGAAACACGGGCCCCCTTCCGAGTACACTTTTCTATATTGTCCACTACTAGATCTTTCCCTTAAACCCCGGCTTGATTACTTATTCCTTTTACCAATACAGACATGAATGTGCAACTCAGGGATAGGTAAACATGACAGGGACATACAACAGGTTCAGATTGGGTAAAAGACATGTTCGGGTGTCATTAAAGAAATTATAAATATTGAAACAACAAGAACTCCTTCTGGACAGCAGGACGTTGCTGCACCAAAACTAGAATTCCCGCTGCTATAGGAAAGAAAATCCGGATCTGTCAGAAGTTCTAGAAACTAGACTCTCTTCTGGTTCCAGCACATGTACACACGACATATAAAAGTCACAGAAATTAGGTTCAAATTCTTATTCTTTACAAGTTTCGTGTTCAGGCAACATGGTTGTGGTCAAATTCATGTATAAAAAAATGAACTGTAAATTCATTGAAAAATCTTATAAAAATCATAAATCAACTCTTAAGCATGCTCGATAACATACTGGAAAATATCAGGTCATAATTATACTTCTAACATGACATTTAAATTGGTTAATCAAGAACATATACTTCAGAATAGTAATCTGGAATTGAAAACATCACAGTACTAAAAAAGGAATATCTTGCAATCTAAACATCAGATTTCAGATCCGTCAAAAGTTCTGGAAACTAGAAACAGGGGGCTACGATTCTTATTTAGAAAGTTCTAACAGATTTAAAATGCAACTGGGTCAAAATCAGGCTACAAGTCAGAACATACGAAAGGACAGAAATATAAAAATTTGATATCTAGGATCTTTTGATGGGCGTCAAACTATAGAGGCAAATAGATTGATTCGATTCAATATATGACCATTGATGAAGGATTGCAAAGCATGAATAATACGGTAGTTCAATCAATGAATTTGCAAAGACGTTTTTAATGAACAAGGACGAGTTTCCAAAACACGATAATCAAGTAAAATTACTACTTGCAGGAGGTCAACTCAAAGCTTGTACGGAACAATAACAGTGTACAAGGTACTTGCCTGAAGATCACGATGATGTTCAAGATCGACGGTGCTGAATCCCGATGTTGCTTTGATGAAGATCGAGATCGGTGCAGATCTTAATGGGGATCAAGATCAAGATGACGATCAATGGTCTGTGATTGAACTTGATGATGTTGTTGATCAAGATCGGCCACGGATTTTGATGGTGATGATTCAAACCAAGATCGAATAGTTGGTCAGGCGGTGAAGGGTTGTCGGGGAGTGTAGGCAGCAATGGAAGAAGGTGACGGCCATGGCAGGAGGCCAGGACGGAGCAACTGTGGTGCAGACGGCGGCGGGGCAGCGACACTATTTAGGGAGGAAAACAGAGGAGGAACAACCATGGCGGGACTTCGACTCGACTGGCGACGGCGGTGCTTGAGCAGGAGGTGCTTAGGGTGATGGCAGGGGTCTGCAAGCGGTAGTAGGGCGAAGCGGCAATGGGGCTCGGAGGCGCTAGGCGGGGCAATGGGAACTGGAGGGTGATGGGTTCGATAGGGGCGACAAGGATGAGGATGATGGAGGAGCGTGGAGGGGCAGCTCGATGGAGGAGGGATAAGGGCGGAGATTGACGGGGTTGATGAGGTGCGGAGGAAGACGGCATGATGAGTTCGAGGCAATGGCAGGGCTGGAGGGCGGCAGGGTTCGACCCCGAGCAGTAGGGAGACGGGGTCGACGGGATGGGTTTCGAAGCAGAGGGGGCTGATGAGGAAGAAGAAGGGTGTGGAAAGGTTGAAGATGAACAGGGGGTGATGACGGCGGGTTGATGGTAATTAGGTTAAGAAGATGATTAGGGTTGAGGTTTAACAGGAGTATATATAGGGGATAAAGAATGGGATAATGGGTACGGGTTATAGGGTAGGATCCAATAAGAAAGGGTTTGGATTAGGGTAATGGGTTTCGAGTTTGGGGTTTAAATAAATAGGATAAACAATTAGGATATAAATAGATTAAATTAGAGTACTCAATGCACAAAATATTCAAATAGGTTGTACAACACGATTTTACAGGGTTCAATAGAAAATAGAATTAATTGAAAGAATACAATTAGATTAAGATTTAACTTTTCACAATAATTAGAATAGTTATATATAAATAATATACTTGGTTTGTATTTTAAAATAATAATAATAATAGATGGATTAAAATCTGCGGGCTTTCACAATAACAAAAGACGGATTTTTAATATACAATCAAAAGAAATAATAATAATAATAATAATAATAATAATAATAATAATAATAATAATAATAATAATAATAATAATAATAATAATAATAAGATTGTATAATAAGATTGTATAAAATACGAATTGGAGTTTAACAAATTCATTAAAATAATCTAAATAGTAATAATACATTTGCTTTGGGCTTAAATATAAATAATCGATCAATTAGGGCAATAAAAAAAGTTAAAATACACCACTATTCGATAATAAATATAATTGTCAAACAGAAGATACTTTAATATAAAATTCAAACCGAATTTAACACATAATGAATTTACAATAATTTGAAATCCGGAAAATACTCAGAAAATATGTAATTGCGGGAACGGGGGTTCCACTAACATTTAAAAATATTTCAAATAAATTGCAACCAAAAAGACGTTCTCAGCCGACATGACTGTAACCCACGTTTCCGTCTATATATATTTTATGTGTATTTCTGTATTTTAATTCCTTATAAATTATTTTTCACTCTTAAATTCATTTTTTATTCATCTTGGATTTCTTAGTAAACTCCTTTCTAAACATCAAATGTATTTGTAGTTATTTTCAAACGATTGTATATTTTAACACAAATATTATTTCATTCTACAAGTTTGTTTCTTTTCTTATTTGATTAATTATATTTTAACCCAAACCAAATCTATTGTTATTATTTAATTATTTTAACTAATCTGAAACCCATTCTATAAAATATCATTTGATTTATTAATTTTTGAATTTAACTCAAGCCCAATCCATTATGTAATTTATTTAGCTAAGCCCATCCTACTTTTAATTGCAATTTTTCATTTATCCTAGCCCATCCTATAATTATTTAATTCCTTATTTATTATGAGCCCAACTCAATTCTTAGCTTAAACCAAACTTTAAATTTAGCAAATCCTATATATTATTATTATTATTATTATATATTTTTTTTTGTATGAAGCCCAACTCTATCAAAACCAAAACAAACATAACAAACAACAATCCCCACTCCTCACCTTCATAACTGATTACCCCACTATCTCAATTAATTACCCACAAAATTCCTAATTTAAATCCTAACCACTCATATTCATTAACCTCTTAATTAATTAGCCTTATTCACCCTATTATTATAATATAACTATTATTAAAAACCCCTTCTTCTCCTCCCATGTTCACCATCCCGATGCCCCAAACCCACCGACTGCCGCTACTCCTTCTTCATCCTTCATCATCAGCCATCGCCACCACTTCATCCCCTCCCCCATTCATCGCAGTCTCCCCTCCATCGCCTCCCTCACCCGAAGCTTCTCATTATCTTCACCACCGAACCTGCCTTTGACCACTGAGCTCCACCTCCTCCAAGACTCCCCGCAACCCATTCCCTACTTTCCTCCATCGCAAGCAACCACCATCCCCAACTCCACCATTGCCCGTCGATGCCCCACCGTTGCTGCCATTACCGACGGACCGCCTGACCACCTCTCATGCGCTCAACCATACGCTACCGAGCACCACCACCGCACTCCACCTGCCTCCCACCACCACTACAGACCCATCGTTGCTCCTCCCGAGTGCTGCCAAAGCTCCGAGCCCGTCGCCAGCAGCCCCACACTCCACCACCGACCGCAACAACACCCCGCCGTTGCTCCATCTTCGCCGCCGACAGCCGCACCCCATACCTCCATTGCCGACCACCGAAGCCTCTCACAATCCCTCCTCCATTATTGTGTACATCCCCGAGCACCACCGTTCTTCGATGCCGAGATTCATCCCTCACCTGCTGCCTCCATTGTCGATGCCTTCACCCGCAGCACCCCCAACGTTAGCCCCGCAACTCCTCGACAACAACTTCCTGTCACCCTGCTGCCTCTACATCCTCCATCACCTAGCCATATTCATCGCAGCCGCTGACCCCCCCCCCCCATCTTCAGCCCCCTCTTCAGCCCAATGCCAGCCTGTGCCTCTCGAATCCCTTCACCGAACCCTGCATTGAAGCTTCGACTGCCTCCCCTCGTCACCACCAGTAATAGCTACTGCCACCATCCACCTTCATCCTTTTGCTGCTCACCCGCCGATCATCTTGCTGTCGTAGCATCGTCTTCGTCATCTCCTTGTTGTTGTGGTTGCTCGTGCTTGTTGTTATTACCATCGTCACTTGTCGTAGTCCCTACCGCCTCTGCATTGTTGCTGCCGTTCATGCCGTGTTGCTATCCATAACTACATCTTGCTGTTGTTCGTGCTTTCGTGTTGTTGCCATTGCCGCTTCTCCTTCTCGCACGTTCACACTCATCGCAAACATTCAAGCATCTCTTGTACACCTTTATTTATTCCTGTGCAAGCACTTTCTTGATCTCTGCAAGTAGTTTTCCTTCTTTTGTACCCATGTTGTTAATCTTACTCATTCCCTGTCAATGATGATTGAATTCAAATTATCTATCGTTTACTCTCATCAATCCAAAAGTCATAGAAAATCATGAGAACCCAATTTATAGATGATAAGATATACTGATTTTACTATTGTAATGTCTTAACTCCAGATTTCTGTTTTAAAAATACATCGCCATGTTCAATTAATTAAAACAATAGGTTAACTTAAGATTTAGGACCTATGAATTTCAAGAATGTTAATAAACAGTACTAGGAACTAGATTATAATTTTGTAAGAATTCTAATTAAGTTTTTAGTCGAATTACACATATAAAAATTTTATTCTGGGTTGCTGCCTGAACAGCAGTCCTAAAAGGAATTGATTGGTTGATATAGTTATTATTATTAAAATGCATTTTATGAATATGCGTTGGAATCGGCAGAGAGTCTAGTTTCTAAAATATCTGACGGAACTTGATTCGTTTTCCTGTATGAGCGGAAAAGTTAGTTTTTGTACAACAACGTATTGCTGTTCACAATTGTATTTTCATGCTTTTATATATAAAGTGTTAAATTTTGCATCTAATGAATTGCACTGCATACCATTCATTGCATAGTCATCGATACCTCTTTGATATCATTTCTTAGCACCCGTTCCATCGATTGCATATTCATGATTTAATTTAATAAAATGATACAAGCCGGGGCAAAAAAAGGGAACGACTTAGTAGTGGATATTATGGGAAACTGTACTCGGAGGAGGGACCCGTGTTTTCCGTACTGATTACTGATATTGATTACTATTTTATCGATTGATTGTGGATTACTGGCTACAGTATCCCAACTATCGTGTACTATATCGTTTACCGATTATTGTTTATTGATTATTGATTATTGTTTTCGAGTACATGAACCTATAAGATTCACTACTATAGTCGAAATGTTCACTTGATGTATGTACTTGAACCTGTGATATGGGACACATGATTGCGTGCATTAGCTAGGTTAATAAAAGATTTATAGACTTAAGATTGACACTGAACATCGACACTTGCATTTTGATCATTGTCTATTGTTTATCGATCATTGATTATTGAATATTGTTTATCGATCATTGATTATTGAATATTATTTATCGATCATTGATTATTGAACATTGATTACCGATCATTGTATTATTGATTACTATTTATCGATCATTGCATTATTGATTACTGCACTATTGATCATGTTATCGTCTGTTGTTTATTGACTCTGATATCGTTCCAATTTCTTGTTCCTATTACATCGTCCTTTTATTGTTTAACTGTTTGCTACTACTTGCGCCCGAAGCTTTCTATAATGGGTACTCCCTCCTTTCTTTGAGTTGATGTTTATACAGATACAGATGATGGGATAATGAGGGATCCTGGCGAACTGTCATTGCATTGTATATTCTCAGACTTTTTGTAAGTTCTTGTATCCCAGATATTGGTTATTGTATTATATTCTTGTTTATGTGATTGTTATTATATTATTGAGCTTACTGGTATTGTACAACTTATGGATGATATGAGTTGGTATACTTATATCATTTGTTGGCCTCATTTACGTGCCCGTGTTTTCTTATAACGGGAAGCGGGGCATGACAATGACACTTACCTCGAATATTGCCCTCGACTACTTGACGTAGCTCAACTCATAGGTCTCTGTGGTGAGTGACTGTCTATCGTGAGGAGGGGCGAGGGAGTCTAGGGCCAGCGGGGTGACCATGGGGTCCCATAGAGAGCCCCCCTTTCTCATTGACTAGTCTGGGTACCACGGCTCCTTAACCCCCTCCCTAACGACCTTCATGACCTCGGGATCGAAGCCGGAAAGAGGGTTGGATGAAGTCACTAGAGTGGTGATTGCCACAGCCGTGGTGCTCGGCTACTCCTCACCAAGAGGCTCATCATCCGCGATAGTGAGCGCTATCGGCCTCTTGGACTCCCCGGTAACCCTGTTCGAGGGTCCCTGGGAGGAAGAGGTGGACACCTTACTCTTCCCTCTCAAGGATTCGGCCGACTTCTTTTTGGTAAGCTCCCTTTGCCGAGACATGAACACTTCGTCCAACATGTCTGCAAAACAAAGACATAGGTTAAGAGTTAAAACCTCCAGTGAAGACAATTGGAAAAATAGAACATGGCATACTTAGGACGGCGGCTCAACCCGCATTTGATCAGGTGCCTCTCCTCCACCTTCAACCAATATACACTCCTCATGTTAAATAGATGCTCGAACTTGGCCTTTTCTTCCTCGGAAAGATCATTCTCCTTCGGATACTTGGGATTAGGGACGTTGAACCTCCACTTTGGATGAACATATACTTCAACATCCAATCTGGGCACAAGCTGGGCATCAAGAAACATCGACCCTCAAATGCTCTGGGGGTGCCGAAGCCGAGGCACATCTTCAAGTACTTCATCTCTAGGGGAAACTCCATCTCTTTGCAATGCATGATGAAGGACAAAATATGCTTTCAGGAGTTCGGCTCGTACTGCGTGGGGCTGACTCTTTAACCACCGAATCACCTCCTTCATGAATGCGTGAACTAGCAGCCGAAGCACCGAGACGAACGCGTCGACCAGGAACATGCAGTAATGTTCGTCGATCTCCTCGGTGGGACTTAGCCCAGGGTTTGAGATCATCAGCTCAAATGTGTCTGGGATAAAATACTCGCAATGAACCAAAGTGAGCACTTCTCGGGTCAGCTTGTTTGTGATCTGGTCGGCTAGGATTGGCCTCCGGTTACGCGAAGGGATGGCAGATGAAGCCAATCGTGATCAAGTTCGTGGCATCGCCGCAGTACTTCTAGATAAGCGCTGGTACTTGGAGAATCGGGAGATGCAGCTCGGGGTTATCATAGTCACCCTCGACGGGCTCTTCTGCTCTAGGGATCTCAATCTTCTTCTTCTTCTTTGGCCTCGATACCTGATGAGTGAAAATTTTATATAATTTTTATTACTCTTTAATGCATTGAAATTGCGAGTTCTCGTTTATTTCTTTGAAATTTATCTTATTTCTACTCAATATTATTTATTTGTTTGTTTTTGTAGGAATGAGATGGATAAGTCCAAAATGTGGACGTTTTTTGGTGAAATCAAGGAAGAAAACAAGGATGAAGATTTCAAAATTCAAGCACTCAAATACACGTTTTTACAAATTGGTCTCTTGAAGAATCAATAGAAAATATTATGGTCAACTAGGGGGTGGAATGAAATTTTGTAATAAAAATCAAAGTTGAGTTGATTTAAATTAGGGTTAGTTAATTGATTAGTTTAAAATTTGAATAGATTAATTTTAATCTATAGATTTTTTAATTAATTAATTGATTATATAATAAATAATTAACTAACCCTAATCCTACCTACCTTATAATAAATCTATATAAGAAACATAAAGAAATGAAACCGGAGGGCTCTAGGGCGGCGAGGGATCCAGGTAGAAGGAAAAAAAAGGGTGGGCGATGTGAAAGAATAGAGAAAAGGAAGAGAGAAGAAAAAGGAGGAGAGAGGCGAGAGAATATGGGGTAGGTGGAGGCACGAAAACCGAGGCCAGAGGAGAGAGAAAGAAGGAGCACGGGATTCGAGGCTTGGATTTTGGGCAAAATCGAGTTTTTCTTATTCTCTTCTAATTTTTTTTATGCAATCAAAGAACACATTTGTTAGTTGCAAATTTATTATGAACTAAATTTATTTTTCTACGACTTCGATATAGCGTAGTTTTGAGAACACAATTCTAGTTCTATATTATTTTATTAAACTATTTTTCCATGGTAGTGTGTTTAATTTTTGTTCTTAATACTTACAATTGCTTGGCCTAACTTTTGTATGATTTATTAGATCATGAAGAGACCGAAAGGTAATTTATGATTTAGAAATATAGAATTAAATATCATTGATTGAGAAAAATTAGAGATAATTTATCGCGATTAATGTGACTATAAAGAAATCCATAGAACTTAATGGGTCTTCAATTAATTAAATTTTCATATGACAAACTGTTAGTTGGGGATGTTTTTGGTGTTCGAGAGAAAATACTGAATAATTACGGAATTTTAGTCTACAACTTGAAAAAGTATAATTTCTTGTGACATGGAATTATGAATTGTGTGGGATTAACTAGGAGAAATCAAAAGCCTTAGAACTAGTTTTGCTATTAACAAACAACAAAATTTCAGATTTCGTTCTTTTTAATTAGATTAGCTTTTCCTTTGGTTTGATTTAGTTTAGTCGCTTTCTTTATCAAATTTTGATTCTTTAAATAGTAGTTAATCTAGTAACTTTCGGTAATCAATAAAATAATTAGTCCTTGTGGGTTCGACGCTCTTTTCACTAAAACTATACAATTGCAAACTATCCCATCAAGTTTTTGGCGCCGGTGACTAATTATTCTATTATTGATATTGATAATTGCTAGATTGTTACTAATTTGGATTTTTCTTATTATTTTTTTTATTTTTTTTATTTTTTTTATTTTTTATTTTTCTATTATTTAATAGTTATATTTCCGGACATAGAATTGTATCAACATGGCGAACAAAGGTAATGGAGAAGAAAACAAGGCATTGAGAGACTATGCTATGCCTTCGCTTAATGGAGCAACATCAAGCATAAAGAGACCGGTTATACAAGCTAAAAATTTTGAGATTAAACTGGCAATCATTCAAATGATTCAACAGACTGTTCAATTTGGGGGACTATCGCATGAGGATCCTAATGTTCACATTGCAAACTTTCTAGAAATTTATGACACTTTCAAGCACAATGGACTATCAGATGATGCAATTCGATTGAGACTCTTTCCATTTTCACTCAAAGATAAGGTGAAGGCTTAGCTAAATTTTCTACCACCCGGTGATATTACTACTTGGGGGGTACTTGCACAAAAATGTCTTGCTAAGTATTTTCCGCTGGCAAAGATAGCGAAGCTAAGGAATGACATTACCACATTCACGCAATTTGAGACCGAGTCTTTATATGATGCATGGAAGAGATATAAAGAGTTATTGAGAAAGTGTCATCATCTTAAACTACCGAAATTGCTGCAAATTTAAATATTCTATAACGGTTTGGGAGTTACAAATCGGTCTATAGTAGATGCAGCAGCTGGAGGTGCTCTTTTGAAGCAACCTATGAACTTTTAGAGGAGATGACGTCTAACAGTTACTAATGGTTTTCAGAGAGAGCAATGTCTAGAAAAGCAGTTGGAGTTTTTTAGCTTGATCATATTACCGCATTGACTGCACAGATTGCTGCTTTATCAAAACAAATAGGTAATATTAATGTTAATATTATTCAAACAAATATTAGTTGTGATTTTTGTGCAGGAAACCATTCAAGTATTGATTGCCAAGTGAGAAATCTTTTTGCTCAACCAAATTCTGTAATAGCAAATTACGAGTCAAATTCAACATCAAAACAATCTTTATTCGAACACGTATAATCCAGGATGGAGAAACCACCACAATTTTTCTTGGAACAACAATCAAGGAGCAATTAGACCACCTCAAAAATTTTCACAGCGAGAGAAAAAGCTGACACTTGAGAAAATGTTCATGCAATACATGCAAAAGACAATTTTGTCAATCCAAAATGTTGCAACTTCAACTTCAGCTTCAATTCGCAACCTTGAAGCTCAGATTGGTCAGCTTTCAAACATGCTTACAAAGAGAATAGCAGGAACCTTACCCAGTAACACAGTGACAAATCCTAAAGAGCATGTCAAAGCAATAACACAAAGAAGTGGGAGAACAATTGAGCAGCCACAAGATGAAATTGCCGAACAAAATGTGGTTAAAAAGTAAGATGATTTATAGTCAATTTTGGAGGAACAAATGCAGCTGGTGGCCAACCATGATATTGAGAAATCTAAGAAAAGCAAAGTAGCTTCAAACACCATGAGTTTCAGGGGGTTTAATTCTGAAACTTATACTAATTCACCTTATGATCCACCGATTTCTTTCCCACAAAGACTTGAAAAGAATAGTCTCAAAAATCAATTCTCTAAATTTTTAAGTATTTTTAAAAAATTGCATATTAATATTTCTCTTATTAAAGCTTTAGAACACATGTCTAAATATGCTAAAAAATTTAAGGATGTTTTATCAAACAAGCAGAAGTTAGAGGAGCATGAGAGGATGATGCTAACCGAAGAGAGTAATGCAGTATTATAAAAGAAATTGTCTCCTAAACTTAAAAATCCAAGGAGTTCTACGATTTCTTGCTGATGCAGTTTGTTTTTTGGGGCGTGTGACTGCACCAGGTGTGAGTTCTTCTCGATTTGTATTTTTGCGGAAGCTTTGGTGCGGATGGTGGCCCCGACCCTCAGCCGGGGGAACGACTCGGTAGTAGGTGAGAGTGAGGTGGAGATGGGATGCTCGGCTCGGATATGGAGACTTGGCTCGAATCTGGAGGCTCGGATCCTGAGGTCTCGTGTACCTGCACTCGGTCTAGAAACACCGGGGTTGGTCCCGGTAGCAGACCCTCCGACGATCTAGTCAGCTACGAAAGAGAGTAACAGTAACTAGGGTTTGAGAGAGGAAAGATTGATTACCTTGTGAAGGGGTAGAGGGTCTGGTATTTATAGAAGAAGCCAACCGGGTCTGGACCCGTTTGGGGCCGAGTCTGGACTCGGTTGCCCGTGGGCCTGGAGTAGAGGAAGCCCAAGCAGTTTAGGGCTGACGTGGCGGAGGCCTGGGTGGTTTAGGGCTGGCATGGCGGAGGCTTGGGTGGTTTCCAGGCTGATGTGGCAGATCCGGATGATCCGGTAGTGAACGCTCCTTGAGAGGATCCTGTTGCCCAGGAGGGGCCACGTCATCTGACCCATATCAGGAGCCTCCCACTCCTGGAGGGTTGGGTGATCCAGTCGTGTAGGAGTGATTCTTTGCCTCAATGGGAAGAGCAGGATGGTGTGTATGGCGAGGAATAGGATTTGTATCTTCCAGAAGAGGTCAGAGGGGTAAGGTGAAGGGATCCTCTATTGGAATCATGCAGAGTGCCAGGCGTAGAAGAGTCGGAGCTCGGTTTGCCGAGCATCGAGGGTCGGTAGGAGAGCCCCTCACTTGTTGGAAAAGCAAGGGGACGCCGAGATCTGTTGAGGAGGGGGTCTTCTCGCCGAGCGTCGAGGGTCGGTAGACGAGCCCCTAACATGTTGGAAAAGCAAGGGGACATCGAGAACTGTTGAGTAGGGGGTCTTCTCGCCGAGCGTCGAGGTTCGGTAGACAAGCCCCTCTCTTGTTGGAAAAGCAAGGGGACGCCGAGATCTGCTGAGTAGGGGGTCTTCTCGCCAAGTGTCGAGGGTCGGTAGACGAGCCCCTCACTTGTTAGAAAAGCAAGGGGGCGCCGCGACCTGCTGAGTAGGGGGTCTTCTTGCCGAGCGTCGAGGGTCGGTAGACGAGCCCCTCACTTGTTGGAAAAGTAAGGGGACGCCGAGAAGCTTTTTGTGGCTTGCGGTGTCATCCGAGCACCGAGCCTCAAGCTTGTAGGAGAAGCTTTTGTGGCTCGCGGTGCTATCCGAGCACCGTGCCTCAAGCTTGTAGGAGAAGCTTTTGTGGCTCGCGGTGCTATCCGAGCGCCGAGCCTCAAGCTTGTAGGAGAAGCTTTTGTGGCTCACGGTGCTATCCGAGCGCCGAGCCTCAAGCTTGTAAGAGAAGTTGGTGTGGCTCGCGGTGCCATCTGAGCGCCGAGCCTCAAGCTTGTATGAGAAGCTTTTGTGGCTCGCGGTGACATCCGAGCGCCGAGCCTCAAACTTGTAGGAGAAGCTTTTGTGGCTCGTGGTGCCATCCGAGCGCCGAGCCTCAATCTTGTAAGAGAAGCTTTTGTGGCTTGCGGTGCTATCCGAGCCCGGAGCCTCAAGCTTGTAGGAGAAGATTTTGTGGCTCGCGGTGACATCCAAGTGCCGAGCCTCAAGCTTGTAGGAGAAGCTTTTGTGGCTCGCGGTGCTATCCGAGCCCCAAGCCTCAAGCTTGTAGGAGAAGCTTTTGTGGCTCGCGGTGACATCCGAGCACCGAGCCCCCAAAACTTGTTGGAAAAGCTTTGGTGGTTTGGTGTCGGTGGGATGGAGTATTTGGTAATGGCGGCCGAATGAAATCTAATGATTTTGTTTCATTTGATGCTTAGGGTTATAGAATCCGAGCGTCGAGCCTCCTATCGAATAGAGAAGGATTTTGGGGCTCGCGGTGCCATCCGAGCTCCGACCCTTCTGACTTGTTGGAAAAGCCTAGGGGCATTGGGGTAATCTTGTGTCAACTGCTGGCATCACGGGCACAAGAATTGAAGCAACTTTAGATCTTAGCGGCAGTTGGATCTTGATGATCAAGATCTAACGGCCAGATCTTTTCACGAAAATTGACGAGTCTCTCTCTGTTATAAATCCCCCCTCCTCCCCCTTTTTCTTTCCTCCATTTCCTTACTTGTTTTCCGATTTTCAAGAACAGGGGTTTTTTCTCACCTGTCGTCAATGACTTTTTCCGGTGATCTACCCGTAAGCGAGATACTTCAGGATAGTATTTCTGACTCGTAATGTCGCGCTCTCAATCCGGCTCTGAGGCAAACTCGTCAGGCCGTTCTAAGAAGGAAGCTGAGTCCCCACCGACGTCTTAGTCCTTGGTCAACTATGGGATAAAGAGGAGGTTCTGTCAGATCCAAGGTCGGACGGCGGGAATGATGTAGTCTTTATCATGCAACCCCTGAGATCCCGTAGGCCGGGGAAGGAGCCCGTGGATGAGGGCGAGAGGGAGGAGGAAGAGGAGTACAACGGAGAAGAGCACGATCCTGAGGGGGAGGGGGATGTTGAGGACCAGGAGGGTGATGAGGAGGAGCAGGATCCCGAGGGAGAGGTGGACGTTGAGGATGATGATGAGGAAGACTCCGAGGGGAATCAGGGGGAGCCCGATCAGGGTGCCGGGGAAGACGATATGGGGGAAGGCACCGCAGGAGGGGTTGCCGAGGGCGAGGGCGATCTCCCCCCTCTGCCACCATTGTCGACACTGTCTCCGGAGAGGAAGGTTCATCCTCGTAGGAGGAAGAGAAAGTTGAGCCTTTCGGATAGCCCACCTTCGCCGGATAAATATGGTCCTAGACCGGGGTTCGAGTTTGCCCCTGTCACCTTCAAAAACCCAAGGTCGATTAGGAAGTATCCTGACGACGTTCCGGATCTCGCTCCTCTCCCCTCCGTGTCGGGTGACAAGAGTCGTGTGAAGATCAGGATGGATGGCGTCTAATGTGTCTTGAAGGCGAACTACCTGCACATCTTGAGGGCGGCCTACTTTATTCCAAGGGAGTTCGAACTTCTGATTCCGAGCCCCGGCATTCGTCCAACTACCACTCTCGCGCTGGGCTACTATGTTTTTCCCGAGGATGCCTTCATCTCGGGACTTCAGTTGCCATTGCACCCTTTCATCAAGAGGGTCTTGAATTGGGCGAAGTTAAGCCCGATGCAGTACGGCCCTAACTCTTGGAAGCACCTAGTCTGCTTTATCTTGAAGTGCCAAGTGAAGGGGGTCAAGCCGAGGCTGACGTACTTCCGCACTATCATGGGGATGAGCTCGTTGGGTGACGCGGATGGAATCTTCTACTCTTGGCCTAGGCCTCATAAGAAGGTGATGTATGGCCATCCGGACTCCATCAAAAGGTGGAAGGAGAAGTACTTTATAGTCCAGAGCGAGAAGTCTTGGGGGATTCCAACCGCTTGGAACTTTTTCAAGCCAAACCATAAGCCTCCAAGCGTAGCGAGTTGACGGAGAAAGAGTGGGCGAAGGTGAGGAAGATCGCTGGGGAGCACAGCATAGGGTGGCCCTGAGTAATGGAAATGCACCTGGCCCGAGCGGAACTGGGTCCAGCCGACCCTAGTATGTTTTTATTCTGAATTTTCCTATCTTTCTGCTTTCGTGTTAATGTTAGCCTCTCTTCTTCTATTTTGCAGAGATGACGGCCAAGCAGCTCGACAATAGGCAGGCCTTGTTGGCCATCGCCGCCCAGAGGAGGGCGGAGAAGGAGAAGAAGGCAAAGCACGATAAGGCGACTGCTCAGGGCGTGGGGTCTAGCAAGGGACTGACCTCAGAGGCCGTAGAGTCGTCCCTAAAGCGATCCAAGAAGCATGGCCACACGCCGAGGGCGTCTAGGGAGGTAGGGGGGAGCTCGGGTAGCAAGAAGCCTTCCGAGGTCCCGGAGCAGAGGCTTCCCCTCCCCCCCCCCCCCCCCCGGCCCACTGCCAAGCAGATGGTTGGGCAACAGGGACTGAGGCCGCACGCCCCTGATTGGTTGGTTCTCGTGGGAGATTCCCTGCTTGAGGGTCTCGTGGCCATAGAGGTGGTCAGGAACCTTGCCACAGAGCGAGATCGCATGGCTCTGGCGGTGCAAACATCTGAGATGCCCTTTATGCGGTGGTCTCAGGCGCAGCTCTCGGTGAGTGCATGTACTCTTACTTTGACCTTAGATCTTAGGATTTCTTCTAATTTTTTCTTCCTCAGACAGGCGATGCTTCATGGGCAGCACTTTCAGAAGTGCTTGGAGAAGGAGGTCATCATCGAAAGGAGGAACGCGGAGAAGTATCTCTGCGAATTGAACAAGGCGACGGACGAGCTAAAGGAGGCTCGGAGCATGGAGGCCGTCCACAAGGCCCAGATGGCCTCGATAGTCGATTACCATAAGAAGGACGTAGATCGCCTCAAGGAGAAGGCCCGGGAGGAAGCTGGGAAGGCACGGAAGGCCATGGAGGAGGCGGAGATCACCATGACGGATACCCTGATCCTTACGCAGGACGAGGCCTATGATAAGGCTAAGGAGCACTTCCGGTTGATCTATCCGGACAAAAGGGTTAACCACCTCCACTACAACTTGCAACCGAGCATCCGATAACACCCGGTGGCAAGGAGATGGGAGATCCTCACCAAGAGGAGGTCGGGGGGCGACCCTGTTGATGAAGAGGTGCCACCCCCCCCCAAGCATAGTTTAGGTTTTCCTTTTTGATTTTGTAAATGCCTTGCGCGGACTTGCCACCGCCTTTTGTAGCATAAAAATTTTGAACTTAATGAAAGATAATTTTTTAGCCGATGCTCCATGATTTGTGCTTCTTTAGTCTCTTTTGTGACTTGTTGTTTTTCTTGTCTTTTTGATAGACTCATGAGGTCCTCGGTGCCGACCATATTTCCGCCGAGGCCAGAGCTGGGCCGGAGGCCATGGAGGCGGCTCTGGCTCGCCAACGAAAGCAGGCTCGGGACCGAGCAGCCGCAGTGAATTACTTCATGAACAAGTCTAGAGAGCTCGGCTTGGAGGTCGCTCTTCTGAGGAAAGCCATAGCCGACCGGGACTGGTGGGTAATCGAGACGAACTGGTCGATCTCGGATGCCTCTAGCGGGCGGTCGGCTTCAGAGTCTTTTCTTTGTGAGGCCGTTGTTGACAAAGAGTTGGAGATCCTTAGGTTGAAGCTGGTGCTAGGTGCCGGTTTGATCGAGGAGGCGAGCAATTCGGTATTAGGGCCATCTCCGACCTTTTTATTGGAGGGGGCCCTGCCTGATGATGCGGAAAGCTCAGTCACGGGAGAGCCTTCCCCGGTCGAGCTGGCCGAGAATGAGAAGGAGACCGAAGGAAGCGCCGAATTTGAGTTTTAAGCCGAGCATGAGTGATTTGTAAGCTTTTCATTGTATTGGTGCCGCCGTTACTGGCGCGCGATGAGTAATAATAAAAAAAACTCCCGACTTCTTTAACCTTGACAATTTCATTGAGTGAGGATTGTCGCTGGGCTCGGCCTTGCAAGGGGTCGCCGCCGAGGGGGAAAGACCATACGGTGACTTTTGGGCAGGCAACGCATAATTAGTGGCGTTTCGCCTCCCGATAAGCATTAATGGCGACGTTTCGCCTTCCGATAAGCATTAATGGCGACATTTCGCCTCCCGTCGTTTGGGCTTCCCAGATGCAATAACTCTTCTTCTGAGGGGGCTATAAACCCCCATCCCTTCCTTGTTGGTTTCCAGGAATTGGGATTGGCTCACCTGTCATACGATTCGGGTGCCTGCCGAAGGCGGGCGCCCTAGAATTAGAACTTTAGCTCGAGGGTTCCGGATTGGTAGTGCACCAATCACTTTCGAACAATTTGGGGTTTCGGCCTTGAGGACCGTGAAACCCCGAGTTGTTCGTTGGTGAGTGGTGGGCCGCTCAATTGATTCGGAAGCTCGGAGAGAGCCCTGAGTCGGTGGCTCCCCTGCCGCCCTCGAATAATTCGGGGTTTTGGCATTTGAAAGTTGCAAACTCCAAGTTTCTCGCGGGTGAGAGGAGGGTCAACCAACGACCCGAAGCTCAGAGCATTTGCCGAAGGCGGGCACCCTAAACCTTAATGGAAACTTTTTTGAAATGGTCGTGGTTGAAGGTCGCCGCCGAGCGTGATGGTCAAGTGGTTTTGAAGAAAACCACGGCCTTGCTCGGGGTCGACGACGAGCCCCCACTCTTGTGCTCAGGAAGACAGTACGGGTGTAGCTGGCGGTTGCCGCCGTGCGCATAGGTTGATGTGCTTGAAGAAGCCCAAACCATGCTTGGGGCAGATGCCGAGCCCCCACAGGGGAGAAATCCAGTCATGGGCGTAGCTGAAGATCGTCACCGAGCATATCGGTCGAGTGGCTTTGGAGAAAGCCACGGCCTTGCTTGGGGTCGATGCCGAGCCCCCACACTTGTTCTCAGGAAGACGGTACGGGTGTAGCTGGCAGTTGCTGCCGTGCGCATAGGTTGATGGGCTTGAAGAAGCCCAAACCATGCTCGGGGCAGATGCCGAGCCCCCACACCGGGAAGAAAGCTGGTAATGGGCGTAGCTGAAGGTCTTCGCCGAGCATATCGGTCGAGTGGTTTTGAAGAAAGCCACAACCCTTGCTCGGGGTCGATGCCGAGCCCCCACACTTGTTCTCAGGAAGACAGTACGGGTGTAGCCGCCGTGCGCATAGGTTGATGGGCTTGAAGAAGCCCAAACCATGCTCGAGGCAGATGCCGAGCCCCCATACCGGGGAGAAAGCCGGTAATGGGCGTAGCTGAGGGTCGTCGCTGAGCGTATCGGTCGAGTGGCTTTGAAGAAAGCCACGGCCTTGCTCGGGGTCGACGCCGAGCCCCCACACTTGTTCTCAGGAAGACGGTACGGGTGTAGCTGGCAGTTGCCACAGTGCGCATAGGTTAATGGGCTTGAAGAAGCCCAAACCATGCTCGGGGCAGATGCTGAGCCCCCACATCGGGAAGAAAGCCGGTAATGGGCATAGCTGAGGGTCGTCGCCGAGCGTATTGGTCGAGTGGCTTTGAAGAAAGCCATGGCCTTGCTCGGGGTCGACGCCGAGCCCCCACATTGGTTCTCAAGAAGACGGCTATGGCCTAGTTTCTTGTGGCTCGCGGTACCATCCAAACGCCGAGGCCAAAGTCTGTAAGGGAAGTTTTTTGTGGCTCGCAGTACTATCCGAATGTCGGGCCCTAAGCTTGTAAGGGAAGCTTTTTGTGGCTCGCGGTTTCTTCCGAGGGTCGAGCCCTATGCTTATTTTTAATGAGAACTAATACGAAGACAAAACTTGTTTTAAGAAAGTTGGCATAATTACAGCATGTTTGAACTTTACAAAAAATAAGGCACGACGTGCCGACTACATCCTTCATAAACATGGGCTGTAGAGGCTAACCCTCTCCTTCTAGGAATTTGATGAGGTGCTCTGCGTTCCAGGGCCTTTTGACAGCCTTGCCCTCTGGGTCGGTTAGGCCGTACGTGCCCGGGTGTATGACCCCAGATACCTTGTATGGGCCCTCCCAGTTTGGGGCCAGTTTTCTCTTTTGGCCAGGGTGGGATACAGCCAGCTTCCGGAGGACGAGGTCTCCGAGCTTGATGTCGGTGGGACGCACCTTTTTGTTGTAGAACCTTTCGATCCTCTGTTAGTAGGTGTTCCTTCTAATGGCGGACTTCTCCCTGACCTCGTCTATGAGATCCAGGTCGGCATGTAGCTGTGCAGAGTTGCTTGCTTCATCAAAGGCCATGATCCGAGGCAAAGGGATCCCAATCTCCAGGGGAATGACGGCCTCCGCGCCGTATGTCAGATTAAATGGCGACTCTCCCGTGGGGATTCTCTTTGTCGTTCGGTGGGCCCAGAGAATGCTTGGCAGCTCATCAATCCATAACCCTTTGAAAGAGTTATCGAGTCGTTTTTTGAGACCGTCAAGGATTTGGTGGTTTGTGTTCTCGGCCTGATCGTTCGACTGCCGGTGGCATACTGAAGAAAAATGCTGTTGGATTCCGAGATCTTTGCAGAACCTTCGGAAATGTTTACCCGTGAACTGAGTCCCATTGTCTGTAATGAGCACCTGTGGGATCCCGAACCGGCAGACGCTGTGTTTTTAGAAAAACTGTTGGATCTGCTGCTCGGTTATCATGGTCAGTGGCTCGGCCTCGATCCACTTCGTGAAGTAGTCGATTTCCACTATGAGGAACTTTCGTTGGCCCGTCGCCCTCAGAAATGGGCCTACCAAATCCATCCCCCACATCGCAAAGGGGGTCGGACTGACTATGGAACGGAGGTTCGCTTGTGGAGCCCTTTTCACAGGGGAGAACCGTTGACAGGGGCCACACTTCTTGACCAGGGCGAGGGCATCTTGTAGCATCGTGGGCCAGTAGTACCCGTGGCCTTTTGCGCGAGCGAGCAGCTCCCTATATGGCACCCGCCAATTCCCTCATGCAGTTCCTTGAGAGCGTACTTTGCTTCGTCAGGGGTCAGGCAGTGGAGGTAGGGTCTTCCGTCCGTCGTTGTGTATGACCTTTTGAGAAGGGTTTCATTGATCATGGCGAACCTTTATGAACGGACCCTGAACCGTCTTGTCTCAGCCCGGTCTTCAGGGAGCTCTCCCTTGATTAGAAATTTCTTGATAGGAGTGGTCCAGTTGTCAGGAAGAGCTCCGTCTTCAATGCAGAGAGTCTCGGGGAAGTCAGTACTCGGCTTTAGGAGTACTTCGATCAGGACAGTGCAATCGAGACCCTCGAAGGACGAGGAAGCTAACTTCGACAGAGCGTCGGCCTGGGCATTCTGCTCCCTGGGGATCCTTAAGACCGCCGACTCGTCGAAGGACGTCAATAGCCATTGGACCACAGCCAGGTACTTGATCATCCAATCGTCATGGGCCTCGTACTCTCCGGTGATCTGGTTGACCACGACCTGAGGGTCACTGAAGGCCCTGATCTGTCTGGCGCCGGCCTGATGCGCCAGGGTGAGCCTGACGATCATGGCCTCGTACTCGGCCTCGTTGTTAGAGGCCGTAAAGTTGAGCGGAGACAATATTAAAGGAGGAACCCGTCGGGACCCCGCAGAATGATGCCCGCACCACTCCCCGCTTCGCAGAAGGAGCCATCGACGTAAACTTCCCACATCTGGTCGGCCTCCTTACTTTCGGGTTGCATGGAGATGGTGCATTCCGTGATGAACTCGGTGAGGGTCTGCCCTTTGATGGCCGTTCTTGGCTGATAGCCGATGTCGTATTGACTGAGCTCGATCGACCATTTGACCAATTGCCCAGAACTCTCGGGCTTGTAGAGCACGGCCTTTAGAGGCTAGTCCGTGAGCACCTGAACCGAATGAGCCTAAAAATAGAGACGGAGCTTCCGCGCGGCCATGACCAAGGTGTATGCTACCTTCTCCATTCGAGAATATCTGGTCTCAGCGGCGAGTAGAACCTTGCTCACATAGTACAGAGGCTTTTAGACTCCTTCCTCTTCTCGAACGAGGACAGCGCTAAGCATGTTTTCCGAAGCCGAAAGGTAAAGCCAGAGGGGCTTACCTGGTTCGGGCTTGCTGAGGGGAGGAGGGTTAGCAAGGTACTCTTTCAATTGGGAGAACGCCTCTTGCTGCTGAGTACCCTACTCAAATCCTCCGGTTTCGTGCAGAGCCTTAAAGAATGGGAGGGACTTCTCCCCGGACTTGGAGAGGAAATGGCCGATGGCCGCCAGTCTTCCTCGTGAGCCTCTGGACTTCTTTGATGTTTCTGGGAGGGGCCATGTCTATTATGGCCTGAATTTTTTTGGGGTTCGCCTCGATGCCACGCTGGCTGATGATGAACCCGAGGAATTTTCCCGAAGAGATGCCGAATGCACACTTCGCCGGATTGAGTCGCATATTGTGGGTCCAAAGGACTCCAAAGGCCTCTTCCAGGTCGGCGACGTGATCTCGTCCCTGCTGGATCTTGACGAGCATGTCGTCGACGTATACCTCCATGTTGCACCCAATTTGATCCTTGAAAACTCGGTTGACGAGCCTCTGATAAGTAGCACCGGCGTTCTTCAGCCCGAAGGGCATAACCCGGTAGCAATAAAGACCATGTTCCGTGACGGAGGACGTCTTGGTAATATCATGAGGGAACATTCGGATCTAGTTGTAGCCTGAGAAGGCGTCCATGAAGGAAAGGAGCTCGTGACCCGATGTAGCGTCGATCAGAGCGTCGATGCTGGGGAGAGGGAACGGATCTTTAGGGCACGCCTTGTTGAGGTCGGTGAAGTCTATGCAGATCCTCCAGCCCTTGCTCACCTTTTTGACCATCACGACGTTCGCCAGTCACTCAGGGTAGCTGACCTCCTGTATGAAACGAGCGGACAAGAGTTTTTCCACCTCTGCTTTCACCGCCTGCTGCCGCTCCGGGGCGAACTTACGTCGCTTCTGGACGATCGGCTTCAAGCCGGGGTCACACTGAGTTTGTGCATGATGAGGTCCTCAGAGATACCGGGCATATCGGAGGGCTTCCAAGCGAAGAGGTTGACATTGCGGCGAATACAGTCGATCAGGGCAGATTTGAGGTTGGGAGCGAGGGAGCAGCTCACTCGGAAACACTTTGACACGTCCCCTATCTCGAACGAGACTTCTTCTAACTCGTCTGCCATCTCAGGTTCTGGCTGGGTTCTTTCGGGCTGTAGCTCGACGGCATCCAGGGGGGACACACCACCCTCAGTTGCCGTCATATAGCACGATCGTGCCGCTTCTTGGTTCCCTCGGACAACTCTGACACCTGACTTAGTGGGGAATTTTAGCTTTTGGTGGTAGGCCGAGGGAACCGCCTGGAGGGAGCAGAGCCCGGGGCGGCTGAGGATGGCATTGTAGGCTGCCTTGACGTTTACAACCATAAAGTCCATCGACTCGATTCGCCTCTGAGGGGTCGTACCGGCGGTGACGTCCAAGGTCACGATCCCCTCGATTGGCACCGGGACGCCGGAGAACCCGTGCAAGGTGTACCCGGCTGCCTTCAGCTTATCCCGGGAGAGCTTTAGGTTCTCGAATGCCTCCAGGAAGAGGATGTTTACCGAGCTCCCGTTGTCCACGAGGATGCGATGGGCTTCGAAGTTCACCATGCTGAGGCTGATGACGAACGCATCGCCGTGCGGGAGCCGAACTCCTTCCAGATCTTACCCGGAGAAGGAGATAAGGAGTTGCTGGATCTGGGGGGAGAGGGGGCCCTAGACGGCGTTGAACCCTCGGACGAATGCGTTGCGAGAAGATTTGGACTCCCTTCCCATAGGCCCTCTATGGACGCAATGCAAGATGGCTTGACCCTCGGGTTCTTCAGGCCCAGGGTTCTGCTCGAGACGCTGTCTGGGCACTCGAGGAGGAGGGGAAGGCCTCCGATTCCTCATGTCTCTTTGGTCCCAGATGTCTCCCGTCTGAACTCCCATAGGTACCCTCGTTGGATGAGGGCCTCGATCTCATCCTTCAGGGCGCGGCAATGGTCGGTGTCGTGCCTGTTGTCTCGGTGGAAGCGGCAGTAGAACTGCTGGTCCCTCTTTTTATTGTTGGTCGGTCGAGGAGGGAATTGGACGAGGTCCCTATCTTCGATCGCTAAAAGGATGGTTGATACGTTTTGCATCAGCGGAGTGTACCTCTCAAAGCGGGGGACCGGGGGGACCCTTTTTGTGACGCCCCCATCTCTTGGGACCTTCTTTGCCGGCTCTGCCTCATCGGCCTTGCATTTCCCCTTTTCGAGAATTTCGTTGGAGTCCTCTGGATTCAGGGCCTCCTCGGCCCGGATGTACTTTTCGACCCGATTGGGGAGGTCAGGGAAATTTATTGGAGGCTTCTTCGCCAGGGAAGCCTTTAGCTGACCGTGCCGGACGTTATGCCGGAATGCTGCCATGGCGACCCTTGGGTCGAGGGAGGAGACCGACCTCGCCTCAGTGGTGAATCTTCAGACGAACAGCCGGAGCGACTCCTCTTCTTTCTGTCGGAGGCCCAGTAGGGATGCACTCGTCCTTTTGGCCTTTTGGCTGGTCGCGAAGTGGGCGAGGAAGTTGCCCTCCAGTTGGTCGAAAGAGTAGATGGAACCGGGGGTGAGCTTGGAGAACCATTCTTGAGCCGGCCCCCGGAGGGTGGCGGGAAGGCACGGCACAGAAGGGGATCCGATGCGCTGTAAATCATCATGAGGGTCTTGAAGCCCTCCATGTGATCAGCAGGATCCCCCTCACCGTCATAAGTCTCGAATTGTGGGGGGCGGAAATTCCGGGGTATTTCCGCCTGTAAGATGGCGGTGGAGAAAGGAGGTTGGGTGGGCATGTGGCCCTGGGCCGGCCTCGGGCTACCGTCGCCGAAGTGTTCGAGGCGGTCTTCCATTTCTTGGAGGCATTTCAAGATGTCATCGTCATACTCCAGCAGGATTGTCGGGTCGCGGGACGCGCTGGCCTCGACATCCGAACGCGATCGAGAGCGGCGGACCATCTTGTCGACAGGAGTCCCCCAGATAGCCTCCATTATCTCTTTCCAGAAGTCTTGGAACTCTTGGTGGGTGACCAAGACTCGTTCAGCCTAGCTGCATTGGACCGGCGGCCTCCGGCCGACGCGGCTGAGTGCCGGCTTCCGTCCTTGGGGCGGAGGTCTGAAATGGTTCGGGACCGAGTTGGAAGCGGCCCCTCCCCTAGTCTGGCTTGCTTGTCGATTCTGGATGACCCCGCGTAGGTTGGGTACGACCGAATGGGAGGCACTCGACTAGTGTCCACGGCTGATCCCCGGGTTGTTGGATCCATAAGCGTCGGCGGGGACGTCCTGAGGAGGGACGTCCTGGCGATGCGTAGAGGTGATAGCTCTCCTGGCCTTGGGTGCCATGTGAGCTCGGATGGACGGGATACCGTTGATGGCTGAGCTCGGGCCGGCGTCGGCACTAAACTTCCCACAGGCAGTGCCAACCTGATGCGGTTTGTTTTTTGGGGGGTGTGGCTGCACCAGGTGTGAGTTCTTCTCGATTTGTATTTTTGCGGAAGCTTTGGTGTGGACAGTGGCTCCGACCCTCAGCCAGGGGAACGACTGGGTAGTAGGCGGGAGTGAGCTGGAGATGGGATCTCGGATCGGATCTGGAGACTCGGCTCGGATCTGGAGGCTCGGATCCCAAGGTCTCGTATACCTGCACTCGGTCTAGAAACACCAGAGTTGGTCCCGGTGGCAGACCCTCCGACGATCTAGTCAGCTACTGAAAGAGAGTAACAGTATCTAGGGTTTGAGAGGGGAAAGATTGATTACCTTGTGAAGGGGTAGAAGGTCTAGTATTTATAGAAGAAGCCAACCGGGTCTGAACCCGTTTGGGGCCCGGTCTGGACCCGGTTGCCCGTGGGCCTGGAGTGGCGGAAGCCCAAGCGGTTTAGGGCTGACGTGGCGGAGGCCTGGGTGGTTTCCAGGCTGACGTGGCAGACCCGGATGATCCGGCGGTGAATGCTCCTTGAGGGGATCATGTGGCCCAAGAGGGGCCACGTCATCTGACCCATATCACTTGCACTATTGAAAATTATTCTATTGATAAAGCTTTATGTAATTTAGGAGCAAGTATTAATCTTATGCCTTTTTCAGTTTTCAGGAAATTAGGTATTGGAGAAGCAAAGCCCACTACAATTTCTTTACAATTGGCAGATAGATATATCAAGTATCCAAGAGAAATAATTGAAGATATTTTAGTAAAGGTAGATAAGTTTATATTCTCAGCTGATTTCATAGTGCTTGACATGGAGGAAGATGAACAAATTCCATTGATTTTTGGGCGACCTTCTCTAGCTATGGGGGGAGCTTTGATTGATGTCCAACAAGGAAAACTTATTTTGAGGGTTAAGGATGAGCAAGTAACGTTTGATGTTTTTAAATCCATTAAGTTTCCATTCGGAGTACACTCATGTTTTCAAGTAAGTGAAACTGATTTAATTATTGGCCAGGAACATAAGGCTGAAGTTGAAAAGTTACCGATCGAAGTATGTCTAACAAATTCAGCAACTCTTGAATCTGAGAAAGAAAATGCTTTGGAATATGTTATGTATTTGGAAGCTGCACCATCTATTCATTTTCTCAGCTGAAATTCAAAGAGGTGGGGATATCAATGATGCCATCTTCAAGAAAGAAAAGACTCAAACACGAGCATGAACCTAATCCACACCTGAACAGAAGTATTAGAAAAGATGTACTTATGTTGTTGGATTATGGCATCACATAACCATCTCAACTACCATGTCCAGCTGAAGACTTAAAACTTAGCGCTTCTTGGGAGGCAACCCATGTTTTCTTTTTACTGCATTAGATTTCCTTTTTCTTTTAGTTTACTTTCATTTTAATTTTTGATTTTTAATTTTATGTTATATGATTGCATAAGTTTAGGGGTTTTCGGCGAAGTTGTTTTTCTAGTCCTTCTTTGATGGTTGTTTCTGGACAGGATGGAGTCCGAATCTGAAAATGTGCTTCAAAGAGAGATCGAAGGAAATTGTCTTATCTTTCCAGATAAAAAGGAATCAGTCAATTTGAACATCTATAACTCTAAATATAACTGAAACAATGAACATCACTCAACCAGAATTTTAATATGAATCAAAGGAGCAATTCTGAACTCTTCTCATCATTATTTTTGTTTTTCTTTTTCTTTACCCATTGAGGACAATTTGATATTCAAGTTTGAGGGAAGGGGTAATTTTTTTTATATATTTGAAAAGAAAAACACAAAAAAAAGGATTGCAATTAGGCTTACCAGCACTTTTGAGTTCTTTATTGTGCTAAAGCATTGAAATAATTTTTTTAGGATAGAAAATATCTTATAAAGCAAGATCAAACATACTTATTTTCTTTAGGATTATCGAAGTTCAAAATTCCTTACAAAATTGTGAGTCATGTGATTATACATAAAAGAGAAAAGTGATGTTTTTTTCTTGTGATTATCTATTTGATCTGGTCCTAAACAGAGTTTAAGTAAATAGAGTGAATAATTAATAATTTAATGAATTAAGTTTGATCTATTCCAATGTGTTGATTTGCTTAGTAACTAAGGGTATTCATCACCAATGTTTACTTTTACGTCAAACGGCAAGTTGAAATATGAGTATGCAAAAGCACTCTAAGTTTGCGACTTGTTTGAGTAACCGAGTGAATTCATCACAAAATATTTGCATTCACGCAAAAGGTAAGTGACAACTTAGAGAGAGATATTTATAAATAAATAAAAATTCTAGTTTGCTACTCGGTTTGTAGTAGTGAGAAGGGGTGATCACAGATTAAGTTGTTACATGATATAAGTACAATAATTGCATGACAAAGATGATTGGTTGGGAATTATGTATTAATAATTGTACTGGAGAAAGTGAGTATGCTTAGTTTTCCTTTATTTGCTTTTGTAAAGTCAAAATTTTGATGCTTGCATGATAAGACATTTTTGTGTGATGAGTTGTGCCTAATTATGTTATTATCCTTTTAATTCATGGTTTTACTTTTTGCTCGAGGACAAGCAAAATATTAAGTTTGGAGGTATTTGATGAGTGAATTTTTATATAACTTTTATTACTCTTTAATGCATTAAAATTGCGAGTTCTCATTTATTTCTTTGTAATTTATCTTATTTCTACCCAATATTATTTATTTTTTTGTTTTTGTAGGAATGAGATGGATAAGTGCAAAAGGTTGGTGTTTTTGGTGAAATCAAGGAAGAAAATAAGGATGAAGATTTCAAAATTCAGGCACTCAAATACACGATTTTACAAATTGGTCCCTTGAAGAATCAATTGAAAATATTTTTTTTTTGATAATATCAATTGAAAATATTATGGTCAACTATGTGGTGGAATGAAATTTTGTAAAAAAAAACAGTTGAGTTGATTTAAATTAGGGTTAGTTAATTGATTAGTTTAAATTTTGAATAGATTAATTTTAATCTATAGATTTTTAAATTAATTAATTAATTATCTAATAAATAATTAACTAACCCTAACCCTACCCTACAATAATTCTATATAAGAAACGAAAAAAAAGAAATGGGAGGGCTCTAAGGCGGCGTGAGATACAGGAAGAAAAAAAAGGGTGGGCGGTGTGAAAGAACAGAGAAAAGGAAGAGACAAGAAAAAGGAGGAACGAGGAGAGAGAGAATAGGGGGTGGGTGGAGGTGCGGAAACCGAGGTCAGAGGAGAGAGAAAGAAGGAGCACGAGATTCGAGTCTTTGATCTTTGGCAAAATCGAGTTTTTCTTCTTCTCTTCTAATTTTTTTTATGCAATCAAAGAACACGTTTGTTCATTGCAAATTTATTATGAACTAAATTTATTTTTCTAGGGCTTCGATGTAGCATAGTTTTGAGAACACAATTATAGTTCCATATTATTTTATTAATTTTTTTTCCATAGTTGTGTGTTTAATTTTTGTTCTTAATGCTTACAATTATTAGGCCTACTTTTGTATGATTTATTGGATCATGGAGAGACCAAGAGGTAATTTATGATTTAGAAATATAGAATTAAACATCATTGATTGAGCGAAATTAGAGATGATTTACAGCGATTAATGTGACTATAAAGAAATCCATACAACATAATAAGTCTTCATTTAATTAAATTTGCATATAGATGTGACAAGCTGTTAGTTGGGGATATTTTTTGTGTTATTTGAGAGAAAACATTGAATAATCATGGAATTTTGGTCTACAACTTGGAAAAGTAGAATTTCTTGTGACATGAAATTATGAATTGTGTGAGATTAACTAGGTGAAATCAAAAGCTTTAGAACTGGTTTTGCTATTAACAAACAACAAAATTTCATATTTCATATTTTTAAAATTAGATTAGCTTTTCCTTTAGTTTGATTTAGTTTAGTTGCTTTCTTTATCAAATTACGATTCTCCAAATAGTAGTTAATCTAGTAACTTTTGGTACTCAATAAAATAATTAGTCCTTGTGGGTTCGACACTCTTTTCATTAAAACTGTACTACTTGTTGCAATTTTGTACACTTGCAAATTATCCCATCAATGCCCGAGGCAGATGTGCACTCACAATCGCCAATGAAGAGAACGTCTCGCTGTTTTCCCCAGCCAGTGCCCTCATCTCCTCGAGTACAACATTCGGTGGAATTACGGCAACCTCGCCCTGTGCTCTGCCAGTAGGGGACCCCCCTTCTCCCACGTCACTTTTCAACTCATCATAGTCATCTTGGGCAACTGTGGATTCACTACTATTGGTTCGCTACTATAACACGAGCTCTTTCTGCATGGACAAGTCCATTGAAGCCTGCTCATCGTGCCTGGTCCGTATGGATGAGCTACCTGACCGAACTAAGGCATAATTAAATAATTATTTTTACCTACCGTAAAAGCTATTGGAAATTTTGTTGAAAATTGCCTTAAAGGAGAGAAGACAAGCAAAAGGCATAAGGTCCAAAATTCAGAAAGAGAAAGTACAACTAAGAAATGTGAAGGAGATGAGTGGGAAGCGACTCCTCGATCACTACAATGGTAACGTGGAAAGATCTTGGCCCTCCACCTCCATCCAATGGCTGGGAGTATGAGACTTCGACTTTTGCAAAGATAACGTGGGCCAACCCACATACAATACATGTGCACCTACCATCATGTGGCCATCCACGTTCCGCAACTTTCGATAGAGCCAGGTTTAGAGCACCCAACATAGATCAAGTCCGCACCCTCAGAGCAAAATGTTCCAAAGGCGATTTCTCCACATCCTCGAAGTAAACAGTTGCAGACGAGCTCCCTACAGCCTTGACCCTCTAATTGTCCTTCGAGACACTCCCAACAGTGGCGCCAAACGCCACATGACAGGAGGTCCGAATTATCCTACAGCCTCGGCCCCAGCCTCGGCCCTCGTATTGTAATTCGAGGTACTCACAAACATGATGCCACCCTCATCCCTCGGATTGTCATTCGAGACAGTCACAAAAGTGGCACAAAACTCCATTCGCGAAGAGGGTCAGCACACTGAACACCCTACACCCTCGTCCCTCCCCTCGGATTGTCATTCGAGACTGTAACGCCCCGAGTTCCAAAATACACTGAATTCGAGATTCCACAGGATCTTTACACTTCATTTAGTACAATTTTACAAGGAAATTAAAACTTTTCACTTTACATCAGAGTTTACATGAAACTTTGCACTTTACATTTTACAGCGGAAGCAAATTTACAGCATTTAAATAAATGTACAACAACATTTAATAATCTTTAGGCATCTGTTCCTCTTTAATCTTTATCATGTCATTTACCCTGCATACAAAACTGTGGGTACGTCAGTTTATTCAACCGACGAACATTATACACGACCATCCTCTCTATGCCAGAAATAGTATAACTCATTTTCCATATTTAACAAACACAAACTTGTCACATATCAAACTAAGGGAATACCCTAATGATGTCGTGTTGTGATTGTGCACTTAGTCCTTAATGCAATTTTTTATATTACATGACACTAATGCACACTTGTTCGGATTCTATGCATCCCATACTACATAGGTCCAAGGACAAGCCTCTTAATCGTTCTTCATCTTTGTAGGGTTCAATCCCTCGTCATGACTTAATCTACTTCTGTAACTACGGTAAGTATCCTAGATGATCTATGAGTACAAGCTCATGTACAGAAAACCTGGAGGGGAATTCCACACCATGTCTTGACTCATCAAGCATGCATTCTGTGGCAATTCAGCCTCCTTCATGGCACACGATCCTCTTGCAGTCACCAAACATCCCACAAGCGTTGCTAAAGTCCGATCATTACTGAGTAGTGCCCACTCCATGTCTTAACTCATCAAGCATGCATTCTGTGGCTCACCCCCGCATCGTAAACTCTAGCTCTCATACTTGTGTTTTTCTCTTACTTTCATCACCTCTTCACTATGTACTAAATCCTTAAATTTAATGAAATCATGAACAAAATCAATCTCTTAGAGTTAGCCCTCTCACTACTACCGGTCTCATTATTTTCATTTCACAATGACCCAAACTGGTCTTTTCAATTTCAATAATCATAATCATTCATCACTTTCACTTGCCGGTGTGATTTTTGGCTACACTCTAATTTTCAATTTCAATTCATAATCCATATGTTTGAGTTTTCATACTCAATAACATTTCTCTTTTCCAATAACATGATTTCCAATTTATTCATGAGTCCGTAGCCATACATGGAATTCAATTATTCCTTATGTATTTCATCAAATATCATCTTTACATTAAAATCACATTACTAGTTATATAGTCAAAAATGAATATTCACAACTCATAATTGTCACACTATTCTCCAATGAGAATAATTCACATCACTTCACTACATGTAATTTCTTTCTTTGCTATATTGTTTTTCTAATACTTCATTTCAAGTTCTTTTGCAAATTATTACCTCCACAAAAATATAAATGTAGAGCCATAGTTTTATTCATACATTTGTTCTTAACACATACTCTATTTCATGTAAATAATCCTCAAATTATTTTTCATAAGTCCCACATATTTTTAGGATAATAATCATATTTTTTCATAATTTTTCAATCATCAAAACACCCAAAAAAAAATTCCACAACTTAAACACAGACCGAAGCCAAGGATCGAACCCACAACCACAGGGAAACCAACCGAAGGCACAGACCACTAGGCCGAACGCGCTAGGCGTTATAAAGAAGGGCTGAGAGCATTAAATGCTCTCGGCTGCAGTTACTTTATTTTTCAAAAATACAAAACAAAAGTATGGTGCTAAGGGGATTCGAACCAGCAACTCATGAGACACCGAAACCCACTGTAGCAATTAAGAGCATCCCGACCACTTGAGCTATGCGCTCAGGTTGTCATAGTTCAACCCGTAATCTAATTAAATCGATTCTCTCTGTTTAGTAAAACTTTTCGATGTTCAACAAGCTCTCATTTCATTTTACTCTTACTAAACTTGCTGTAAAAATTCCAGATTAATTATTCCCATCATAAATTATACTCTAGTATATTAAAAATAATTTTTTTTCAATAATTAACACCTATTTTTCATACAATTAATTCGAATTATAAACTACCACTACCACATTTCTTTTTCGAAATTTCTTATCAAGTTTAACATCACTAATCTCTTTATTAGCAATCTTCATATCAATTCTCTGTTTTTAATCATTTCCCAAACCCACAAATTATATTTGTAAGTCATTCATACAGCATTATCACAATAGTCTATTTAAGCACATAAAGCGACATTGTCAATCTACTAATTCTTGCATTTAATTTTTAATTCTTCAAACAATCCATGGCTATAATCAATTCACACACAACTTAAATTTAATGATAGAACCACATACAATTTGCATATCAACATTTCAATCAATCAATAAGCCATTTTTCCAATTAAAATGTACTCTTATTAATCTTTTTCATGCATCATTATTTCAATTCAAATCTAGCATGCTTCCTAATTACAAATACGGAAAATTACCCACCTTATTTGGAAAGAAGTCAAATTGCAACACCTTCTAAAAGTCCTTGCCAAAAGTGCTTTCTCCTCCTCGTCGACGAGCACACAAGCCTTCAAGATGCAATCCGAACACTCCCTTCTTGATGCCGGCCTCTCCTTCTTGTGATGCAAGCACAAACTCCTCACACCACTCTCAATCTTTAACTCACTTACTAAACTACTAAATAATGTATTTTAAACTATAGGTTTGGAGGAAATAATTAGCACAAGAATAACTAGGCTAGGGGGGGTATTTATACTAAAAATTTAGGAAAATGGAAGGCTAGGATTGAAGTAGGAGTTAGGATTAAAAGGCTAGGATTCAAGGAGGAGTTACAATAACCAACCATGATCAAGTAACCACCACCCATGACTCCACTCAAAAATTTCTATTTCCCTCCAAAAGATCAAAACCGGCCATGCCTATGCATGTGGATTGTACGTGCAATGCACGTGCATGCATTTGTCCCCATTTAAAAATTTGTACATTATATTTTACATAAAAATAATCTTTAAAATGTATTCTACACTACAAGTTGTATTTAAAATAAAAATAGTTCATGGGCTTTAGTTTATGAGCCAAAATAATAATTATAAAGATAATAAATTGAATTAAATTTGGGCTTTTAAAAGAAAGGCTTTTTGTCTATTTGAAAAAGGGCTTTATATAAAAATAATTAAAGAGCACATATTTAAACATCTATACTCATCATAATGAAAATAATTATAAGATTTAATTCTACCAAAAATATTGTACGTGCACACTACGTGTAAAATAAATAATTTTCATTAAATGAAAATCGGGGCATTACAGAGACACTCACAAAAGTGGTGCAAAATGTCATTCGCGAGGAGGGTCAGCACGCAGAACACCTTACACCCTCGTCCCTCATATTGTCATTCGAGGTACTAAAAAATGTGGCTTAAAACATTATTCACAATGAGGTTTGCCATGCCGAACACCCTGCACCCTCGTCCCTTGGATTGTCATTCGAGGCACTCACAAAAGTGGTGCAAAACGTCATTCATGAAGAGGTTGGCATGCCGAACTGCCTACACCCTTGTCCCTCGGATTGACATTCGAGGCTCTTACAAAAGTGTTGCAAAACACCATTCATAAAGAGGGTCGGCACGCCCAACCCTCTACACCCTCGTCCCTCGAATTGTCTTTCGAGGCATTCACAAAAGTGGTGCAAAACGCCGTTTACGAAGAGGGTCGGCATATTGTACCCCATACACCCTCGGCAGTCGAACCCCTTATTTCTTCGAACACCGAACCCCCATGTTGATGATGCTGATCTTTTCAAATCGACTATCTACTCCTTAAAGGCCGTTAGAACTAGACTTCATGAGTATGGCGCTTATGATGAGGGTAAAAATCACAGAAAATCAGGACCGTGTGATCCTGTACGAATCTTGGAGATCCTAAAGGGTGAAGCAATCCTTTTTGCAATGACTACAGGCTCACAACACGAATATGGGCCATCCACAGGCTCACCACACAAACTGCAGCCCAATTAGGCAAGAGTGACTAGTCATTTATGGTTGGCAATCAAATCCCCTAAAATCAGGGAGATAATTAACCGTTTAGATTCTTATCAAAGGTATTGATTCAAATCATTTAAGAAAGCATTCTTTCCCACTAAACCAAGTTCTTCACTTCTGGTTACTGACTTGATCGTCGGAGGGTCTATCGCTGGAATAATCTCTGGTGTTTTAGATGTCTTTGCAGGTCTCAGGAGACATCTCAACCATCCATTCCACATACATCCACGAATACGAGCCTCACATTAATTCCAGATCGACGGTTGTGATCCAAGTTTTCTATTATAGTACAAAAGCTCTTTATTTGTTTCTCCCACTCCAAAAAAGCAGCACCAGCTATCAACTGTATATGTCGGATATAAACTTGTAATTAGAGTTAGGTGGTATTTTACTTGCTAGCAAAGTCAACTTAACATCCTAAGGAGGTGTACCAGTGTGCAATTTTTTTATAAAAATTTCATAGAATGTGCAATGTTTGGTGTGCACATTGGTGGATTCTCAAGAATGAAATGTATTCCAAAATTGTGAGGGTTAGGATTAAGAATCCCAAGTTATTGTTTTTTATACAATTCATTCTATTCAAGGGAATCCTACTAATTTTCTTTTTAACAATGTAACCCCTGTTTCCCCAAAAACGTATTTCTTTGTGTATTTTCTGTATTTAAAATTTTCGCAAATTACTTTTTTCGGTTTTCAAATTCTTTTGTCAAATTGCATTATTGGATCTCCTATTAAAATCTATTTTCGACCAATAAATTTATTTGTAACTATTTTCTGTGATTTTATATTGTATTACAAACCTTATTATTATTATTATTATTATTATTATTATTATTGCTTTGATTATTAAGGAAAATATTTTCTTATTATTGTTACTACTATTATTATTGTTATTATTGTTAGTTTTTGAATGTTTATTAAAAATCCATTTCTATGTATTAATTATATTTGTACTTATTTCAAATAAATTCTATATTTTAATGCAAATTATATTTTGTTATAAACCCTATTTTATTTTGTTTTCTTGTCCCCTATTGGATTTTATAACCCAAAATAATACCCTACCCTTTTAAAACTTTATTTGATCTTTTTTTATATATAAACCCCACTACCCTATACCCATTTATTATCATCCAACCCCATTTATACCTATTTAATCCTAACCACTAACTACCCAAACCCGTTACCCACATACAACCCAAATCCATTTTTTTAAACTCAATTCATTAAACCCATCAGCTCTACCCGTTATCCCCACACCTAAATACCCAATAGCCCTACTCCCTAACCCATTAGCCTCAGTGACCAGACCCGATTCCCTAATACTCTACCACACCCGAAGCCTTATCTGTCGTCACCCTAGCAGACCAAACCCTAACTCACCCCCCCCCCCCAACTTCATATATATACTGTTGCCCGACCCCTCACCTTCCAAGAAACCCTAGCCTCCTTTCCCATTGCCTGGGCACCTCACCAGCATCCCCTTTGCTTTCCCTCTTCCCCGCCTCTTCTCCTCCGTTGCGATAGCCAGTGTCGCATGCCCCGTTCCACCCATCATCCCTGCTACCTTCGCTTGCACCCTCCTCCACAGCACAGCCCGGCGCTCCCCTCGTGCTCCACCTATCGTGCAGCAGCAGACAGCCACTGCTCCTCCCTGGCTCCGCCTGCAGCCTCCGACGACTGCAGCAGCCCCCCGCCAGCTGCAGAGTAGGCGCCGATCACCAGTCTCTCTCGCTCCTTTCCCTCTCCGACATCGCAGCACCCTAGCGCGAGGCTTCCCCTCGCTGCTGCCGCAGCCCTTCCGGCGCCGCTCTCGTTCGTCGTCCCGTCTGGTTTCGTATTCCTCATCACAGCGAACACCCCCCTGCCGTTGCTTGGTCTCAGGGTGTGTGTGTGATCTCGTGCATTGTGTCTGTGGGTTGTTCGCTCTTTGTGTTCATGTTTGGCTCGTTGTTCGTGGTTCGTGTTCTCGTTCGTTCGTTGTGTTCATGCCCCGAGAATCCATTCCCGTTATTCTCCCCTTTTGCTTCGATTCCGTCGTCGTCTTTCAGGCAAGTAACTTGTATTAAATTCCTTTACAAATACAAGTACTAAATACCGCTTGTAGTGCAGTTAGGTTCTAGAGACAATTTGTGTGTGAATCTCCTTGTTGGTATTGTCTCTATAGTGATAATTTGACCATAGTTGCCTCACGATATACATGACATGATATAACCTAGGATTGACCACATCTTGTTGCATATATGCATGTTGTTCATGTGTTGTCTTCTGCTCGTTCGTGTTATTCGTGATAGACTTGTTGTGGACTTGTGAAATACCATATGCCATTTTGTTTGGACATCTAGTATACTCTATTTCGTGTTTGGTTATGATTTGGTTGAGTTCAATGTGAACTAGTGGATTTTGTGCATATGCGATATTTTTCAGTTTTGCCGGGTTTCAGTTTTGATCAGTATGTCAGACCCTATTAAGGTCAATATTTGAGAATATTTTGTGAACATGATTTATAGAGAATTCTGTCTATTTTTCAACCCTTTTGATGAATTTCAGTTTCGATTTTCGGTTTGTGAGTTATGTCTATTTTATTACAGTAGTGTCGAAAGATTTCCAGATTCTATTTTCTATAAATTCTGAAGAGATAACTATTTTTGTTATAGTGTTAAAATTATTATTTTGATCTGAAATTTAGCTCAGTACTTCTAGAATTGATGGGATTACCCCAGAATTTTGTTGGATTTAATTGGATAGTTTTACAAACCTTTTCATGCTTGCAAACAATGATTTTACATGTAGAATTTTACTATTGTTCAGTAAAGAACTTGATTTTCGACCTATTTCTACTTACTGTTTCCAAATTATTTCTGAATATGAAAGTTAGCCTACTGTATCTATTTTCTTACCCTTTTAGCGGATTTGGATTTTGATTTATGGTTTGTGAGATATTGTTATTTTTGTACTGCAATGTTTGTGATTTCAGATTTACAAAACTACTGCATATTGATGTTTTCTGATTTTACTTGACTACTATATATTTATTGGAAAATTCTGAAACTTATTTTTCTGTCACTATACATATAGGGAAATATCCCAAATTTTTCGTGGATTTATTTAATGAGTTTTCATGCTGTTTTCCTGTTCTTGAATACGATCTTCTGATTTCTGGCTGAACATATTTTCTGAATTCAAACCTTTTTTGAGACTTGATTTTGTAAAATACTATATGACTTATTTATATTCGCTGGATTCGGTTGGGAGTATACTTACTAGACCTTTTGACAGATTCAGATTTGCATGTTTGTAACAACAGAAATCTCAGTTTTAGTACAGTATGGTCTTGCTGTCCTGAACTAGAAATTTGGCTATTTTATTTTTTTATGTGTTTTCTTGCACCCGTACATGTTTATCTTGAAACTTGAATTTGTCACATGATCATGCCATATTATTCTTGATATGTTTTGCACACCTACATACTTGTTTGACATTAATAATAAATAACCAAGCCGGAATTTTAAGGGAAAAATCTAATAGTGGATAATTAAGAAATGTGTACTCGGAAGGGAATCCACTGATGCTACGTGATTACTTGATACATGATACTTGACACGTGATTACTTGACACTTGCACGTAAGACACGTGATTACTTGCCACTTGCACAACTTGACACGTGATACATGATACATGATACTTGGAGCTTTGGAGCTCGATTACTTGATACTTGTCCCTGAGTACACTGCCCTCTATGGTCCACTATGAAATCTAAAACAAAATTGATTGTTGTAGAAACCATGTAGTGTGGGCTACATGAAGTGCTACCTAGATAGTAATAACTACAAGACTTTATACATGATACTTGAACATGATACATGCTTACTTGATACTTGACTACATGATACATGAGACTTGATACATGACACTTGCTACATGATCACATGATACTTAATACTTGTTACTTGATACTCGATACATGCTACTTGTTCTTATTCACCTTACCATGCTAGTTGTTATACTTGATATCATGCATATTCCATGCTATTTGTTTACTTTTTCCATGTACTTGTATCCTGCATTACAAGCAGCCCGTAACTTGCATTGACGGGAGTTTGTTTTCTTTTTCTTATTTCTATAATTGTTAAATTGCAGATTTTGGAGAACAGGTACCAGATGGTGTTGGTGATATGCAATATTAGTACTGGAGTTTTGTTTGCATTTATTATTATTATTTCCTGTTATTGCTTGAACAATTGTATTTGATACTTGGATTTATTCTTGTATTTGGACAATGTGACCCAGTATATTATTAACTTATTTAGATCTGATTTATTTTGAATTATATTATATGTTGGTTTCAAGTAAATTTCTGTTGGTATATCTAATTCGATTATGCATACTTGGTTGATTCTTTTGCTTCCGACTCTGATTATTCTTGTGAAATGTTATAAAGATTCTGAATAGCTTATGGATGATGAAAATCATTCGCTGGACTTTTGTCGCGTATCGGTATTTTGTATTCTCTTTTGAGAAGCGGGGTGTGACAAACAAGGTCGTAGTTGCACATTCACATGCACATTTTTTCCTTAAAATGATGCAAGCTGGATTTGAACTCCCAACATCTCTCTTACTAGGGAAGATGCTGACCACCAGACCCTAGTAATAGTTGTGGACTCCTCCATTCTTAGAATTGTTTATCCTTTTGTTTGTGTATTCTAATCTTTTTTATGGGGGGATCCAAATCTCATGGTTCAAGATGAATGCTAACCCTTTTCCAATAAACAATTTTAATTTTCATGGGAATCCAACATCCCTTTCAAACATTTGCGTGCCCTTAGCACATTACCACATACCAAAAGTGTTAGAGAATTATTCCCTCTAGAAGATCTTGTTTGGTCTTCGACACGATCAATACAAACCATTAAGCAAATACTAGATCACACCAATCACACAAAGCACACAAGATACAAGAATATTACAATTCTCACCACGACCCTCTTTCAAGCCTAACTGAAACTACTTGCTGTTTACAATGGAGGAATCTCTTACATCTCATATGAAGTACTCTCTTCTTTTATTCGACACTCAATAGAATCGTGTACTCTCTTGGAGCCGTTACCATGAATATATAAAGATCTAGAGAAACCTTAATTTGATATCTTAATACAATCGCCATTAAATATTCCGGAAGAGATAACCCGACGATAAGAGTTGCACGATCTAACCTGAAGAGCAAGTTTGAGCTTCAATCGAATCCCCTAGACCCGAGCTCAAAATCTGCATCAGCCGCACTCGATCGACCGAACACGACTTGCGGTCGACTGACCCCCTCTTGGGAATACAAGAAAAGTGTGTGATCGACTACATAGTCGACCGCAACCTTATCTGTTCCTATTGATACGGCTGTTGTGACTTGCTTTCACTCCGTCGCTTCATTGTCGTCTTATCTAACGTAGTATGCAAGACATAAACCCAACAAAAAGCCCCCTAATTAAACTACATAATTTCCATGTTGAAAAAAAAATAACACCTATCTAATATCTCAAGATAATTAAGATTGCTTCAAATAGTAATTCCAACTAAGTAGAATGTATGTTTAGCAATTAAAAACTAAGTACAATCTATGTATCAAACAACTCAACGAATTCGTGTCCTTCCTCTTTTTGTTATTGTTGCATGGCTTATTGCAGTTGATCGAATACACGACTGGTAAGTCAACTGCTTTGTATAAGACCAACCCGAAAGTAGCATATTTTGGCCCAGTTGGAGGAACTGTATTTTTATCGACTGAACCTTGCATTATAGGGTATCCAAAAGTTATATGCTTGTTAGATAAAGTTTTCTTGTATTTTCTTTGCTTCAATCTTCATGCTCCTCCTTGAACCATAATAGGTCAATGACCTTGTGGGGCATATTTCCAACAACCCCCTGCAGCATACCAATTTTTCATTTGTATTGTTATTGATTGGAAGCGGTTAACATGTGATTGTAGTAGATGAGAGCAAAGGTGAAGCGTGAGGAGGAGATTGAGGCGGCTAAGGGAGGGTGTTGGCCAAGAAGTGATTGTGGGGGTGAGAGTTAGAAGGAGATAGATGAAGTGGAAGAATATGATAGAAGCATAACATTTTAAGACAACACAATATATGAGAATCTACAAGAAGCAAACCTGCAAATTCTCCACGAATTCTATAAAAAAAACTTATGACAAAATATTTCATATCTATTATGTCTTTTACCAATTCTTATGTCTCTGAATTAAAATTTTCCAAAAGTCAAAAATTATATCTTAAAAAATCCTAACTCCGTAAACTATTTTTCCAACTACAAAAAACTACTTTTTCTTATTCAATAAAATTATTTATTTATTGAATAATACGGTTAATTCTTTTAAAACCTTTCTTAATAATGTAGGTATCATCTCCCTTTTCTATAAATGCATTTGGTAGAATATTTCTCCTCATGGTAGGAATTTTGGTTTGGCTTGCTGTTAACAATAAGTTGCTTATTGTTGATAACTTGAGACAAGAGATACTTTGGTTTAGGGCAGATATGTTCTGAGGAATTTACTAACCACTTAATTTATTCATTGTTCATTCAATTAACCTTCGTGGTATATTTGTAAAAAAAACTTGGTCTGTTAATGAAAAACCTGACACTTTAAATACATGGTGGAGCACTTGGAGAAAAAGAAGAGTTAAGCCTCAGCTTCAACTTTCATGGGACCTTCGCTATCCTTGGCTATGATAGTGCTTAATTGGATCATTTAGTCCGAAAGAAATAGTAGGATTTTCACAAAAAATGCTAAGCCTATTGACAAACGTATTGAAGAGTTCTTATATTTCCTTCATTGTTGGGCTGAGTCTATTCCTTCTAGTAATATAGCTCATTTATAGCTTTCAGCAACTGATAACTTAGTTAGTTCTCTTATTCAACAAGGTACATGTTGCTTATCTCTAGTTGCCTTATTTTGCAGATGTGATATGGATTGATTGACTGTAGATCACCTGGCTAGCTGTTTTGGATATTAGCTAAAGTTCTTTTTTGTTGCAATTTTTGGATATTTTGCAGTATATGTTGTTTTGTTTGCAGGATGTTGTAGTAGATGAAGCTAGATGATGTTGGGGTTCGAACATAAGATGCAAAATACTCTGTTTGGTCTACTTTTATGAATCATCCAGCATTTCTTCATGGAATTTGTGTAGTTTTTAAAGTTGTTGTTCGAGTCTATGTTTTGATACTTTTGATAGTGTTCTTGTATCAGGATTATGTTTGTTGTTTGTCAGTCATTGTAAGACACATAATTTCTCTTTTTTGTACTGAATGTTTCATTTTTTATGTTATGGACTGGAGCTGTTAGGCCTTTATCCTTATTATAAAAATAATAATAATTTAATTAAATAACATAAATCTGAATAGTAAAGATATTGTAACTGGACCTCTCCATAATTTGGCTTTTTCCTCATTCAATTGTTTCTAGATATGGTTGCTATTATTTTCTTTTCTGGGTGATGTAAAAGCATTGTTTTAGCCAAATGAACTCTAATATGAACTCCCCATAACTAGAGTTAGAAGATAGACGATGTGGCATAGAACTGTACGAGGAATCTTTTTAAAATTTGTATATTTGTAGGGAACATGTATGGTAACACCCTAAAAAAAAGAATTGGATGAAGACATTGATATCATATTTATCTCTCTATTTTTTTTGGCAAAATATCATATCCATCTCTTATTATAACTATATATATATTAAGCTAATTGGTCTACCCCATCTTCCTTTCCTCTATTTTGAAATAGAGTAAGGAGAGCAAAAGTATGAATTTCGTTTAAACTAACACATGTGTTGCACGTTTTCATAAAATAAAGAAATTAAAAATTTAAATGAAATAAAAAAAACCAAACCCTCCCTATCATCGATTTCATCCTCTCCGACTTTCAAAATCCTCTCCAACCTTCGCCTCCCATGCTGCCCCCTCACACACAATGCGCCATCCTCGCCTCCGGACCGCCTCACGCGGTCCCCTCTGATCCGCCTCTTACGCGCCCTCCTCGCCTCAGAATGGCCTCCGCATCCCGTGCCCCTGTGCTCTCCTTGCCTCCGACGCATCTGCCACCTCCCATGCGTCCTCCTCGCCTCTGATGCTGGCCCCTTCCTATGCGAGCCTCCCCAAACATCGACTTCGCATTCAACACTGTCGCCTCCCACTGTAACGCCCCGAGCCCACTCAACTCTACCCACCTAAAAACAAAACCTAACCGCGGCCTCACCATAGGGCACAGCCTTACCAAAAGAGCTAGCTTAGTATGTACTCTTGGATCTGAGTCAACTATATTTAAACTACTCATCACCCATACACATGTCCGATATGGGACTATCCCATACACATTCCACTCTCTCCACGTGTTGCCTTTCATCTCGCGTGCATGCATGCAAGGCATGCACTTCACATACAACAACCTGGGCCATGCACACCCACCAATTAATTCACTAGGCCCATATATTTATTCCATATATATCTCTTTCTCATATATATATTAGCCCACTATTTTATATATATATATATATATATATATATATATATATATATATATATATATATATATATATATATTAAGTCTTACATTAACCCCTCCTTTAGGACTTAGCATCATCGCTAAGTTCGGGACACACAATCTAATATATGACCTCCTTTCTAGCCGATGTGGAGTAGAGTACCCTAATTCTGTTAGCATACTGACACTGGTCTTTCTACCAGCATATTGTCCTCAACTCCATGACAGGCGTACATCTTACCCACTCTTACCCACTGTCAGTGTCAAAAGTCGGCTCTGATACCATTTGTATCGCTCCAAACCCGCTCAGCTCCGTACGCGCATACGCGTGCATGCATACTACCTGCCTAAAAATAAAATCTAATCACGGCCCCACCACAGGGCACAACCTCACCAAAAGAGCTAGCTTAGTAGGTACTCTTGGATCATTGACAACTATATATAAACTACTCATCACCCATGCACATTTCCGATATGGGTCTATCCCATACACATTCCACTCTCTTCACGTGCTGCCGTTGACCTCACGTGCATGCATGCAAGGCATGCACTTCACATGCAACAACAACCTGGGCCATGCACACCCACCCATTCACTAAGCCCAGAGACCAGAATATGATAGTTGCACTGAGGCGCCAACTGATCAGATATCAATAGATGATGAGTCAACTCGAGGAGCAGCGGTTGGGAGACCAGTGGTGTAAAGCGTTCTTGAAAGCAGAGGTCGGAGCCCTAAGAATTTTAGCATCGAGCGGCTCACCAGTTCACCCAACTCACGAACTTGCTACAGGAGGAGAAGTGGAAATCCAAACAACACCACGAACAGCTCGAAGGGAGGTTGCTAAACTTCAAGCAAATTCGCAAGGGCCTGAAATGCTCGTCACATGGATTCATATGAATCAGTATCAACAAACCCAGAGTAAGACCGAAACATGGAAAAAAGGAAAAGACTTGCTGCTGCTGCCAACTTTAAGAAACCTGAGTCAGCCCAAAAGTTTAAGAAACCTAATACCAGTGAGGGTTCTACCAAACTAGTAGCTTGTTACCTTTGTGGAGAACAAGGGCATTTCAAAAGTCAATGCCCGAAGAAAGCTCAGGCAAGTACTTGTTATAACTGTGGAGAGACCGAACATAAGAAGTCCAACTGTTCGCAACTTCAAGTGAACCCCAATGGCCAGACTCAAGAAGTGATTGATAAAGGTAAGAAACCTTTTTGCCAAGGACGAGTTTTTACCTTGACTGAAGAAGAAGCATGAAGCTAGGGGAGATATCACTAGGCATGGAAGATTTATAGTGGTTTATTTAGTCTTTTTATTGAGATCAAGTTGATGGAAGTTAATGAATTATATGCGAAACTGTCCAAGTGTGAGTATTGGAAGACTAAAGATGCATTCTTGGCCATGTTCCTTACTAAGGAGGGAGTGGCCACTGAGGCGTGAAGCAGTATTACTGATGGGCAGACGAAAACAGTAAACTGTGTGCTAGAAGACATGCTGAGAGCTTGCACCAGGCACTTTAAGGGAATCAGTTCGTTGGGAACCTGAAGACCATTGAGGAAAGTACTTCCTGAACATTTTGATTAATCTATGTGTTTGTTTCCTCTCTACTAGCGTAGTTCTGGGGACAGAACTATTCTAAGGAGAAAGTAATGTAGTACCCCGCAAAATAGTATATAATTTTTTAGTCTATTAAATTGTGCACGTGTGAGAGTTGCACGTGTTAGTGTATTTTTCTCAATTTTAGTTGTGCATGAATGTCTCAATTATAACTGAGTTAGGGTGAAACAAACTATTTGGTATTTGAACCTAACACATAGATTCTTATGATTGGACCTAATTAGGATTTGAACCAATTTGGAATCGAGCCAACCTAACCTAACATGGACATACGGACTTGTATAGTTGAACCTAGATTGGACTTGACTCATTTGATCCCTAACTAACCTAACTTAGTTCATGTGCACACTTGGTGCAACATGACAACCATAACCACACACACACACACACACAAATGTTGTGGAAAGCCATGGGTTTTGACCGGCCAAGATTCTCCCCCATCCCTTGTTTGCTATCATTAACCTAAAGTATGATGAGTTGGGTTCTCCAAAGATTTGGTAGGGTACCCAGTATGTAGGGTATGGTGGAATCATGCTTGTGAGATCTAGCACTTGAGTGCTTCGAAACCCCAAAAACCCTTCCCTTCCCCACCCCAATAGGCCGGCCAATATATGGGGCTCTTGGAGCCAATTTTCACTCTCATTTGAACTCCTTTCACCTCATCTAAACCCCACTTTCAATTATGGGGCTGTTTTAGGAGAACAAGGAGGCAAGGAGGTGCATTTGATCAAGTTGAAGGGCTTGGAGGAAGGCTAGGAGTTAGGAGAAGCAAGGAGCAAGCTTTGGTGGTCAATCGCTTGTGGCTAGCATAAAATCTTCAACAAGGTGAGTGTTCTTTAAAACTCTTTGATTTGTTTTGCATGAAAAAGAACATGAAGTAGGTTGTATGTTGTGTGTTCATGCATTGAATGGTATGTTAAAATGATTTGGATATTGCACAAATATAAGGAGCTATGTAATCGAAGCAACTGTTAGTAAAGAAGATTGTAGTTTGTTCTCATAGAGAATCATCTTCTAATCGAATATCATGCTAAATATTCGTTAGACAACTAATTCCATGCTAAAATTGTTAAGATGACTTGATTTCGGTATTGAAATAGTATTGAAATAATATCTTATGAGATGAGTAGAATTCTAGTTCGAAGTAGTGATTGTGTAGATGAACGTTGATGTTTTTATGTTCTTGTTCATGAATGCATTGTTTTAAGCATTTTGTGACATACAACTTACAAAATCATCCACTATCATGCCATGATTTGTTAGTAAGATTTGAGTTTTGTTTGAGCTATTAACATGAAGCATGAACACAATTCTAGCTCACGAAACAAGCTAGACAATGAGAAAGTTGTTGTTTTGTGCTTGAACTTTATCGCCTCCTTTATGTTTCGTAATGAACTAATAACTCACTCTAAAATCCTAAATTGCATGCTATAAGATGCTATTGGACTTGGGTATTTAGGAGAAATTAATTGCATCTAAAAAATAGATGTTGTTTAAGCGCAAGAATGTATCAATCGTATGTGCATGTTCACTGTTTTGAAGAAAATTGCTTACTGTTTTGAGAAAGAAATCCATTTGTTGCTTAAGATGATTGTGTCGTCGTTTAGGGGATTTAAACATCCCATTTCAAGCTTATTTTTCTGTATAAAGTGTGTGTTTGAATTAGTGCATGATTATGCACGAATAGCCCTTGAAACGAGTTCGAAAAAAGCACAAAAGAAATGACAATTTTCATTGTCGTAGTTGTTGTTTTTCTTGGAGCTATCGTGTCGTTGTTTAGTGTGCCTCTTTACTCATTTCGTGGATGTACCTTGTTGTATTGAGGTTTGGGTGAGTGGTCCTAAGTCTAGGATCACTTGCTCTTGTTTTGTGTGCGATTAGGAGCTCAAATAGTCGATTGAATCGCTGTTTTGGGTTGTCTATTACTGGTTGAATTTGCTTGTTGTTTTGGGTGTTGTGCATCGCTCATTTGATGCATTATTGTCACACCCCGATTTCAAAAAGAGAATACGGAATACGGATACGTGACTAAGTCTAGCGAATAATTTTCCTCATCTATAAGCTGTCAGGATCTTTACAGCATTTCACAAGAATAATCAGTCGGAAGCAAGAAAAGTCAACCACGCATGCATAATTGAATCAATATACCAACAGAAATTACTTGAAACAAAATATATTAATCTCAAATAAATCAGATCTGAATAAGTCAATAATCTGGGTCACATTGCCCAAATACAAAATCATCCAAGTAACAGATACAATCGTTCAAATAAGCAACAGGAAATAATAATAATAGCAGGAAAATCATGATAGCAAAACTCCAGCATCTAGAATCTTATATCACCTACTCCATCAGGCAACCATTCTCTAAAATCTGTAATTTAATAAATTGCAGGAAGAGGAAAAAGAAAACAAACTCCCGTCAATGCAAGTTACGGACCGCTTATAGTGCAGGATACAAGTACAGGAAAAGATAACCAAATATAAATAATAGCAGAACAAACATAGCATGGATTAGATATGACAGAGCAAAATAGAATGTCTAACATGAATCAGAAAACAAAATCAAGTAACATGGTATGCTAACAGAAACAGGTGATATGTAACAGTTGTCAAGTGTCAGATGGTATGCAGACAGGTATACAGATAACAGATGTCAAGTATCATATAACAGGTAATCAGGTAATTGATGTCCAGTAGCATGTAACAGTCAGACAGATAACAGATGTCAGATACAGATATAGGTAAACAGGTAGCAGATGTCATGTTATTACAAGTCTTGTGTTATTACTATTTAGGTAGCACTTCATGCATCCCAAACTTTTACCACATAGTTGCTACATTCAAACAAGTTACGTTTAGATTTCGTAGGGGACTATATAGGGTCTTGTACTCAGGTATCAGATAGACAGATATCAGATGCAGATCAGAAAGACAGATAGAACCTATGGGTTCTCTTCTGAGTACACCTTCCTATAGGGAAGTGTGCAGTCAGGGTATCAGAAAAGACAGTATCGTGTATCATGTAGTCATGAACACGTAGCAGATAATCCTGTGGGAAACACGGGCCCCCTTCTAAGTACACATTTCTATATTATCCACTACTAGATCTTTCCTTAACCCTGGCTTGGTTATTTTGTTATTATTATTATCAAACAGGCATGTATGTGTCACAAACAGAGCAGGAATAATATGGAATAAACAAGTAACAGGTTCAGATTGAAAGATAAATATGTACAGATGATAGACAACACATAAAAGGATAGAATAACGAACATTCTAGTTCAGGACAGTAAGACAATACTGCACTAAATCTGGAATTCCCATTACTACAAACACGCAAATATGGATCCGTCAGAGGATTTGGAAAATAGACTTCCGGCCGAATCCAGAAAATATATATAAGTTATATGGTATTTCACAAAAATAAGTCTCAAAAACAGATTTGTATCCAGAAAATGTGTTCAACCAGAAATCAGAAGTTTGTATTCAAGAACAAGAAAACAGCATAAAAACTCACTGATTAAATTCAAGAAAAATCTGGGGTATTCCCTAGTATGTTTAGTAATAGAAAATAAAGTTTCATAATTTTCCAACATAGATAGAATAGTCAAATAAACTCAGAAAGTAACAAGATATGGTAGTTTTGTAAATCTGGAATCTTAAACACTGCAGTACGAAAACAACAATATCTCACAAAATGCAAATCGAAATCAAGATCCGCCAAAAGGGTGATAAACTAGATACAGTAGGCTAACTTTTATATTCATAAAGATTTTTCAAACAGCAAGTAGAATCAGGTCGAAATTATGTATCTTTACTGAACAGCAAGGAAATTCTGCTAGTATAGTTATTATTTGCAAGTATAAAATAGTTGGTTAAACTCATTAATTAATCCACAAAAATTCAGGGTTAATCCCAATCAGGTTTAGTTATACTCAGCAAAATATTGGATCAAAATAATAATTTTAACATCGGAATAAAAATAGTTTACTTCAGAAAATTCATATAAAACGAAATATGGAATTTTTCTACACCACTATAGTAAAATAGACATAACTCGCAACTCATAAATCGAAACTGAGATATGTCAAAAGGGTTGGAAAAAAGATAGAATTCTCTACAGTTCATGTTCACAAATAATTTTAATATACTGACCTTAATAGGGTCCAAAATACCGAATAAAAATGGGAATCGACAAAATAGAAAATATCCTTCATGTACAAAATCAACTAGTTCATATGAAACTCATCCAAAACATAACCAAACATGAAATATGGTGTACTAGATGTCCAAGCAAAATGATGTAGGGTATTTTACAAGTCTACAACAAGTTATACTACTTTCAACACATCAAGGATACGAGATCATACAACACGTCATGAACAACATGCACGTATACAACAAGAAGTGGTCATCCCTAAGTTATTTCATGTCGGGGGTGTCATGTGACAACTACGGGCGGTCAACACAATAGAGAAAAGATCAACAAGGGGGTTTCACACAAGAATTGTCTCTAGAACACAACTACATTACAGGCAGTATTTAGTACTTGTAATACACAAAGAAAAGAATACAAGTTACTTGACTTAAAGCCAACGATGAGAATGACGAAGAAAGAATAACGGCAACGGATTCCCGGGCAGTGAACACAACGAACGAACCCGAACACGAACCACGAACAACGAACTCACTCTCACGATCCCACGAACACGAACAACGCACACACTCCCGAGAACACGACAACGACAGGGGTGTGCACGACAAGGAGATGGCGACGATAACGAGCTACTGTTGCTGTTGTGCATCGACGAAGCGAAGGAGAGGCTACTGCCGACATGAGGGCGGCACGATGGGGGCGCTGGGGTCTACAGTCTAGCAGGGGTTGCCGGCGACGCAGAGGGAGAGGGAACCAGGGTGGCGCACAGGGAATCAAAAAAAGGGGATGGACGGGAGTAGGGTTGAGCGGCTGCGGAGTACAGGGGATGGAAGTATGGGTCAATATATATACACAGATGGAGTAGGGTTTTAGAAGATGATGGTGACAGCTGAGTACTTGGGTTTCGGGTTTGGGTAGTTAGGGTGCTAACGGGTCTGGTAAGTGAAGGGTATTGGGTTTATTTAGTTAGAATATGATATAATGGGTTTTAGGCTTATAGGGTATGGGTAGATCCAAATAAATAAAATAGGGTTAACGAAAAATAAAAAAATAATAGATCCAATAAAAATGAGATGGCACAAAGTGGATAAATCAATAGGGTATGAACAAATGAAATAACGGGGATTAGAATAAGAGCTCGAACAACAGAGACGACACAAAAAGCGACAATAGGATCAAGGAGATCAAATAAAAGACGACAAAACAAATAAATGAATATATTGAAAAAGAAGATCCAATATATGGTCCAAAAAGAGGTACAATGAGAGAAATACACAAAAAAGAAAAAAAAATACACCCAAAAATACATAAAATGGAAACAGGGGTTACAATTATTTACACTCTCTAAGACCTAAATTTATTGTCTAATAGTGTAGTAATATGAACCCTAAGTCCTACCTTGCTAGCGCTCGATTTCGGGGTGAGAATAGGAGCTCGAAATGTCAAGAATGCACTGTTGGGGTTGTTTTCTGTCGGCTGTTTTGGTCGTTGTTCGGAGTCGATTTGCTTGTTGTTTTAAAGCTAAAACTTGTCGGGAAGAACATAGAATGGTTGGAGTTCAATATGACCCAAGAAACATTTTTGCGACCTAAAGATGTGTTCGAAACATTGAGCAAAAAGAGAGGCAAATTAGCAGCAGAGGGGAGCTCGGTCTACTGTCAATTTTGGGCCATGTCTGTACTATGCTTGGGCCAGCTTTGAGCCTATTTGGGGGGGCCACATTGGGCCCTGTTTGGGTCAGATTAGGTTTTGTTTAACTTGAGTTAGTTGCAAAACATTTGGAAATTGAAGGCGAGTCATGAATGTCGCATAGATGTCATTAATCCCTTAAACTATAGTATAAGACTTAGACTAGTTGTCTTAATTTCGAATAAGTGAATGAATTCTAAATTAGAACTTCAGTATTCTGGGACGATAGATGGAATAGGTTCCAGGATGATCCGCAGAGTGGGATAGATCTCTAGAATTCCAGGACAAGAGCGACACTCGCAGGATGTTCGTGCATTGAGGGATCTAGGATGATTTACAAAGTGAGATAATCCCCAGCATTTCGGGACTAGAGATGAAATATGCTCTAGGATGATTAACAGGGTGGGATTGATCTTCAGAATTTTGAGACAAGAGCGACACTCACGGAATGTTCGTGCGATGGGGGCCCTATAATGATCTACCGCGTGAGATAATCCCCCGCATTCCGGAACAAAAAATGAAATAAGCTCTAGGATGATCCGCGGAGTGGGATTAATCTCCAGAACTCCGGGATGAGAGTGACACTCACAGGATGTTCATGTGATGAGGGCTCCAGGATGATCTGATGAGCGAGATAATGTCCAAAATTCTAGGACGAGAGATGAAATAGGCTTCAAGATGATCCACGGATTGAGATTGATCTCCAGTATTCCGGGACGAGAGCTAATACTCAAAGGATGTTCAAATCATAGAAGTTTGTCATGAAGATAGTATGCATAGCGAGGGATTGAACCCCATTATGAGAAGAAAGCTTGCATTCAGAATCTATGTTGTAAGGGCAGCATAGAGTTCCAAGCAAGTACGCAGTTGTTTTGTGCATTAGACTTCTAGGGTCATGACATACACCGACACATTTAGAAATTGTATTCATTCAATATTCCCATTTTTGCATTAATTTGACTGTTGAGGATTTAGAGTTCGCTTCGCTTATATCATCAGCACTGCGTCAGTTGCATTCAACTGACGTGCCCACAATTGGTTAGTTGTAGGACTTCTTGATCGTGGGAGCGGAGACTCGAGCTGTGTGGAGCACCCAAGTGAAAAGAGGCATAAAATTTGTACAATGTAATTCATGATGTAAATTTTGTATAAAACAAATTTGTACATTGTAATATCATTGAATGTAATAAAAGTTTTAATTTCCTGTGTTTTTGTTGTGTTGTGTCTCATTTGAAGTAAAGATTCTGGATTGTGTCTTGAGTTTCTAGTGTCGGAAATCAGGGCGCTAACCCATGCACTGTGCCACCTCCTTCGCCATTTCCGAACCACCGCGTTCATCAAGTCAATATTTCCAATGGAATTGGGCAAGAGTATAGGTTGAAGACAGGGATGATTGCGGTGTCGGATTCAATAATGTGATTTGGTAAGATTTCTTCTACTTTTCCCTTTTTGCTATTGTCTCATGCATATTTGAATAGGAAATATTTGAAAACCTATAAATTTGGTACTTAATTTCTAGAACTGTGATGTACTCATCAACTGTTCGATGAAATGTCTATGTATTACGCAGGTGTATGTGAAAAATATTTTAAAGAAATTTTACTTAACTAAATCAATTGTAACTATGAGTGGTGTGTGTATTAATTTTTCAAACCCTAATTTACTACCTGAATTTATTTTCAATTTCTAACTTGCTTTTAAGAAATCTCAAAATTTCGATTAGGGATGGTTACGGGTCGAAGTGTCACGCCCCGCTTCCCAAAAGAATACGGAATACGAGCACGTGACAAAGCCCAGTGAATATTTTCATCATTCATAAGTTGTAAGGATCGACTCAACAACACAACAGGAATATACAAAAAATATACAACCACACATGCATGAAACAAATCTCATAATCAACAGAATTTTTCAAAACAAATATATAATCCTTAAATAATAACAAAATCTGGAAACAATAATAAACTTCGGGACAACATGCCCAATACAAGTTCAAGTAGTAACAAGAAATTTATAAACTCAAAAAAAAAAAAGTAAACTAAAGCATAAAGATTCCAGCCCAAGCTCAAAACACTTGATCACTCACTTCGTCAGGTAGCTGATCTCCAAAATCTGTATATTTAACATTTGGAAGAAATAGAGAAAGCAAAATGTAACATCCTGAATTTTTAAATAATTAAATATAAAATTTTCATTTATTTTCACGTGTTTCGCACGTGCAAATTAATGTGTGTTTTTGGCTTAAAAAATTATTTTAGTGTCATGAACAAATATTTTCATTCTCTTTTAAAAAGCCTGTTATTATTTATTATTAATTGTTAGTCCTAATGGTTTAATTCTAGACCACTTAAAATTAATTAATTAATTAATTAAAAGCCCATGGATTTTAGCCCACTAAATTAGCCCACTAGTTAATTCTAATATTAATTAAGACAACCTGTATGGTAGACATGATCATGTAACAAATTAATTAACAATTAAATGAACAAACAACTAGTGTGCATGTGATGGCACGTGCAATGGAACAAGGAGCTGGCCAGCCATTCATGGAGTGGGAGGAATGGAGAGAGTGGAGAGTTGGTTGCTTGATGATGGGTGGTTCTTCTAACATCCAATTGTATCCTAACCCTTCATCCAAACTCATCTCAACCCTTCATTTGCTCTTGAGATGTGTATAAATACCCCTCCCTTGTCTTTCTTTATCACTTACACTTAGAAAATTTTAAAGAGAAAGAGAAAGAAAAAGGCTTTGTAAGGAAAAGATTGAGTGAGAAGAAAAATTGTGTGAGAGAAAGAAAGAGAGGGTGTTCCTTTCCATTGGAGGCCGGCAAGCAATAGGAGGAGAAAACTCGGATTCTTGCATAGCTAGGAGGAGGAGCTCTGATTTTGCACAAGCTAGGAGGAGAAGGGAAGGCAATCGTGCTTTCAAGGATTTTTCTTTAGGAGTTTTCTTTGTTTCTCCAAGAAGGTGGGTGATTTCTCAAATCTAATGTCGTTACCATGCTAGGAATTTAATTTCATGAACATGCGAGAGAAACTAGTAAAATTGTCATGTGATTGCCTAAAGAGACTAATAGAGAAAAAGAGAAAATTTTGATTGTGATTAGTGAATTGAAACTCATCAACTCATCATGGTGTCCTATTAACGAAATTCATGCTAGAATATCTATTTTTAAATGACCATGCTAGTGTGATGATCTTGTTAAATGAATGGCTTAGTTGTAGATGAATGGATATTGCTATGTTTAGTTGTAGATTGAGATAAATGGATATTGTCATGTTAGTTGATAAAATGCGTAAATTGTTTTTATATAAATGTTAATGTGATAAAAGAAAAAAATTGCTAAACTCTTGTAGAATTAAAAGAGAACAAGAACATGCATTTAGTGGATCTATATTGGTTCTTTTGAAAGGAAACCATAGTTTTATTAAGTCAATAATATAAATTGTAAAGAAAACTTATTTTTAATGTCGAAATTAAGAGTTTTTAATCACTGTTATACTGTATTTTTTTAAGGGAATATTCTGGGAGAATTTTGAATTGAAAGATATAAGTTCATTGAGAAAATCGAAGTTGTAAAGGAAAATTTTGTGAACAGACAGAAAGTATAAAGCTTTTTCATCTCCTCTTCATAACAGAGAATTAATTTGGGTATATTGGCTTTCGGTGTGAGTATAGGGCGCTGTGTACAGTGTATAAAGTCTCAGGTTCGAGTCTTGAAGACTCTGTTTTTATCAAAAATTTATTTTTCTCAAAACGCAGTACAGTCAACATATAAAGTAAGTAGGCATAATCATATCGATTAGTCACTCTGGACTTATTGGCCTTCAGGTGCGCTTTGGGTCTGTTACTGTAGCTGGGCGGGAGTGTTTGGCTCTGGATTCGAATCCGCTGACCCACTTTTATTTATTTTTATTTTTATTTTTTGAGTTTTTAAGAGTTTTAAAGTGAAAATTAAAATTTGGAAAAAATTCTACTATTCTTCATATATTATCTAGACTTTATGAAAAATAATTCTACAACATTTTAATGTATTTTGTAAAAATTGGATGTGGTTTTTATATTAAAATGGATTAAAGAACTTGATAAATTTTCTTTAAAATATGGTTTTAGTATAATTAAACAAAGAGGAAAAATGTGAATGCAAGAAATTATGTGGAGATTAAATTATGAGATGTGGTAAGTTAAATATGAAATTTGATGTTTAATACATGCAAGTGTGCATGGAAAATAAAATAAAAAAATTATGATGAGATGTGGAAATTTGTGAGTATAAAAACTCATTTTTTGTGAACATGAAAAGAGGTTGAAAACTAGAGTTTAGCTAAGTCCTTACATCGGCATGAATAAAATTTTGGAGAGAAATGTTGTGATAAAAGACCAAGATTGGGTCGTGGTTAACAATTGATGTTTAAGACCAGTGTAGAGGTAATGCTAACTTTATAGTGTTAATTTATTCATGATTCAAATATCTAAGGACTACACTATAGCGAAGATGTAATGAAAGTAAAAGAAAAACACAAGTATGGGGGCCTCGGATCTACGGTGTGAGAGTGTTCACAGACTGTCTGCATGATGCATCATGTCATAACGTGGATACATCTCAGGAATTATCGGGACCGTGGCCACGCTTGTGGGGTGCTTGGTGACTACATAGTGCCATCGTTCCATGACGGAGGCGAATTGTCCATAGGCTGTCTGCATGACGCGTCTCGTTATGACGTGGGATTCGCTTCCAGGCTGTCTAGACATGGGCTCGTAATTCATAAAACATCTAAGATACTTACTGCAGTTAATGTAGCAGTTCAACTCATAACGAGGGATCCAACCCTACAAGATGAAGAACAGTTAAGGGCTTGCCCTCGGATTTATGTAGAATGAGATGCATAAGTTCGAACAAGTGTGCATTAGTGTCATGAAATAATAAATAACTGCATTAAGACTAAGTGCACATTCACACACGACATCAATAAGATAGTCCCCCTTAGCTTTGTTTGTGATTAAGAGTGTGTTTTCCAAGTAAGAGGAATTGATGTATTATATCCTAGCGTCAGTTGTATGCAACTGACGTGCCCACAGTTTCCATGCAGGATAAAATGAATGAAAGAACTAAAAAAGGAATGATGCTTAAAGATCAAATTGTTACTTATTTGATGTATCATGATGTAATTATAATTCCGCTACGTCGATGTAAACATTGTTGTATAAAAGTTTTAAATTTCTTGTAAAATTGTAAGAAGTGAAGTGTAAAGATCTTGTGGAACTTCGAATTTAAATTTATCTGGAATTCGGGGTGTTACACAAAAGACAAGGTGCCCGTTAGTGGAAGCTACGGGTCGCAAGTAGTACAAGCAAAGGGGTACAGAAACAAATACAAGAAGTGTAGAACAGGGAACTAGAATCAAGAACATACAACATATCATGGCAGGAATGCAACTAGTAATAGAGTCCAATGAAACTAGCAAGCAAGTAAACTGAGTCAAGTAACAGGATCATGTAACAAGTGAACATGTAATTTATAACAGATATCATGTAAACAAGTGAACATGTAATCGTAACAGGTATCAAGTAGCATGCGAGACAGGTAACAGGTGTGTACAGGCAAAACATGTTATTCTTAAGTCTATTGTTTAATCCTATCTAATACACCACTCATGCGTCCTATATATATACCACATGGATGTTGCATACAAACAAGTTATGTTTTAGGCCTAGTGGTGGATTCTATAGGGCCATGTACTCAGGTATCATGTAAACGTAAACAGAAACAGACACGAATCACGAAATATGAAATCATGGCATCATTTAATCAAGAACATGCATGATGTTGGGGTTATATACTGAAAGCATCACTTTTGTATTAACTTTATTTCCTTATTTTTTTGAATGAGAATCATATGGGCATATGTTTGCATATTGTGTTTATTATAATATTAATGCAAGTGTCTGATATTCTATAAGGTTGATAATATGGTGTGAGGTGACACACAGAAGATCATATTATCAGTTCCCTATGGAATATATAAATAGTTCACAACCTAGACGGACTTGGACAATCCATTGGAAAGGTTGTAGTGTAATCTGGTATTAGTCTGTCTTGACTATAGGTTTACACTAGTACACTTTGTGTGTATTGAACAGGACCACTTGAGGTTGTTCTCTTTGTACTGACTACAAAAGAGAACAAACACCTCTGTTATTATGGATGCTTATGCTCTTAATCCAGATATAATAACAGACATGTATATGCAGTGTGCATTACTTTGACTCATAAAAGAGTGAGATTCATTATGGATCAACAACCTCTATGAATTGGGTAATAGCATTGTATGTATGATGGGCTGTTGATTGTAAAAGGAATCCATGTCCCGATACGTCGGGTTGATGATGTCCCCTTAAGGAGCTCATAAGGATTGTCATGTAAACCCTGCAGGTGGATTACATCCGACATGACAAATAAAGTTGAGTGGTACTACTTAAGGATAAAAGATGTTGATCAATGTAGTTGTCAGTAACTTAATTTGATCAACGGACATTCGATATCTTAACATGGGGAGTTGAACGAGCATATAATAAAAGGAGCCCATAAATATAATTTGGGATTAGGAAGGTAGTGCAACAATAGCTCCTTAGTGGACCGAGCTATTGTTAATGGGCCTGGGTTGTGTGTTCGGGCTGAACACGGGATACCCAGATCCGTTAGGAGACCTAACCCTAATTTCTCCTTATGGTCCCTGCCGTAGCCTTATATATATCCTCTATTTCTCTGGCCGTCATAGACAATCTGAAATATAAGATTTTTTTCTCAAATCTCGTGATTCACGTAAGGAGAGAAAGAGAGGTCAGCCAAGGGAGAAAGGTTGGGAGATCGTCGCCCACACGACGTCCAACCCGAGGAAGGAATACGTGCAGAAGATCTTGGGGTCGCTGTCGTCTTCTTCTCACCGCAGGTATACTTTGTGAACCCTAGTTTCCGCTGTATAGGGTTAGATCACAATTAAGCAATCTGTTTAAATTTTTAACGATCGATACGCACACCAATCCGTAGTCCTGGGATTCATCTCAGTTCCATCACATGAATCATGTAATCATGAAATCATTGCATCATATAATCAAGAACAACCATGAATCATGCAATTATGAAATCATGGCATCAGGTAATGGGAAACATGGGCCCCCTTCCGAGTACACTTATTTATATTGTCCACCATTAAGGTCATTCCCTTAAACTCCAGTTTGTTAATTATTATTATTATCAAAATAGGTATGTAAGTGCACAAACAGGACAAGTAAACATGATAGTAACAGGAAACAAGTTATGGCTAGGTAGAAAACATATTCGAGTGTCAAATCAACTTATAATTATCAAAAACAACAAGAATTTCAATTCTGGACAGCAGGACGTTGCTGCACCAAAACTGGTATCCCGTTGCTACAGGAATGAAAATTTAGATCCGTCAGAAGTTTTAGAAACTAGACTCTCTGCCGGTTCCATCGCATATACACACGATATATAAAAGTTGCAGCAACTGGGTTCAAATCAACATTCTACACAGATTTTGTGTTCAGCCAGAATTTTTAAAATAATATTTACATGCATGAATCGGGTCTGAAAACTAATCAATTAAATCCAAAAAAAATTACGGTGATTCCCTAGCATGTCTAGTCTCAGCAAAATAAATTTCATATTATTATATTTCTAATAACATGTTCAAATTACATTGCAAGGCAGGGTGATACAGCAAAATTGTGAATTTGGAAATCCAGACCCAGCAGTACTAAAACAGCAATATCTCATAAATATAACTCGGAATTCGATTCCTTCAGATGTTCTGAAAACTAGACACATGGGGCTGCAACTCTTATTTAGAAACTAATTTAAAATTCTGTCATTAACAAGGTCGAAATTATCAAGCAAAACCAGGACAACAACATTCTCAGATTTCTTTGCATGAAATATATCATGATTAATAACTACCAATGATCTAAGTTAATGTGTGATTCAAATCAGGGTTTAATAATTATTCAAACCGCACATCATGTCTATTCTCAACTCATAAAAAAAGGAAAACAAGATCAACATATTCATCATCCAACAAAACATTTATAAGTCATGACGATTCATAAATACATGTAGCCAAATAATTAGGTAAATAATTAGATCTAACTTGTTGTGAAAAGAATGTATTAACGAATGGTTGTGACCCTTACGATTATGGAAATTAATGGAGATGAACAACAAGTAGGATCAAGATTATCAACGATAACAAAAGACGAGTCACAACTGAAATCTACTTGCGGTACTTCAAAAAGATGCTTGTACGGGGAAACGAAAGAATCGTACAAGTTACTTGCCTTCCGCGGATTATAGGATGACGACGAAAACCTGCAAACACGAACCCACAAACTAAACACACGAACGAGGCACGAACGGAACCGCGAACACACGCGACGAACAACAACGACGGCACGACTGAGCTTGCTAACCTCGACCAACAGTGAACCGCAACTGCAGCGACGGTAGCGACAACCAGCAACATGAAGCGGCAGAGGTGGTCGGTGGAGGCAGCGAGCATCAAGACAGCAGCACCCACAAAAGCGACAACAACAATAACAACAAGGCAACAACAATGAAGACGAGTTGAGGTGTTTGGCTGATCGATGGAGGACAGAGGAAGGGTCAAGCGGTGGTGCTCAGGGACTTGAGCGGCAATGGCGGCGCACTAAGTCGATCGTGCAGGTGGTGGTGCTGGTGTGGTCGAGCGGTAAGGGGCAGTAGGCGGAGCGACGGTGGCAGGCAGCGTCGGGCTGAGTAGCAGAAGGGGGAAAGTCGACGAGGAGGTGGGTTTCGGCTGGATGGGTTCGAAGGAAGTCAGAGGGGGGGAGGCGGTTGGTAAGGGTGATGACGGATGTGGGGTTTAGTATGGATTAGGGTTTTTAACAGGGGATTATATATAGGATTAGAGTAGGTTAATGGGGTATTGGGTTTCGGGTCGGAGACCAATAAGAAATGGGTTAGAGGGTAATGGGTTTGGAATCCAATAGGGGAAATTATAGGGTTTGGATTTGGATTAAAATTAATTAAATAAATCAATAATAATATTGTTGTACAAATAAATCAAATAGTATGCATTGAGTTAATACTCAAATACTAATAAATACAATAAATCTATGGATTCACAAAATAGATGAGACTGAATTTTAATTGAGCTAAAATATAATAAACAACAATTAATTAATTAAATCAAATAGTATACAAAATCCATACTCCAATAATCATAAAATATAGATTATGATCAATAGACTTCACAAATTAATAATTAACGAAAGATAAATTTTAATAAACATTCAAAAGTAATAATAATAACAAATTTGATATATATATATATATTAAAATGGTTGAGTTTAACAAATTTATTAAAATTCAAATAGTAACAATATATATGATTTGGGTTCAAATATAAATAGTCGATCAATTAAGAATATAAAATAAAGTTAAATACACCATTATTCGAAATAAATATAATTTTTGATTAGAAAAGATTGTAATAGAAGATCCAAAATGAATTTATAAATAGTCAAAATACATAAAATATTCAGAAAGTGTATTTGCGGGAACGGGGGTTATATGAAGACATGGATGATTGTTGTGTCGAACTCAATAATGAAATCTTGTAAGATTTTTTTCTACTTTTTCCTTTTTATTATTGTCTCATGCATAATTGAATATGAAACACTTGAAAACCTATAAATCTGGTACTCAATTTACAGAATTGTGCTTTGATATCAAGTGTTCGATGAAATGCCTGTGTAGCACATAAGGTATTAGCAAAAAAATATTTTGAAAAATTTTGCTTAACTAAATTAATTGTATCTATATATGGTGTATGTATTAATTTATGAAACCCTAATTTACTACTTGATTTCATTTTCACTTTCTAATTTATGTTTTTGAAACCCTAAAATTTGGATTTGGGGAAGAATACCGGTTGAAGACTGAGATGATTGCGGTGTCAGATCAAAGAATGAAATTTGGTAAGGAGGGCGGTAGTTGGGGGGCAGGGTGAGGCGAGCAGAGAGGTGGAGGGGGGTGTTGGAGAAGGGGACATCGCGACGGTCGAAGATGACCAAAACGCTGGAGAGGAAGGAGGAGTGGAGGGCAGCGTCGGAGAGGGTGTGAATTTGGGAAGGATAGGTGATTTGAGGTGAGGGTCGAGATGAGATGGGCCATGACATGTGTTGTCGTCCAATATATACACAAAGGTAGGGTTGTATGTGTATTGTTGGTAAATTTCACTACTATACTCTTATAGATGTAATTTTTTCCAGTTCTCTCACTTTTTAGAGTTGCATATAATATGAGTCTTTCAAAATTATTTTTGTCTGGTTTACTTGTTAACCAAGCACAATCAGAGTTCAAAATCCGACTACATAACCAGCAGTCGCATATCTATATAATAAATCATAACGCAATTTTGAAAAAAAAAAAACTATTAAGTGGCTTTCCTTCAATTGAAACAAAATCATGGTTCAGATTCACCATCACAAAAGATATTTTCCCCTTAAAACAAAAATCATCATCACTTTATTACTATATATATCTCTCTTTCATTTCTTCACTTGTCTAAGATCTTTCTTTCCCCAAATGCAACCCCTGCCCCCCCCCCCCCCCCCCCCCCCCCCCCCCCCCCCCCCCCCCCCGGCCGGACATCCCCATTGCCTCCGTCGCCACGTCAACAACCCCTCCCCTTTGACCTCAACCTTAACTCATCTTCTGAGCTCAACAACTCTTCCTCCCTCATCTCTGACGACGATGCACCCGACAACTCCGAAGATCTCAAGCCATTTGTTGAACCTGAAACCAAGATCAAGGCAACTCATTAGTGATTCGATTCTCTTTGATTGATTATTCAATTATCCTTAAAATTTTATTCTAAAACTTCATTTTTTTGGGAAACCTTATTGAAGTTATTTTTTGGGGTTGAATTAAGCAGGGTTTGCTTGAGGAGTTGGAGGCGAAGGATTGGAACAAGGTGTATGAATGATTGAACGATGTGCGATGCCTCCAGTTCACCATTCCGCTGTTCTGCTTCCAATTATGTAAGATTTACTTTTGTCATTCTTTATTTTTTCCCCTTTATGATTTAGTTGAGAGAGAGTGTTATATTTTAGGAGAAGTTTGTTTGTAGCTCACTATTTGATTGCTTTCTAAAAGACATCTCTTAAACTTCTAATTTGGAATATACTGAAACTTTTAAGATTACATATTTGAACTTGACTTGATATGATACAGCATGCTTTCCCATATTACAATTTATGATTTTAAAGTTGAGGGAGAAATGCATATATTTTACTGTTTACATAGTTTTCACATGCTGCATCGTTCACGAAGTCCATGGGCAAACCTAGTTCTATATAGTTCTCAAAACCCAACATCTAAGAGAGTTTGCCGTAATAGGCCACTTTTTGAAAATATTTGTGATTATGGGCAAGTTCGAAACTATTAGCACTTATGGGCTACTTTGTGCCACGTCAGCAGCGGCCGCTATTCTCATTAGCGATCTCTTCATTTTGAAAGTCGCTAATGGGAATATCGGCCTCTGTTTTAAAATATTTGGAATCTTTTGTTTGTTGTACCTTAGTATATATGTGGTCGCTAATCCCGTCGCTAATGAGATTAGCGACTTTTAATGAACTGTATTCTAACACTTAGCAAAATCTAGAGAGCTTTTGCTCTTTGAAAATAACAACCAATTTATTTTTGAAGCCGAGGTCGCTATTCTTAATAGCGACCTTAGTTGTACAAATGTCGCAATTCGGAATAGAGACATTTATTGTACTAAGGTTGCTATTTTACCTAAAAAAAAAGGTCGCTATTCCCAATAGAGGCCATAGTTTTGTGATTATTTTGTAAATTTTACAAAGAACATGGAGATTGTGTTTCCTACCGACGTCGATATTGCGATTAATGACCGAAGTATACTAAGGTCGCTATTCCCAATAGCAACATCAGTTTTAAATTTATTTCCCAAAAGAGCAAAAATTCTCTAGAAATCGCTAAGTGTCTCAATACATTTATTTGAGGTCGCTAAAGCGATCTCATATATACTAAAGTTGCTAGTAGAAATAGCGACAACAAACATAAATTCAAAATTTTTTAAAACATAGGCCACTATTTCCATTAGTGACTTTTAAAATGAATAGGTTGCTGACGTGACACAAAGTAGCCTACGAGGGCTAATAGTTTCGAAACTGGCCCATAATCGCAAATATTTTCAAAAAGTGGCCTATGACGGCAAAAAATTCCATCTAAGAACGATAGTGTTATTTTCGAATTTTTTATGTACATAGGCCACTTTTTGAAAGATTTTGTATTTTTGGGCCAGTTGCTCAACTATTAGCGCTTTTGGGTTAGCCTGTGCCACGTCAGCAGCGACCGCTATTCCCATTAGTGGCCTCCATTTCGAGGCCGCTAATGGGAATAGCGACCTATGTTTTAATTTTTTTTTAATTTTTTGTTTGCTGTCACTATTCTCACTAGTGACCTTAGTATAATGAGGTCGCTGATGGGATTAGCGACCTTTAATGAGTTGTATTCTAGCACTTAGCAAAATCTAGAGAGCTTTTGCTATCTGAAAAATGACAATCATTTTTTTTAAAACTAAGGTCGCTATTCGGAATAGATGCCTTTAATAACTAAGGTCGCTATTCCGAATAGAGGCCTTAGTTGTAAAACTATTTTGCAAATTTTACAAAGAATAAGTAGATTGTGTTTCCTACTGAGGTTGCTATTGGGAATAGCGACCTTAGTATACTAAGGTTGCTATACTAAGGTCGCTATTCCCAATAGCGACCTCATTTTTAAATTTTTGGGAAAAACTTTTTAGAAATCGCTAAGTGTCTCAATACATTCATTCGAGCCGACTAATCTCATTATACTAAGGTCGCTAGTGGGAATAGGACGACAAACAAAAAATTCAAAAAAATTTAAAACATAGGTCGCTATTCTCATTAGCGACCTCAAAATGAAGAGGCCGCTATTGGGAATAGCGGCCGCTGCTGACGTGGCACAGGCTAGCCCAAAAGCGTTAATAGTTGGGCAACTGGCCCAAAAACGCAAATACTATCAAAAAGTGGCCTATAACGGCAAAAAATTCGTTATTTTCCATCTAAACTCCCAAAACAATATAAAAATTACAAACTTCCCTCTTCCACTTCTTCCTCCTCTTCCAAGTCCTAAAGCCTAATAAACTAAACCCTAAGAAAAATTCTCCTCCAAAATTCTCCAATGGCGACCAAGAAACCCCAACGCTCCCCCGCTGAAATCGAAGACATCATCATCCGCAAAATCTTCTTCATCTCCTTAACCGATCCCTCCCCTTCCGACCCCCAAACCCTTTACTTGGAGCAGACCGCCGCCGAGCTCCTCTCCGAATCCAAGCCCTTACTCCTCTCCGAAACCCTAATCGAGCGTATCCTCATCGACCGCCTCTCCTCCTACCCCGCCAAAGATCCCCCCTTCCGCTACCTCACCTCCTGCTACCTCCGATCCACCCAAGAACTCAAGAAGATCTCCTCCATGAAAGACCCCTCCGTTCGCTCCCAGATCGAGTCCTCCGTCAAACTCGCCAAATCCTTACTCATATCTTACTCCAGAATCCACCTCAGCAACCCCGACATGTTCCCCTCGGGATCGGAGAATCCGAGCAGGGAATTGTTGGGGTTGGTGTTTGCGGAGGTGGCCAGTCCGATGGATGGAGAGAGTAGTCTGAGTGGGGAGGTGAGGACGGCGCTGGTGCCGGGGTTTGTTGATGAGTTGTTTCGGGAGTGGGAGGATTTTGATGGGTTGGAGATGGTGATGAGGGAGGTGTATGAGAGGTTGAGGGAGAGCGTGGATAGGGTTTCAGCATTGGGGAATTTTCAGCAGCCTCTGCGGGCATTGGTGTGGTTTGTGAATTATCCGAATTGTGCGAGGGCGCTGGTGAGTCACCCAAGGTGGGTGCCCAAGGAGAGGCATGTGCTGGTTGGGGAAGGGAGGGTGGTGGAGATGATGAGTGTGTTGGGGGCCTTTTTGCATGTTAGTGCGTTGCCGGATTATAAGGATTTCAGGAGCAAGCCGTCTGTTGGGTAATTAACTAGATTTTTTTAGCATCTGCAATACATGTTCTTTTAGTTGTCACCAATTTCAGTGTCGGTCAAATTTAGGATAACTAGTAATAGATATGAAAAGCACATGCATAGCGATCATGTGACTATTGCTCAGACTGCCACATCCCAAACTCTCTGGTGACAACAGTAATATTTGCCCCATGTATAGTTTGTATAGTTGTTGAGTTAGTTGTAGATTGCCTACACAGCTTTAGATGACATATAAGCTGTAAACATTGAGTTTGAGGAAACAAGATGATGTTGCACTGTGAACCTTGAAATTTACAAATTACAAGGTCCAGATGGGATATGTAACTTGAATATAAATGCTTGCTGACTATGCTATTTTTATTGGCAATAGAAATTGATGGATGAGTCATAAAGTCGAAGCTAAAAGTGTAACTTGTAAGCATGCTGTCAAAGCTGATTAGATGCTTATTGTTGCAATAAGTGAAACAAGTATGGTAGTACAGGATACTGCATATAGAGTCCACTACAGCTGAGGCTAGATTATGTAACATTACTGGCTTCCATGAAGTGGTGCATAACATTTGGGGTTGCTATGCAAAAGGTTGAAAAACTATTAGTCCAGTTGGTAATGAAGCTTGGAGCTTCCTAGAACATGGAGTATGGAATATCCGAATATGTACATTTTAATTTCCTTGCTTTATACTTGCTGAAGTTTAGATGACTATTCAGCATATCTTTGAAAACATAACCTGTGGGACTTTGCTTTACAAGGAATGTAAATGCTAATTAAGTGATTTTTAAAGCTAACAAGTTGAATAAAATAGGCATCATGATTTATCTATTTGCAGTTCTGCTGCTTCAAAGGAAATGAATGAAGCAATGTCTTGGATATTCCTCTAAACTAAGGTGTGATAGGATAGTTCATTGGAGTTGAGAGTACAACTAAAATTAATAAATAAGATCTGGAACTCTTTACCGTTAATGAACAAGGTCACCAGGAAAGAGGATTGCTTTAGTATCTGGAACGAAGACGGGACCATAGTCAGCTATTAGTCCGTGGTCTGCTAGGGGTGGACTTCTTTGCGCCACTCATCGTTTTTGTAGGCGTCCGCCTAGAGGCGGTGGGTGAAGCGTCTGACTAGAGGATTTGCTCTTGAACGAAGCTACTGTATTGAAATTTAAATTTAATAATTTTATGTTGTTTCTTGTAATTTATATTTTTTTGTATAAATCTTTTTTAATGATTTTTTTAATTGTACGAAGTAAGATTAGACATTAAATAATTAAAAAGAAAAAATGAGTCACCCGTCTAGGCGCCACCTCCACTACCTTGCCCAACCACGCCAGCTGCCTAGAAAATCACTGGCTTCGCTTGATTGAAATCAACTATATTCATATTGAGCATATAGAGTTTGGTAGAAGTTATGCATACGAATTGAAATATATTATCTGCACAGAACTCTATAGTTTGATTAAATAAAACGTGATCAATTGGCAAACTTTGGTTATGTTCCACCGTAGCTAACAATTGGCAAACTTTGGTTATGGGTAGTGTATTCCACCATAGTGGTTTTGCTGTTGATTAAATAATCAAATAGATGCAACAGAAGTCATGAATATACATGTCAGTTGCTCTTAACGGTTTGTCAAAGATGGGAACGTTCATTTTATCGTACCAAGTTACTGGTGTACCATTTTGCGAACAGGTGCTACAGTTTACAGAATGTAGGGGTTTGGTGGGTCCTGTACCGTTGCTGTAGGACTTACATGTTTAGAATTTGATTACAAAATAAAGAAGCAGATACAAAATTGTAATACATACCAGAGGTGCTATTTTCTTCAACTGAGGATTTTAGTGCTATTTACTTCTGTTGAGGATTTTATTAGCTTTACAGGGTATAGCTGAACTGTACGAAATGTACTTGTTAAACACTTGACGGGCCATAACAAAGACAAGTTATTGTGCTTATATTTGAAAACACTATATTTCTCATGAATTTTTTATGAGGATTGTTCTTTTCCTAATTGAAGTTCTTGTAATTGTTCTCTGATAAGAGTGACATGAATAGTCTCGTATGTTATTAATGAATTACACCGATTGTTCGTTTTCCATCCCCCCCTCACCTGAGAAGGACTTCCCACGATAATTTAATGAATTACACTGATTCGTTCGTTTTCCATCCCACCTTCACCTGAGAAGGACCTCCGACTCACAAGAATTTCTCCCCTTATGGGTTTGAGTTTAAAGAAGTGTTGACTGCTTGCTTTTTTCCAAGTAATTATTGAGGGGCTATTTGTACAGCTCTTTCTTCACTATTTTGTTACTACTACACGCATAGAGATGGACCCCACAAATAACTATTGCAAAAGTATTTCAAATGGGCTCCACCTGGTCTGGTAGTACCATAGTAAACAAAAAGTAGCACACTAAGCATTTTCCATTTACAAGTCATAAGTAGCTTAAAGTCATTCAATTGCTTCTATTAAATTATAGTGTCTTTATTACTTCTTTAAAGAAATTCTTCTTTTGTTAGTGCCATCTATATTCAGAACAGTGAGCTAATTGAAGGAAATTTATTTCAAAAACATTCAGTCCTTTACATCCATCATATATATGGTTGTTTATCTGTTTCCTCCCCACAAAAATTTCTGAATGGTCTATATCTGTATTTTATGAATGAGATTATCAAACCCTCACATCCGAAGGTGCATTAGTGAGCAGTATGCTTCCGACGATCTTAACCTTGAAATTTAATATATTCTTAAATATAAAAATTCTTATGCAGAGCATCCTGATTTGGGAGCAATACTGGGCTTGTTTTGATTCTGTATCCATAGGCATTTGCTTAATTTGGATTTTTTGTTTTCTGCTTACATTTCATGAATGTAAAGATAATGAGTACATTTTATGTTAGAATATGCTTTATCATTTCTTATTTGGTGTTCATTTTACATTTTTACAGCCAGCAATGCTTCTCAGAGTCATCAGGTCGTAGACCAGCTGATCTATTATCAGCATTTACAACAATCAGAACTGTCATGAACATTCTATACGATGGCTTAACAGAAGTTTTCCTCATTCTCCTAAAAAATGCTGACATGCGGGAAAAAGTTCTAGAGTATCTTGCAACTGTGATTATGAAAAATTCCTCAAGGTCTCGCATGCAGGTAAGTTTTAAATGTGAAACCAATGAAGGCTATACTACACTTTGCGTTCAAGATTTAACTTGTTTTCTTTTGTTTAGGTTGATCCCATGACCTGTGCGAGTTCCGGTATGTTTGTGAACCTGAGTGCAATAATGCTTCGCCTGTGTGAACCTTTTCTAGATGCAAATGCATCGAAGAGAGATAAAATTGATCCAAATTATGTATTTAGTAATAATTGTTTAGATTTAAGGTCAGTGTCTATAAATGTTAAATCCGTTTAGTTGCTTATTATTTCCTTTAATTATTCCTTTGAGCTTAATTATTTCTGTCAGAGAATTGACTACTATGCATGCAACATCTGAGGAGGTAGCAGAATGGGTGGGAAATAAAAATCCTGTGAAGATTGGCGGAATGGATAAATATTCATTTATTTGTGAGTGTTTCTTCATGACAGCAAGAGTACTTAACTTGGGACTGATGAAAGGACTTTCAGACTTCAGACATTTAGCCCAAGTATGATATAAAGTTCTGTCCTAGGTTTCAAGCATATTTCTTTTAACCATAATTTTTTGTCTAGATTTTTTAGTGTTTTTTTTTGTTTTTGTTTGACATACCTTAGCTTTTGTTGTTTATACGGCATAACAAGTGATTTCTCTTTTCATAAAGAGTGTCTTAGCTTTGTATATTTTGCAAATTGAAAGTTTGATAAGAACATGCAAAACTTATACAGTGATAATAACAAAGCTTTTTTTCCTACAGCGTTGAACACGTGTCCTTTCCTCCAACTTTGTTAAGGTCCATCTCTGTTGTCCAAATCACAATATCAGTATTAACCACTAAATCCTAGTTCTTTTAGTTCTACTCGTAGTTATCTTTCTCAATCGATTGTATTCCTCTCTTTATAACTGGCATCAATATTGTTTTTCATTGCATAAGTTCTGAGCATCTATCACGCCCTGCTTCCCAAAAACACGGAATACAAGCGAGTGACTTTGGCCCAGTGAATGACTTGCGTTATCCATAAGCTGTTATTGTTCAACTCAACAATATAACAAGATAAATACAACCACGTGTACAATAAGAACAATTACATGAATAACAATACTTGAAATAAAACATGAAATAACCAAATACGATAATCTAACCTTTAGAACTAAATAACAATCTCCGTGTCAAAGCCCATATTACAATGTTTAATGAAAATCAATACAAGAAGTCCAATAAAAATAACAATCAATCTAGAAAGCAGTAAATCCTTAGAAAGTCTGTTCTCAAAGTCCTGCAGGTAACTCTACTTGATCACCTGTGAATATCTTGTCTAAAAAGAGGAGAAAAATTGTCCTCAGAGCAAGTCATGGACAGCAAGTAGAGAAAACAATAAACAATGGAAATACGATATAACAATGAATTCACTAAACCAATAGGAATCAATAACATTGGACGATAGCAATAATCAATATCACTGGTAACAATGCCATGGATATAACAATAAACGATATTTCAATATTCGATGTCAACACTCAATGGTCGATGTCAATATCAATAAACAATGTTTAATATCAATAGCAATGATGCTGTTCAATATGCAATGTCAATATTGTGTCAATCTTTAAGTTTATTAGCTTTTAGCCTAACTAATGCACGTACTACTGCGTCTCATACCACAGGTTCGATGTATATAATCAATGTCGTTTAGACTATATTGGTAGACTCTATAGTTCATGTACTCAGCACGATAACACTAAAACGATAGCAACTCCGTTGCACACTAGTCGGCACAATAACACTAAAACGATACGTGATGAATTGGGATACCATGGTCAGTAATCCAACAATAAATCGATAAACACAATATTTTGGGAAAACACGGGCCCTCTCTCCCGAGTACACTCTCTATATTGTCCCGTACTTAAGTCAACCTTTAAATTCCGGCTTGTTAAACATTTTATCGATGCAGTCAATACATTATGCAATTTAGAGAAATTCGATAACGATGCTATTAATAGAAGTAAGAATAGGACGATCAATTAGAATTTGACAATTAGAATGGTGACAATAGTATATCAGAATCATGCAATGCACTCTATACACTTCAATCCATTCAATATAACGATATATATACAATTATATTAAGAAAATATGGAAACACAATTCGGGACAGCAATAAGTTAATGTACCAAAATCAAGTTTCCCATTACTACAGAATTTCAAAACTGGATCCGTCATAAGTTCTAGAAATTAGACTTTCCAACGATTCCACCGCATATTTAAAATATGAAATCCGATAACAGTAGATAGGTGAATTACATCATTCTTTACAGATTACGCGTTCTGACTGAAAATCGACATCAAGTTGTTATTTTTGTAAAATCAGTAAAAACCCAATTTTAAATTCATCAAAAATATTTATTAAGTTCCTAATCATGTTAACTAACAATCTGGAATTTATCAGGGGCATTTTCTAACATTAACTTAGCTGTTTTAATAATTTAAACATGAAGAGATACATGAATCAGGAATTCTGGAAGTAAAAACGCAGCAGTAGTAAAAATACCATAACTTTTGCAATAAAACTCGGAATTCAAATATTTTAGATGTTTTGGAAACTAGAAATACAGGGCTACAATTTTCGTTCAGAAAGTTATAAATTTTGATGTCAAATACTGGGTCAAAAATGTCTCACAAATTCCAGGCCGACAGTGAAAATCAGGGTTCAACATATTTTATGAAATAAAAGCGATCTAAACATGATGATCTTCGACTCAATACTTAACGAATCTTTTATCCAGCATGGTAGACACATTAGCATGGTAAACACAATAAAGAATACATCCATACACTAGTTTAACATCAAACAAGACATCAATCAATTATTCAAGCACAACAACCTAATAATCAAACAAGACATCCATACACTAGTTTTATTTGTGCGGTGTTATGCATGAATAATTTCTATTATCAATACTACATGAATGCATGAAGGATTCGATATTCTAGAGTCAATAATGGCACGAAGTCAAGAAAATTTTGGGTTAGCTCGTGTAAATCTTCAATATACTCGACGGAAGATAACGATTTAACAATTCGATAAACAATTAGGATCTACTTGCGTAAATTCAATAAAATCTCGAATACGATACAATAGTGATTCGAGAGAGAAAAGTGACTTACCTGATTTGATGAATACGGATGCTAAAATAGAATAACGGGATGAGAATCCCGGCGGCAACGGCGACGATCGCGAACAAAGCGAATATTGATGTGATGATCACGATCGCGTACGGATTTTGATGAGATCAAAGATCAAGATGATCAAAAATCAAAGATCAAGATGAGCTCCGATGTTGATGATCGGCCGCGAGGTGGTGAAGTTGCAGCGGCAGTGGCCGGCAGTAGCGCACCGGCTGAGGCTCGACGGCGAGAAGAAAGGTGCAGGTCACAGCGGTGGAGACTGCAGCGAGCAAGGTTGTTGACGGGGTTGTCGTGGTGGAGCTCAGTGGCAGGGAGGAGCAGGGTCTATAGTCGACGGGGGAAAGTGAAGGGCCGGCGGAGTGACGAGGAGGCGCTGCAGGCGGCGCGAGGAGGGCGATGGTGGCAATGGCAATGGTGGTCGCTCGGGAGTCGGCAACAATGGCGAGGCGTTTGGCGATGGAGGTTGACGAGGAAGAGGGGTGAAGGATGAAGATGATGTGCTGTGCGTCGGGGGAGACTCGATGGCGATGACGTGGGTTCTGGAGGTGGCGACTGGCGATAGGGATGATGAAGGGAGGAGACGAAGAGGAAGACGAAGGCGGTAGCTGAGTTAACGACTGGTGGTGGTGAGCGACGGTGGTTGAGGGACGGTCGAGCGGAATGGTGGAGGTGCGGCGGCTCGACGAGGGTGTGAGGACGGAGGATGCAGGGGACTTCGAGGAGAGGAAGACGGGATGATCGGGACGGAGACGATGTTGGGGTCGGGAGAAACAGAGAAGATAAGAAGATAGGCGGCAGGGTTAATGGTGGGGTTAACTAGAGCTTAATTAAGATTAGGGTTAAGGGTAAACAGGGTTAGGTTTGAATAGTAATTTGGGTTAGGGTAGGTTGGGTTTAAATAGGGAATAGGGTAGGGATGTTGGGTTAGCGGGTTTCGGGTTTGGATTTAATAAGAGATGGGTTATAGGGTTTGGATAATAATTCAATTAATGGGTTTGGATTTGGGTTTAGATTCAATAGGAAGATAAGTATGATTTAGATTAACAATTGAACAAATAAATTAATAGTAACATAATATAACATTTAAAATTAAATACTATGCATTACATTAATACTCAACTACCAATAAATACAATATGATGTATGAATTCACGAAATAAATAAAATTTGATTTGATTTGGCTAAAATATAATAAATAGCAATATAGTAGCACATATTAATTTATTAAATCAAATAGTATACATAAAATCTATACTCCAATAATAATAAAATATAGATTAGGATCTATAGGCTTTCACAAATTAAATAAACAATTAAGGAAGGAATAATAATAATAATAATAACAATAACAATAACAATAATAATAATAATAATGATAACAATAATAATAACAATAACATTAACAATAATAAAAATAGTAATAATATTTAGGTCATATAGAAAATAGGATTATATCACAATATAAAAATTATTTGAAAACACTACTGATGCGGTTTGTTTTTGGGAGGCGTGTGGATGCACCAGGCGTGAGTTCTTACTCGATTTGTATTGAAGTAGGAGACTCCTATGCAGACGACCTTCGACTGGACGAACGGTACTGAGGTAGGTGGTAGTGAGGTGGAGGCTGATGCTCGGCTCGGATCTTTGAGGCTCGGATCCGATGGTCTCGTGTACCTGCAGACGGTCTGGCAGACCCTCCGACGATCTAGTCAGTCACTAAGAGAGAGTAACAGTAACTAGGGTTTTGGTGGGAAAAGATCGATTACCTTGAGAAGGAGTAGGGGTCTGGTATTTATAGAAGATGCCAACCGGGTCTGGACCCGTTTGGGGCCGGGTCTGGATCCGGTTGCCCGTGAAGCTGAAGCGGTAGAAATCCGGGCGGTTTAGGGCTGACGTGGCAGATGCCCAGGGCGGTTTCCGGGCTGACGTGGCAGCAGCCCGGGCGGTTTTCCGATGCTGACGTGGCGGATCCAGAGGATCAGGAGGAGCGCGCATCCTGAGGGGATCCTGTGGCCCAGGACGGGCCACGTCATTCCTAACCCATATCACAAGCCCCACACTCCTGTAGGGCTGGGTGAACTAGCCATGTAGGAGTGATTCTTCGCCTCTGTAGGAAGAGCAGGGTGGATGTTGTGGTGAGAAAGTAGGATCTGTTACTTCCCGAAGAGGCCAGGGGGTAGGAGGAAGGGATCCCTCCTTGGAGTTTGCGCGGGAGGCTAAGTGTAGAAGAGTGGGAGTCAGAGCGACGCTCGCCGAGGCTTGGGGTCGGCAGACGAGCCCTAGGGGTCGGCGGACGAGCTCCAAGGGTCGATAGACGATCCCCTCGCTAGTTGGAAGAGCGAGGGGACGTTGAGGCCTCCCGTTGGGGCTCGATTTGTCGTGCGTTAGGGACCGGCGGACGAGCTTCAAGGGTTGGTGAACGATCCCTTCGCTAGTTGGAAGAGCGAGGGGACGTCGAGGTCTCCTGTCGGGGCTCGGTTTATCGAGCACTAAGGGTCGGTGGACGAGCTTCGGTGATCGGTAGACGATCCCCTCGTTAGTTGGGAGAGTGAGGGGATGTTGAGGTCGATTTTGTTGGGGCTCAGTTTGTCGAGCAGTCGGGGGTCGGCAGACGAGCTCTGGTGATTATAGGGGGCTCATGGGGCTCGCGGTGTCATCCGAGCTCCGAGCCCCTCTGAATAGTGGGGGGTAGTTGGGGCTTGCGGTGTCATCTGAGCTCCGAGCCCTTCTGAATTGCGGAGGGTAGTTGGGGCTCGCGATGTCATCCGAGCTCCGAGCCCTTCTGAATAGTGGAGGGTAGTTGGGGCTCGCGGTGTCATCCGAGCTCCGAGCCCTTCTGCATAGCAGAGGGTGGCTGGGGCTCGCGGTGTCATCCGAGATCCGAGCCCCTCTGAATAGTGGTTTGCAGTTGTGGCTCGCGATGCTATCCGAGCATCGACCCTTCTGTGAAATAGAAGAGGAATTATTGGCTCGTGATACCATCCGAGTTCCGAGCTCCATTGAGCAATAGAGAAAGCAGTGTGGCTCGTGATGCTATCCGAGCGTCGACCCTTCCGTGAGATAGAAGGGGAATTTTTGTTTCGCGACACCATCCGAGCTCTGAGCTCCGAGCTCCCTTGTGCAACAGAGAAAGCAGTGTGGCTCGCGATGCTATCCGAGCGTCGATCCTTCTGTGAAATAGAAGAGGAATTATTGGCTCGCGATACCATTCGAGCTCCGAGCTCCCTTGAGCAATAGAGAAAGCAGTGTGGCTCGCGATGCTATCCGAGCGTCGACCCTTCTGTGAAATAGAAGGGGAATTTTTGGCTCGCGATACCATTCGAGCTCCGAGCTCCCTTGTGCAACAAAGAAAGCAGTGTGGCTCGCGATGTTATCCGAGCGTCGACCCTTCTGTGAGATAGAAGGGAAATTATTGGCTCACGAAACCATCCGAGCTCCGAGTTCCGCTGGCTTGTCGAAAAAAGTGTAGGAGAAAAAAGTCTCGGGGGGTAGTGGGGGTAATTTCACGCCCATTGCTGACGTCAGGAGCGTAAGGATCAAAGCGTTTCTAGATCTTGGTGGCTGTCAGATCTTGGTAGTTAAGATCCAACGGCCAGATCTTTTTTGCGGAAATCGAGGAGTCGCTTTCTCCTTATAAATTCCCTTCCCCCTCCTCATTTCTTCTTCACTTTCTTACTCACTCTCTAATTTTACAAGAGCAGGATTTTACTTGCCGTCGGCGATACTTTCCGGTGATCGTACACTCTTTACGCCTCAGGTTAGTATTTCCATTTTAGTAATGTCGCGCACTCAGTCCGGATTCGAGGTTAGCTCGTCAGGCCGTTCCGCGGAGGAGTCCGAGTCAGAGACGTCCTCGTCTTGGAGCAAGTATAAGGTGAAGAAGAAGGTCCAGACCAACCTTGGGTCGGATGGTGGTGACGACGTAGTCTTCGTGGTGTCCCCGTTGAGATCCAGAAGGCCGGGAAAGGAGCCAATGGACGAGGGCGAAGAGGAGGAGGAAGCGGAAGAGGGGGACGGCGAGGGCGAGGAGGATCAGGAGGAGGGGGGCGACGAGGAAGAGGAGGAGCAGGGTACCGAGGGTGAAGAGGAAGACGAGGAGGATCAGGATCCCGAAGCCCAGGATGTTGACGATGAGGAGGATGATGGTGACGAACTGGAGGCTGCTCAAGAAAGCGCTGGCCAGGGTACGGCGGGAAGGTTGGTTGGGGTCGGAGAAAACCTCCCATCCCTTCCCCCTTTGTCGACGCCGTCTCCCGAGCGGAAGGCTCGCCCTCGTCGGAAGAAGGTCTTGACCATCCCACACAGCCCTTCCTCTCCAGATGAGTATGCACCTAGACCGGGTCTTGAGTTTCCCCCGGTCTCCTTCAAAAATCCGGGATCGATTCGGATGTATCCCGATGATATCAAGGACATCGAACCAATCCCTCCTGTGCCGGGTGAGGACACTCGGGTGAAGATTCGTTTGGATAGCATCCCTTGTATCTTAAAGGCAGACTACCTCCACCTTCTGAGGGCCGCCTACTTCATTCCGAGGGAGTTCGAAGTCTTTATTTCGAGCCCAGGCATTCGGCCCACAATGGTTCTCGCGCCGGGCTACTGTATGTTTTCCGAGGACGCCTTTCTCTCGGGACTCCGGCTGCCACTGCATCCTTTCGTTAAGAGGGTTTTGAATTGGGCGAAGCTGTGCCCCATGCAGTACGGGCCGAACTCTTGGAAGCACTTAGTCTGCTTCATCCTAAGGTGCCAAAAGAAGCGGGTGAAGCCGAGGCTGACGTATTTCTGGGTCATCCTAGGAATTAGCTCGCTCGGAGATCAGGAGGAGATTTTTTATTTCTCGCCGAGGCCGCATAAGAAAATCATGCACGGCCATCCGGATCCCATCAAGGGGTGGAAAGAGAAGTATTTCGTGGTTTAGAACGAGAGGCCTTGGGGGATACCCACCCGGTGGAATTTTTTCAAACCAAACCACAAGCCCCCGAAGAAAAGTGACTTGACAGCCAAGGAATGGAAGAAGGTGGAGAAAATAGTCGGGGGGCACAGTATCGCGTGGCCTCGAGTGACCGAGCTACACCTTGCCCGGGCCGGACTGAGCCCTGCCGACCCTAGTATGTATCTTTCCAAATTTTCGCATCTTTCAGCCTTCGTGTTGACGTTAGCCTTTCCTCTTTTATTTTTGCAGGGATGACTTCTCAATAGGTGGATGAAAGGTGGGCGCTGATTGCCGCCGCCGAGAAGGTGAGGTCGGAGAAAAGGAAGAAGGCTGAGCAGGAGAGGCTGACGGCCGAGAAGGCGAAGATGGCACCCACAGCCGGGGCGTCCTCCAAGGGGGCGGCCCCGGTAGCAGAGGAGCCCTCCCCGGCGAAGAAAGCCAAGAGGCACCACCCACAAGCGTCGAGGGGAGCTCAGGACGCAGGGGGTAGCTCGGGCAAGACCGTTGAGCCCCCAGAAAAAAGACTCCCACCACCGAGGCCTTCCGCCGAGGAGATGGTGGGTCAGCAGGGGCTGCGACCCTATGCCCCTGACTGGTTGATCGTGCAGGGGGATAGTCTGCTTGATGGGCCCGTGTCGATTGAATTCGTCACGAAGGCCGTCACCGAACGCGATCGGATGGCGCTGGCAGTGCAGACGGCGGATCAGGCCTTCATGCGGTGGTCCCAAGCGCACCTCTCGGTAAGCCAGCTCGGCGCTGCATTTCCATTCTGGTTTTGAACTTGGAATTTTTCTAACCTCTTTCCCCTCGGACAGGCGATGCTTCATGGCCAGCACTTCCAAAAGTGCTTGGAGAAGGAGATTTACATCGAGAGGAGGAACGCGGAGAAGTACCTCCGCGAGCTGAACAAGGCGAAGGACGACCCTGAAGAAGGCCTAGAATATGGTGAAGGTCCACGAGGTGCAGGTGGCCTTGCTCTCCGACATCCACAAGGCGGACGTGGATCGTCTCAAGGAGAAGATTGAGGAGGCGGCGAAGGGGCGGAAGGCCCTGAAGAGGATGGAGGCAGCTTCGGCGGAGGCTCTGATGATAGCGTAGGATGAGGCGTATGAGCAGGCCAAGTCGCATTTCAAGCAGATCTACCCCGAGCAGAGCGTGGACCATCTCTACTACGGATGGCAGGCAAACCTTCCGCCGGCCCCTGGTGGTGACGAGACGGGGGGCGTCCAGGGCGAAGACGAGGTGCCACCCCCCCTCTTGAATAGACTAGTTTCTTTTTGTTTTTATTTTGATGTAAATGCCTCTAGCGGACTGGCCACCGCGGCTTTTGTATCAATTTTTTGAAAGAAATGAAATATACTTTTTTGGGCCGAGACTTCAAGACTTTGCGCTTTTTGTGATGTTTGCTCTCGCCTTTTGATAGACGCACGGGACCTGGGTCGCCGCCCCTGTTTCTGCCGGGGTACCTCTGGGTCGAGCGATAGAGGAGGAAGTAGAGACAACTTTGGTCCGCCAGCGAAAACAGGCTCGGGAGCGAGCGGCCGCCATTAATTATTTTCTGACCAAGTCTAGGGAGCTCGGTCTGGAGGTGGCGCGCCTGAAGAAGGCCATAGCCGACCGCGACTGGTGGGTAATCGAGACGGACTGGTCCCTCTCGGATGCCTCGAGCGGGAGATCGGCTTCGGAGTCCTTCCTTCGCGAGGCCGTGGTCGAGAAAGAGCTGGAGATTCGCAGGCTGAAGCTGGTGTTAGGCGCGGGCCTGATCGAAGAGGCCAGTAACTCGACCCCGGGGCGGTCTCCGACATTTCTGTTGGATGAGGCCCAGCCTGATGACGCAGGAAGCTCGGTGTACTCGCCGGTCGTTCCAGCCGAGCGTCAGAAGAGCCTCGGAGGAGGCGCCGTGTTTGAATTTCAAGCCGAGCGCGAGTGAGTGAGTTGTTCTTTGTAATTGTACCGACGTTCATTGAGTTGTAAGCAATGAGTAATAATAATAACATTCTTTTTCTTTAACCTTGACTGTCTCGGTCACCGGTGGTGGCTGCTGTGTCCGTTGCGAAGGGTCGCCACCGAGGCGACTGCGTCATTAATGGTGACGTTTCGCCTTCCCATGAGCATTAATGGCGACGTTTCGCCTTCCGTCGTTTCGCATTCCCAGGCGTAATAACTGCCCCCCTTAGGGGGTTATATAATCCCCACTCCCGCCAACTAATTGTTAAGGAGTGAAAGTCGCTTGGCTTTGGTGTCTGCCTGAGGCGGGCGTCCGGAAACAAAATATTCTCCGAACGCTTCGGATCGGTGGCACAATAATCACCCTCAGACTATTCGGGGTTCGGGCAAGCAGAGCCGCGAGACCTCGGGTTGTTCGTTGGTGAGTGGTGGGCCGACCGATCGTCTCGGGGGTTCGGGGAGAGTTGAGGCCCGGTGGCTCTCTTGCCGTCCTCGAACAATTCGGGGTTTCGGGCTTGCAAGAGCATGAAACCCCGTGTTGTTCGTGGGCGAGAGGAGGGTCGATCGAAAGTAGAGGGTCAGTCCGGGACGAAGAGAGCAGAGGATCGGCGGCTCCCCTGCCGTCCTCGAACAATTTGGGGTTTTGGCTTGCGAAAGCCATAAACCCCGAGTTGCTCGCGGGCGAGAGGGTGGTCAACCAAACGACTCGGGGCGTCTGCCGAAGGCGGACGCTCTAAACCTTAATATAAAATTTTGCTGGGCGAAAGACGGCGCAGGCGTGGCTTGCTCGAGGTCAGCACCGATTCAGGCTCTGTTATCCGGGCACCGAGCCCCTAAGCTTGTAAGAGAAGCTTTTCAGGCTCACGCTGTTATCCGAGTGCCGAGCCCCAAGCTTGTAAGAGAAGCTTTTCAGGCTCGCGCTGTTATCCGAGTGCCGAGCCCCAAGCTTGTAAGAGAAGCTTCTCAGGCTCGCGCTGTTATCTGAGTGCCGAGCTCGAGAAGTCTTTTATTGAGAACAAAATATGAAGCCATAAACTTGTTTTAAGAAAGTTGGCATATTTACATCATAAGAGATTCTTACAAAAAACAAGGCACGACGTGCCGATTACATTTCTTCATAATTTACATAGGGGAATGGAGGCTAATCTCCTCCTAGGAACTTGATGAGGTGTTCCGCATTCCAGGGCTTCTTGATGGCTTTGCCCTCTGAGTTGGTCAGGCGGTATGTTCCTGGGCGCACGACCTCCGATACTTTGTAGGGGCTCTCCCAGTTCGGGGCCAATTTCCTTTTCTGGCTGGGATTTGATACCGCCAGTTTTCGGAGAACGAGGTTTCCGAGTTTGATGTCGGTGGGACGCACCTTCTTGTTGTAGAACTTCTCAATTCTTTGTTGGTAGATTCTTCTTCTAAAGGCGGACTTCTCCCTGACCTCGTCTATGAGGTCCAGGTCGGCTCCCAGCTGTTTGGAGTTGGCGGCCTCGTCGAACGCCATGATTCGGGGTGAAGGGATCTCGATTTCCAAGGGAATGACGGCCTCCGCGCCGTACGTCAAATTGAAGGGGGATTCTCCCGTGGGGATCCTCTTTGTTGTTCGGTCGGCCCAGAGAACGCTTGGCAACTCGTCGACCCATAGCCCCTTAGAAGAGTTATCGAGTCGTTTCTTGAGGTCGTCGAGGATTTGGCTGTTCGCGTTCTCGGCCTGACCGTTAGACTGGGGGTGACAGACTGAGGAGAAGCGCTGCTGGATCTCGAGATCTTCGCAGAACTTGCAGAAATGCTTACCCGCGAATTGAGTCCCATTGTCTGTGATGAGCACCTGCGGAATCCCGAACCGACAGATGATGTGTTTCCAGAAAAACTGCTGGGTCTGTCGCTCGGTGATCGTTGCTAATGCTTTGGCCTCGATCCACTTAGTGAAGTAGTTGATCGCCACAATGAGGAACTTTCGCTGGCCCGTTGCTTCCCCCACATTGCGAAGGGGGTCGGACTGACCATTGACCGGAGGTTCGCCTGAGGAGCCCTCTTCACGGGGGAAAACCGTTGGTAGGGGCCACACTTCTTCACTAGGGTGAGGGCGTCTTGCAGCATAGTGGGCCAGTAGTACCCGTGATTCAACGCCTTCCGCGCTAGCGAACGGCTTCCCATGTGACACCCGCCGATCCCCTCGTGCAGCTCCTTGAGGGCGTACTTAGCTTCGTCTGGGGTTAGGCAGCGGAGGTAGGGTCTGCCATCTGTTGTTGTATAGGACCTTTTGAAGAGGGTGGCATTGATGACCGTGAATCTTTCAGATCGGACCCTGATCCACCTTGCTTCAGCTCGGTCTTCGGGGAGTTCTCCCTTGACTAGGAATTTTTTGATAAGGGTGGTCCAGTCGTCGGGAGGGACTCCGTCTTCGACGCAAAGAACCTCCGGGGAGTCTGTACTTGGCTTCAAAAGGACTTCAATCAGGACCATGCGATCGAGGCCTTCAAAGGATGAGGAAGCCAACTTTGACAGGGCGTCAGCCTGGGCGTTCAGCTCCCGTGAGATCCTCAGGAAAGCCGACTCGTCGAAGGACGTTAATAGGCATTGGACCACGGCCAGGTACTTGACCATCCGATCGTCACGGGCCTCGTACTCCCCGGTGATCTGGTTGACCACCAGCTGAGAGTCGCTAAAGGCCTTGATCTGTCTGGCGCCGGCTTGATGAGCCAGGTTGAGCCCGGCGATCATGGCTTCGTATTCAGCCTCGTTGTTAGAGGCCGGGAAGTTGAGACGGAGGCAGTATTGAAGGAGGAAACCATCCGGACCCTGAAGAATGATGCCCGCACCACTTCCCGTTTCGCAGGAGGAGCCGTCGACATAAACTTCCCACGTCTGGTCGGCTACTTTGCTCGCAGGTTGTTCGGAGATGGTGCATTCTGTGATGAATTCGGCGAGGGCCTGCCCTTTGATGGCCGTTCTTGGTTGATAGCCGATGTCGTACTGGCTGAGTTCGATCGACCATTTGACTAGTCGACCAGAGTCTCGGGTTTGTAGAGCATGGCCTTTAGGGGTTGATCCGTGAGTACCTGGATCGAATGCGCCTGAAAGTCAGTGTAGTTGAAGGCTCGCCTCAAGCTCAGCCTTAGGCTCAAGGCTCAGGCTTAAAAGTAGCTTGAGCCTCAAGTCTCAGTTAAGGCTCCCCTTTGTTTGAAGCTGCACTCAGGCTTGCGCCTGGATGCGCCTTAGCAAAGGCTCGAGGCTTGCGCCTCAAGCAAAAGGCACGCCTGAACAAACCCGACCCGACCCGACCCGACCCGACCCGACTTTACAATCCGACCCATTTTCAACCATTCTCAAATCCCGTAACTCCTCCAATTCTCTCTCACCTTCTCATCCCAAATTCCAAACTCTAACCTCAATCTCCACCTTTTTAACTCCTCAATCTGCACTCTTCTTCATCCCTCCTTTCAACAGCACCGGCGGTGACAATGAAGTAGTTTGGCGGCAACATGACAACATACAGCAGATCAACGGCTACATCGGAAGCAAATCAGCTGCACCAGCGACACTCCTACTCCTCAGTCTCCAGACTCTCCACTCCTATTCTGGTTTCTTTCCTTTCTGATTTTACACTTTATGGTTTCTTTCTTTGGTGTTCGTCTATCTTTGCTTATGATATTTTTGCAAAGTTACTTTAAAACAAAATTGTGAAGCTAGTTCATTCCATAATTTACTATAATCATGAAATCATGCCTTTTTCAAACAATTGCATCTTTTCTCACTGTAGAGCATGATCAAATTTTATGGTTGGCTAATTTTATGTTATTGCTTTAATATTTTAAAATACCTTACCATTTACTAAGACTGTAATATTGTAATACTGTAGGCTCATTACTGTAATATTTAATTTGATACTATTGTAGTTTTACTGTATACTCAAAACTGTAATACTGTAATATCATATGCTGTATGACAAGTATCTTCATTACTGTATTACTGTAATACAATATGCTCATTTCTGTATGAAACTATGAATTGAAGGTTAACACGATATTATTGTTGTTTTATAGAGGAACAAATTGTATCACTTTTTCTTTGGGGCAAGAAACACATTGTAGTTATACATTACAGAGGAACACATTGTAGTTTTACAAAAATGATAACTTACACATTTATCTTGGTCATTATATGATAAATTTTGTTGCTATTATGTGATCTTGTTTATATCATACAAGTATCTTCATTACTGTATTACTGTAATACAATATGCTCATTACTGTATGAAACTATGAATTGAAGGTTAACACGATATTATTGTTGTTTTATAGAGGAACAAATTGTATCACTTTTTCTTTGGGGCAAGAAACACATTGTAGTTATACATTACAGAGGAACACATTGTAGTTTTACAAAAATGATAACTTACACATTTATCTTGGTCATTATATGATAAATTTTGTTGCTATTATGTGATCTTGTTTATATAATCTTATTTATAAATTTTGAAACCCCAAAAAATAATAGTGCGCCTCGGTTAAGTGAGGCTTACGCCTCAAATTGCGCCTTGCGCCTCAGGCTATGTACGGGATAGTAAAATTGCGTTGCGCCTTACGCCTTTAACTACACTGCTGAAAGTAAGGACGGAGCTTCCGCGCGGCCACGACCAAGGCGTACGCTACCTTCTCCATCCTGGAATACCGGGTCTCGGCGTCGAGCAGGACCTTGCTTACATAGTACAGGGGTTTTTGAACCCCTTCCTCTTCTCGGACGAGGACAGCGCTGAGCACGTTCTCCGAAACGGAAAGGTAGAGCCAGAGTGGCTCCCCTGGTTCCGGCTTGCTAAGGAGAGGAGGGTTGGCGAGGTACTCCTTCAACTGTGCGAAGGCCTCTTGCTGTTGAGTACCCCACTCGAACCTTTCGGTGCCGCGCAGCGCCTTGAAGAACGGAAGGGACTTCTCTCCGGACTTGGAGAGGAAACGGCCGATGGCCGCCAGTCTCCCCGTTAGTCTCCCCGTTAGCCAGTCTCCCCGTTCCTGGGAGGGGCCATGTCTATTATGGCTTGGATTTTCTCGGGGTTTGCCTCGATGCCGCGCTGGCTGACGACGAACCCTAAGAACTTCCCCGAGGAGACGCCGAAGGCACACTTCGTCGGGTTGAGCCTCATGTTGTGGGTTCGAAGGACCCCAAAGGCTTCTTCCAGGTCGGCGACGTGGTCCTGTCCTTGTTGACTTTTGACGAGCTTGTCGTTAACGTATACCTCCATGTTACGTCCGATTTGATCTTTGAAGACTCGGTTGACGAGCCTCTGGTAGGTGGCACCGGCGTTCTTCAGCCCGAAGGGCATAACCCGGTAGCAGTACAGTCCCCGGTCTGTGACGAAGGACGTCTTGGCAATGTCGGGAGGAAACATCCGGATCTGGTTATAGCCCGAGAAGGCATCCATGAAGGATAAGAGCTCGTGGCCCGAGGTGGCATCGATCAGGGCATCGATGCTGGGGAGAGGGAACGGATCCTTGGGGCATGCCTTGTTGAGGGTGGTGAAATCTATGCAGATCCTCCAACTCCCGCTCGCCTTCTTAACCATGACGACGTTCGCCAGCCACTCAGGGTAACTGACCTCTTGTACGAAACGCGCGGACAAAAGCTTGTCCACTTCTGCCTTCACCGCTTGTTGTCGCTCCGGAGCGAACTTGCGCCGCTTTTGGACAACTGGTTTCGACCCGGGGATCACGCTGAGTTTGTGCATGATAAGATCCTCGGAGATACCGGGCATGTAGGAGGGCTTCCATGCAAAGAGGTCGACATTTTGGCGAATGCAGGTGATTAGGGCGGACTTGAGGTCGGGCGCGAGGGAGCAACTTATTCGGAAGTGCTTCGATGCATCTCCTGTCTCGAACGAGACGTCTTCTAGTTCGTACGCCGGCTTTGGCTCGGGCTGGGTCCTCTCGGGCTCTAGCTCGACGGCGTCGAGGGGAAATACCTCGCTTCCGATCGCAGTCATGTAGCACGAACGTGCAGCTTCTTGATTCCTTCGGACAACTTCGATGCCGGTGTTGGTAGGGAATTTCATTTTCTGATGGTCGGCCGAAGGAACCGCCTGGAGGGAGCAGAGCCCCGGACGGCCGAGGATGGCGTTGTATGCTGCCTTGACATTCACAACCATGAAATCCTTGGACTCGGTCCTTCTGTTCGGGGTCGCGCCTGCCGTGACGTCTAGGGTGACGATCCCCTCTATAGTCACAGGGACGCCGGAGAACCCGTGCAGGGTGTTTCCGGCCGTCTTTAGTTTCTCACGGGAGAGCTTCAGGTTCTCGAACGCTTCCAGGAACAGAATGTTGATCGAGCTCCCGTTGTCCACGAGGATTCGCCGGACCTCGAAGTTCGCCATGCTGAGGCTGATGACAAGTGCGTCACAATGAGGGAGCCGGACCCCTTCCAGATCCTCTCCTGAGAAGGAGACAGGAAGTTGCTGGACCTGGGGGGAGAGAGGGCCCTGGACGGTGTTGACATCCCGGATGAATGTCTTGCGGGAAGTGTTGGATTCCCCCTCCATGGGCCCTCCGTGGACGCAATGCAGGATTGCTTGACCCTCAGGCTCCTCGGGCTTCAGATCCCGCTCGGGACGCCGTCGGTGCGCTCAAGGAGGAGGGGAATCCCTCCTGTTTCTGTTGTCCTTCTGCTCCCGGGCGCCTTCCCTTTTGAATTCTTGGAGGTACCATCGTTGAATGAGGGCCTCAATTTCGTCCTTCAGGGCACGGCGGTGATCCGTATCGTGCCCGTTGCCCCGGTGGAATTGGCAGTAGAACCGCTGATCCCTCTTCTTGCTGGTGTTGTTGGACGGTCGAGGAGAGTACTGGACGAGGTCGCTGTCTTCAATCGCTAAGAGGATTGTCGACACGTTCTGCGTCAGGGGAGTGTACCTCTCGAAGCGGGGGATCGGCGGGACCTTCTTCGCAGCGCCCGTCTTTCGGAGCTTTCTTCGCCGGCTCAACCTCGTCGGCCTAGTGCTTCCCCTTTCCGGGAATTTCCTTCTGGTCCTCTGGATTGAGGGCTTCTTCGGCTCGGATATATTTTTCGACCCGGTTGAGGAGGTCGGGGAAGTCTATCGGCGGCTTCTTTGCCAGGGAGGCCTTCAGCTGTCCATGTCGGATGTTGTGTCGGAAGGCTGCAGAAGCAACCTCGGGGTCGAGGGACGAGACCGACCTCGCCTCGGCGGTGAACCTTCGGACGAACACTCGGAGTGACTCCCCTTCCTTTTGCCGAAGTCCAAGCAGGGACGCACTCGTTCTTTCGGCCTTTCGGCTGGTTACGAAGTGGGCGAGGAAGTTGCCCTCTAGCTGGTCGAAAGAATAGATGGAGCCGAGGGTGAGCTTGGAGAACCATTCCCGAGCCGGACCCTGAAGTGTGGCGGGGAAGGCTCGGCACAGGAGGGGATCCGATGCGCTGTGAATCATCATGAGGATTTTGAAGCCTTCCATGTGATCAGCAGGATCGCCCTCGCCGTCGTATGTCTCGAACTGAGGTGGACGGAAATTGCGGGGTATCTCCGCCTGTAGGATGAGGGCGGAGAAAGGAGGGCGAACCGGCCTGTACCCCTGAGCGGTCCTTGGGTCGCCGTTGCCAAAGTGGTCGAGGCGATCCTCCATCTCTTGGAGGCATTTCAAAATGTCGTCGTCATGCTCTAGTGCGATTGTTAAAGGGCGAGATACGCTAGCCTCAGCATCCGACCGTGAGTGGGAATGGCGGGCGTTCTCATTGACGGGGACCCCTCGGATGGCCCCCAAGATTTCCCTCCGGAAGTCCTGGAACTCCTGGTGGGTAACCGGAGCCCGCTCGGCCCGGTTTGGTGCAGCAGGCTGTTGTCGACCGACATGGCTGAGTGACGGTTCCCGCCCTTGGGACGGAGGTTTGGGGTGGTTTGGAGCCGAGTTGGAAGCGGCTCTTCCCCTGCTGCGGCTAGCTTGCCGATTCACGATCACCCCCCGTAGGTTGGGTGCGATCGGACAGGAGGCATGCGGCTGGGGCCTGTGGCTGATCCCTCTGTTGTTCGATCCGTGAGCATTGGCAGCGATGCCTTGTGGAGGCACGTCCTGCCGACGTGCGGAGGTAACAGTTTCCGCGGCCTTGGGCGCCATCTGAGCTCGGGTTGACGGGGGTACCGTCGAAGGCAGAGCTTGTGTCGGTGTCTACAGGGGTACCGTTGGAGGCAGAGCTCGGGTTGTCGTCTACAATAGATAGTTTCCCACAGACGGCGCCATCCTGATGCGGTTTGTTTTTGGGAGGCGTGTGGATGCACCAGGCGTGAGTTCTTACTCGATTTGTATTGAAGGAGGAGACTCCTATGCAGACGACCCTCGACTGGACGAACGATACTGAGGCAGGTGGTAGTGAGGTGGAGGCTGATGCTCGGCTCGGATCTTTGAGGCTCGGATCCGATGGTCTCGTGTACCTGCAGACGGTCTCGGAACACCGGGGTTGGTCCCGGTGGCAGACCCTCCGACGATCTAGTCAGTCACTAAGAGAGAGTAACAGTAACTAGGGTTTTGGTGGGAAAAGATCGATTACCTTGAGAAGGAGTAGGGGTCTGGTATTTATAGAAGATGCCAACCGGGTCTGGACCCGTTTGGGGCCGGGTCTGGACCCGATTGCCCGTGAAGCTGAAGCGGTGGAAATCGGGCGGTTTAGGGCTGACGTGGCAGATGATCGGGCGGTTTTCGGGCTGACGTGACAGCGGCCCGGGCGGTTTTCCGATGCTGACGTGGCGGATCCAGAGGATCAGGAGGAGCGCGCATCCTGAGGGGATCTTGTGGCCCAGGACGGGCCACGTCATTCCTAACCCATATCAACTACAAACACAATTAGTGAATGGAAATGGATTTTAATAAACAATCAAGAAATAATAATAATAATAATAATAATAATAATAATAATAATAATAATAATAATAATAAGATTACATAATAAAATAAGATTTGGTTTCAACAAATTTATTAAAATAATCCAAATAGCAATAATACATTTGATTTGGGCTCACCCATAAATAGTCGATCAGTTAGGAATAGAAAATAAAGTTAAAATATACCATTATTCGAAATAAATATAATTTTCGATTAGTAAAGATTTTAATAGAAGATCGCAAATGAATTTAAAAATAGAATACATTTATAATTTATCGAAATGCAGAAAATATTTAGGAAATATGTATTTGCGGGAACCGGGGTTACAATCCTACCCACCTTACGAAAAGAATTTCGTCCTCGAAATTCAATCAGGGGGAACATAGGACAAGGCAAAAGCAACTTGTGAAATAACCAAATAGAGAATTAGAGGGAAAGAAACGAAATGGTGACAACACCAGGATACGAAAGTGGATAGAAATGGAGTGATCTAGAATGATGTTAAATAATGAATTGTTGCATGATGACAATCGAATGTATGAAAAGGGAGTAACAATGCAAAAAGGAGAAGCAAAATGAGAATCCTGGGACCTGTGGGTTATGGGCTCACCACGCTTTCGCTGCGCAACTCTGATTGGAAAGACTCCATCATCAGCATCCATTAACTCTCGCAGTATGTCTCGTGGCTCACCATATCCTTGACACGTCCAAACGACATCTCTCTGGCATGAAGTTCGAACTCCTGAGAACTTTAAATTCGGAACACTTCCTGAGATCCAGGGACTCTGCCTGTACACCTAGAGCAAAAGACTATTCATCTCCTGGTAATGTTCCAGGCCGCTGACATGTCATGGTAGATCCAGTGATGTCGATCGGCGAACCAAGCAGGAATAAGGAATGGGTAGCACGAAAATCAAAGAGAATATTGTAGGAAATGAATGGATTCATACTCAATAAGGAAATAGGAATGACTGGAAGTGATGGAAGAAAATAGGAGATGAAGGAACTGAGTATGAAGGGATCAAAATTGGATTCGAAAAAATATTATAACCCAGATTATGTTGGTTATTAATTATCCATGTGATTCACGTGTTGTACATATTGTTGAGTCAAACCGGTTAACCCCAACTAATTAGGGTTTAACCTGGCTAAAGCTAAACCTGACTAACATACTAGCCAAACATGACTAACATTAGCCAACCTGACTCTGATACCATTAAAAACCTTGTCACGCTCCACTTTCCAAAAATACGGAACACAAGCGGTGACATTGGCCCAGCGAATGACTTGCATCATCCATAAGCTGTTATTGTTTAACTCAACAATATAATAAGATAAATACAATCACGCGTGCAATAAGAACAATCACATGAACAACAATACTTGAAATAAATCATGAAATAACCAAATACGATAATTTAACATCTGGAACAAAATAACAGTCTTCGGATCAAAGCCATAATACAATGTTTAATGAAATCAATACAAGAAGTCCAATAGAAATGACAATCAATCTAGAAAGCAGTAAATCCTCAGAAAGTCTGTTCTCCAAATCTTGCAGGTAACTCTCCTTGATCACCTGTGAATACCTCATCTAAAAAGAGGAGAAAAATTGTCCTGAGAGCAAGTCATGGACAACAAGTAGAGAAAGCAATGAACAATGGAAATACGATATAACATTGAATTCAATAAACCAATAGGAATCAATAACATTGGACAATAGCAATAATCAATATCACTGGTAACAATGCGATGGATATAACAATAAACGATATTTCAATATTCGATGTCAACACTCAATGGTCGATGTCAATATCAATAAACAATGTTTAATATCAATAGCAATGATGATGTTCAATATGTATTGTCAATATTGTGTCAATCTTCAAGTCTATTAGCTTTTAGCCTAACTAATGCATGTACTACTGCGTCCCATACCACAGGTTCGATGCATGCAATCAATATCGTTGCGACTCTATTGGTAGCTCTGTAGTTCATGTACTCGACACGATAACACTAAAACGATAGCAACTCTATTGCACACTAGTCGGCACGATAACAATAAAACGATACATGATGAATTGGGATACCATGGTCAGTAATCCAACAATAAATCGATACACTAGCCGATACAATATTTTGGGGAAACACGGGCCCCTTCTCCCGAGCACAGTCTCTATATTGTCCACTTCTTAAGTCAAACCTTTAAATCCCGGCTTGTTAAACATTTTATCGATGCAATTAATACATTATGCAATTTAGAGAAATTCGATAATGATGGTATCAATAGAAGTAAGAATAGGACGATCAATTAGAATTTGACAATTAAAATGGTGACAATAGTATATATGGATCATGCAATACAATTTTTACACTTCAATTCATTCAATATAACGATATATATACAATTATATTAAGAAAATATGGAAACACAATTTTGGACATCAATAGGTTACTGTACCAAAATCAAGTTTCCCACTACTACAGAAATCCAAAACTGGATTCGTCAGAAGTTACGATTCCACCGCATATTTAAAATACGAAATCCGATAATAGTAGATAGGTGAATTACATCATTCTTTACAGATTACGCGTTCTGACTGAAAAATGACATCAAGTTGTATTTGTAAAATCAGTAAAAACCCAATTTTAAATTCATCAAAATATTCATTAAGTTCCTAATCATATTAACTAACAATCTGGAATTTATCAGGCCATATTCTAATATTAACTTAGCCTTTTAATAATTTAAACATGAAGAGATACATGAATTAGAAATTCTGGAAGTAAAAACGCAGCAGTAGTAAATACACCATAACTTTTGCAATAAAATTCGGAATTCAAATATTTTAGATGTTCTGGAAACTAGAAACACAGGGCTACAATTTTCGTTCAGAAAGTTATAAATTTTGATGTCAAATACTGGGTCAAAAAGGTCTCACAAATTCCAGGCAGACAGTGAAAATCAGGTTCAACATATTTTATGAAATAAAAGCTATCTAAACATGATGATCTTCGACTCAATACTTAACGAATCTTATATCCAGCATGGTAGACACATTTGCATGGTAAACACAATGAAGAATACATCCATACACTAGTTTAATATCAAACAAGACATCAATCATTCATTCAAGCACAACAACCTAATAATCAACTCTACAATAGTTTTATTTGTGCGGTGTTATGCATTAATAATTTCTATTATCAATACTACATGAATGCATGAAGGATTCGATATTCTAGAGTCAATAATGGCACGAAGTCAAGAATATTTTGGGTTAGCTCGTGTAAATCGTTAATATACTCGACGGAAGATAACGATATAACAATTCGATAAACAATTAGGATCTACTTGCGGAAATTCAATAAAATCTCGAATACGATACAATGATGATTTGATTGAGAAAAGTGACTTGCCTGATTTGATGAATACAGATGCTAAAATAGAAACGGGATGAGAATCCCGGCGACAATGACGACGATCGCAAACGAAAAGAATCTTGATGTGATGATCACGATCGGGTACGGATTTTTATGACGATCGATGATCAAGTGCAAGATCAAGAGATCAACGGCCGAGATCAAAGTTCAAGATGATCAAAAATCAAATATCAAGATGAGCTCCGATGTTGATGATCAGTTGCGAGGTGGTGAAGTAGCAGCGGCAGTAGCTGGTAGTAGCGCAGCGGCTGAGGCTCGACGGCGGGGAGAAAGGTGCAGGTCGTAGTGGTGGAGACTGCAACGAGCAAGGTTGTTGACGGGGCTGTCGAGGCGGAGCTCAGTTGCTGGGAGGAGCAGGGTCTGTAGTCGACGGGGGAAGGTGAAGGGACGGCAGAGTGACGAGGAGGCGCTGCATGCGGCGCGAGGAGGGCGATGGTGGCAATGGCAATGGTGGTCGCTCGGGAGTCGGCAACAATGGCGAGGTGTTTGGCGATGGCGGTTGACGACGGGGCCGACGAGGAAGCGGGCCGAAGGATGAAGACAATGTGTTGTGCGTCGGGGGAGACTTGACGGCGATGACGATGGATTTTGGAGGTGACGACTGGCGATCGGGATGATGGAGGGAGGAGATGAAGAGGAAGACGAAGGCGGTAGCTGAGTTGACGGCTGGAAGTGGTGAGCGACGGTGGTCGAAGGACAGCCGAGCGGAATGGTGGAGGTGTGGCGGCTCGACGAGGGTGTGATGATGGAGGATGCAGGGGACTTCGAGGAGAGGAAGACGGGATGATCGGGATGGAGACGATGTTGGGTTCGAGAGAAACAAAGAAGAGAAGAAGGTAGGTAGCGGGGTTAATGGTGGGATTAACTAGGGCTTAATTAAGATTAGGGTTAAGGGTAAACAGGGTTAGGTTTGAATAGTAATTAGGGTTAGGGTAGGTTAGGTTTAAATAGGGAATAAGGTAGGGATGTTGGGTTAGCTGGTTTCGGGTTTGGATACAATAAGAGGGGTTATAGGGTTTGGATACTAAATCAATTAATGGGTTTGGATTTGGGTTTAGATTCAGTAGGAAGATAAATAGGATTTAGATTAACAATTGAATAAATAAATTAATAGTAACATAATATAACATTTAAAATCAAATACAATGTATTACATTAATACTCAACTACTAATAAATACAATAGGATGTATGAATTCACGAAATAACTAAAATTGTATTTGATTTGGCTAAAATATAATAAATAGCAGTATAGTAGCACATATTAATTTATTACATCAAATAGTATACATAAAATCCATACTCCAATAATAATAAAATATAGATTGGGATCTATAGGCTTTCACAAATTAATAAACAATTAAGGAAGGAATAATAATAATAATACTAACAATAATAAGCATAATAACAATAATAACAATAACAATAATAATAATGATAACAAGAATAATAATAATAATAACATTAACAATAATAAAAATAGTAATAATAATAAGGTCATATACAAAATAGGATTATATCACAATATAAAAATTATTTGAAAACAACTACAAACACGATTAGTGAATGGAAATGGATAAACAATCAGGAAATAATAATAATAATAATAATAATAATAATAATAATAATAATAAGATTACATAATAAAATAAGATTTGGTTTTAACAAATTTATTAAAATAATCCAAATAGCAATAATACATTTGATTTGGGCTCAAACATAAATAGGCGATCAGTTAGGAATAGAAAATAAAGTTAAAATATACTATTATTCGAAATAAATATAATTTTCGATTAGAAAAGATTTTAATAGAAGATCCAAAATGAATTAAAAAACAGAATAGATTTATAATTAATCGAAATACAGAAAATATTCAGGAAATATGTATTCGTGGGAACTTGGGGTTACAACATCTCAATTCGATCTACCTCATTTTATCTACATCAGAGAGCTACTTCTGACATCTACATGCATTTATTTCTTATCTTTTAATGTCTTGTTACACATCCATCTAAACATCCTCATTTCAATTATTTTCATTTACTGGTCATCTTTCTTAGTCGCTGAAATGTTCTAATACTTGGATGGATCGCTTGTCATATTTAACTTGTTGGAATTTTGCAATCACACATACTTGAAAAGCACTTATCGGCTTTAGCCATACCACCTTGTTTGTATCAGCAATATCTTTTCGATCTCCCCGTCTAATGAATGATTGATCCGAGATAGGTGAATAATGTATTTTGTAATTTCTAGATACTTGGCCATTATTGTAAAGTATACCATTGTTCTTTTCTTATAATTCTACTCCAATTCTTTTCATATATACCATATTTGGCCGATTTACTCCAAATTCATGCAAATTCCATAGTGTCTTCACATTTTTAATGTACAGTCTATGACTACTCATGAACTTATTAGTTATCAAATATTTTTAATGCTCAATGACACATCATCTTGAGTATTCCTAGAATGTTCATCCATAATTAATGTAAATGAATATGTAATTAGATGGCTGTTATCCTGTGGTGATTGGTGATGACTCTCTCCTCACAGAGCGATCTAACAAGAGTTATTAAATCACACCAAGTGAATGAAAAAAAATCTATTTCTTTTTCTATATACTGTGCACAATGTAGGGACTCTATAGCAAGCATTCTTTAGGAAAATGAAAACCCTGATAAAATATATCTTAACTTCTGCCATTATCATTCATCAATCGTAGTAGTAGATAAATTGCTTTGATAGTTGGCAACTTAGAATGAAGGCACATTAATACTAGAACACTTAGTCTATTTTTTAAAAATCTTCACTTGTTTACTTTCTTCAGAAATTTTATATGTATTACTCGTAAGCTTTATCCCTGTGATCTGTGCAAACTTACGTATATCTCCTTTACTCATGTGAAGAGACGAAGTTTAATGCATTTAACCAACTCTTCTATTTTGTACATGAACTGATAATTTAATTAACATGCTTTGAGACATGGTACTTGCTAACTTTTAGTTGAATATTTATAAGCTAACAGTTTTTTACTGCACAAAATAAATTTTAGGAATTGGCAAGGTATGAAGATGATTTATCTTCCTACAAAGCCATGAGAGATCGAGGAGCTTCTCCACAACTTGTGGAAGATATTAAACGGTTGGAAAAAGCAATTGAGATTTTATTACAAGAAAGACTTTGTTATGAAGCTCAGATCCTAAGGGTATGTATGCTCAATAGAATTTGTTATATTTTTACTTATGTTCAGTTTAAAGGTTCTAGCTACATAACCATTACCAGTGCATTTGCATTTTTAAAGGATATTCTTTCATTTTCTTTAGTTCCTTGTACAAACAAATAACGTTGCGCTAAATCTTTTAAACTATAAATTCCTGAAATTGCTAGTGATTTTGTTTAAGATAGTGAACAGCAACATAAGATTACACTTGGTGGTGCAAGTGAAGAAACTATATGATGGTTCTGTTTGTTTTGCTCCTATTGTTATTTTAGGTGGATCTTGTAAGCTAGTTTGAGTTTTAAATAAGGGTTTACTGTTATTATGAATAAATGTTGCAAAATCACCTTTTCTGGCACACTTTTGAGGGTTTTACATCCTTTAAATTGATTAGATGATTGAATTCGCCTCTTCAGTTTGTGACAATTATACTATGGTTCACTCTTTTCTGGGAAATTTCATTGATGGAAACGTCCTTTTCACCAAAAAACACCACTCAACTGTTTCTTTAATAAACCTTTTAGTTTTTATTGTCATTCGTGAGATTTACTTATAATTAAAATTAGAGAGTTTTTTATGGAACACTTAATCAAATTTGAAATAACTAATCTCTTACTACTATTTGATATCAGACATGCACTTTGCTGGTATAACTATATGTATCTACAAAGCCTTTCTTTTTCCTCTAACAATATTACCCAGCTATGGAGGGAGAAGGATATTTGTAGTTGACAGAGGTTCATGAAAGGGTTGAACTGAGGCAGTCTACCTGATATATTTTATAACATCACAATCTTGAACTATTGGCTGCTAGTGGGATCTACCTGAATATTCTATGAAGAAAGACAAGTTGAGATAGAAAGTCATTTCCATCATTGAGACAATGAGACATGATAGTTTTCTTTTCCAATACAATATTTAATGAATCGTACAAGTTCAGCTTTATGTATATCCCTTGGAATATCTTACAGATTTCTTGATATTTCATGAAGTTTTCCTTGTAATATTTTACTATCATCAACAATATTTATTGCATTTCAAAGTCATTGCGACATTGCTTAGAATAATTCACATTTCTCTTGTTGAAATCCATATTATAACTAATCTATCCATTATTGAAGGATGGGGTGCTACTTCAACGTGCACTATCTTTCTACAGGTTAGTAGTGGTATGGTTGGTTGGTCTAGTTGGTGGGTTTAAAATGCCTCTGCCATCAACATGCCCAATGGAATTTGCTTGCATGCCAGAGCATTTTATTGAAGATGCTATGGATTTACTTATTTTTACTTCTCGGATACCTAAAGCTTTGGATGGGTTTATACTAGTGAGTTTCTTAACGGACTTAACTTCTACTAATCATTTCTTTTTTGTATTTTCTTTGCAAGTTAGATTGATAATTCCTTAATTCTTGATTTGTCCTCAGGATGACTTTTTGAATTTTATTATCATGTTCATGGCAAGTCCCAATTATGTAAAAAATCCTTATCTGAGAGCGAAGATGGTTGAAGTGTTGAATTGCTGGATGCCACAAAGAAGGTAACATCTCTTGCTTAGTGCTTTGCATTGTGATGGATTTACCAGAACCTGATCTGCCTAGACCAGCTTGAAATCAATTGAACCTGTTCTCTTTTATCAAAACGCAGTGACCCAATCCTAAAATATATGAAATCTATACCATAACTGAACCTGCCGACAAACCAACTTTCTAAGTATATTTTTACATTTTATTTTTGAAAATGATTACTCATATACCAATGTATTTCATTTGCTTAGTGAATAAATTAGAAAAAAAAGTTTCATTTAAATTAGAAATAAATATTTATACAGTTGCTAGAAACAACACTGAAATAGTTTATGTAATTTTAGTGTAACCTGATCAACCCACCTGAACCTTCTCAGCAGAAGAAAACATTTCCCGAGTCTGAAACCTGCCTGAATCCAGAGGGGCGAGTTTTAAGTCTGTTAAAAACCTGTCCCTAGTTTCAGCAGGGTTGAAATGTACTCAAAACCTGCTATCCAGCTTGTGTACATCCTTACAATTGACTTCAGACTGCAGAGGTTGTTAATGAGAGTTATGCGGCTTATGCCTAAAAAAAATTGTAATTTTTTGTTTACCCTGCAGTGGGTTATCCTCTACAGCATCACTCTTTGAAGGACATCAATTATCTCTCGAGTACTTAGTTCGGAACCTTCTGAAACTCTATGTGGACATTGAATTTACCGGTTCACATACGCAGGTAAATGTTTCTTTCCAAACAAATACCATTTCATGAATTTGTTATTAATACATTTATTAATCAAACAAATCGTTTCATGCTTGTGCAGTTCTACGACAAGTTCAATATTCGACATAATATTGCAGGACTACTAGAGTACTTGTGGAATGTTCCTAGTCATCGCAGTGCGTGGAGACGGGTCAGATGATCTTGTTTAGTAGTTTCTTTTCATATCCAAGTTTCATGTGTTCCTTTAACAAAGCTCTGATTTTACTACCCTCATCTTGATCATTTTGTTTTTATTTCAATGTTTCCTTTTATAATATATCAGATTGCTATAGAAGAGGAAAAGGGCGTCTATCTGAACTTTCTGAATTTCCTTATCAACGATAGCATCTTTCTTCTTGATGAGAGTCTGAATAAAATTCTTGAACTTAAAGAAATAGAGGCTGAGATGTCTAATGCTACTGAATGGGAACAAAGACCAGCTCAAGAGAGAGAGGAGAGATTGCGCCTTTTTCATCAAAGAGAAAATGTGGGTTTCCAATACCTCTTTATATAGCAAGCTTTAATTTGGTAAACTCTTTCTTATGTGCAGATATTTTGTTTGTTTTGCATGATTGGTGATCTTTACTATTAAGCTAGAAGGTTGGGATATGGCTCTCTGTTGTGTGGATGGCCACCTGGAAGAGGAAAATTAAATTTACTTGTGCTGGGTCCATGTGATTTATTTTTAGTATTTTGTAGCTAAAATCAAAGTGAAAAGGTTTCATATTTTTTGCGTAATTTCCAACACTAACCATGAGAGTCAAACATTGGTCTCTGAACCATATCTACACCATATATGATGGGAGAAGGGAGGCCTGTCATGGTCCCCCCGCCCCCCCCCCCCCCCCCCCCCCCCCCCCCCTCCCCTCCCCTCTTTTATAATTTTGTTTACAAATTGCTGTGTCTTTTATCTGTAATAATAACTGTTATAATGGGAGAGTTTGAGTTGTCATTTGTAAATCTACCAACTTACGTGTATTGCCCGTGCATAACTAATATAAAAGAGGTCTTAGGTTTGAGGCCAGATTACATCGGAATTTTTACTTTAAAAAAATATATTTATTAAGACGTGCATCGCACATGTAAATTACTAGTGGTAATATATGGGAGTACTGAACATGATAAATGTAAAATTTTTATAATCATCGTTAATTTCCAACATGATTTTGACAGTGGAAAAAAAGGCATGCTATGCATGTGCAAAGTAGATGTTGATCTCTACTTATAACTAGAGTTGAGGTTGTGACAACTATCAACTTATGAACCACAATTATTCACTTTAAGATTTAAACTATATCTGGTATGAAATAAAATAAAAATATATTGGCTGCCCACCTAAATTCAGTCAACTTCTTAAAACTCTCCAAACTATGTCATCCATCCACTTAAAAGACCTCTCATGTGCTTGCACGTGCCTAATTACTATATAATTCTCCATTGCATCTTCAAGTGCAATACATGTGCCTGAAGCTAGTTGGTTTGATAATGGATAACTTTATTTATGCTTTAGTTCTTGACATTTGCAGATAGTGCGCTTTGACATGAAATTGGCAAATGAAGATGTTGGGATGCTAGCATTCACATCTGAACAAATTGCTGCTCCTTTCCTTCTTCCGGAGATGGTGAGCAATTTTCTCTAGCATATTGTCGAACGGACTTTTGGTGCGATTTGGCTCACTGTATTGTTTTTTTTTTTTTGAAGTTTGCACTATGCCGCCACTCCGAGTAGCGGCATCAATAATTCGCACACCAGTTCGCACCAAATGTCCATTCACAACCGAAGGCAGGCCTATATATATATACTAGATTTGCCCATGGGCACGTGCCTACTAGATTTGCCTGTAAACAGTAAAACAACAATTATGTAGCTCAAGTTTGAATAGTATGACAATAATTAGTTGTAAATAAAAGTTCATGTTTCCATTAGTATATGTTGAAAAATAATTATAAATGAGGGTATGAAATCTAGCTTCTTAGAACTTTAAGTGTGGAGTTGAAGAGATATTTACTATTTTCAATATAACATGTGCAAAAAAAAAACATTAAAATTCTGAAAATCTATAAATTTCTAAGTAAATATAAAAAGAATGGGAGAGAGATAGGGGGAGAGAGAAAGAGAGAAATATGAAAAAGTGAAGAGAGAAGAGAGAGATAGTAATAAAGTAATAAGTTTTTTAGTTTTGGGGGGGGGGGGACTTTGGTTTTGGGGTTTAAAATTTTGGAGGGAAAATATGTTTTGTGAGGTTTGATCTAGGCCTTTGATTATAGTTGGGATTGATTGTGAGCCACTTGATAGCTTTCTTTGTAATTTATTATATATATATATATATATATATATATATATATATATACGCTTTTTTGTAAATAAGTATTTAATATCACATCTCCTAATAAAGGCTAAATTATCTGAAAATACCCTACAAGCTTTATCATGTCGTTGTACTAAGTACCTTGACGTGTTGATTTTACTGATAAATAACATCGTGTTGATTTTAGTTTTCACTATCTGTAAAACCATAAATGACAAAAAAAGCCTCATTTTTCTTCTTTTTCTTCCTTTTTTGAGCTATAAAGAAATATTCTTTTGATTATTTTTATGACATAGTTTTGGATGAAAATTTAATTTTCTTGAGTGAAAATTTGAACTTGTGGAAATGGAAAGAGGATGGTTATGTGGCTAAACAATGTGGTGGTGATAACAGTGGAGGGTATGTTCTGTAAGAGGAGGAAGTGCCAGCTAGTGATGGTGGGAGAAAGTTTTGGGGGTTATAGTAATGATGGTGAGGTTTTGAAGGAGTTATGATGATGGTGAGGATGGTAATGATGAGGAGGACAATGATTGTTGTAGGAATGAAGGTGGAGATGGTAATGGTGAGGAAATAGAAGATTGGCTTAAGGATATAAAGGCCTGCAGATATATGCTTAAGGGCAAAAATTTCAACATGCAGCGAGCATGAAAATATTCTGTTAGAACCTCCTACAGAAGGCTAACTGAAGGTTTCAACTGCTAAAAAGTAATAAGTTATTTTAAGTACAGAAAAACATGTCAGGGTATTTAGTAGGAGTGGGTAACTTCTTAGGTACTTTCTGATAAACTAGCCCCTAATAAATGCTAATATTTATTAGGTCCCTCAATTTCTTAAACTGTTTCTAATATTATCCCTATAGCACTGTTTAAAATTTTGGCCGATACGGCTGAAATTTCGGCCAAAATTACGAAATCACAGATTTTATACTCCATATCGTTTTGGACCGAAATGTGTATATTTTGGCCGAAAATGTCAAAATATCGGCCGAAATATTGCCGAAATAGCCGAAATAGACACTAATGTTATTGTGAATATATAACTTTTTTTTGTTTTGCTTTTTGCATATGAGTCTTTCAATGTAGGATCTGAAGCTAAGATAATGTGAGAATTTCGTCTCTCTATTGTTTGTGTTTATGCAAAGTCAAGTAAGTCTATTAACTAATATATTTTTTCTAATCAATACAAATTTAATTTAGTTATATACTTATATTACATTCTCTTTTATATTGTTGTTAACTTCTGCGAATATTTACCGTGATTGATTCATGTTATTAGTTACATTATACAATACTTTATATGATAAATGACATGTAGAACATACAATATCTTGTTTAGTTAAAAAATATATATGTTTATCGAGTGTCCGAAATGAATATCCGAGATGATCACATTTCCCCGGGATCTCCTCCGATATCTCCGATCTGAGACGAAACACCCCTTGCCGAGACGAGTCTGAAATCCAAGATTTAAAACCTCACCCTATAGTTAGATAAGACATATCAATTGGCTAAGTACATTTAAATTAACAAAATTCCAGGGAAATGCTAATTTGACCGTAAAAAGACCTATCAGTGTGCTATTGTATCAAAATTTTAGATGCTTCATTTATTTTATGTTTTTTGGAGCTGCCCAAGCGACCAATTTGAATCTCTGATAGTTTTGTCATCCTTCTTTGACAAAGTAGATACTTTTTTTTTTAATGGCTAATATTTTGTGCTGTGTTATGCACAACCTGATAACTTCTGTATTCCTTGTAACTAATAATTTCACCTCATTTCAGGTAGAAAGGGTGGCAAGTATGTTAAATTACTTCCTCTTACAACTAGTTGGCCCTCATCGAAAATCACTCACTGTAAAAGATCCCGAAAAATATGAGTTTAGACCAAAGCAATTGCTAAAGCAAGTATGTATCATACTAAACTGATTGAGCTTGCGTTTATTTTAGAATACCAAAATTTTTTGATTTTTTTCCTCGCCATTTGTCCTTATTTGACTAATAATTTTAATGATACATCAAGATTGTCGAGATTTATGTTCACATTGCAAGGGGTGACAAGGATAAAATCTTTCCAGCTGCAATCTCCAAGGATGGCCGATCTTATAATGAGCAGGTATATTTCACTAATGACAAGTCTAATGTAATTTTCTATTATAGTCTATTGTTTAGGCCCCTCACTGTAATGAATCTGTTCCAGCTGTTCACTGCTGCTGCTAATATACTGTGGAAAATTGGGGAAGATGCCGTGATTATTCAGGATTTTGTTCAGCTTGGAGTTAGAGCCAAAACTGCAGCATCTGAAGCGTTGGATGCTGAGGCTATTCTTGGGGATATACCAGATGAATTTCTCGATCCAATTCAGGTAGTTATTGGTTTAGTGAAAACTAAGAAAATACAGGCGTCTATTATTGCTGTAATGTTACTATGCAGTATCAAAAAGTGCATTTGTTTCTTCCATATCGATGGCTTAATGGAATAGAAGAACATCCACTCGGAACACACCAATCTACCCTGCCGACACACATCCCAAGAGCACCACAACCTGGTCTAGTTGCTCAGAATTGAAAAGAGGGAAGCCTTCATCACAACCAAATACCATAAACAGGCATGATTTAAGACCTTGCAGGCTAGTTAAGGTTAACAAACTTCCCTCATATAGTAAATTGTTTAGGGTCACATAATTAGGAAAAACCTCAAATCTCTTGGACAAAATCAGGGCTGATGCAACTTGAGAGGAGGGATTTTTAAAGATAGGGCTCATTCCATTACTCAAATATAGCATACAGAGGAAACATATCAGAGAAGACGTATGTATAAAAGAAGACAGTGGAGAAAGATCCCACTGAGTCTTATATGCACAAATAGATATATAAATATCCAATATGAGTCATGTATATACTGTCACGTATCCACAAATTTAACCCCCGCCCCTCCTTGAACTCATAATGTATTAACCAGCAAGAGTTTGCTAAGAAATATTCAAACCGAGAAAGATCAGCCGTTTGTTCACTGGGTTTTTGTATGGAAATGACGATATATCTCGATATGTTTTCTCTGCTCACTGGAAACTGGATTTTCAACAATGTTGATTGCACTTTTATTATCACAATACAGTGGCGTCAGCATTGTGAAAGAAATCCCCATATTTGTAAGAATCGAGCAACCTCTGCAGCAGTAGTAGACATCACTCGATATTCGGCCTCACACTAGAGCTTGAGACAATATATCACTTTTAATTTTTCCATGAAATGAGAGTCACCTAGAAACACAATCCAGTAGGGGAACGTGGATAATGGGGTCTCCAGCCCGATCTGTATCATCAGTATACACATAGTTGCAAAGTATACTTGGATGATATGAACATAGATAGACAGGTCTACCTCGAAGAAGCGTTTAATGCGGAAAAAAACAGTTTTCAAAAAGAGGTGCACTAACAAACTGACATTCAGTATGTACTGCATGAGCTATGTTGATTCTTTAGCTTATTTATTATTAGTGATTTACTATGAGGCAGCGGGTAACGAGTGTTGTCCAATATGATGCAAGTACTTTGTTCAGTATAACATAATTTATATTAGATAACTTGAATTGTATATCTCGTTAAAAGAGTTCAAGCATTTCTTGAATTTCATAAGAAAGATACAAACAAATGATGATAATAAGTACTTTGGAGATAAAATATGATAATCCAAATATGAGAACTTTTGGTATACTTGTTTTATGGTCAAGCAAAATTGTGAGCATGAAAATTTTGAAACTATACTGAGACTGCGAGCATATATTTAACATAATTATGTCCAAAAATTGTAGAAGTGCATCCAAAATATGGGTACTCTTTGTCTATGCACCCAAGACTACCCAGAGAATGCATGCACCCTATACACAGCTGAAACAGGTAAATCTTCAACTGTGCTTCCTAGGTGATTTCCCTAATCAAACTAGACTAGATGATTACCATGTACAATGATAAATATAGTTTTCTTTTCTTTTTTGAATCTTTTATAGACATTGTTAGGAGTGTCTATGGAGTGTTTTATCACTATTGGAGAACTAATATTGAGAATTAGTAGCGATTGAGAAGTTGAAAAGTTTAAGTTTAGAAAAAGTGCATGGGAAGATTTAGAGGCTAAGTTAAAATTGATGTTTTAAAAAAATAAAAATAAATAAATAATTATGAACAATATAGTATGGGTAGTGCATGCGTTTTCTAGAATTCACACGACCATACAACTCTCTAGTTATAATATAGGTATTATCAAGAAGCCTTAGATAATACTAAATAGAAAGCTGTCAAATACCATAGTAACGCATATGAAACATTCAAATGGGTAGATAAGCAAGAGTGCTCTATGTAGATTCCAATCATGAAGACAAAAGCACATGACATCGATGGTGTTTCCTTGACCAATAAGATAAATCAAGAGATGAGTGGTTCTAGAGGAATATCAAACACAGTAAGTTATTTTCTTTTTACTGTGCCGCAACAGACGAGAAGGGATCTCTCGTCTTAATGTGCTTGTATATTTACTGCACGTGATTATCTGTCTGTACATATTAGAAAAAGAAATATACAGTGCGAAAATTGTTGCATATTGGGAGATTCAGTGGATACAACGTATACACTATTACGTATGTATTTCACGAGGATTAAGGAAATTCTTTCGTTTGCACGCGTGATTATTTGTGTATCGTTTCTATTTAAGTTGTAAATGACTAATTATAACTAAAAGTGGCTATAAAAAAAAGATTTGAAATAGGTCAATATGTGACTTTTTTGTGCTCGATACATTTTATTGTTGAGCCTTTCTGCAGTCAGAATTTTCCACCATTCCTTGCAGTCACTTGATTTTCTTTGTGTAATGTAATAGCTTCACTTGTTAATAGCAATAACAGGATAACTGGTGGTATTCCAGATGTTTAGTGAAGGTTCCCCCATTAATGTAACTTTGTCTTGTTTGGAGCTCTTCTTGTGGTACCTCCACTTATCTTCACTTTGGCCTGTTTTGGACTCTTTTTGGAGCCGAGATTCCTCCCGCCATTCTACCAAAATGTTGTAATCCCCGAGGGTATTTGAAGTCAATCATATCTGTTTATTACCTTACGTTCGCGTTCTTTCTCTCCTATCTCAACAAAAAGTTTGAAATAAATAAATAAAATTACCTTTAGTATTTTTTTGTTTGTTATTCTACTGTAAGTTGAATGTTGTATAGCTGCCATCAGTTGTTAGATATCATTACATGGTCTAACATAAGAAATTTGCACTCATTTTTTGTGGACTGAATTTGGTCTCCTATTTTCTATATCCTTTTATGAATTTTATTCTTCATTCTTATTATTACAGTGATTAGTAACTCTATTTTTTTTAATTTCCATTTTGCATAGAGTTAAAATGGCAGGTTAAGACATGCATTCAGATATGTTTCATTTTGCAGTATACATTGATGAAGGATCCTGTCATTTTACCGTCGTCGAGAATATCAGTTGACCGAGCAGTCATCCAAAGACATCTCCTTAGTGATAGTGTATTATTCTTTTCCGTTATTTCTCTTTAATTTTTTGAAAATTTTTGTGATTTCCCCCCGTTTCTTTTGTTCAGAGCTATTTTATCTAATTTTTGTCCTGTTAATGACTCTGGTCAATGTTACTGCAGACTGATCCTTTCAACCGATCACATCTTACTCAGGACATGCTGATACCTGATGTAGAGCTCAAGGCAAAAATTGAAGACTTCATCAAATCTCAAGGTTTGAAGCAGCAGGCCCAATCTAACTCCGCCGAAGAAGTTACCTCCATGGTTACTAAATAAACCCAGTGAATTTTTATTTTTATTTTTATTTTTGGCAAGTAGTAGCCCTTCAGGCTATGATACATATTCAGTTACGAGGTTACCACTCCTGGTACATATTATTATATATTCGTCTTATGGGGCTGCCATTTTATTTGAGGGAGAATCCGAAGGGAATATTTGTTACTTCCTTTATGTGTATGATTGGATAAGTTTTGTAGTAAATGTATTTATTTCTAGATCATTTCATCTCTTATCTAATTATTGTCAGAAATTTATCTCAATATTTGTGGAATATTGTATTGGGTAGCAAGTTATGAATATATCACAATGTATTTTTGTACACTGTTATCACAACCGAAATGTAATTGGTTTTGTATATACTTTGTTCATTAACAGAATGTATTTGTAGTCTGAACTTTGTCTAGCATGTGAATCAAAGTAACTGCTCGGTTGATGTCAAATTGTTGTTGTAGGAAACTTTTGGTATTTGCCCACTTAAACTATGTTTCTTGGATCAAAGTGGATAATTTGTCCTCAACTGTTGGTGTCTGTGTTCTCTTACATCACGAATCAATATATGCTAACAAAGATGCAAGCAAATGCTTATATTTCGATTACACACAAGATTCCCATATAAATATGTGAATTAAAATGTTTTACATCTCTTTAAACATACTGACATAAGCATTTTGATACGAAATTAAATCTTTTCGTATACTGAAGCACACAAAATCTAAGACCAAGCTAGAGATATGGAAGCACTCAGTGCTTCTTCATGAATCTAAGACCAATCTTCATAAAATCTCCAAATCCGCTACTTTCGGATTCCGAATGATGAGCACCAGTAGAGCTTGAATTCATGATTCCTTCAGCAATCTTCATATAACCACCAAATCCACCACCACTTGGGGCTTCTGAATGATGAGTGGCAGATCTCGAATTCATGGTAGAAGAATGATGAGCAGTGGAGCTCGAATTCGTTTTCGCAGAAGAATGGGAAGAAGAAGAAGAATTATATTTGTGTAGTTAAGTCTCAGCTTTCTCCACACACTTGCCGTAACTCTTCTCTTCCAGCTTCCCATAGTGCGAGGCTGCACACAGCAAATCTGCCGCAGCATCGGCCACCCTCCCTTTATCGACCTTATCAGTTTCGTAACGTAAAGAGGACTGTGCGGCTCCGGCCACCACCTTAGCACTGGAGAGGAGGTCAGACGGGGAGGCCTTGTGTGTGGTGGTTGGTGGTTGGTTTTTTGTTGGGATTGTGGGGATAATCCATTGGGGGATAACTAATGAATGAATTAATTGTGTGTTTGATCTTTCTTTTGTTATCGAGAGGTTGAGATATTATGAAGGAAAGAGAGAGATGAAGGGAGGTGTGTTATATAATTAGAAGAGAGAAAGAGAGAGAGATCTGAGAAGCTTCTGGAGAGAGAGAGAGAAACGAGTCATTAAGAGAGATTTTTTTTTTTTTTCCTTTAATTTTTTTTTTTAAAGGAAAAATGTGGAGTCTGGCCACCCTGTTTGATTAATCAGAGATTAATCAACAAAATTCGGGATACTGAGCATGCAAAAATCCTAAAAAGAAAACAGAAAAACATACTCCATCCCCAAACATGGGAGGTGGGACAAAGTACAGATCATAAAGTAGCCAAAAGTAATACATCATTCCCCCCAACAAGCCTTGGGGTGGTGGGTATCAATGTCCGTCAGAGCTCGTGTCTCAGTCAATCGTCGGGCCAATCTCGATCTCCTCGTCGTCAAACTCCTGTACCTGGAAGACTGCGGCGATCCTGCCCCTGGGACTTGCTGCTGCCACATTAGCCCAAAATGAGATAAGATGCGTAATATGATTCAGATTGCCAAAAATAGTATTGCAAGTTCAACGAAAGTAAAGATTATTTCTGTCTAGCCATAACACCCGGGTCATTGCGGCGATCGCGATAAACCACGCCTCTCTCATAGCACCTCTCTCCATCGCGAATTTGGTTCCTATCCACAGGTCGTTGTATGTATTGGGGTATTGAGATGTCCCTAGTGCACTGAGAACCTCTACGATAACCGCCTTACTCCTAGGATAATGAAGGAACAGATGGTCTCTAGTTTCCGGGTTGGTTTTGCAGAACCCATATTGAGGATCCAAATTTGGTTGGCGCTTCGCTAGATTTTCCCTAGTCAGGATCGCATCGTTCAGCACCAACCATAGGAAAACTTTGATTTTAAGGGGCGCTTTCGTTTTCCAGACAATGACTGACCATTTTGGTGAGCATCTCCTAAAATGGATGCGGTTGTACATTGAACGAACCGTGAACTTGCCATTTTTCTCCAGATCCCAGGTTTTCTTATCGGGCCCCTGAGTACAGCCAATTCCAGCGTTGGAGATGTAGGTCTGGAGTTCTGTCAGTCTGCATTGGGAGTCTATGTCAAGCGGATGTTTGAACACTGGATTCCATGTGCCTCTTTTCCAGGCTGCTTCCACCGTGCAGTGTGGTTGAGTCACTTGCTCGTATAAGTCTGGGAACATGGACCTGAGTGTGTGATCAGCACACCACTTATCCCACCAAAATTTAGTAAGTCTGCCATTACCTATGGCTGATTTAACACAGCTGTTGAAGGGATCGTACGCCTTGGCATTCCCTTTCCAGAAGCAGGATACTCTAGGGCCAATCCTGAAGCCTAGATTTCTAGTTCCATTCCCATGCATGTATCCCTGAACAAACTACTGCCACCCTTCTCCATTAGGGTGGAAAACTTTCCACCACCATTTGTCCAGTAGCGCCAGATTCATGTCTCGAAGATCAATTATACCCAGGACTCCATGAATCTTTTTCATACATGCCTTTTCCCATCTAATGAGATGATATCCTCCTCGGTCTGGGTCTGCCCCTTTCCATAGAAAACGCTTCCTGGTCCGGTCAATTCTTTGTATAACCCATCGTGGCATCTCGAAGAAGGAGAGATGGTAGGAAGGTTTGAGAGGACTACATTGATGAGTGTGACTCTCCCTCCCAAGGAGAGTGCTTTTCCTTTCCATCCTGCTAGCCGTTTCTCGATCCTATCAATGATGGGTAGCCAATCTGCCTTTTTGAGTCTTCCAGGTCTTAGTGGCAATCCCAGGTACTGAATGGGGAACCTCTCGATGGAGCAATTGAGGATTGTGGTATGATCCAGCGTCTCTTCTGGGGTCAGAGTAATGGAAATTAGGGCACTTTTGTGGAAATTAACTCTGAGTTCCGACCAGGATTTAAAGCAATATAGAATTCATTTGAAGACGGTAGTTTCCCCTGGGTTTCCATTGCCGAATAGGAGAGTGTCGTCTGCGTACTGTAGTATAGAGCAACCTTGACGCTGTACCCCTTTAGCCATTGGTACTATCCAGCCTGCTCTACTGCACCTGGTCATCATGGATCTAAGCACGTCTGCCACGATGGTGAAGAGGAGGGGTGAAAGGGGATCTCCTTGTCTAAGCCCCCGTTTGCAGGAGAATGGGTGGCCTTGCTGTCCCATTGACCAAAATAGCCGTCTTGCTAGTGGTAAGACATGTGTGGATCCATCTGATCCATCTGTCCCCGAACCCCCATCCAGCAAGCGCTTCTAGTAAGCAGTACCATTCCACGGAATCATAGGTTTTCTCAAAATCCAGCTTCAGGAGGTAGCTCTTCGTGTTGAAGGCGTGGCACTGATGGATAGTCTCTTCAGCTGTAGCGATGCTGTCCTGAATGCATCTTCCCTTAATGAAGCCCGTCTGAACCTGACTAATAAGGTCGTCCATTACCCTTCCCAGTCTGTTAGCGAGAGTCTTGGTAATGATCTTAATCGAACAGTTTAGGAGGCTTATGGGGCGGAAGTCACCGACACGTCGTGATTCTTCTTGTTTGGGGATGAGCACCACCTATGCGTAGTTGAGTCTCCCTAATCTGAGTTTATGCTTACAGAGGTCTTCGAACAGCTTCAGCAGGTCACCTTTTATTTCCTCCCAGAATATCTGGTAGAACATGATCGGGAAACCATCTGGACCTGGGGCTTTATCTTTACCCAGTTGTTCGACTGCCTTCCAGACCTCCTTTTCGGTGAAGGGTGCTTCTATGGATTGCAAACCAGGATATGGAGTGCCTGCTCGGTCTTGCCAGAAGTCATGTTGGAGAGGGGTTCTGAAGCCCGCTTTGTGCCTAAAGAGGCGCTTGTAATGGGATTGGAAGGCCTGCTTAATGGCATCCTCGCCTTGTATTAATCCAGACTCCGAGTTTATCGAGTGGATGAGGTTAGTTCTACGTCGGGCACTGGCAACTCGGTGAAAAAATACTGTATTCGCGTCTCCCTCTTTGAGCCACGTAATTTTCGATCGTTGTTGCCATCTAATTTCCTCCAACCTGTAGAGCTGGTCAATTTCCTGTCTGAGTTGGAGCATTCGATTTCGTTCTTCCTGTAGAAGGTCCCTAGCCTCTTCTGTCTTCTCAAGTTCCTCAATTCCATCAAGAAGGGACTCCTTTTCTCTCCATATTAGTGTAAATCTGGTTCGGTTCCACTTCCTTAGCTTGCCCCTGAGCCTATAAATTTTTTCACACCATATAGCGGTCGCCTCAGAGCCCTTGGTTGGGCGAGACCAGCTCTCATTGACCATATGGTGAAAACCTTGGATTTCTAGCCAAGTTTTCTTAAACCGAAATTTTGATGGCTTTCTGGGTTGGTCCTCCCCCGAAGATAAGAAAATAGGCACGTGGTCCGAGGTAGGTTTAGGGAGTGATTTGGCTGAAGCTAGAGGGAATTTGTCTTTCAATCCGTGGAGACCAAGATCCTATCTAACTTAGCTAAAATGAGCGTCGCCTGCATGTTTGACCAGGTGAATAGTCTATCCGAGACAGGGATGTCAACTAGTTCCAGGTCTGTGATGACCTCGTTAAATGCTTCTCTATCTAGGTCACTGGCACCTCTGCCTCTGTGCTCTGAGGCAAATCTTGTGATGTTAAAGTCTCCTCCCACCACCCATGGGTGTGGCCAGAGTGCTTGGATAGCTCGAAGTTCCGCCCAGAAGGCCGTTCTGGCGACGGACGTGTGTGGCCTGTACACCACCGTAACCGATTGAACCCATCGGTCGGACTTTCGCTGTAGCAATACCGATAAAGAGAATTGCCCTTGTAGTTCGTCAACACAGCCGAAGATGCTGGGGTTAAAACCTAGAGCGATTCTCCCGGACGCCCCATCTGAGGGTAACATCCTCCATTCGGAGATTCGGCTACCCCCCACTCTCCTAAGTCTAGAAAAATGAGACAGTTTGGTCTCCTGAAGACCCACAATGTTATCCCTAGATCTGGCTACCACTTCCTTAACCATCTCACGTTTACCCCGCCCTCTAAGGCCTCTAACATTCCTGAATAGGGCTTCCATTAAATACTATTAGGGGGGTACGTGACTCGTATCTACGTTCGAGTCCAAAATAAGACCAACCCTATCAGTCTCCCAACCTCTAATTTGGTTTAGGAATCGAGCGTTTCTGTCAATATCGTTAACCGCAAGACCACAAGTTTCGGCTAGATAAAAAATTTCAGTATCGGTCATGAAATAAAAAACTGAAGCTAGGAAAGATCCTGTACCTCCGACGCTTGTTTTAGCCGCTTTAGCAGCTGCCGCAATCTCCAAATAGTCATCTAAGGACTCCTCTATAGCCCTCTTGTGAACCCTGAGACCTGTATCACATTGAGACGCGCTTGTGTCGGTTGCTTGCATTGGTGGGAAAGTGCATGGTACCAGATCTGGTGATTGAGTTGGGAGCTCTTCCGCCTCTTCTTCTGAGTCCAACAACTCTCTCTCTGAGTAGACACAGTCATCCTCAAGATTAAGCCTATCCTCTCGGTCATCTTCATAAAGGGGTGAGTCTGGGACACACTCATTTGCGCCCACTAAATTGTTTGGACTCAAGACACCAACCTCTCCTCCTTCATTGTTCAAAATTATAGTGTTACTTTTTCCAGGGTCTATAATAAGCATTTTGGGCCCCTCTTTGGGCCCATTAATGCCTATAAAACCCGCCCATTAATGCCTATAAAACCCTTACAACCTGGCCCACCCACTTGAGATGCATTTGCGTTGCTTTTGTTGTCTCCTTCGCGATTCAACGTACCGCACATCTCGAGATTCGAGACTGTAGTTTGTTTGCTCTGGGCGGTATGCTCACCCCCTTGCCACATGGCGACTCCTGATAGGTGGGCACAGCGGTCGCTGCAGTGAGCATGGGTATCAAAGTTGAGGGCGGTGGAATCGAAGTGTTGCACGCCAAAAGGAAGGTTTCTTTCTCCTTAAGCTTCAAAGCAGGGGGGGGGGGGGGGTTTCCTTCTTTAGCTCCTTCGTTGGCTTCTTTACCCTTTTTGGGTTTCTTCAGAGCTTGAGCACCAGAGTCCCCTTTTTTCTCGCTCTCCTTTGAGCTTTCTTCTCTGTTAAGGAGCAGCTCTTTGCTCGTCGCTTTTCCCAAAATGGCGTCTGTCGCCTGTTTCCCCTTGGCCTAAAGAAGCCCCCTTTTTTCTTTCTAGTTCTTTCCAAAGCTTTTCTACCCACTCCCTGGTCGATGGTGCTTTCTCACTTGTCTTCTTCCCTAAGCTGGCACTGTCCTTCACCAACTCTTGTCCCGAAGCTTGCATGTTGTTACGGAGTGGGTTTTTGCCATTTTTCGGGCCTGTGTGCCCTGTCCCCCCTCTCTGATCCACATCATGTCCCTCCTCACCTGCATGCAGCGCTTGACCACATTGCAGCGTTTGATTGCCGTTTTGAGCTATCTGCTGCTCCCCCCTTTTCTGGTTTACCCCTGATACTTTGAAATTTGCCAAATCTGGGAGAGGGCCATCTTGGCCGTTGGATCCCTTGGTAAGGCTTCGTGCTCGACCACCGGCGTCCCGCTTTGATGCATGCCTCTCTGATCCCTCCGTCGTAGGCTCCCGGTGAGCTTCCATCTCTCTTGCCGCCTTGATCAACTCACGATGGGCCCTCTCCACTTCATGGGACCCTTCAATGGTGAGATCCCATGTTGGTGAAGCAACTTGCTTGTTGGTACGGCCATCTCTGAGAGAGGATGGAGGCGAGGGGGACGTGATGGGGGTGAGTTCCAACTCCCTTTCTGCTCGCTTGTCGAGGACGAAGCCGATGAGATAGGACTCCTCATAGGAGAAAACTTTTGCGAATCTTGGCATTAAGGAGATGTCCCCACTCCTGATTAGTATCCTAGCCGATACGATCTCCGATCAACGAACGGTCTTCTCGTCAACTTCTTCCACTGTGCCAAAGTCGGAAACAATCTCTTGCAAAGCCTCATTTTTCCAAAAATGCAAGGGTACGTTATTAATCCATACCCAGTATCTATCCCCCTAGGGTTGCTCGGCACCAAAGCTCGGTGACCAAGCTTTGAAGTCCAGCTTGAAATGCCCAAAGTCCACCGTTGCCATTCCGGTGACCTCTACCATCTTTTGCGGCGAAGGGAATGATATCAAAAACTGGAGGTGACACATTTTCTTGACAACCAAATCACGGTGTGCCTTCATTGGCCATCTCGCGTTCAAAGCTTGTAGGATATGGGCCTCCGATGGTCGTCCTGTTCTCACTTGTGCCACTGCGCACCATTGGCTTAGCCATTTTTTCTCATTTTTTATTGTGGCGAGGCTGTTTGCAAGCTTGATCGTTGCTGGGTTGTCAGGTGACCTACCCCTGTACACCCACCATTCTTTGTCATCGTTGGAAGTGACGACATTTGTGCAATTGTATGACATGTGACCCCATATCATACACCTCAGGCATCGCACTTCTTTGGTGCACTCCATCCGGTAGTGTCCTAACTCCCCACAGTTGAAGCACGACACCGGTTTGCACTTTCCTTTTCTCTTGTGTTTTCTGTTTTCCAAAAGTTGTGGAGGTAGGGAGTTGGATTTCCTTTTTTCCTTTATGATTAACTTCCTGCCAACCTTCCGACGATTCCCCACTCGGAGCTAGTCCCTCTCCCTCTTTAGACCCATCGTTTGGACCCCTCCTTTGGGCCCAAACAACGATGGACTTTGGAGGGACATGGACCTCCTCCTTTGGCGGTGATTGATGGGGGTTGTGAGAGGAGGGGGGTGCAAGAGGTTGCTATTGGTGTTGCTTGTTGGGTTCCGTTGGGGGTGAGGTAGCATTTGGAGGGAGGTGGTGGTGCATGGGAGATGTTGGTTTTGGTGGGGTGATTGAACAAACTTGCTCTCTGTGATGGTAGGGATGATGGTGAGTTTCACTATAGTGTTGTCTTGCCCCTCTGTGATGGAGATGGTTGTGAGTTACACTATGGTAGCTCCTTTCTCTTGCATTACTGTCCCTGTGGTTGACCCTGTGTTGCACTTCTGTGCTGTACCGCCAGTTGTATAGCTGTTGTTGAGCGTGACGCTGGACCACCGGGGGGGGGGGGTTCTTTTACGTCGATAATGGCTAGTAGGAGGACCCCTTCTATGGGCCCGTCCTCTCAGCTGCAGCTCTTTCGTAGGGCGATGATGATCTGAGCCTCTCCACTCCTACCGATGAAGTGCATTTCGATGTGCCCGCTGGGGGAGAGTGCGTTTCTGAGCCTAGAGGGTTCACCCTCAATACGGTTAGGCTGTAGGTTAGGGTTTGGATTTGGGACAGGTAGTTGAGGTGTGGGTGTCGGAAAGTCAGAAGTGTGAGGGGGTGGAGGAGGAGCATTGAAGGTTGGGGGGGGGGAGGTGTAGGGGTGGTAGTAGTGTGGCGGACCCTCTCGTTGGGTCCGCACCCACTCAGTTCCAACTCCGACAGCATATGGGAATGGAGCCAGAGGTCCGAGGTTCATTAGAGGTTTAGTAGTCAGTCGAGGAAGACGGTACAGTGGTGGTCAGAGAAGAATATGGGTTCAAGTGTAAAGGATGTGGTCAAAGAAGCAGCTTCTTGAGTATGGGTTCAGCTTTGATTAGTTGGTTGCACGATCCACTCGGTTATGACTTTGCAGTTTATGAAACATTAATCTACTGGTCTTCAATAAGGACAGCAAATCCAACTAGAAATAACGTCTACATGACTATGCAAGCAAAGCATGCATGTGTCAACCACTCGTCCGAATTATGTTGTTTTGCTCGCCTCAAGCCTGAATTGTGTTTCAGTCATCTAGACTGGCTACATTTGCTTGGCTCCTCTTCGTTTTTTTTCTTCTCTTGGCTCCTATTGTTGAAATGCTACTAAATAAACGGACATCGAGTAGAAATAACTATTTCTTCTTTTCTCGTGACGTTGTGACAAGGCTATCAATATGACTTGGGAGGAAAGAAGGGACAGAGGCAGTGGAACACCCTCAATCCCAATAAACTTTGCTTATGAGTGTTTGGTTTGGTTCGAGCTGGAATGGGAGTGTGTCATCGAAACACTCAAAAGCACGAGATTTGGTTCGAGCTGGAATGGGAGTGTGTCATCGAAACACTCAAAAGCACGGGATTTGGTTCGAGCTGGATTCGTTTGATCCAACAATGTCTCAGCACAAGCAAAACGTCCATCATGGTTAATGGTGTGGTAGGAAACCCAATTTTATGTAGACGAGGACCTAGGCAAGGAGATCGCCTATCTTCACTCATGTTCACCTTGGTTGCCAAGGTCCTGGGAGGCATGACATACAATTGCAAGGAATAGGGTTGGATCACACTGGTGGGCAAAGCCAGAAGTAGTTCTGACTGCTCTATCCTTCAGTATGCCGATGATACTCTATTTTTTGGCAATGATATTACTGAGGAGACCATAGCCATCAAAGGAGTCATGTAAAGACTCTCGGAGAACTTCCATTGAATTCCCACTGCACTCTTAGATGAGGAGGTGCAAGACCACTCTGTCGCACTGAACTGCAGGACAGTCCTTCCCAGTCAATACCTTGGTCTTCCACTTATACCTGGCAAGCTCAAGATATCTGATTGGCTCCAAATTGTGGACTGGGTGGAGGGACGCTTAGTAGGCTGAAAAGGGAAATCTCTTTCATTGGGAGGGAGGGTTACCCTTGTTACTGTGGTATTGTCTAGTCTCCCAATCTACTATACCATCTATGAGATCCCGAGATGGGTATTTCTGAGGATCGATAGGGTTCGCAGGCGCTTCCTGCGGAAAGGACCATACCCTTCTAGAGGAAGGTATCACCTAGTGCGCTGGGAAAAAGCGTGCATGCGAAGACAACATCGAGGACTAGGTATTATCAATCTCAAAGACATGAACCTTGCTCTCCTAGGTAAACGGTGGTGCCAAAATTTTCAATTCAATGGCAAGGGATGACATGATTCAATACAACAATATCTAAGAGGGAAAGGAACTCGGATGAACATCTTTCGGGTGGGGCCGAGAGGTCTGGGTTTCTTCAAGCAAATGACCTGTTCAGCAGATGCACATCCAACTTCATTGGAAATGGCTAGCCGACAAGATTTTGGTGGGACAGATGGTGCAGAGGACAACCCTTTATGTCCCTCTTCAATGATCTATACAACAAGTGTCCACACCCTCACATGTCAGTGAAAAACTCTTGGAAGAGGGGAAATTGGAACCTCATTCCTAGACTAAGGCTCACACACTTGAACTCAGGACCAAAGTAGAGGCACTAAGACGTTATATCATTTCTCCAGGCGTATGTTGTAGCTAGGTACCAGATAGATGAGCTTGGGAATTAGAGAAGAAGGGACATTTCACCGTGTGCTCTCTCTACTCTAGGATTCACTTCAGATGTTGCAGACCTCACTGGTCTACAGTAATTTGGTAGGCTAAGGCACTGCTCATGGTCCGAGTGTTACTTTGACTAGTCGTCAACGACGCCATCCTCACCTGTGAGAAACTGCCCAAGCAGCAACCAAATATTGCAACCACTTGGGTGTTTTTCAACAACCATATGGAAACGAGGGATCACCTATTTCTCGAATGTCCCCACAGCAAAGTCGTATGGCACGAAGTCTTCAGTGCCCTAGGTTCTGATGCTTACCCCTTCACCTTAGACGACATTTATGTTAGTAACACTTTTGCGAGAAATAGACACAGTGTGAAATAGACTTGGCACTTTGTGATTGAAACAACCTCTTGGGTGCTTTGGCTAGACATGAACAATTATTACTTTCGTAGCACTCGCAATTCTTTTCATGGCAATCTTACCCACATCATGCACTTGATTTTCTTTTAGGCAGAGACCTCTGCCGTAGGAGCCAGGGACCATATCCACGAGCATTTTCCGTTACAGCAGTTGTATGACGACGAGGAGATTAAGATAGGCCCAACCATCGGGTAATGCCTACCATCCAGGACTGTTGGGGATGTTTTCATCTTCTTTCCTATGCTTTATTTCTTGCTTAGTTTATTGTCTATCCTCCTAGGTTTATTGGATGTTGATGATTTTGTACTCGTTTGCTTGTCTTTGCTTTGAATTGTCCCAGTTCTTATAGATTGTTTCGTTATTTACTCTTTAATGAAACAATGTTGCCATATTCCACATTTTCTTAAATTAAAAAAACAGAGTGTTTGGTTTGTTTCAAGTTGTTGTAAGTGATTGATTTAATTTGAAAGATTTTTTAAAATTGCAACAATTTTATTAAAGGGCTCTTTGTTGTTTCGATAGAAAATTATAGAAACCAAGAAAGTAGATTTTTATCATGTTTAGATTTTAATTTCTATTGTTAGTTTGACTAGAAAATAAGTAGAAAAGCCTACAAAATCAATTTCTTTTGTTCGGATATCATTTCAAAAAACTAGAAAATAGTTTCCCATCATTGTTTTTTCTTTATTTGGTGGAGAAAGCAAAATGAGAAAACATTTTAAAAATACATTATGGTGGCATACTTCTATTGGAGAGTTCTCCCACCTACTATATTTTCCTCTACCTATTGGAGTGTGCCACCTAAGGTAGTGAAGAGAAATGTAGTAAAATTTGTAGTGAATGTAGCATTACTCAAAGCTAAATTGTGTAAATCGGTAATTGCAGCCCTAAAGAGTTGCAAATTCTAACATGCAATTATGACATTTTAATGTGGGACCAGATGATGTGGCAGTGGGGGCTCACATCAATTTTGATTAAATTCTTTGTAATTTTCGAAGGCCATAGATGCAAATAGGGCTGCAATCGAGCCGAGCCGAGCCGAATACCTTCAGGCTCGAGCTCAGTTCGTTTACTAAACGAGCTCAATTTTGAGCTCGAGCTCGAGCTCGGTTCTAGCCGAGCTTTGACCGAGCTTTGACCATATTCGAGCCGAATAGCTGGCTTGAGCTCGGTTCGAGCCGAGCTTTGACCGAGCTTTGACCATATTCGAGCCGAATAGCTCGCGAGCTTAGCCTATAAAACAAAAAAAATCAAGCTCGCGCTCGGCTCGTTTATGAAACGAGCTTGGTTTTGAGCTCGAGCTCGGTTCGAGCCGAGCTTTGACCGAGCTTTGACCGAGCTCGAGCCGAATAGCTCGCGAATAACTCGATTCGTTTCCAGCCCTAGATGCAAATGAGAAATGCAAATTTAAAAAAATAAATAAAATACATTTTACTCTAAACAAGCGAATCCAAACACCCCCCTAGTTAAAATAAGAGGTTGCTCTGAAATTTAGCACTTATTCTATTTAGGGCTTGTTTGGATCGTTAAAAAAGTTGATGAGGTTACATTCTCAACCTCAATTTGAACAATTTTTCAGTTGGTACTTGTCAGAGAAGCATAACGGTACATGGGTCCCATAATCCACCTAAGCAAAATGATGTGAGAAAATTTCCATTCCCCTCCCACGAAAAACTGCAGTGCCCACATAGAACTAGTAAGGAGAAATGAGCTTAGTGGGTCCCAATATAGACTATAATAGAGTCTTAATTATCTTTAGATGGGCCCAACATCAAATCATGGTCTTTATAGAAGTAGAATTATTTTAACCAACTCTATAGAAAGAAGAATTAAATTGATGTCGAGGTACCTTTGTTTAACTTATCAAATGAAACAAAATATGAAGCTGGCTCAAATAGTGATCGTTTTATCTCCGAAAAAAAATGCCAAACACCCTCTCAATCTAATTATTTTGTTTATGATTAATTGGTGGAGGAAGTCCACTTGGTTTTATCATGCATTTCACAAATTGGAGTATGGAACATCTTGAACTTAGACGTGAGGGTTGGATCACGCTAGTATCCAGAGGGAGAGATCTACAGGATGCACAATCCTACAGTATGCTGATTCTTTGGAAATGCGAATGTGGGGGAAAGAATTGCTTTCAGGGGAGCTCATTATTGTTTTGAGGCTTGGTCCTGGTTACGTGTAAATTTTCACAATAGCGCCCTCATCCGTATTGCGATGGAGGAGGAGGACGCGATGACACATGTTACCATCCGAAATTGCTGAATTGAGATCTTCACTATTAAGTATCTCGGCCTGTTACTCAGGCCAGAGAGACTAAAGAAATCGGACTAGCAACTGATCATTGACAGAGTCAAGGCTAGACCATCAGGTTGGAAAGGTGAATCGCTTTCCCTGGGAGGGAAAGTGACTTTGATTAATTTAGTATTGTCCAACCTACGGACATATTACATGTCATTGTTTGAATTACCAAAGTGGGCGATCTAAAGGATATACCGAATCCATAAAAGATTCATGGCAAAGGCATAGATGGAGCATGGGGGGCTACTATCTCATCAGATGGGAGAAAGCCTCTATGAAGAAATACATGGGGGCTGGGTATTGTAGACCTGAGAGACATGAAGCTCGCTATCCTCGGTAAGTGGTAGTGGAAAGTATATCTCCCTGACTATGAAGGCCGGTAGGACTTCTCTCAATCCTATCTACAAGGAAGAGGTATGCATAACCTGGGATTCCGTGAAGGGCCAAAAGTATCAGGAAGAGGGATGCTTCCCCTTCTATAAATCCACCCCCCCCCCCCCCCCCCCCCCCCCCCCCCCCCCCCCTTTTCTTAGATTGCTTTCTCTTTCTATATCAAGAGGTTCTCTATCTAGAAACAAGTTTTCACTTTAAACATGTCTAGAGCTCAGTCCATTAATTGGTCTTCGTCTTCCAGCAGAAGCAGATCATCATCAGATTCCTATCGCGTGCCCTCGTTGAGGGGCGAGCTCGAGAGGGCGGAGCATGTTCACGTGCCTTCTTTGGATGATGATGAGGACGTGGAGATCGAAGCGTGCTTAGATTCAGAGAGAGCAGAGCATGATCGCCCGAGGGGTATGTAACCATCTATTCTAGTTGTGCGTATTTATTACGTGAATTTTTGTACTTTAATTTTCAGATCAATTTTTATTTTTATTTTCTTCTTGGACTCTTTATCGAGCATTATTTCATTCTTATTAGAACTCAAATATTTTTTGGAACCATTCTAAATTTTTGAGAATTTTTCCATTGGAGTTTAAATTTAAACCCTGATTAATCCAAATCCTAATCCTAATCATAATCCTAACCTAATTCTATAATCCAACAGCCAACCCCCAACTTATTTTTACGACATTAAATTGTCACCTCCTCCTACTCTACCGCCTCCACCTCCTCCTATTGCCCCTCTCTATTTCTGTATATATAGATACACACACATGCAACCTCAACCTCATCCCCTGCTTCTTCTATGTTTCTTCATTTCCGTCAACTCTCCTACAATATATATATATATATATTAATATACACCTATATTTCTTAATCCTTATTTCTCCACTTCTGCATACAACCAACCCATCTCTCTTTCTCCTATATAACTATATGCATGCATACGATTACACACCTCCAACAACCGACTCTCTTTCTCATTCCACTCACTCACTATGTATATATAAATATACATGCATGCTTCTTCACTCACTCCACCATATTCTTTTTTCCCGAGCTCCACTCCATTTTCGCACTCTTCTTGCTGTCGTTGCTTGCCGAAGGTGCTATCTCACTCACCGTTGTTTTTGCTGCCGATGCCGCCGTTGCATTGCCCTACTTGCATCTCGCTGCCATATCCATTACCGTGGTGTTGCATTTTTCCACGTTGTTTTTCCCACATTCATAATCGTCATGTGAAAGACAAGCATCTCTTGTACACTATTTTTGTTCTCGTACAAGAATTTTCTTGGACTCATGGCAAGCAGTCTTATTATCATCATGTTTTATTGTCAAATTTTGTTCTAGTTACTTATTCCATGCTACTGATTCAAATCTTGAACCATTAATACTTCGTATCGTGTTATGGAATATTCACATCTCTGCCCTGTCGTTTTTCCTATTTTGTACTAGGAATTCGACCTAGCTCCAGATACTGAATCCACGAACTTTGTACATATGAATTGTATCCCTCTGAGTCTAGATTACAGACATCTTACGGTTTCTTAATCCGATTTATAGATTGTGGGATATCATAATTTTAGTACTGTCATGTTGTAAATTGCAGAACCGAAACTGTGCACGAAACCTACTGTCCTGTCTCTTGTACTGAGAATTAGAGCATGTTCCTGATACTGGATTCAAGAACTTTATAAATAAAAAACCTTAGCCCATCGAGCCTAGAATTCAGAACATCTTACGGTTTCACAATCCGATTTATAGATTGTGAGATATCAAGATTTTAGTACTGTCATCTTGTAAATTCCAGAACACCAAAATTGTGCACGAAACCTACTGTCCTATCTCTTGTACTGCGAATTCGACCATGTTCCTGATACTGGATCCAAGAACTTTATAAATGAAAATTGTAGCTTATCGAGTCTAGAATCCATAACATCTTACGGTTTCTCAATCCGATTTATTGTTTCCGAGATATCGCTATTTTAGTATTGTGATTCCTGGAATTCCAAAACAAAGCCTGTGCATAAAACATCGAAACCAGAGAATAATAAATTTTTACGCATAACTACTGTCCTTAGAATGTATCGTGTGATTAAGCATTGAAACTGGAAGGGAGTCTACTTTCTAGCAACGGTAAAGTGAATTTGAACGCAGATAGGTGCTGCTGTCTAAAAATTCATCTCTACATTTTTTCATATAAATCCGTTATTTTCCATATTTAATGAATTGAACTATATACATACCATGCATTGCATAGCCCTTAATATCTTCTAGATATTGTATTAATACTACCGTTTCACTAGTCGTACCGACTGCATGTTCATGATTAATTATTGTAAAAGAATAACAAGTCAGGGTTATAAGGGTACGGCTTAGTAGTGGACAATATAGGGGAGTATACTTGGAAGGGGGCCCGTATTTCTCGGAATAGTGATTCTTGATTCTTGATTACATGTCTCATTTATTAATACTATCACTGAAAGACCCGAGTATATAATTCTATTGAATTCACTACTTAAGTCTAAACTTCACATGATTGATATGCACCCGAACTTGTGGTATGGGACATGGGATTGACATCGCCTCGGTTTAGGAGGTCGGGGATTTCCCAGCAGTGACATCTACGGTGATGATCCCCTCGATCTGAACTGGGGCACTCGTGAAGCCGTGAAGGGTGTAGCTAGTAGGCTTTAACCTCTCCTGGGAGAGCTTTAGCCTGTCGAAGGCGGCAAGGAATATGATATTAACTGAACTTCCATTTCCCAAAAGAATATGGCAGACCTTGTGGTTGGCCAGACCGAGGCTAATGACCAAGGCATCATAGGAGGAACCTGGACACCTTCGAGATCCTCGTTCGAGAATGAGACTGTCAGTCCGTGACCTCAAGAAGGAGGATAGTTTGGACCAAGTTGACTTCCCGACGAAAGCCTTACGGGAGGAGTTTGAGTCTCCCCCATGGGTCCATCGTGAAAGCAGTGGAGGATAACCATCCTTTCAGAGTCCTAAGGTTCAAATCTACTTCTAGGCTCTTGTTCACACCTTGAGGAGGAGGATAGGCTCTTGGGCCTTCCTGAGTAAATTTAGACAAGTACCCTCTTCAGATGAGAGCCTCGATTTCATCTTTAAGAGCCCGACAGTTGTCGGTCTCATGCCCATGATCTCGATGGAACCGGTAGTAAAACCTCCTTTTCCTTTTCTTGTTATTGTTATTGGATCAAGAAGGGTGTCAGATTGTAACATCCCAAAAAAAAAAATTTCCTAACAATTTCCTACTAAAATAATCTTAGTATATTTCAATCAAAATTTGGACAGTCTCCTCTGAAATATTAGCCCTTTTACGGAAATTTCTTACGAAATTATGCAAACAATTAAAAATAGCACATCATAGGCAATTAATATATATCCTCCCTAGGCCAAAACAAACAACATCACGCAGGCATCATATATATCGGGCTCTGGGAGTAAATATCATCATATAACACAAGATATATAATAAAAATCAAAATTTGTCTTGAAAACATAATAAATTTGTACAAAACCTTCAAAAAACCACACACAGAGCCCAATACTCCACAATAAGATGGGTACGGGCTTTCACATACTTTATCTCATCACTATATATCATCATCCCATATTGATACATACATAATCTTCCAAAATACAACATATTACACGAATTATATTTTCCGCCCCTAATATACATAACTTTAGCTATTATAAATTAAACAATATCTATATATACAATCTTGTTATTTTCATGAGAAGATAAAACTATAGAAACTAAGGAATTCAAATGTCTCACCTCGTAGCTACTCAATTCCTGCAAAACGGGAAGTCTAGGGATATCCACCCTCAGGGAGGGACTCCCCTAACCCCAAAAACAATAGGGGTCAGCCAATACTGGTGTGAGTATAATTCAAAAAAGAATCAAAACATAAATTTAAAACACAAGGAATTATTATCAAGTTAAAAATAACCTATTTGATTAAAGAAGTAAAAGCATAAATAAAGGACAAATCATTTAAAAATAACAATAACTATCACACGTTACTCCGCAACAGGTCATTGCCTCCGGTATGTGTCCAGTCAGGTAGTTCCTCTCATTATTATCAAAATGGGGGCAGTGGTTCCTAGGCACACTACTGAAAGCTTCTCCCGTCAATTGCATTTTATTTCACCAATCAGAATAATATCACCACCATAATTTAACCCATCTCGCCCATAACCTCTTATATATGTAAACTCCTATAATTCACCAACCTCGTCCGAGTCACCCGTATTCTTATACACAATCTCAACAATATACGTATATATATCAAACATCAATCTATTATCGCGTAAGTAAATATTACCCCATTCTTACATTAATCAAGTTACCTTACCGCTATGATATTAACGGATATATTATCATATTATCATCACCAGTCACACCTGTACATGTATATATATACTCAAATTCCCAATTCTCCGTAATGTTATACAAATACATATAACGATCAGTAAAATAGTATTACCAAATATATATAAAACTATCTCAACATCATCCCCGATATCCTATCACCAATATCATTAATATAACATTAACAAGAATGTCACCGATAACAAATATCACAAATATATTAATATAACATTAACAAGAATGTCACCGATACCAAATATCACAAATATATTAATGTAACATTAACAAGAATGCCACCGATAACAAATATCACCAATATATTAATATAACGTTAACAAGAATGCCACCAGTAATAAATATCACAAATATATTAATATAATATTGACAAGAATGTCACCAATAACAAATATCACCAATATATTAATGTAACATTAACAAGAATGTCACCAATAAAAAATATCACTAATTTATTAATGTAACATTAACAAGAATGTCACCGATAACAAATATCACCAATGTATTAATACCATAGGTATATAGGTATAAATATATATCTCCAACGTTATATGATTACACAGATCGCCGCCTACCAAGGGTCCTACATATCAGATAATACGTGGATCGCTGCCCACCAAGGGTCCTACGCATTCATCAAGACTAAGCCGATAGCTCAGTAAAATTTTATTCACACATCGCTGCCCACCAAGGGACTTACGCGCCCGAGGCTACGTCTACCTCCCGGCCTTATACCAGCGAGGGAATACACTGCACCCCAAGTGAAACTTGGGTATAAATACTGCACCCCAAATATAGTTTGGGTAATATACACCGCACCCGATCTACCGTGGAGTGCCTAGGCAGGTAGTTTTCACCATTTCCATAGAAATCGTGGGCGGAAGTTTCTTGACATGATACCAAGATAAAGATACATACATTACATGCCTACACTTACTCTCATCATATATTTACTATATACTAACCATTACTTCAGGATAATATATAACACAGCACCCAAAACATAGTTTGGGTAATATACACAGCACCCCAAGCCAATAACTTGGGTAATATACACCGCACCCCAAATAAACTGGGTAATATAACACCGCACCCCAAATAATCTGGGTAATCAATACCACACCCCACTTTTTTTCATTTACTTTATCTTCACTAAGTTGATATTTACTTTATCTTCACTAAGTTGATATTTACTTTATCATCACCAATTCCCCTTTCCCTAACTATATTATGATTTCCTTTTCTTTTATCTATCTCAACTCTCACCTTTCTCTAGTATTTTGCCCCGACGACTAGTTCCTCGACACAATTCCTAAGGCGTACCGATCTCATATAATAACTTAATTTTATTTTAATATTCATTCTCATCTCATAATACAACTTACCTTTAAAATTTCTACTTTTCTCACATAAATTCTCATTTTATTAATTGATCGATCAGTGCCCACATAGTCACCAAATTGAATCCGATAACCCAGTAAAATAAACACACGAATCGATGCTCACACAGAGTCTTACACGTGCGAGGCTACGTTTTCCTCCTGGCCCTATACCAGCGAGGGAATACACCGCACCCTAAGTGAAACTTGGGTAATATACACCAATACCCAAGCCGATAACTTGGGTAATATACATCACACCCAGATAAAGTGGGTAATATACACCGCACCCCAGATAAACAGGGTAATACATACCACACCCCAGATCAACTGGGTAATATACACCGCACCCCAGATAAACTGGGTAATATACACCGCACCCCAAGCCGATAACTTGGGTATTATAAGGTCTAACCCAAACCCCATGGATTCTGTAGGCACTAATAAATTAAAATTTTACTTTTGACCATACATTAATCACATGACCAACTCTTTTCATTCAAACACATCCATATGAGTGTAAATAAAACATTCATCCCATTAATAACACCAATTAAGGTCTATTCATTGATAAAACACGGTTTCAAAGCACATTAATTATATACTCAATTTATCACGTGCACTATGCACCCACCTATACTTAATATCACCCCACTCTCGCCAATGCATATATATATCACCAATATACTACTACTCATATAATATCGCTAATAATATCACCAAGAATAACACTCATATATTTGGGTTATATAACCCGCACCCATTTGGGTAATATAACACCAAGAATATAACATTATTTCTTTCCATAATCCTCATGTACATACATGGATAAAATACACCCAGTATATAATCAATCTAACATCATATCTATATCATCATCTATCAAAGTGTAAGATACATGCATGACCCAAAACGTAAATCACCATTTAGGTCAATAATAAACTATAATTCTCTGTATTTCCAATTCAACATACATACCATACAATAGCTCAAATAACCACGAAACCCTACCAGAACATGAAGGATAATAGATTTAATCGTACTCCAGACATTACACATTACACCCCATTTTCCATATTCCTCTATATATACATACGTGTCCATCCATTGAACAATTTAATAATATATCATATGTAAAATAAAAAGAATCATACTCACCTGCCAAACGCAGAAACTCGATGTATGGCTCCTCAGCTATTCGTCCGAGGTCGCTACCACCGCCTATTACCAAGTTATATATATCAATTAGTGTTAAATACTTCCAAACCAGTCCAAACTTACAGCTAGAAATACTTTGAGTTCTTACAGGCATTTCATCGAACGCTAGGCGTGGATTATACATATGCACACACTCACATTTCTATTAACTAGGTTTTAAGCCTATAAAATCATCTAAAAAACATTCTAAATTGTTTCCCCATAATTTACAGCAATTCCTATTGCCAATCTTTAATAAATTCCAGACATAATTTCTTTTAATTTCTAACCCAAAACCCTAACTCTTTTTAAATTTACTCTTACCATAGCAATTAAAGAATTAACGACTTCTAACTTGATGATAATCCCTTAACCTCCCTACTACATGATTTTTCTTGCTAAAAATTGAAAACATATAACCTTATACTATTTAATGTAATTATTTTTCACCTTCCAAGATGCCAATTCGAGAAACCATCGTCAGGATATTGGAGAGCACCCTCAAATTAGTTAGAACCCCTTAAAAGCTTCTTAAAATGGCTGAGAATTTATAGAAATTAGAAAACCCTAGATGAAGAAATGAAGAAGAGAGGCTGATTGGCCATGGAGATCGACGAGAATGAGGAGAAGGATGGGGAGGGGTACGTGGAATTAAGAAAATAAAAAGGAAAATTAATTATAAACCCCTGTAAGGCTCTCCTATTATTTGTATACCCTTATAGTTCTACTTTTTATAATAAAATATAATAAAACACACTCCACTGGATGAATATATAAATTAAGGAATATATATAAAATAAAATTGCATATTTATGCATAATAATAACAATAATAGTAATATATGATACAAATAAAAGAATTACAAACAACTGTTTTGAAATTATAATATAAGGGGGTGTTACACGGATCAACTCCTCTTCCTCCACCACCTCCATGAGGATGGTGGAGACACTCGTGTTAGGTGGGGTGAACTTCTCAAAACAAAGGACCAAAGGGAGACGCCTCTACCCGGAGGCATCCTTATGGTCTTTTTGAAGTGGGTGTTTCTCCAACTTACTAATATAATTTTATTAGTAAAACGCTAAATTGTAGAATATATATGTGTGAATTTTTATATGCATGATAACTTATATAGATTGAGTATTCATGTTTAGATTATGTATTGTTGATTAAAGGTGTGAAATTATGATATGATTGATTTGGGGGCATTTTTATAAGTTTATGTTTGAAGTTTTAGTTGCACTTCAGAAATTCATATCTATTAAAATAGATGGAATCTAGAGCTAAAAATTTTGTATGAGCACCTCGTATATGAACATCTCCTTAAAATTTCATATTATTTGGATTTCGTTTACTATTTTTAATAAAATTCAAACTTAGGACTGGTTGGCAATTTGGCTAGTTGCTGAAAATTTGTATACATTTCGAATTTTGATCATTTCGGCATTTTAGATGCAGTATTTTGAGAATGGTCAAAACTAAGAAGTTGAAGTAGACTTGTTAAACTTTCTATAGAGTTTAAGAAATCAATTTTCCAGGAAGAACAGAATTTATAATGAATTTTACAAGATTAAACAAGTGGCAGTCTGTATAACATTTTAGACCCTACTGTAGATTTCGAAGAATTCAGGATTATAGACACAATATTTTGGAGAAACTCATAACTACAAAGTTATAGTAGACTTGAATACCTTTAATTTGATCTTAAGAACACAAAATTTCATGAAGCATAGAATTTTCTGTGATTCTTACAAGTAGCATGAGCTACAGTTTTCGGATTTTGAACCTACTGTTTTGAAATAAATTTAGATGAAGTAATTGAGGATGAGTTTAGATGATCTTAACTACAATGTTACAGTAGACACATTCAAGTTTTGTATAACACTAAGAAATCTATTTTTTGAGTATTATTGGAATTTATATGATTTTTACAATACCATTGGGTTGATGTCTCAAGTTGAATATTCAAATAGTGGATTATATATATATGTTGTTACCTTGAATCGTAGTTGATAAAGAAATAGTCTTGGATTATTGGTTATTGCATGTGGCTTAAGATCTTTGAGATTGTAGGTTTGAGTCTTGGTGAGCTCGAATTTGATTGTATTTACTGTTTCTGAATTATTGGAAATATAAATTGATTTTTGGGGAAATATTTCAATGGTAATTTGTACAAATTTTTTTTGGTTAATTGCCCGACTTAGATAAGAGATTGAACACTTGGTGATTGGAATGGAATGATTTGAATATAGACGATTTTTTAAGGATATTAGTATATTGAAGAATTAAGATTTGATGGAAATTAGTACAATTGTTTTGGATTAAATCCCTGGGCTGAATAAATGATTTTAGTACAGGTTCTGGAGTTTTGAATTGAATTATTAGAACAGAGATGATGTTCATTGAATTGAGACTGTTGAAGTCCTATTATAACATTTTGGAAAATTGTCTAGTTATTTGAGGACGACTAGCTTGAATGGAATTTATATTGATTGAGAAATGTGATTTAATTATTTTTGAATGATGATTAATTGGAATGAATGAATAAGAGATGAATTGAGTATATGAATAAATGAAATTTGTAATTGATTATAAAAGAGGTTACGGATAACCTGTAAATATTGTGAATATTTTGGAATGTGTGGATTCTAGAGATTGAGCGAGACCCAGAATGCCGGCAGGTTATGATAGGTGAAAATTTGAGAAATATCCAGTGTGGGTTAACTTTATTTTCGAGAAGTAGCCAGTGTGGTCTGATATTCTCAGTGTTTTGGTTTAAGCCTGGTGGGGTAAGCTAGCTCTAGGTCTTAATAATTATAATTTAGACTTAAGGACAGACACTAGTTGGAGATATGATGAAATAAGAGAAAACGTGAGTATGAGGGCTCCAGGATAATTGCGGAGTGAGACAATCCCCAGTATTCCAGGACGAGGGATGAAACAGGCCCTATAATGATCCGCGGAGTGGGATTGATCTTCAGTATTCCGGGATGAGAGCAACGCTCATGGGACATTTGTGCAATGAGGGTTCGAGGATGACTCACGGAGTGAGACAATCTCCAGTATTCAAAGACGATGGATAAATAGGCCCCAGGATGATCAACGGAGTAGGATTGATCTCCAGTTTTCCGGGGCGAGAACCAATACTTGAAGAGTATCTAAATCTTGTAGTAGTCATGGAAGTAGGTTGCATAGTGAGAGATTGAACCCTATATTGTAGAGTACATTAAGGGCTTGCCCTCGTTCCTATGTAGTATGGGTTGCATAAAATATGAACAAGTGTGCATTAGTGTCACCGTAAGTGTAAGTTTCAGCATTAGGCATCAGGTTCATATCATACACTGACATGTTTAGGATAGTCACTTCTCATATTTTGTTTCGCATTCAAGTTTGTGTTTGCTAAAGTAGAAGAATCGATATATTATAGCATTGCGTCAGTTGTATGCAACTGATGTGCCTACAGTTTCCTAGTTGCAGGATTAGATTTGGCGTGGACTTGAAGGCACTGTGATGAGTTGACATAAGATTGAAGAACTTATTTCATTTTCGCTGTGTTATTGTAAAGAACAATGTTGTAAATGAAAAAGTTTTAAATTTCTTGTAAATTTGTACGAAATTGAAGTAAAAGATCTTGTTTTTGCTATGAATTACCTGTGTTTGGAATTCAGAGCGTTACATAAGCTGTATTATACAAGTAAGCTCAATAATACAGGGTACAATAATAATCACATGAACGATATAGAATACAATAACCAATATATGAGATACAGTATTCAGGTCAAAATACCCGAGAACAAACAATGTAATAAAGTTTATTACAATGAGGTGGTAGAGAAATAGCTGTAGCAACTCCGTCTAGAGAGTCTGATCATCAAGTTCCTTCTGTAAATCATCATCTGTCCTGTATAAACATTAACTCAAAGAAAATGGTAAAATACCCGTTAGAGCAAGCTTCGAGCGGCAAGTAGTAACAGACAAGGAAATAATAAAGCATGATATAACAAGGAACAAGAAACAGAAACAAGGAACCATATGATCAAGTGCGACACAAGTAACAAATGTAAACTTGTAACTGAAACGAAAAACATGGAAACAGGACTTCAATGTATAATCAATCAGTGACGAGGAATCATGTAATTGAATACTTGTCATGTAACTGGAATCATGTAAACGTGTAAACAGAAATCATATAAACTTGTAAACAGAAATCATGTAAACTTATAACTTGTAAACGGGAACATATAAACATATAAATGGGAATCATGTAAACTTGTATACGGGAATCATGTAACTTGTAAACAAGAATTATGTAATCAAGAACCAGGAATCATGTTATCAAGAATCAAGAATCATGTAATCACGAATCATGCTTAGTGTTGGTCTTAGGACTACCAGTTTTATTAACTTATCTAATGCACGCAATCCTGCGTTCCATACCACAAGTTCGGGTGTATATCAATCATGTGATGTTTGGACTTAAGTAGTGAATTCTATAGGATTATGTAATCGGGTCTTCCAGTGACAGTATCAATAAACGAGACATATAATCAAGAATCATGTAATCAAGAATCAAGAATCACTATTCCGAGAAACACGGGTCCCATTCGAGTATACTCCCCTATATTTTTCACTACTATGTCGTACCCATATAACCCCGGCTTGTTATTCTTTTACAATAATTAATCATAAACATGCAGTCAGTATAATCAGTAAAAGGGATAGTATTATCAAGACAGTTATCAGAAAAGTATCAAGAGATGATGCAATACATGATATAGAGTCATGACGATAATCAAGAAAGTATCAAGTGGTAGATACAAATGCATGATATAAAGAAAATCTACCAACCTATTATATCGGTACAAATTATGAATAATATTTATAGTTCAGTTCATTAAATATGGCAAATAACGGGTTTATATGCAAAAATGTAGAGATGAATTTCTAGACAGAAGCACCTATATGCGTTCAAATTTATTTCCTCGTTGCTACAGAAAAGAAAATTCAATTTCGTCAGAGATTCTAGAAAGTACACTCCCTTCCAGTTTCCTCGCATATTCACACGATATATTCTAGGGACAATAGCTATGCATAAAAGTTCATTCTTTACTGGTTTCGATGTTTCATGCAGAGGCTCTGTTCTGGAAATCCAGGAGTCACAGTACTAAAATGGCGATATCTCAGAAACTATAAATTGGATTGAGAAACCGTAAGATATTCTAGAATCTAGACTCGATGGACTACGATTTTTATATATAAAGTTCTTGGATTCAGTATAGGAAAGTACGTCAATCTCTCTGTTCTTTATCGGTTCGTGTACAGTTTCGGTGTTCTGAAAATTACAATATGACAGTACTAAAATCGTGATATCTCACAATCTATAAATCGGACTTTGAAACCATAAGATTTTCTAGATTCTGCATTCGAAGCACTACAATTTTCATGAATAAAGTTTAGAATTTCAATATCGGGAACTGAGTCAAATTCTCAGTGTAAGGTCAAGAAATTTAGAGACAGCAAAGTTGAATATTCGATAACACGATAAATTAACAGTTCTAAACTACAATCAATAACATGGCATGATAAGAAAACTATGATTCAGATTTACCGATGAACAATGAGATACGATAATCAATTCAATAACTACTTGCCAGAGTTCAATAAATATTTTCTTGAACCAGAAACAACAAATGGAGTTCAAGAGATGCTTGCCTTATTACGACAATTTTGCGTGCGACGAGAATCAGGGGATGAGGATGGAGGTTACTCAAGCTTGATTACTTGAAATGGAAGTCCAGTTACTTGAACTTACAACCGCAACGATGGAGGTTGGGGTTGGCGATGCTGGCCATCGGTGTTCAAGGTGAGGTAGCGACGATGAGAGTGAGAGGCTCAGGGCGGCAAGGGGTTGGAGCTCGATGGAGATTGTGATGGAGGCAGCAGGGAAAGGACAGTGGGTGACGGTGAAGGCGGGGTGGAGGAGCAGAGGACGGAGATGGAGCTACGATGATGGAGAGGTGGTCGAAGCTTCGGGTTTCGAAGGAGCTCAGGTGCAGCCAAGGTGGTGGTGAGAGTTGGCTGCAGGTGTTTGTCAATGCGAAGGAGGAAGGTGGAGTGGTGGGTTCGGCAGTGGTTTCGAGAACCAAGAAGAAGAGAAGAAAAGATAAAGATGATAGTGAGGTGAGATGATGAGTGTGTGTGTGTGTATATATAAGGGAGAGAAAGGCAGTGGATACAAGTGTGTATGTATGTATATAAAATATATATAGGGTGATGATGGTGCTGCATTTGTGTTTATGTCTATATGACTATATATATATACAATGGAGAGGGGTAGCAGGAGAATGCATGTGTATCTATATAATAAAACACAAAGAAAGCTATCAAGTGGCTCTCTTTCAATTCCCCCAAAATCAAAGGCCCAGATCTAACCTCACAAAACACATTTTCCCCCCAAAAGTTTCTCCCAAAAACTCAAATTCAAATCCCCCCTCCCCCCCAAAAAAAAAACTTATTTATTTATTTATTTCTCTCTCTCTCTCTCTCTCTCTCTCTCTCTCTCTCTCTATATATATATATATATATATATATATATATATATATGAAGCCCTTCCATTGCGAACCCTTCCGTGCGAACTGCTTATGCGAACCGCTCCGCTGGCCGTCCGATTAAAAAACAAATCAGGATTTCCATCGAGCAGCTGTAATTGTTCACGCTCTCTTCTCAGTTATCTTTGGGGGTAATTTGGTAACCGACCCCACCCCCTACCTCTTCTCCCCTCTCAGATCGATTACGCCTCTTCTCTCTCTTCGCAAACCCTGGCTCCTTCACCATCGAAATCCCACGCGCGCTCCTTCTTCCAAATCACAATTGCGAACCTCCCCCCTCATCTTCTCCCCTCTCTGAGCGAAATCATCTCTTCTCTCACTATTTGCAAACCCTAGCTCCTTCACCATCGAAATCGCCACAAAAAATTAGCTACGTTGACACCCCTCATCCTCTCGTCGCGATCTTTCTCCAGTCCTCTTGAAGCCACGATGAAACCCTACCTTCGACTACCCCCTACTTTCTCTAATCGTCTTCGCCTATATCGAAACCCCAGGGTTTCGATCAGGTATATATTTTTTCCCCCTTTTTTTAAAAATCTGTTTGAATTCTTAAATTAATAGAAAACTATTGTTTTGTTTGAATTTGTAGGTAGCATTGACCTTGATTTAGTCTTTCTTCTAGGCTTGATTCCGACTATGGATATATTTTTGAAGTCACTGATGCTTCATATCGATTGAGGGAAGTGTTTGATTCTGACTATTCCTTTTAAAAAATTTTGTTCCATACTTTATTGCATGTTGGTATAGGCAGTGATCTATAATTTACAAGCATTTGTATGAAGTTTTAGCTGGTTCTTCTGTTTGTGTACTTCAATTGGTATACTTTTCCATGTTTCCAGCATGAGTACAATGAGTGTTGGCCTGGATGTTCGATCACTGTTTTCACCATGTTTGAATTGTAGTTGCCGAGTTAGTAAGCTGCAATATTTTGAAATGAAAAAGGGGGTTCATTTTTACTTGTACATGGTTGTTCGATCAATGTTTTCACCATGTTTGAATTTTATATGGTTCGTACACTGAGTGCACAAATCACCTGTTTGCAACATAATTACCCCCAAAGATAACTGAGGAGAGAGCGTGAACAATCACAGCCGCTCTATTGAACATCCTGATTTGTTTTTGAATCGGACGGCCATCAGAGCGGTTTGCACAATCCATTCGCACATATGAGTTTGCAACGGAAGGGCTCCCTATATATATAGGGAGCAACCATATTACAAGTCAAAATTAACCCTATATATAGTAACCCTATATAGGCTCAGCACAACCTTGTACATAATAAGTATTTATGAAACAAGTCAAATAGAATCGAGCATGAGTATTGCACTTATGTTGTTCCAGGCATAATGAGCTCTGTTTATGTTGTTTAAAGCACTTTCAAAATAATTGAAGATCTTGTAGGCATTGATTTATCTTGTACATAACCAGTTTGAAAACTGACCAAATAGAATCAAGAATGAGTATAGCACTTACAACAAGTTTGTAAACTGATCAAATATTATCAAGAATGAGTATAGTACTTATTCAGAAGCATGAGCTTTACGAGCATTTTGGTAAGCTCTTTATGTTCTTTATGAGCAATTTTTTTGCAGCAGTCGGGCATTGCTAATCTCTTTATGTTCTTTATGAGCATTTTGAGCGTTGAAAATGCTTCTTCTATTTATGCTTCTTTTGTTTGTGTGCTCTGTTTGTGTTATTTATGAGCATTTTTTTCTCTATTTGTGTGCTCTATTTGTGTTCTTTATGAGCATTATGAGTATTTTGTGCTCTGTTTGTGTTCTTTATGAGCATTATGAGGATTTTCTGCTGTGTTTGTGTGCTCTGTTTGTGTTCTTTATGAGCATTATGAGCATTTTGTGCTTTGTTTGTGTGCTCTGTTGCTTATATGCATAATGAGCTCTGATTTGTTTGAGTCCTACTTGACATTTGTTTGAGCTCTTTGTACAGGCTTCAATGAATATCATATTATGGATCAACTTGTTGGCATGGCATAATATTGCAACCCAAGTGTGAACATAATTATGCTGCTTTTGAGAGTCATGCTTGATTCAATTTAAAATTTCCTGAAAACCCTGCAATATACTAGGGTGTTCTGAGCCTATAATTACTTAAAATATTTTGAAATTAGTTGTGTTGATAGTGTTGTTATCTAAGATAAATAATTACAAATCATCTATCTAAAGTCTCTTTCTTATTGCTTGCAGTTTGTTTGTAGTTACTGAAGGTGTGATGCTGAAAATTGGATGCACTCTTTAATTAGCTATTATGCAATGTACCAGCTGCATTTATGCAATGTAACAGCTCTAACAGTGTATCTTATTTGATGTATATTATTTGAGGTCTGTATATAATGCGCTACAGCAAAATGAGCTCTGTATATTATTTGAGTCTGTAATTATAGGAGGTCTGTATATAATGAGATTTGTTTATGTTAGTGTGCTCTGTTTTTTATGTTTCCATGTTTTAATTAGCTTTAGTGTACATTTGTTTTCCTTGAGTAATGTATATAATGTATTTATAGAACTTTGTTTATAAAGCTCTGTTTCTTGAAGAATGTATATGGTGTACACTTGAGGAATATTTATAAAGCTCTGTTTGTGTTGTTCCAGGCAAAACGAGCTCTGATTATACTGCTTGTTTTCGTAATAATGAGCTCTGTTAGATGTTTGCTTAGAAGCAGAAGGAGAAATAAGAATGGGTTGCCATTTTTTAGCAGCCAAACACTTCATTGAAGCTGTATACAAATGATACAAATGATACAAAAATGTAAGCAGCCACACCTTTAGAGCAGTAGCCAAACCCTTCACTAAAGCTGTAAACATATATACAACTGCTCACAAATGATACACCAATGTAAGCATCCAAACCGTTCACTGAAGGGGCTGCCATTTTTTAGCATATGTAAGCAGCCAAACACAAATTTCTGAACTCATTATAAATCTGTAAACATATAGAAGCTCAAACTGCTCGAAGTTTCATTATACAATTATACAGATTATTTAAACTGCTTAAAAGCACTTAAAAAATATACATTATACAAACTCGAATATCATTATACAAATATGGAATGATACAGTCCTAAGTAGCAGAGAATGATATCCACTGCTGCTGATATGCATGGGTGCTGTTGATGCTGAAACTGCTGCTGAATTCCTCATTGCAAAATGTCGGACTACTACAAAAAAAACACAAAAAATTTATATAAAAGGCTTAGCAATGTCGGACTGCACTATTAACACCATAATCTGTAAACAATTGAAGTACAAATAGGCTCAGCACAACCTTGTACATAATAAGTATTCATGAAACAAGTCAAATAGAATCAAGCATGAGTATAGCACTTATGTTGTTCCAGGCATAATGAGCTCTGTTTATGTTGAATCCCTTTCAAAATAATTGAAGATCTTGTAGGCATTGATTTACCTTGTACATAACCAGTTTGAAAACAGATCAAATATAATCAAGAATGAGTATAGCACTTATAACAAGTTTGAAAACTGATCAAATATAATCAAGAATGAGTATAGCACTTATTCAGAAGCATGATCTCACTAAAGCTGCATTATTATGCCATGCCAACTAGTTCCAACCATAATCTGAATAAATAAAACCACTGAAAGCATGGAAGCAATGGAAGGATAACTGAGAAGAGAGTGGGAGCAATGGAAGGGCTCCTATATAGGGAGCAACCATGTACAAGTAAAAATGAACCCCTTTTTCATTTCAAAATATTGCAGTTTACTAACTCGGCAACTACAATTCAAACATGGTGAAAACAGTGTTCGAACAACCATGCACAAGTAAAAATGAACCCCTTTTTCATTTCAAAATATTGCAGCTTACTAACTCGGCAACTGCAATTCAAACATGGTGAAAACAGTGATCGAACAACCATGTACAAGTAAAAATGAACCCCTTTTTCATTTCAAAATATTGCAGCTTACGAACTCGGCAAATACAGTTCTAAACATGGTGAAAACATTGATCGAACAACCATGTGCAAGTAAAAATGAATTCCCTTTTTCATTTCAAAATATTGCAGCTTACTAACTCGGCAACTACAATTCGAACATGGTGAAAACAGTGATCGAACAACTAGGCCAGCACTCATTGTACTCATGTTGGAAACATGGAAAAGTATACCAATTGAATTACACAAACAGAAGAACCAGCTAAAACTTCATACAAATGCTTGTAAATTATAGATTGTCATCACTGCCTATACCAACATGCAATAAAGTAAGGAACAAACATTTTTAAAAGGAATAGTCAGAATCAAACACTTCCCTTAATCGATATGATGCATCAATGACTTCAAAAATATATCCATAGTCGGAATTAAGCCAAGAAGAAAGACTGAATCAAGCTCAAATGCTACCTACAAATTCAAACAAAACAATAGTTTTCTATTAATTTAAGAATTCAAACAGATTAAAAAAAGGAAAAAAAATTATACCTGATTCGATATGGGCGAAGACAATTAGAGAAAGTAGGGGGCAGTCGGAGGTAGGGTTTCATCGTGGCTTCAAGAGGACTGGAGAAAGATCGCGACGAGAGGATAAGGGGTTTCAACGGAGCTAATTTTTGGGGGCGATTTCGATGGTGAAGGAGCTAGGGTTCGCAAATAGAGAGAGGAGATGATTTCGCTCAGAGAGGGGAGAAGATGAGGGGGGAGGTTCACAATCGTGATTTGGAAGAAGGAGCGCGCGTGGGATTTCGATGGTGAAGGAGCTAGGGTTCGCGAAGAGAGAGAAAAGGTTTAATCGATCTGAGAGGGGAGAAGAGGAAGGGGGAGCGGGGTCGATTTCCAAATTACCCCCAAAGATAACTGTGAAGAGAGCGTGAACAATCACAGCCGCACGATGGAAATCCTGATTTGTTTTTTAATCGGACGGCCAGCGGAGCGGTTCGCACAAGCAGTTCGCACGGAAGGGGGAAGGGCTCCCTATATATATATATATATATATATATATATATATATATATATATATATATATATATATATATAGAAACATGGACTTTTGTACCCCAATTTATAATTAATTTTCACCATATACTAATGGAAACATGGACTTTTATTTACAACTAATTATTGTCATACTATTCAAACTTCAGCTACATAATTGTTGATTTACTCTTTACAAGGCTTTTCATATGCTGTATCGTTCTGAAAACGTGCTGTAGGCATGTGGCCACAGGCAAATCTAGTATATATATATATATATATATATATATATATATATATATATATATATATATATATATAGACGGAGATAGGAAGTAGCAGTAGCATATATATAAATATATATAGAGTAGGAGTATAGGGGGAGGTATTTAACACCGTAGAAGGAGTTGGGAGAGTTGACGCTACAAAAGAGGTTGGGAGTTATGGAGTTGGTTGAAAAGGGGTTCGGTGTAGTGAATAAGGTTAGAGATATTAATTAGGATTATGATTAATCCGGTTGAGAATTTCAAATTAAAAATCATAAAATAAACACAAAATATTCAAAAAATATTTGGGCTCTAACAAGAATCAAATAACGTTTGATAAAGAGTCCAAAGAAATTGATAATACAAAAATTCACGTAATTAAATACGTACAACTGGAATAGGTGGTTACAATCCTACCCACCTTACAAGAAAACTTTCGTCCTCGAATTTCCTCAGGCAGGATATAGGATAGTCATGCAGTGAATGCAATACTCTTCAATCAAGAGTAAAAACAAATAATAAGAAATAAAGAGTCCGAAGGCACGGAGAAAACCCACGACAAATTGTGCACCCTCAACTGGAGGACTCAACAAATTGTTGCCCGGGCTCAGAATCTGAACCACCGACATCGCTACCAGGCACCTCAACATCCCAGTTTAGTTGGTGTAACACCTCGAATTCCAAAACATACTGAATTCGAGTTCCACGGGATCTTTTCACTTCACTTCGTACAATTTTACAAGGAAAATAAAACCTTACTTTACATCAGAGTTACATTTACATTAATACTTATACAACGGAAGCAAATTTTACAACAATGAATGAAATACAACAACAGTTGAATAATCTTTAAGCATCAATTCCTCTTTAGTCTTTTTCATGTGCTTTACCCTGCATAGAAACTGTGGGCACGTTAGTTCATTCACTGACGAAATATTATACACGGCCATCCTCTCTATGCCGGAAACAGTATAACGATTCTCAATACAACAAACCACAAACTTGTTTACAAACAAAGCTAAGGGGACTGTCCTATTGATGTCGTGTTGTGAATGTGCACTTAGTACTTAATACAATTATTTATGTTATATGATACTAATGCGCACTTATTCATAGTCTATGCAGCCCATACTACATAGGTCCAAGGGCAAGCCCTTAACCGTTCTTCATCTTGCAGGGTTCAATCCCTCGCCATGACTTAATCTACTACTGTAACTACGGTAAGTATCCTAGATGTTCTATAACCTACGAACTCACGTCTAGGCACCCTGAAGAGAATCCCAACGTACTGACACATGACTCATCATGCAGGCATCCTGTGGTAATTCACCTCCTACCATAAACATGACACCACCCGCAGTCACCAAACACCCCACGAGCATCGCCACCGGGATGGTACTCTGGAGCAGTATCCACGTCTTACTCATGACGCATCACGGGACATCCTGTGAATACTCTCACTCCGCCAATCTAATGGCCCTCATACTTATGTTTTTATCTTACTTTCATCACATCTTCACTATGTATCAGTCCTTAATTTAATTGAATCATGAACAAAATCAATCCCTTAGGGTTAGCACTTCCACTATACTGGTCTTATTCAATCATCTCTCATGACCCAAATCTTGGTCTTTTCATTTCAAATTTCATCTCAATATTTCTTTTATTGCCGGTATAAGGCTTAGCCACACCCTAGTTCTTAATTTCAACACATAATTGCAACTTTGAGTTTTTCATACTCAAAAGGTCTTTTTCATGATTAATAATAATTCTCATTTCATGTTCATAGCATTTATGTATTCAGATTCATAAGATCCTCCATAATTCATCATGACATGCAATTTCAATTTCATGTACAATCTCATGCATAAACAAAAGAATTCATTTTTCTAACTTGTCCCATTCAATAATTTGTTCTTTCTACATAATTCTCTTATTCTCATTTTTAATCAACACTAAATCCAAAATTCACACTTTCAAATTTTTTTTTACCAAATCTCATTTCAAAACTCCTTTAAACAGAGCATGTATTTTTTTTCTTTATTCAAAGACAATTTAAACTAACAATAAGTTCTTTCTTACAAAATTAGTCTTAAATTCTCATTTATACTAGGCCACAGACCATAGAAAATTATCTCACGAAAAATTTAGATATTATTTGAACTTCAGGGCAGTCGACTATTAAAACATGGCCAGTCGGCTGTTCTGTGAGGATTTAAAAAAAAACTCGAAAACCAATAGTCAGGGCAGTCGGCTGTTACCTATAGTCCGTCGACTGTTCTGTGAAGATTCAAAACTCAAAAACAGATAATCAGGGCAGTCGACTATTACAATATAGTCGGTCGACTGTTCTGTGACTAAAATCCAAAATTTATTACTTGGCAGTCGACTGTCGACTATAATTCGGTCGACTGTCAATTGCACCAGGTTAGAGTAAATCTTGGATATATTTTTGACAGTGAGAACAAATATCACATTTCTTCATAATTTAGAGTTAAATTTCCACAACTACTAAATTTCCTTGTTCTCTTACTCATTAACAACCTACAATAATTAAGATACAATTTTCTCATCTTTCTACAACAATGAAACTTTATTTTAGGCAATCAATTACACATGAAGCATTTAATTCAACTAGTTTTCTCATAAGCACAAATTTCATCATAGAATTCAATTTAGAACATGTAGTATGACAATATGGTAACTTCTAGCACTTTAATTCACAATTCATCCCTTAGCAATCTTTTTATCATCATTCTCTACATTACCATTCCATCTCTAATTAAGCAAACATGGGTCCAATTTCACCAAGTTGCTTCATAATAATTTTATCAAATCATCCCTAGCATGGTATCTAGATTTTAGAAGTATGAGAAACACCCACCTATTTGGAGAAACGAAAATGAAAGTTCCTAGAATGCAAGAAAGTGGCCTTCTCCTCCTCGATGCTTGATTGGAACCCAAGCCCCTCAATGCTCCTTGGATGCTAGCCGGCCTCCTCTAGGTTGGAACACACACAAAAGCACACTCACTAATCTTTTACCAACACTTCTCAATCTTTTCTCTCTTAGTCTTTTCTCTTTTAATAGTTTGTAGTGTATAAATGAGAAGAAACTAGGGGTATTTATACACTTTTAGGATGAGAATGAATGGATAGGATTCAATTAAGGAGTTAGAGATCATGGATCAAGATGAATTAGGAAGTTGTGGTAACTTCCATGATCTCATAACCACCCTTCAACACAACTCCACTCCCCCACTCTTCTCCATGCATAATCCGGCCACTCCTATAGTGTGCAATGCACACACAAGTGCATGCATGTATCCTAACTAGTGTCCCCTATTAAAAATTGTACATTATAAATTAATTAATTGTCTACAAAATGTGTCTACAAGACAAATCATGACAATTAAAAGGGTAATTAATTTATGGGCTTCAAAATAGTGGGCTTTTAGACTCATGGGTCAAAATAAAATATTTAATTTATTAGGTTGGGCTTAACTTAGAAAAACAAGCTTAGGCTTTTTAAAATGGGCTTAAAAATAAAGACAAGGAAAGAAAATAATCATTTGTTCATGTTATAGAAAATAATTTTATATAAAAATATTTATACAAAAATTTGTACGTGCACAACACGTAAAATCAACAATTTCTCATTTAATAAAAATTCAGGGTATTACAGTTGGTTCACAAGCTCATCTCGCTTCATTACATACTCCTCCAATTTTCTGACTAGATCCTTGGGCGATGGAGCTGAAATCAAGATGCGTATGGCCTTACTGGATATAAACTCCTCAGTCACAGCCAAATCTACGAAGGACAGAAGCGAGTCGTAGTATCCATCAACATTTAAAAGACCCACCAGCTTGTTGTGGATCCCCAGTTGAGCCCATGTGACCACCTCAAACAATTCCTCAAGTGTTCCGTAACCTCTGGGCAAGGCTATGAAACCATCAGCAGTGCGAGCCATCTTAGCCTTCCTCTCGTGTATGTTAGAGACAACTCTAACATCTCCCACAGTTCCCACAGCAATCTCCTTCGGCATCAGCGACTTGGGAATCACTCCCAAAATATGTCGGTCACCAGCACGAACGACGTCAGAAACAAGGCCCAGCATTCCTATGCTCCCACTTCCATAGATGAGATCGATATTCCTCTGTATCAACTCCTTGCCGAGCTCAATCACAACCTTTTTGTAGTTGGCTCTCTTGCCTGAGCTACTGCCGCAAAACACACAGATCCTGTCGAATCTCGAAGAAGATGTTGAAGATGAAGAAAGCTTCTTCATACCCGCTTCACCTTCTTCTCCCACAAAATTTTTCTTCATCCCCGCTCCACTTTCCACTAATTTCAGATCTTTCCTTTCCTCTTCCATTGCCAAGAAAATCGAGCTTCCCTACAGATCTTCCTTTCTTCTTGCTTTTGCCTTCGTCACCGACTTCTTGCTCTCTCTCTTCTCCAAAACTTGCTTCCGAGTTCTCTTCTTCTTTCTCTTCTTCCCTTTCTTCCCTGGCTTCTCTCTCTCTCTTTCTTTCTTCTCCGACTTATCTCTTCCTCTTCCTCTTTCTTAATTCTTCTTTGTTTGACTTCTCTCCTCCTTTCTTTTCTTTTTATTTCTTCTTCTTTTCATTTTCTTCTTCATGCACCGTTCATTAAACCTCACGTTGTTGATGATGATGAAGTCTGCTTTAGAATCCATGCTACTGATCAATAAGGGGCTCTGATTGCAATCTTTAGAACAAAGGCCCGTAGAGATCTTCCAAGCCATTGACATGATGTAGCAAAAAAAATGATGCAAATCGATGAAACGAGCAGAAAATAAATGAATGGGTAGCACCAGGATCAAAGAAAATATGGGAATGAAAAGAATGAACTAGTATTATACCCAATAATGAATTAATGAATGAAGAGAAATGCAAGGGATGAATGGAAATAAGCAATGAAAGAACTCAATATGGAGGGATCAAAAGAAATTAATCGAGTAAGTTTAGTATTCGGATCTGAAAGATGGTTATCAATGTTCATGTGATCAATGTGGTGTGTATACTTGTTGAGCTTATCATGGTTCAAGCCTGGTCTCTAATATAGTAAAAACCTGTCATGCCCCGCTTCCCACTATACGGAGGTACAGGCATGCAACTGAGTCCCAACGAATGATATAAGTACAAACTCATATTATCCATAAACTGTACTAAACAAGTAAGCTCAACAATACATGTAACAATAATAATCACATGCACGGTGATAGAATACAATAACCAATATCTGAGATATAAGAAATTTGGGTCAAAATACCCAAGAATAAACAATGTAATAAATAGTTTATTACAATGAGGTGGTAGAAAAATAGTTGTAGCAATTCCATCTAGAGAGTAGAGAGTTTGATTATCAAGTTCCTTCTGTAAATCATCATTTGTCTTGTATAAACATTAACTCAAAGAAAATGGAAAGATACCCGTTAGAGCAAGCTTCGGTGTAACGCCCCGTACCTAACTCGTATGCACACAAATAAATCCTAACAACTGCCCACCACATGTGTGCTTCACAAAAGGGGCTATAGCAATTAGGTACCTTTTGATCATTAGCAACTATATTTATTCACTCACTCTCTCTCCTTTTCCTTCGATGTGGGACTAATCTACCCACGCACAGCATAACACACCCACCTCCTTCCTTTCTTCTCTCATTTCTTTAAATCTTGACCACACATCACACACACACACACATCCATCCATCCATCCTTCTCATCTTCTCATCTTTCCTCCACGTTAGCCATGCATGCAGCCATTCCTTTCTCTTTCTCTTTCTTTCATTTTCTTCATTTAATGCCTAAGCCCCATAGTTCTCTTCTATAAGCCTCTTAATTAATCCATTTATTTCATTGCCCATAGAAATCTCCATAGGTCACTCCAATAATATATATATATATATATATATATATATATATATATATATATATATATATATATATATATATATATATATATATAGGGGGCTTCAGTTGCGCACTCTTCCTCAGCCACACGATTTTGATCCTCATCATGATCAAAATCGTGTGGCTTTCCTTTCAACCGCTCTCTCAGTTCTTTGAGAGGGGCACTATGGTCATTTTCCTGACAGCTATCTCCTCATTCTGCTCTCTTTCTCTCTCCCGCTCTCTTCGGTCTCGTTCTCCAAAATCCCCATGTTAAGTGAAACCCTAGCTTCGAAGAATCTACCTCCACCTTAGCGCCGCTCCAAATCTAGCTCTCAAATCGCTCGAACCCTCTCCTATCTTCTCTCTCCCCGCTCTCAACTCTCCTGATCGAAACCCTAACTCATCGATTCGAAGACGATCGAAACCCTAACTCCTGCTTCCGAAAGTTGTCGATGCCCTGCTTTTGAAAATTGTCGACGTCCCTTCTCCTGCTTTCGAAATCCCCCTATATCCCTAAAAACCCATCGAAAACCTAACTCCACCTTTCTTCTCCACCCGACTTCTTCGTTCAGGTATAATTTTGTATACTTTTTTTTACCAAATTGTTTTTTTCAATTCTCTTATTTTGTAATCTTCGTTAGTTTATGTTATGCAAAAAATAATCTTTAGGTTGATTTATGTTTGCATCGGGTTAGATAACTTGATAACAATTTTTTCTATGCTAATGAATTTCCATTCACTTGCAAAGCTAATGAATTTGATTGGGCAGCTCTCCTTCTCCCTCTCTCTCACTAATGTTGAAGGGTGTACTTATGCATTTAAAGTGATGGCTGATTATAAAATTGACAGAAGGTGTATTGATGCATTTATATGAAGGAGGGTGTATTTATGCATTTCAGCTGATGCTTGAATAGTTGGTAACTGATGCTTGATTATTTATGCATTTGAACTAGTTGGCATGGCACCGCAGTGCAGCCCTAGTGTGAATAGTGTGTTCTGAGCCTACTAATATTTAAATAATCATTGTTTCATCAAATGAATCAAATTAATTCTAACAATACTAACTCTTTCTTGCCGTTTGTAGGTAGTCGCACAACTCATGAAGAAGGAAACTAAGAAGATTATATAACTGGAACTTATCTTCAGATATATGGGTCTTTTAAATGGTTGTAATATTGTTTTGGGAGAATCAAATCTTATTATTATTGACTGTTTTTCCTTGATCTTAGGTTCTCTGTATTGATGTATCACCATCTAATAATTTTGTTTGCTATCCTGGAATGAATCAAATGTATGCTGATCAGCTAAATGTATGTTTTCTGATATTGGGATATTGCTGATAAGCTAAATGTATGCTATCAAATTGTAAATAATCCATTGACTAATTCAAATGTATGTTATATGGATCTCTTGATGATAATGAGTTCAACTGTCATGGGACTGAATTGTTTGCAAGTTTATCTTTTTTTTCATATTACCTGAAGGTGAGCAACTTCGCCAATTTGAATGCCTAGCACTCCTTCATCCCAGCCTAGAAGTAAAGAGGAAATGGTGTGAGTTGATAGATGTACATTGAACGAAATCGGCAACTACATAACTGGGATAGCATATTTGGGGTGGAAACTAAAGAGATATTGCATAAAGGATTTCTTTTGCTTCTTCCAGTAGAATAGAAACAGAATTGGTTTAACTGGAAATCTACAGAGCGAAATCTACAGATATTTCTAAAAGCTTTTCGTTTTCTTTTGCATATATAGTTCCTAAGCAAATAGCTTCATCGTCAATGGAAATTTAGTTTCAACTTCAATCAACAGTTTAGATGGAAATGAGACTCAGATTCGTCAAGACCCGCTAGCAGAACCCACTATGAATGGCTATGATTTTGATCCAAAACCACTAAGCATGTACAAGGATTTTCTGAGAAACCTACAAAATTCACTTCTGATTGGACTAATTTTTTGAGATTAAAACCCAAAATTCATGTTGGATTCCGGTTGAGTTAATGGTTGATCTGGTAACGTTACCACCTGTATCTACCATACTCCAACAGTAACAGAAGAATAACAGAAGAAGATGAACCTAGGAGGTCATGTAACTCAAAAAGATGAGGAGATTGAAGGAAAGAATACATGGTTCAAAATTTCAAGAATTCTGATGATGCCATGCAAATTTTAGTAATAGATAAGCATATTTTTTTCTCAATCCAATTTCCAAATAATAATTTATTCCATTTCTCTTCAATATAACCTATTTCCCAATTCCGCTTCTCCAAGCACTAAAAAAAGCAATGATGAATTTGAACACCCTTTCCTCATCCCTAATTGATAAAACTTGTCAATACACTCTTCCCTTCTCCAATTTATGACAAAACAATAGAAAGTTCCTTCTATTTTAACAACTGGGCATCAAGATATCAACACACACACACACACACACAACCATGAGCACAAACTGCAATGTATACAAATTATCAGATACAGAAACAGCTCATGAATTGGGAACAACTTAGATCTCACAAGCAAACAGAGAACTATAAAAATGCAAATGCACAACAATATTTCAACTACAGAAGAATAAGCTTATGTAGAAATTTCTCATATCAAATCGTCTTCTTGCCATATTTAAGAACGTCTAACTCAGAATTATTTAGATTGTAAGTAATAGAAATTCCAAATAATATTAATGAAAAGTAGATTCGTAAACTTATTCTCTGATTTCTCTACATATAAATTTCTCTACATATAAACTTAACAGATCAGGTTCTTGTTCTACTACTGCTGCTCTGTTCTTGTTCTGCTTTCTGCTCTTTGTTCTACTGCTGCACTCTTTTTCTTCTCGTTATTATGCTAGTTTTGCTGCTGCTCATAAATAACAATAAACAAAAAAAAAACAAAACAAAACAAGACAAAAATAAACAAAAACAAAGTAGGCTCAGAATATATAATTAAAACTAGGGCTGCATTGCAGTACCATGCCAACTAGTTCAAAAACATAAATAATCAAGAATCAATATATGAAGGAAGAAGTAGTGGGAGAAGCAACAACTAAATTCTTGCTTTCCGTTAGCATATACAGGGATCAAAATAGCGAGCACTGTTAGCATATATTAGCATATATCACTGACAGAGAACTGACAGAGGAGATAGAGAATGAGGAAAAATGACCATAGTGCCCCCTTCGTAACTGAAGTGTGCAACTGAAGTGATATATGCTACTGAAGTGCGCAACTCAAGTGCAGATCTGATCATGATGCGCAGATCTGAAGTGCAGATCTGAAGTGCGCAACTGAAGCGCCCATGATTCAGTTGCCCACTCTCAGTTGAGCACTCTCTGTCACGCCCTGCTTTCCAAAAACACGGAATACGAGTACGCGACGAAGCCCAGCGAATGATTTTAACATCATCCATAAGCTGTAGGATCGACTCAGCATCACAACGAGAATATAACAAGATATATATACAACCAAGCATGCATGAATTATTTATTAAGCAATAGAAACAATTGAAACACAATAATATTCAAATAGTTTTCAAGTCTGGAACAAAAGAAAAAAAACTCGGGAACATCAGCCCGTTACAAGTTCTTAAGTAACAAGAATAAATAATTCAAGAGAAACAAATATTCTGAGCAAGTCTTTTCTCCACTTGAAGTCTAAAACCTCTGCTCACCAATCCCGGCAGGCAGCTCGTCTCCAAAGTCTGTTTAATAATTATAAAAATGGAAAACATAGAGAAAACAAGAGAAAATGCCCTTAGTACAAGTTAGGACTACAAATAGTAAAAACGAGTACAAGTAAAATGGAACAAGAATTTAATAGGGATACAACAAGTAGTGGAAATCCAAGAACTAACTAGCAAGAAGGACAACTCAAGTAAACAGGCTGGATAACCAATACTAATAGTGGAGCAAGTGACAAGTGAACACGTAGGGTATCTAACCTCAAGTGACAGGCATCAAGTCTAGTGTCAAGTAACAAGTGTCAAGTCTAGTGTCAAGTAACAAGTGTCATGTCTAGTGTCAAGTATCAAGTCGCAAGTCTAGTGTCAAGTATCAAGTCGCAAGTCTAGTATCAAATATTATATTCAAGTGCCGAGTCTCAAGTAACAAGTTATCAAGTATCAAGTATCTTGTATCATGTCATCAAGTATCGAGTTTCATGTATCAAGTTCAAGTTTTATGTTCAAGGCTTGTGGTTATTACTATCTAGGTAGCACTTCATGCATCCATCTTTTTACTACATGGTTACTACAAGCAAATTGGTTACGTTTAGGCCTAGTGGTGGAGTCTATAGGGCGGTGTACTCAGGTATCAAGTATCAAGTATCAAGCAATTCATGCTCATGAATCGGGTAATCATAAAACTAGTTCATGTGTCGAGTCATAGCAAGACAAGTCATGAATCACATATATACTAGTTCATGGATCAATAATACACTAGTCCATGAATTGATTTATAATATACTAGTTCATGAGACATGTATCAAGTGGGAAATACGGGCCCTCTTCCGAGTACACTTATCTATATTGTCCAGTACTACTATGGTCTTTCCCTTAAACCCGGCTTGTTACTTTTATTAATTTTTATCAAGCAAGCATGCAAGTGTGCGAAAAAAGTCAAAAAATCATAACCATGGACATGAGACAAGTTTGAGATATTTATATAGCATATTCGAGGGTCAACATGAATAAAAATATCACGAACAACAAAAATCTCAAATCTGGATAGCACGACGTTGCTGTACCAATAGTGTGATTCCTTTTGCTATGAGATACAAAATATGGATCCGTCAGGAGGTCTAGAAACTAGACTCCTGTCCGGTTCCAACGCATACAATTAAGGTACATGAAAATGGTGGGAACATGTGTCAAAATAGCGAACTACACTGCTAATGTGTTCAAGCAGAATTTGTGTATTTGAGTTTATACAGGTGAAACAGTGTTGAAATATTGTTAATTAATTCTGAGAAAAAATGGGGATGTCCTATAGGGTGTCCAGCTACAGCATATAAAATTTCAAGTCCATATCTTACTGTTAACATAGTTAAATAAATTTGCAACCTAAAGAAGCGCAGCAGTTTTGGGACTCTGCGACTACCGACACAGCTACAGTAAAACTGCAATATCTGCTAGACCGTAACACGGAATTCAAAAATTGCAGATGCTATCGACATCTAGACACCTAGAGCTACACTTACTGTTCAGGGCTCAGGTTCAGATTCTGATTTTAAAGGGATCAAAACAGCAAGTAAAGTTCAGGACAGCAACAAGTGTGAATGTCTTTCATGTATAAGTTGCATGATAATTGGTTGTTAGGCGTCTAGATTAATGTGTGACACAAATACAGGGTAATGGTTATCAAAATAGCAAGTAATATTTATTTCTCAACTCAAATGGGTGCAAGTTCATCACATGTAACTCACATCTATAAATCTAGGGTTCCTTAATTTCATGTGTTCATGTGTTTAGGGGATAAAATGAGTCCAAGTAGTTGTAATATAATACAATGAAATTGTTGTGACTCTTAATATTATGAAATTGATAAAGATTAATATTTGATCAACAACGACGAGTCAAAAAGGAGTCACAACTTCTAACTATTTGCGGTATTTTCAAATTAACGCTTGTACTAGAACAAAAATTTGTACAAGATGAATACTTGCCTAGATTGACGATGATTAGATCCGCTAACTAAGGAAAACGGGATCAGAAAACCCCGGGCGAAATCTCCCAAAAGCACGTACGAAGCACGCGCAAGAAATCAACAGCAATAAGTAAATCCCCACACTAGATCTGTCTAGAACAGCAAATGGCAACCCAGATCCGATGTGGCCAACACGAAACATCGATCAGATCAGATTTGAGTGGCACGAATCTTGATGCGATCCAACGCCCGAGATTAAATCCCGCCAACTGCTGCTTCTTCTTCCTTTCTTTACTAAACCAGAGAGCGAGAAAGAGGATGGCGACAGCACCGGTGATCGGCGAGCGGTGAGAGGCTCGCGATGTCTGGCATGGCTGCAGTGGCGATCGGCGGCAGAATTGGCGGCGCGACGTCAAGGAGTGATGCAGCGACGAGCGGAGCAGTGATGCTCTGTGCTCCGGTTCGAGCAGAGGAGCGGGGGAATGGGGATTGTTCTGGGGTGTTTGTGGTTGATGATGGTGGAGAGCTATGGGATGAGGACAACGAGGAGATGGTGAGGCGGCGGTAGAAGTGAGATAATGGCGGTGAGGTTGCGAAGTAATGGAGGAACGGCAGGCGCAAATGGGTTTGGGAGTGAGGGAGATGATGGTTAGGTGAAGGTGGGTTCGATGACGGGAGGTGGGTGATAACGAGGAGAGCAGGAGGTCGTTGGCGAGGAGGCGGTGGGTCAAGGTGGAGGTTGGGGAAATCGAAGATCGATGATGGGAGTGGGGAAGACGATGAATAGGAAATCTTGGCGGCTGGGGTGTATGGGGTTTGCACAGTATTAGGTTAGGGGTTAGGGTTAGGGTTAGAGGTGTTAGGGTTTATATAGATAGGGTTTGGGTTATAGGGTATTTGGGTAACGAGTTTGAGAGGGATCCAACTAGAGTATTGGTCAAAAATCCATAAAAATGGGGATAAAGGGATAAATGACATGAAATAGCTCATCTCTTCATGAAGAACGACCTAAAAGAGTAGAACGAATAATACAATTGAATTAGATAAAGGCACCAAAAATTGAGTTGAAACAATATAACGATTTTATTCGAACGAAAACAAAATACAGGATCTCAAATTGATAAAAGAGTACAATGGAGCAAAATACAGTATAAAAATACAGATACGGAAAATAGGAGTTACACTCTCTGTTGCATCATGACTGCCATCAGGTTCACACACACAAATTAGTAAATAAGATTTGATAGAGCAGAAATAATGTCCCCCTACAAGAATTCTTCATATTAGTGGATGTTCATTAGTTGGTTGTCATCACTGCCTACTTTCACACACACAAAAACAAGGGACCAACTTGGTAAATAAGATTCATATGGTCAAATACTTCCCTGATCAGATCATATGATTTACATAGTTGTCCAATAGCTGCATTCTCTATCATTACCTGCAAAGTCATTAAACTTGCTCATGAGAAAATATTTGAACAAATGAATGCTGAATAGTGTAAGTAAATGAATAAATGCATGATAAGATACCTCAATAATCTATATTATCAGATGTATCTTCTTCGGAACTTTCTTCTTCGACATTTTTTCCTCTAAACAAATGACAGTAAGAGGTACTTGATCAAAAACACATTTTTTGGTTGTAAAACACAATATTGAAGAGAATTAATTCAAATTCAACTGAAAGTTAGAAAGAGTTAGTATTGTTAGAATTAATTTGATTCATTTGATGCAACAATGATTGTTTAAATATTAGTAGGCTCAGAACACACTATTCACAGTAAGGCTGCACTGCGGTGCTATGCCAACTAGTTAAAATGCATAAATAATCAAGCATCAGTTACTATTCAAGCTTTAGCTAAAATGCATAAATACACCCTCCTTCATATAAATGCATCAATGCACCCTCCGTCAATTTTATAATCAGGCATCACATCAAATGCATAAACACACCCTTCAACATTAGTGAGAGAGAGGGAGAAGGAGAGCTGCCCAATCAAGATCATGAACATATATCGGGTGGATGTGGGAGAGTGCGCACAGGGGTGCACACAAAAAGAGTGCAAAACTAAAGAGTATGCATAAATACCATATGCTCAAAATTCTAACAAAAGTTGCCCTCAGTTACCAATAGCAAATAGGTTTTCAGATAATAAGGTGTGTCATCACTGCCTACACCAACAGAAAAAAATATAGAAAGACCAAACCCCAAAATGCATAAATGAGAATCAAATACTTCCCTGACATATTGTAGCTGATCATCTTGTTCCACACACTATTGTTAAGATGCAAACATTACCTGACAAAGTAATTAACAATAAAGAGTTTGAATAAAGTAATTAACAATAAAGAGTTTGAATAAGTGAATGGAAAACATATAACAATTGTCAAAGCATAGCAACATTGTCTAATTAACCTAAATGCAGGGAAATTCATTAGCTATGCAAGTGAATGGAAATTCATTAGCATAGCAACAATTGTTATCAAGTTATCTAACCTGATGCAAAAATAAATCAACCTAAAGATTATTTTTTGCATAACATAAACTAACGAAGATTACAAAATAAGGGAATTGAACAAAAAAAATTGGTACAAAAAAGTATACAAAATTATACCTGAACGAAGAAGTCGGGGTGGAGAACGAAGGTGGAGTTAGGGTTTCGATGGGTTTTGGGGTTGAAAGCAGGAGAAGGGGCGTCGACAATTTTCGGAAGCAGGGCGTCGACAATTTTCGGAAGCAGGAGTTAGGGTTTCAATCAAGAGATTTGAGAGCGGGGAGAGAGAAGATAGGAGAGGGTTTGAGCGATTTGAGATCTAGATTTGGAGCGGCGCTAAGGTGGAGGTGGATTCTTTGAAGCTAGGGTTTTGCTTAACATTGGGATTTTGGAGAACAAGATAGAAGAGAGCCGGAGAGAGAGAGAGAAAGAGTAGAAGGAGGAGATAGTTGTCAGGATAATGACCATAGTGCCCCTCACAAAGAACTGAGAGAGCGGTTGAAAGGAGAGCCACACGATTTTGATCATGATGAGGATCAAAATCGTGTGGCTGAGGAAGAGTGCGCACAAGGTGTACGCAAAGAGCAGTGCGCAACTGAAGCCCCCTATATATATATATATAGATATGTATATGTATATATATATATATAATATTTCTCTTAATATTTCCTTATATACTCTACAAATACTGGGTGTTACATCTCTATAACGCCTCGTACCCAACTCGTACGCACTCAAATAAATCCTAACAACTGCCCACCACAGGCATGCTTCACAAAAGGGGCTATAGCCATTAGGTACCTTTTGATAATAAAACAACAACAACAACAACAAAGCATTTTTCCCAACTATTTGGGGTCAGCACCTTTTGATCACAGGCAAACTATATTTATACCCTCTCTCTCTCTCTCTCTCTCTCTCTCTCTCTCTCTCTCTCCCTCCTCCGATTTGGGACTAAACCACCCACGCCCAAGCTGGGCCATGTCAGCAAGCACATGCAGCCACTTCTTTTCTTCTCATTTTTCTTTCTTTCATTTTCTTCATTTAATTCCTAAGCCCCACAGTTCTCTTCTATAGGTCTCTTAATTAATCCATTTATTCCATAGCCCATAGAAATCTCCATTCACTCCAATAATCCATATATATCTATTTAATATTTCTCTTAATATTTCCTTATATACTTTACAAATGCGGGGTGTTACATTCACCCCTTCTTAAGAATTCAGCGTCCTCGTTGAATACGGGACGTGCAATCTTGCACAAGATCACCTTTCTAATCTAATATAAATAGTCTCCTTGATGAAATACACATCGCTCCCCACCAAGGGTCTTACGCATCATATCGCTGCCCACCAAGGGTCTTACGCATCACATCGCTAACCACTAAGCGTCTTACGCATCACATTTATACAAGTTCTGCATTCGGTGTCAAAAGTTGGCTTCGATAACGCCCTGTACCCAACTCGTATGCACACAAATAAATCCTAATCCACTACCCACCACAGGCTAACTTCACAAAAGGTGTTCGGACTATTCGGTAATTTTTGATCATAGGCAAACTATATTTATACACTCTTTCTTTCTCTCTCTCCCCTCCAATGTGGGACTAACCCACCCACACCCAAACTGAGCCACGTCAGCAAGCACATGCAACCACTTCTTTTCTTCTCATTTTTCTCTTTCTTTCATTTTCTTCATTTAATGCCTAAGCCCCATAGTTCTCTTCTATAGGACTCTTAATTAATCCATTTATTCCATAGCCCATAGAAATCTCCATAGGTCACTCCAATAATCCATATATATCTATTTAATATTTCTCTTAATATTTCCTTATATACTCTACAAATACGGGGTGTTACATTCAGGCGGTGTTGCCGATGAATCTGGTGTGGGGGCAATAGATAGAATTTGTGGATTCGCGAGAACTCGAATGGGCCAAATTTGATCTCTTCCACTGCACTTAGGCTGACTCCTTGGCGCTCTCGCTAACCTGCAAGGAGTACGAAACACCAGGATGGATCCCAGCGATGCACCCTCCGACGCTTTTTTCAATACTCAGAAAAAGAATATCAAAAGAACTTTAGGTAGGCAAAGAGTGATCACCTTGTAACGGTAAGAGGTAGGGGGTATTTATAGTCACCGTGGAGATCTGCTTCGGGATAAGAACGAATCCCTACTCCCCGGTGTGACTGGATAGAAGCGGTCAGAACCACTTCCCTAGGATAAGGGCGGATCAGGATCTCTTCATATCTTTCTGGATTGTCTCTCAACAGGTTTGGACCCGTTCTCAGTTGAATAGATCTGTTCATGGGTTATCGGGCCCACGAGAAGAGACCCGGTTCCCATTTCGGACCCGTCTATAGGTGAAATTACCGTTTTGCCCCTGTGAACTTTAAGATTCGTGCCCTACTTGAACGGTTCCGATTTAATCCTATTTTTAGCCATATCACAAGCCCCCCACTCCTAGAGACTGTGTGTCACAACCTTTGGGGAGTAGTTTTGTTGTTTTGATGGCGTTCAAGATTTTATTGGAGTTCTAAAAGGGGGTTTGAATCTTGTTCGAGGAGTAACGGTGCTTTTCTGAGCTGGTAACATGCCCAAGATTGTTCTTAGGCTCTTCTGGATTTTTCGGAGATTTTCCCTAATTTTATTTTTTTTTCAAACCATTTATTCAATTTTGCGAAGCGATGATTTGTTTTTCGGGAACACTAATTAATTGTTCTAACCAATAATTATTTATCCAGGGGCTCAAAAATATTTTCCCAAATTTATAATTATTTTTTAGAATTTTTAATTAAATTTTCTAATATTTTAATCATTTTTTTGTAATTTTTAAATATATAATTCGAATTAATAAAATAAAAAATAGACTTAATCACCGTATTTATGATGTGGCAAGATCTGGGGCATCCATCAGCCATCGACACGAATATCTGCGTGATCAGACGGTGGATCAGTGTTTGGCAATGTGGTTGAATCTGGGACGTTGATCAGGTTGCGACGCGAATTATGAGGTGATATGACAACACATGTGAGCTTCCGTTCCCCCATTTTTCATTCAGGACCACATCTGTTCGACAAGCGACGACGAACGTGACGCCGAACGTGGCGAACATGTCGAGCGTGACGATGAACGTGGTGAACGTGTCGAACGTGGCAAACGCATTGACGTGAAGTCGAACGTGGCGAATGTGTCAACGTGTCGAATGTGATGTCGAACGTGGCGAACATATTGAACGTGACGTCGAACGTGGTGAACGCGTCGAACGCGGCGAACGTGGCGAACGTGACGTCGAATGTGGCGAACGTGTCGAACGTGGCGTACAACAGGGCGTGACTCGTGTCACCGGGTCCGTTGACTGGTCAACAAATTTTGCTCACTTTTCAATCGGAATCACTTTTGTTCGACGACCAGCGGCAAACGTGTCGAACGAGGCGTCGAACGTGTCGAATGACCAGGGGATGACACATGGCGCTAGCGGCCTTTTCCGTTCGGAATCACTTCTGTTCGATGAACAGCGACGAACTTGTCGAACGAGGCATCGAACGACCAGGGGACGACATGTGGCACTGACAGTGTTGACTGGTCAATGCATTTTGCTCCTTTTCCGTTCGAAATCATGTATGTTCGACGACCAGCGGCAAACGTGTCGAACGAGGCGTCGAATGTGCCGAACGAACAGAGGACGACACGTGGCGCTGGTAGCGTTGACTTGTCAACACATTTTGCTCCTTTTCCGTTCAGAATCACGTATGTTCGACGACCAGCGGTGAACGTGCCGAATAAGGCGTCGAACGTGTCGAACGACCAGGGGACGACACGTGGCGCTAGTGACGTTGACTGGTCAATGCATTTTGCTCCTTTTTCGTTCGAAATCATGTCTGTTCGATGACCAGCGGCGAACTTGTCGAATGAGGTGTCGAACGACCAGGGAACGACACGTGGCGCTAGCAGCATTGACTGGTCAATGCATTTTGCTCATTTTTCATTCAAAATTACGTTTGTTCGACGAGCAGCGGCGAATGTGTCGAACGAGGCTTCGAACATGTCGCTGAACGTGGTGAACGACTGGAGAAGGTTTGAACTCTTAGCGGTTGGATTTCCTGACGTTTTGACTTCCTGACGGTTTGACTTGTTGATGATTTGACCGTTGCCTTTTGAAATTCTCAGAAGCCTTTTGAGCTACCGTCCCAGGCCCACTAAGATCAACTATAAATCTTCACACCCCCTTCATTTTCACTCCACTCTCATTTTCACCATCTGAGTAAAAAATTCACTCCCCCTCATTGAGTGAGATTCCGGTGTGCTTTTCCGATCTCGGCGATCTTTCTGACCGTGCACGTCACTTCAGAGGTAATTTATTTTTGTTTTAAAGATGTCTAGAGTTTTGTCTGGCGAAGAGACCTCTCCCTCAGACCGTGTCGAAGCAACTCCTAGGGTCGACAAGGGGAAGGGTTGGTTGGTCGAGCCATCGCCCGTGGTAGAGACGATCGTGGAGAGAGAGAGGAGGATGGGCGCGTTTAAGAGGCACTCAATAGCTGTATCTCGCTTGGGGGGCATTCGGCAGTACAGTGCTGAAGAGTTGGCGCGCGTCGAGCATGGCATGGCATGGCACTGCAAAGAGAACGAACCACGAGATCGTATTGAGGCGAACAAGATAGTCTCCATGCTTAGTGAGGAGGACCTTCGTACAACCAGAAAGTGCTTCATGATTCCCGAAGAGTTTAAGTTGCTCCTCCCTGGTCCTGGCATGAGGTCCTGCTCTTCTTTCCTTCCGGATGTGTGTGTGTTTCCCTACGATGCATTGAATGCAGGTCTCCGACTTCCCCTACACCCGTTCATAAGGGAAGTGCTGCGGTGGTTCGGCATAGGCCCGATTCAATTGATGCCGAATATATGGAGACACGTAATGGGGTTCGTACTTAACTGCCAGGCTGCCAGGATTGAACCTCGCCTCAACGTGCTCCGTAGGTTGTACAAGATCCACCAGAAGATGAGGACGGAGTACTGGTTCTACCTCAATGCTCGTAAGGGCGTCACCCTAGTCGACAACCCTGACTCCGTGAAATCTTAGAGGTACAAGTACTTTTTGATCCGAAGTAGAGTGTCGTGGGATATTCCGACTGTTTGGAGGGACGACATGCCGAGGAGGGCAAAAGCAGAACCATCTCTTAGTCCGGAAGAAGACAGGATGGTGGGGATTCTCTTGGATCGGCCCACGTTGAGTTGGAGAGAGATCTCAGAGGAGAGTCTCTTTGGGGGGGTCTAAGCCTGATGAACCCTAGTACGCATTTTGCTAGTGTTTTATCTCTATCTCCTAGCTTGTAAGAGTAAGATTTTAACACTCGATTTCTTTTGTTTGCAGGAGATCCGAGCATGGACTTCGACACCATCATGAGCAAGTGTTTGTTATTGGGCGCCAAGCAGGTTGATGAGAAGAAGAGGAAGCGCACAATCGTTCGACCGCCGCCATCTAAGGCCACCGAAAGCTAGAGCGGCGCCACACCTATCATGGACTTAGAGTCTGCGCCTAAAGTGCCAACAGCTCCCTCAGGTAGTGGTCTCCCCCTCACTACGATGCTTGCACTTGAGGCTCCTCTTCTCACTGCGACAGCTGAGTCGATTCTGACCGATGAGCTGAAGAGGATTTTTATTCCTGACTGGCAGATTCGGAGGCACGACAACTTCTTAGGGGATTCAACGAGCTGTATGGATGCCGTTCGTCACTTGGCCACCCCCGAAGACAAGGCTACCAAGGAGCATGGAACCGTGGGTGACTCTGCTCTGGAGATCGCCAAGGCACAGATGACGGTAAGTGTATTGTTTTTCTTTTGGAAGATTGTCGCTTCTTTTTTTTGTGGGTGACATTGTCCTCATTCTCACCCTTGAGCCTTTTCTTGCAGGTGATCTGCCACTTCAGCTACTTGCTGAGGTAAGTGGCGGAGCAGGAGAAGGAGCTAAAGGCAGCCCTCAACAGGGAGAAGGTCGAACCATCGCGGTCGAAGAGAGAGTCCGGCGGCTACTTTGCTAGCCGAATCCCAAGCCTCCTAGATTGCCTTGTTAGAGGTGGCGTTGGCAAAGGCGAAGGAGAGTGCGGCATTGGAGAAAGCTGAGGCCGCTAGGGACAGAGCGGCTGAGATGGAGAAGGTGGCCTCTGAGCGAGACAGGGCTGTACGCGAGGCTGTTCTGGAGGCAGAGGATGCGGCGAAAAAGAAGGCCATTAGCTTTCTGGAGCATAACATGCAGAGGGCGTATGACACGACCTTGAAGGACGTCAGCGAACGAGTTCCAGGGTTCGATCACACGGGTTATTACCTGTTCCCCGATGAGGCAAGAAGAAATGCTATGGCAGATCTCAAAGGGGGGAAGAGGTTGATGAGGAGGGCAGAGACGAAGAGGAACTCGCGGCTATAGACCCCACGATGGCTTTAGAGAGCTTTGCTAGAGGGAGCTGGGCGGAGTGGTCGCCAACTTGGACCCACTGAGCTGGACCCCTAATCCCCTTAGTAGTTTTCTTTTTTGGTTTCTAGCATGTTTTCTTTTATTTGTAGTAGTAGGACACAAATGTAGTGATGCCTAATAGCGGACTGGCCATCGCTCTTGTATCTCCACTAAGTAATGATAATCGCTTTGATGTCTCAACATTTGTATCCCTGGCTTAGCGTAAAACTATATTGTAGCACTAGGCATGGTCTGTTTCTAAGAGATTTATCTCTTTTGTTCCTCTCTCCAGGATAGCGGGGTGTCCCGTCTCCGCTCTGAGCTGAGTGTCTATAGGTTGGGATTTCCCGAAATCGGGAGAAGCTTTACAAGGCAGAGTTGGAGTTGAACCATCTGAAACTGATCTTAGCCCGCTGTGATAAAGAGATGAGGCAGTTAGAAGAGAGACTCAATGAAGTGGCACCAGAAGGTGAGGAGGTGTGCCCGTCGATGGCTGTAAACCAAGGTTTGCGGCTTAAATTCCTTCGCCACTCCCTGTTCGAAGCAAGGTCTGCGAGGGAGGAACTCAAGAACGTGGTTCTTGAGAAAAGCAAGGAGGCAGTTCATCTTCGGAGATCGATTTCTTATGCCTCGCGCGGAGCCAGTTCAGCTTGACTTCCTCGGTTGAAGATAGGACTCACCGATGATGTGCTCAAGGAGCGAGTCGTAGAGCTGGAGGTAAAGAACGCTCATAGTTAGGGGTCCAGCTCAGACGTGTTTCTGAACGAAAAATGAGCAAAATGCGTTGACCAGGGGCTTAAGAACCACGTGTCGCTCGCCTATGGTTTGCCACGTTCGCCAGCACGCACCGAACAGACATTTTTCCAAAAGAAAAATGGGCTAACAATCATTGACCAGTCAATGATTTAAAAGCCACGTGTCGCTTGCCTATCGTTCGCCAGCACGCGCCGAATGGATGCAGGTCCAGACAAAACATGAGAACTCTCCTAAAATCCGTGCCCAAGTACAAGAGAAATTTGTCAGAAATTGCTTTACTTTATTTAATCATGGTTAGAAGATACAAGTCTTATTTTTGATACAAGTCTCACACTAAGCCAAAATCCGCAACAAGACTACAAGACATACTACAGGATTACAAGACTTTGTTCTAGCCCCTCCTAGGGAGTGGGATGCTCCTATTGAGCGACACATGGGGACGGCGAGCACTATGCTGCTGACGACCCCTCTCTGCGACGGTTGTCCGAAGGGAGCAACGTTAGGAGCACCTCCTGCCCTAGGGACGAGTATGCTCAGGGTAGGTCATTCCATGAGTTAGCACTTTGCTCGCCCCCTATGGCGAGACGTCCCGGGGATGCCCAGAGTGGCATGGCCGGTTCGTCGAGCGGAGCATCCGTTGGTGCACAGTTATAGTGGGTGTCGACGATGCCACTCGACTTGTTGGCCTGGGGACGTCTGCAGAGAGGGGTCGTCAGCAGCATAGTGCTCGCCGTCCCCATGTGTCGCTCAATAGGAGCATCCCACTCCCTAGGAGGGGCTAGAACAAAGTCTTGTAATCCTGTAGTATGTCTTGTAGTCTTGTTGCGGATTTTGGCTTAGTGTGAGACTTGTATCAAAAATAAGACTTGTATCTTCTAACCATGATTAAATAAAGTAAAGCAATTTCTGACAAATTTCTCTTGTACTTGGGCACGGATTTTAGGAGAGTTCTCATGTTTTGTCTGGACCTGCATCCATTCGGCGCGTGCTGGCGAACGATAGGCAAGCGACACGTGGCTTTTAAATCATTGACTGGTCAATGATTGTTAGCCCATTTTTCTTTTGGAAAAATGTCTGTTCGGTGCGTGCTGGCGAACGTGGCAAACCATAGGCGAGCGACACGTGGTTCTTAAGCCCCTGGTCAACGCATTTTGCTCATTTTTCATTCAGAAACACGTCTGTTCGGCACGTACTGGCGAACGTGGCGAACGATAGGAACTGTCTGGTGAACGGTTGAGTTGTGCTTTGTCTGACTCTTGGGAAGATCCATTCCTGGAGGCGAGTTTGAGGAGCAACTCTAGGGGAGAGTTGGGCTCCGAACTTTGTGTTTAAGAGTCTCGACAGTTGTGGGAGCAATTCTAAATGGTGAACCACTTCTTGGTACTTCATCAAGTGCTTCGCATTCCATGTCCTCGGTATTCTCCTGCCCCTCGGGTAGAGTTTATACGTGCTTGGGCCAATAACTCTGGAGACCTTATACGGTCCTTCCTAATTGGGTGCTAACTTGCCCTTTTTGCTCGGAATGGAGATCGACAACTTCCGGAGTACTAGGTCCCCCTCTTTGAGATTAGGGGGGCGGACCTTCTTGTTGTAAGATTGCATTATCCTATGCGGATTGGTCTCTTGTCAGATGGAAGCACTTTTTCGGATCTCATCGATGAGGTCCAGACTGTTGCGAAGCTGGTTCGCATTTTGTGCTTCACTATAGGCTATCAGTCGGGGTGAAGGCAGGCCCACTTCTAAGGGGATGAGGGCTTTGGAACCATGTGTGAGGTTGAAAGGGGACTCCCCTGTCGGAGTTCTCTTGGTGGTACGATAGTTTCAAAGCACGTTGGGAAGCTGTTCGACCCACAACCCCTTGGTAGATTTATCAAGCCTCTTCTTCAGGCCGGAGAGTATCTATCGATTGACATTCTCTGCTTGACCGTTGGACTGAGGATGGGATATCAAGGAGAACCGCTACTGGATGCCAAGGTCAGTGCAAAAGTTGCGAAATGTTGCCCCCGTGAACTGGGTTCCATTGTCGGTTACGAGAACACGGGGTACACCGAAGCGGCAAACAGTGTTCTTCCAAAAGAACTTCTGGTCCTTATGCTCGGTAATCGTCGCGAGGGGTTCGGCCTTGATCCACTTGGAGAAGTAGTCTATCGCCATGACCAAGAACTTCAGCTGGCCCGGCACTGGAGGGAAGGGTCCAAGCAAGTCCATCCCCCACATTGTAAAAGGGATTGGACTTGCCAAGGAGGAGAGTTGGGCTTGCGGTAGGCGACGTATTAGAGAGAATCTGTGGCAGGAGTCGCACTGCCGAACGTACTCTTTGGTGTCACTTAGGAGTGTGGGCCAGAAGTAGCCGTAATTTAGGAGTTTGCGGGCGAGGGATCTCGCTCCTAAGTGTGCACCACACATACCGTCATGGCCCTCCTTCAGAGCATAGTGCGCTTTCTCGGGGGAGAGACACCTCATGTAGGGTCGGTCGTCAATCTGAGTGTAGGAGTGTTTGTACATGACTCCATCAAGAAGTGTGTACCGCTCTGCTCTTGTCCTAATCCTCCTCGTCTCTTTTGGGTCTTCTGGAAGGACTCCATCCCTAAGGTACTCGAGTAAGGGCTTCATCCAATTCTCTCCAAGTGTGAGGGGCATAGTTTCCATTGGCTCTAAGCTGTCCTCCTCGATACTCGGTCTCAAGAGTACCTCTATCAATACGGTTCGCTCCAAACCCTGGAGGGAGGACGAGGCGAGCCTTGAGAGGGCTTCGGCCTGTGCATTTTCCTCTCGTGGAACCTGCTGGAGTCGAGCATCTTCAAGTAAGGCCAGTAGTCCCCTTGCCTTTGCCAAGTACTTGGCCATGCGCTCATCCCTTGCTTCATACTCCCTGGACACCTGGTTCACGACCAGCTGCAAGTCAGTAAAGACTTGGACACGCTTGGCCCCTGCTTTGTGGGCCATGTAGAGTCCCGCTATGGGGGCCTCGTACTCAGCCTTATTGTTCGATGCTGGAAAGTTTATGCGGAGGGAGTACTACAGGACGAAAGCGTCTGGGCCGGTCAAGATGATGTCGGCCCCATTTTCGTCGGTACAAAAGGATCCCTCAACATAAATAGTCCAGACTAGGAGGTCGGCAGATGACTCGCAGGGGTCGGGAATAGTGGTTTCCACAATGAATTCTGCCAGAGCTTGGGCCTTGATAGCGGTTCTGGATTACTAGCTGATGTCATGCTGGCTCAGCTCTATGGACCACTTCATCAAGTGGCCCGATGTTTCGAGCTTGCAGAGCACCTGCTTGAGTGGCTGGTCGGTAAGAACGACCACCGAATGAGACTGGAAGTAGGGGCGGAGCTTTCGGACCGCCATAACCAAGGCAAAAGCCATCTTCTCCAGCTTCGGGTAACGGAGTTCAGCATCCCAGAGGACCTTACTCACATAGTAAATGGGCCTCTGCATTCTATCTTCTTCTTTTACAAGGACTGCGCTGAGGGTCTGATCCGAAGCGGCAAGGTATAGGTAGAAGACCTTCTCGGGCATTAGCTTGCTCAAGAGTGGGGGGTTAGCTAAGTATGCCTTGAGCTGGTCGAAGGACTCTTGTTGCTGTTGCCCCCATTCAAGGCCTTTAGCCCTCCTGAGGGCCTTGAAGAAGGGGAGGCACTTCTCCTCGGTTTTGGAGAGGAATCGCCCAATTGCCGCGAGGCGCCCAGTGAGCCTCTGTACATCTTTAACACTGGAGGGGGGAGCCATTTTGAGAATGGCCTGGATCTTCTCGGGGTTAGCCTCTATGCCCCACTGGCTGACCATGAACCCTAAGAACTTACCGGATGAGACTCTGAATGCGCACTTGCTCGGATTCAGCCTCATGTTATGCCTCCTCAGCACCCCGAATGCTTCCTGAAGGTCGAGGACAAGCTCCTGCCCTCAGGTGATCTTGACCAACATGTCGTCTACATAGACTTCCATGTTCTGGCCAATCTGGTCTCGGAAGATCCTGTTCACGAGGTGCTGGTATGTAGCTCCCACGTTCTTCAAGCCAAACTGCATGATCCGGTAGTAGTACAGGCCTGATCTATCACAAATGAGGTCTTCGAGATGTCGGGACGGAACATTCGGATCTGGTTGTACCCCGAGAAGGCATCCATGAAGCTGAGGAGCTCGTGCCCGGAGGTTGCATTGATCAGAGCATCGATGCTTGGAAGGGGAAATGGATACTTCGGGCATGCCTTGTTGAGGTCGGTAAAATTGATGCATATCCTCCAGCTCCCGTTGGCTTTCTTGACTATCACCACATTGGATAGCCACTTAGGGTAGTTCACCTCCTGGATAAAACGGGCGTTGAGGAGATTTTTGACCTCTTCTTTGATCGCTTGTTGACGCTCGGGAGCGAACTTGCGCCACTTCTGCTGGACGGGCTTGACTTCTGGGGCAACACTGAGGTGGTGCATCAAAAGCTCCTCAGATATCCCTGATATATTCGTCGCGGTCCAGGCAAAGAGATCGCAGTTCTCCCTTATGCACTGGGAGATGTCTTTCTTGATGGAGGGGGAAAGGGTCTTGCTGACCCGGAACGTCTTGGTGGCATCTTCCGCCGAGAAAGCCACTTCTTCTAGTTCATCCACTGGCTCGGAGATGGTCTGGATACTCTCCGGTGGGAGTTCGAGGGCTTCTTGGGAGAGGACCGGGGCACCTATCGAGGTCATATAACACTTGCGAGCCGCCTCCTGACTCCTTCTCACTTCTCCCACCCCCACGGGAGTAGGGAACTTCATCTTCATGTGATAAGTCGAAGGGACGGCTTGGAGTGCGGCGAGGCCTGGTCAACCCAGGAACACATTATAGACAGCTTTCACATCCACCACCATGAAGTCCATCGGCTCCGTGCGGGTGACCGGGGTTTTGCCAGCGGTGACGTCGAGAGTTATAACTCCCTCGATCGTCACCGGCACCCCGATGAATCCATGAAGGGTGTAGCCAGCTGGCTTGAGCCGGTCCCTTGATAGCTAGAGGCCTTTGAACTCCTCCAAGAAGAGGATGTTGACCAAGCTGCCATTATCCACCAGGACCCGACGTACGTCGAAGTTGGCCATTCGGAGGTTAATGATGAGGGCATCGCAGTGGGGCGTGCGGACGCCCTTTAAGTCTCTATCGGAGAATGTGACAGGGACTCCGAGGCCCTTGGGGGGAGGATGGCTCTGCATGGAGTTCACTTCCCTAACGAAGGCTTTTGGGGGGGGAGTTGGAATCTCTCCCCATTGGGCCTCCATGTATAAGGTGCAAGATGGCCTCTACTTCGACATCCGGGGCCTCCGCGTGCTGTTCTGTTCGCCTGTTAGCCCCCCTGGGGGTGGAGGTGGAATGGCCCTGTCCCTCCTTACGAACCAAGTGAGCTGCCCTCTCTAGATGAGGGCCTCGGTCTCGTCCTTGAGGGCTTGACAATCGTCCGTGTCGTGCCCGTGGTCCCGGTGGAAGAGGCACCACTTATCCCAGTTTCTCTTCTTTCCGAGGATGTTCATCTTCGGAGGTGGTGGTAGAATACCCTCATTCCCAATTTCCATCAGGATGGCAGAGACACTCGCATTGAGTGGAGTGAACTTTTCGAAGTGGGGGAGAGGGCACCGTTGACCTCCATTATTTTTTGGAGTTTCTTAGCTCCTTCTTCCTCAACAGTCTTCCATTTGTTCCCGAAAGACGACCCCTCTAGAGTGGGACGATTGAGAGCCTCTTCAGCTCAGATGTACTTCTCGCTCCTGAGGAGGAGCTCGGAGAAGTCCCGAGGAGGCTTCTTGGCCAGGGACGTCCGGAGGTCAGGGTTGATGACATTGGATTGGAAAGCATCCGAAGCTACTGACTGATCTAGGGAGGTGATAGACCTGGCTTCTGCGGTGGACCGCTTGACATAATCCTTCAGCCGTTCGCCCTTCTTTTGGCTGAGGAAGAGCAGTGAGGTGCTCGTCTTCTCGGAGCGGCGATTGCTCACGAAATGTGTGAGGAAGAGGCCTTCGAACTGGTCAAAGGAGAAGATGGATGCCGGAGCAAGTCGAGAGTACCACTCCCGAGCGGGCCCTTTGAGCGTGGCTGAGAAGGTCTTGCATAAAAGAGTGGCGGAGGCATGATGGATCATCATGAGAGTTTTGAAACTCTCAATGTGATCAGTGGGGTCCGACTCCCTGGTGTAGGACTCGAAGTGTGGAGGCTTGAAGTTCTCAGGAACGGGTGCCTCCATGATAGTGCAGGAGAAAGGGGGCCAACTCGGGTGAAGGTTCCTCGCCCGCTGTTCTTCATCTCTTTCTAGCTGGCTGAGGCACTTCTCCATCTCGTGGAGACGGCGGTAGACCGAGTCCTCCCTGCGGTCGTGCCTCGCTGAGCCCCGAGACTCGTCCTTGCGCAGAGGATGGCAGGGGTTGCGACAGCGATAGCTTTGAGTAAGTCGTGGACTGATAGAACGATGGTGATAGCTCGGAGTCGGCAGAGGACTGCGAGAGCGGCGGTGATGGCTCGGAGCTGGCCGAGGACTGAGAGAGCGGCGGCGATGGTGTAGCGCCCCAAATCCCTATACCGGGAACCTGAGACCCTACTCCAGGAGTCGAACTTCAAAATAGCCACAATCACAGAAAGTACAGGAAAATTTAAAACTTTTATTCCATATAAATGTTACATTTACAAGTGTTACAATGTCCAAATAAAAATGACAAGATTTACAACAATATAACAGTACTTGCATATGTCCCTTGGATCCTTGGACCAACTCGAGCTCTACTGTACCTGTAGATCGGCTCCGGATACCTACAAGGCGGGGAACATCAGTACTTCGACTGACACAAAGCTGGTGATAACAGTGATCCTCTAAAATTCAATCACAACCGATAATTTATGCAAAATAGAAAGGTGATGTGCCAAAACAAGGGTTTAATGGATTCGGGTTCTAGTGCAGTGGTATGACATGACCCTATGACTAGATGCAGCAAACTTACATGCCTGACTCTAATGTAAGCAAGACTTTGAAGCACGAATGCATCCCATACTACATATGCCCCCAAATCTAGCCGTCTTTCTCCACAATTTAGGGATTCGAACCATCGCCATGCATCCTACTCTTGTACTCAACCAGTTCCCAATAGATTGTCCGTCGTCCAAGGAGGTTGCAGTTGATCGGTCTAGTTCTGCCACTGTAGTGCCTAAGTGGTGGTCGTAGCCGCCACTTGGTACCCACGTACGGACCTCCTCAGAAAGCTGCGTGGAATCCGATCGCCAGACCGTATGATTCCCTATGTCCACCCCTTACCCGGGCTATGGACTGACGCATGCGTGTTCACCCCTAATCGGGATATGAACTTATATATATACCAAAAACACAAAACCCCCGCGCATAGGGACGTGAGCGCCTCGGGAGGTCAAATCCTCCTAGCCTCCCGTACCTTACTCCGGCAAAGCTTTGGGAATTAACAGATCGAGATACGAGCCGAGGACTCACTCATGAGTACTGAAAACATATCCCTACGACTGGAAGGTACAACACTGACTATGGTTTACTAGGACTAATGCAATTTCCAACTCTTTAATATGTCACTCTAATCCAGCCTTACTCTAATCACCTTGGGTAAGATAAAATTGCTGCCACACTTGCCTATCAATCTCTGGCCCTGGCGATACCGGTACAGTTCGCCACTTCCCCGGCTTGGAATTGTCCAGCATTATGGCCTACATTCGCCGTTACCCCGGCTTGGAATGTATGTTCACCCCTGACCCGGGCTATGAACTTATCTCAATGGCACGGCTCGGATGTCCTATGCTTCAGCGGAAGTTTGTAATGTGGGGTTGACAGGTGCAAGGTATCCCTTACCCTAGTGACTAACTCGAGTCACACATCCCACTCTGGGAGTCAACAACCTCAACAACAGATATCAACCATTCCTAGACAAGAGTTATCAACTCTGATAGTACACAAGGGAAAGGTCCTCACAATACCTAGTCAAAACCAAAGACTAGGCAATCTACGGGGTTTCTGCCCGAAACATAGAATGATCATAACTCTCTCAATAATACTCCGATTGGAGTGTATGAGCCCAATCTAGAAAGGTAAGATCCTAGACTAAAACTTTCTAGTTGATCATAAACTCAATTTCCATCATCTAGGTCCTCAAGATAGCCTCTCAAGTCTCAGCCTGTGTACTTCCTGTACACCGACTGCACCTTACTGGTAGCACAAAATGTTACTCACTCATCAGAATGTCACAAACCCAAGTTCTATAGAAAGGTGTGGGTGTCCTCAACAACTCTCTAGTTGGTCATGAGTCCAAGTTATACCCATAGATCACCCTAACCCACACATCTCTCACAATTGTACCAAGTCACACACTAGGTCATTCTAAATCAGAGCACTCAGATCCATTCTTGGTCTCTGTCCAGTATTACAAAAATTACAGTAAATCAACCCTTTACTGGAAATGCCTCAAATTGGTCTTGTTGGAAAGATCTAAATCTCTACTACAAATATCTAATGAATCAGGTTCTCAAATTGTGCTCTTAAGGAGCCTCAAATGAACCATCTCTACAGGGTATCAAAATTGGCTGAAACCAGCATAGCACATGCTAATAAAATCATATTAAATTCCATACTCATCCAAATGACACAAAATTTACAGTTATGAAACTATAGATCATAATAAACAATATTCAAAAGATCTCATGTCAAAACTCCAAGTATACAATGAGTTTCCCTTCATTTCAATTTAGCACAGAAAGTCATCATGGTCTTCAGTTCAACTCCAGTTACTGATTAATGATCAATTTTTCTCAAGCCTATAAATTCATCCAAACATTTTCCTAATTTTTTTATAGAATCTAGATGAATTTAGGAATATAGGGTAAAAATTTCAGATCAAGAACTTGCTCCAATAAATTAGGAAAATTCCAACAATATCAGTCATTCTGTTACCAATTGCTGATTCTGCCTTACGACACAGTTCTACCATTCGATTTTATTAAAATATCAAACCTCCTCAGACAAATTCGAAATAAATCATGAAATATCTAAACATATATATGAACAATCCCTTAAAATTTCAGAGTCTAATTCTTTGTGCTTTGCTCTCGGAAAAATCTACAAAATAGCATTCTGAATAAGTTTTCTAGTTCCAGTTCTGATTTCTTCTTTCAACTTCTTAGATAATCATCCCAGCACTTCCTATCATACATGCATGCAAGAAAATCAATTAAGAGATATAAAGGAAGGTTTAGAGTAACTCCCCACCCTTGGTTGCTGTAGAGGAATTGATCTCCTTGAGCTTCCTACCTTTGAAAATCCTTCCTTGAGTCTTCTTCTTCACTCTCTCTTCTTTCTCTATTTTTTTCTCTTGGTGGAGTTCTGAAATTCCAGAACAAAGGAGGTGGGAAATAGTGGAGAAATGAAGGAGAAGAGGGGGGGGAGATATAGGCCGGTTTTGCTAGGGGGGTAGGCTAGGGTAGTAGGGTGGTTTTGAACAAAACCATGACTTTTAGCCACTAGTTTTGTGGTTGATGTGTTGGCTGCCCAATTTAAGTTTAAATGGGTTCTTCTGAATGCGAGACGAGAGGTTTATCGAGCATACGCAATATATATCTACTGTATTATCATACAGTGTTATATTTGTATAGGCGTCGTACCGAAAACTAGTGTTTATACTAGTATCGGTTCTCCTCTTTCTCGTTCATCTTTTAAAATGCAATCCTCCCATGAACCGTCCCGCAACCCTAACCACACACCACGATAGCAAAAATCAACCCATAATACTGCAATCATGTGCACGCATACGGACAATATACATACATACATATATATATTCAGGTATCGTACAATACGGGGTGTTACAGATGGTCAGGAGATGGGCGGCGATGACTGGGAGCCGGCCAATGACTGGGAACTCGTCGGGTGTTGTTGGAGGCGGCATTGAGCGCCCAGAGGACCGCCTCTTGGAATTGTTGGAAGTCCGCCCTCATGACGGGGGCCTCCTGCTCCTGTTGAGCTCGAGGTGCAGGATGGCCAGCCGGGGAGCGGCTTCTTCTTTGGCGATGTTGGGGCGACTCAATCCGTCTCCTGGGAGAGTTGGACCCTCTGCGGTCTATCCTGCGGGGGGACCAGTCCCTCTGGTGCTCCCGGCGAGGGTTCCCTTCACGAGTCTACCTCTCCTCCAAGTGAGTTCGAATATCTGGATCGTTCTACCGGTTGTTGAGAACCTCGCACAGATCTCTCTGAGTTGGAGGGCTATGGGAAGCCATGGAGTCCATGGAAGGGTTGTGGACGGAGACGCGAACCGGTGCATGGGTTGCTTCTGACGGCTCCGTCGAGAGGGTTCCCCTACGAACACTTGGGCCTCTAGTGGCTGCTAAACGGATTGTGGAATGGGTTGTTCGATCTGCGAGGCCGGTTGGACAGGCAGAGGGAGACCCTCTGGAGGAGGAGGGATAGTGGAGTTTGTTCTTCGGTTGGAGGTCGCGGACTTCCTCTAGGGAGGCGTGGCTAGGAGCGGCTTTGGTTGAAGGAGGAGGGTCGAATAGCTATTCGAGGGTTCCCACAGACGGTGCCAATCTGTTGCCGCTGAATCTGGTGTGGGGGCAATAGATTGAATTTGTGGATTCACGAGAACTCAAATGGGCCAAATCTGACCTCTTCCGCTGTGCTTAGGCTGACTCCTTGGCACTGCCGCTGACCTACACGAAGTACGAAATACCGGGATGGATCCTGGTGACGCACCCTCCGACGCTCTTGTCAATACTCAGAAAAAAAAAAATCAAAAGAACTTTAGGTAGGCAAAGAGTGATCACCTCGTAACGGTAGGAGGTAGGGGGTATTTATAGTCACTGTGGGATTTGCTTCGGGATAAGAACGAATCCCTACTCCTCGGTGTGACTGGACAGAAGCAGTTAGAACCACTTCCCCAGGATAAGGGTGGATCGGGATCTCTTCATATCTTCCTCGATTGCCTCTCAACGGGTTTGGACCCGTTCTCAGTTGAATAGATCCGTTCACGGGTTATCGGGCCCATGAGATGAGACCCGGTTCCCATTTCGGACCCATCTGTAGGTGAATTTACCGTTTTGACCCTGTGAACTTTAAGATTCATGCCCTACTTGAACAGGTTCCGATTTAACCCCATTTTTATCCATATCAGGTGGCAAGTAGTAATAGGCAAGGAAACAATAAAGCAAACAGAAACAAGGAACCAAATGATCAAGTGCGATCCAAGTAACAAATGTAAACTTCTAACTGAAACGAGAAACATATTAAATAATTTTCTAGTGATCATAAATATCAGAATGTATTGATTGAAAAAAAATAAAATTTTGTACTCTTAGGACCATACTAAATAATTTTCTAGTGATCATAATCTGAGTACAAATTTCACATTTGTCATATTTTATAGAAGTGTTATTTAGCAAAGTTATGAGTTTTAACAAGATCAAATAATTTAATATATATAGTTCACATGTCCTAGTCTATTATATCGTGTTCAAGGACTACACAAATTGGAACTACCATTATCAATTGCTTCGTTTGCTTAACTCAACTTACACATCCCATGTACTATTATGATCTGCACATTATAAAATAATAATAATATGAGTTAATATAAAATTACTCTACCACATTTCAGAGAACCGTTCGCTTTTCTCTCGTGGTTCTAACAATGTCCAAGTGCGAAAACACTCTGAGTGAAGAGTTCTTTCTTTATTCGTTCTTCATCAGCTTCAAAATGTCAAACGAGATAATGACCAACATGCTATATTCAGCTTTGCACACACATTACAATGAACGAGGAAATCAAAACATAACTAATGGAGATGCATCCTTCATTACAAGATGCTCCACCTAAGTTACAAACATTTGTTACAGAACTTAGAGATCATTTTATTAGAGAAACACATATACGTTTTCACACAAACTGCAAACGATGGGTTTGCCAATATATCTATACACATAGTATGATAAGACACACTTAACAACCCTAAACATACTAGTTTTCAAAGCGAGACTAATTATGATCTAAAAATCCCAATCATGTGATCAAACGCATGAAACGTTAACACATTTATCACATGAAAATACTGAAAAATGATTAAAGTAGATCATATCGACACTTCACGTTAAAATCGTTTTCTAAATTCGATAGAGAAACCTGCAATGCAGACTTATTCTACCTTGACATAAATCCATCGTCTGTAATACACATAATTTGTAAGTAACTTTGAAGTTCCATCAAATTGTTAAAGATTAGCCAATTAAACGAATTATTAGCACTATTTAATTCTAACAATAATTTAATTGGAGATACAAATTTATAATCAAAACCTATAATTTAACTTATTAAATTAAATAGTTGATCCTTAGCGCATAGCCAACACAGTTATTCAAATTTGTATTTAATTAAACAATGGATACTCGAGTTTTGAACTTTAGCTTTTAGAAACAACAAATAATTAAAATATATATGCAAGTAAAGAACTTATCTTTAATTTCATATATGATCCAATCCAATCATATTTGGATATAGTCCAAACAACATCCTCACCACCTACAGTATCTCCAAAAATTCATCCATGTCGTGCTTTCCTCTTCCAATTGTTAAATTCAGAACTACCGAATATCTCTAGTTTAGGAACCTCGTAAGGACGATCATGTTTTTCCATCTCAAGAAATAAACAATAAATTCCCAAAATTAGAGAGTATATTCTGAATAATTACTAAATACATAATTTCATAGAAAGATCAAGGTTTTTCGGTAAATCTGCTTAATAAGACAGAAAAATTAAATTAAATAAACTTGCACGAATCTCAAAGCATAAAAAATACCCAGATCTTATGATGATAGTTTGGTTGGTAGCTTGCGGGTCGGGTTTGGGTTTAGATCCAACAAATAAAGCACCAAGTAGCTTGCGAGTCGGGTTCGGGTTTAGATCCAACAAACAAAACACCAAGTAGCATGCAAACAACAACAGACCCCTCCCCAAACAGCAAACAACAAATAGCACAGCAATAGGATAGCTCCTTTTAGATTGGATATGATCAAATCCAAGATCCCGAACACCAAACGCTGACTTAGATCCAATGAAAAATTGGATCTTAGTTGGGTCTTCTCGGATCTCACATAGAGAAAGAATAAGAGGTGAGTGAAGGCAGCCATAGTGCCGACTTGCGGCTGCGCGGCGACTAGCAGTGGCGCAATCGATGACGACGAAAAAATCCCAACGAACGGTGATGGTGATTTCGACGACAATGACAATCTTTCTTAATCTCAAAATTAAAAGTACTAACATCTCAAGATTGTTGAATAATAATGAGAATAAGAACAAAGGAAAATTAGGATTAGAGTTTAATATTCATGTTGCTTGAGAATTATATCCTGATTATCGGAATTGGAATAATTGCAGGCACTACCACAAGACCAGTATATATGAGATAAGACTGGATTTTGGGTACTAGAGAAGATACAAGAATATTACAATTCTCACCACGATCCTCTCTCAAGCTTCACCAGCAAGTACTAGTTGTTTACAATTATAGAATCACTCTATCTCCTTCAATGAAGTACTCTCTCTCTCTTGGCTCTCAATGGAGGCCAATAACAACAATATATAGAGATCTAGAGAAACCCTAGTTTGATATCTTGATACAATAGCCATTAGATATTACTGAAGAGATAACCCTACGATAAGAGCCGTACAATCTGACTTGAAGAGCAAGTTGGGCTTTTCACGAATCAGTAAGACCCGACCTAAAAAATCCATCAGCGCCGCATTCGGTCGACCGCACCCCAAGGTCGGTCGACCATCCCCTTCTCGGGAACTTCTGCAGAGTAGGGCGGTCGACCGCACCCCAAGTACGGTTGACCGCAACTCCATCTGCTGCTACAGTTGCTGACTGTTTTCCCTGCTTCCACTCCGTCTCCAATCTTCTCGATTTCTCCATCGTCTCATCGTCTTCTTATCCAACATAGTATGCAAGACATAAACCCAACAAAAATGAGCTTAGTCGGATATAATACATTGAATTTTGCTGCTAGAAAAGTCTCTTTGAAAGTTAAAAACTTATGTCTTAGGTTTAGAAGCAAGCTCAATGGCTTAAAATACAGTGATATTTCTGCCACTGGAAAATTTGCCTTGGAAGTTGAAAGCTAGTGTTTTGAGACATACTTGAGCTCAGAGTAATGCGTTATAATGTTGTCTGAAAATGAAAAATGTTGTTTTGGGGGTGTAAATGAGCTCATGAGACTATAATACATAATACACTGAGAATAGGCCCCAAAAATTTGTCTTGAAAGTTGGAAGGTATTTCTTTGGAGTGTGAAGTTGAGAACAGTTCGTTATAGAAAAATGAAATATTTACTGGAGAAAAATTGTCCAGAAAATTGAAAAATACTTTATCGCAAGAATAGGATATCTCTGAGAAATTTGAAAGTTATTGTCCTTGGGGGAATAAACAAGCTCAATAGGATAAACCACAATGAAAATTAGTTGAGATCAGTCCGTTATAGAAAAATGAAATATTTACTGGAGAAAAATCATCCAGAAAATTGAAAAATACTTTATCGCAAGAATAGGATATCTCTGAGAAATTTGAAAGTTATTGTTCTTGGGGGAATAAACAAGCTCAATAGGATATACCACAATGAAAATTAGCAAGAAAATTACCCTTAAAGTTAAAAATTAGTGTTTTAGGTGTGTAACCGAGCTCAGTTTGCTAAATACTAATACGTTAAAATTCAGTCCGTAGAAAAACTGCCTCCAAAGTAAAAGAAATTCCTGTTTTGTGGGAGTGAACAAGCTTAATCGAGTATAGTACGTATGTAATTTCAGCCAGTAGAAAAATTGCCTCAGGGCTGAAAATAATTGTTTTGTAAATGTGAAGGAGCTGAAGTAGAAAACTATTGTTTTGGTAGCTTAAACAAACTCTGTGCTCTACAATAAACTATACTTTTATGCTGACAGAAAAATATGCTCAAAAAAGTTGAAAGATGTTTCGGGGGTGTAAGCAAACTTGTGGGCTATAATAAGAAATTGCCCTGAAAGTTTTTAACTATTTTTCTTTTGGAGCACATCAATTGACATAGTATCCTATATGCTAAAACTTTGGATAGCAGAAAATCATTAAAAGATGAGAACTACTGTTTTCGGGGCATAAACAAGTGCTCTAGCTGGCTATTTATACAATAAAATTTGATTGGCGAAAATATTACCCCGAAAGTTGAAAATTGTTTTGGCACCATGATAAGCTCAGTGGACTATATATAATAGGCTAATTTTTCATCCAACAAAAACATTGCCTAGAAAGTTGAAATTGCTTTTAGGGATGTAGATGGGTTCAATGAGCTTATAGTACACTAAATTGTTTAATGAAAAATCACAATAAGCTAACTGTTTTTTGCGCCGTACCGAGTTAATGAAGCTATAATTCATTGAATTTCCTTGAGGGGAACAGTCACCCTGAAAGTTGAAAATCACAATAAGCTAACTGTTTTTTGCGCCGTACCGAGATAATGAACCTATAATTCATTGAATTTCCTTGAGGGGAATAGTCACCCTGAAAGTTGAAAACTGCTGCCGGGGGGGGGGGGGGGGGGGGGGGGGGGGGGCAGAGACTGGCCTGGCTCGGCCTTCACCTGATCCAGGTTGCCCCCTCCCCCCGTGTTTGTCCGGGTTGCAAAAAATGGGAGGAAAACCCCCTCGACCTGGCCCAAAATCGGCCCGGCCTATCTTGAATCGGGATCAGGTTGACCCAGTCCGGGTCAGCCTGACCGGGCCGGGGTTTTTTATTTTTTTTGGCTGTTTTTTTAAATCTTTTTTTTTTTGTTTTTTTAAAAATGATTTATTGAATTACAATAGTACCCTCCAAAAGACATATATTATCTATTTTTGTGGGTTTATATGGGAAATCCGAAAATAAATATAATCTATATATACCACCTCATTTCATTCATTTTTCTTCACAAATTCTATCATTTATATTCTAATACAAGTCTGTTCTCTTGCAATTTGTGCCAGCGATCAACATCATTTCTCTCCACTCTCTCAAGTGCTCTCTCAATTTTGTCTACTCATTCACCTTTTACACTCGTTCAGCATCATTTTATTTGTTTAATTTTTATAGTATCATTATTCTCTTCTCTTCTTCTTTTTAAATATTTGTTGTTCATAATTTACTAGTTCATCATTTTTCGTTTATGTTTTGTTGAACTTTTTCTTCTTCTTTTTAAATTTTTGTTGTTAGTTAACACACACTAGTTCATTACGAAATTGTCGTTGTTTTATTGAATTCTTTCTTCTTCTTTATTAGATTTTGTTTATTAACATACACTAGTTTATAATTTGTTGTTTGTGGTATTTTGAACTCTCTCTTCTTATTTTAAAATTTTTGTTATTAACATACACTAGTGCATTACTAAATTGTTGTTTTTTTATTAAACTCTCATCTTTTTTAGATTTTGTTTATTAAAAAAAAACACTAGGATTTTTTTTTTAAACATACATACACTAGTTTATAATTAGATGACATCAAATCGATCACGTGGTAGAGGGTGTAGCTAAGAGTCCACCTCATCTAGTCACACTCCTTTCTGTAACACCCCGAATTCCAAACATAGATAATTTGTGGCACAAACAGGATCTTTACTTCAATTTTGTACAAAAATACAAGGAATTTAAATTTTTTTCATTACAATGTGATTATTTACAATATGCAGGGGAAATTTATATAAAAGAATTACAATTTATAACATTCAATATATTTAATCTCGCAATATCCACCGACATCCAATTCGTCTCCATGTTGCTCGCAAATCCGATTCCTGCAACTTGAAAACTGTGGGCATGTCAGTTGTATACAATTGACGTAATGCTATAATATAGAGATCCTCAATATAGCAACACAAACTTGAATGCAAAATGAAGAGTGATTATCCTAATTATGTCAGTGTATAATATGAACTTAATGACTAATGCAGACATTCATACTTACGATACAATACTAATGCGCACTTGTTTGGATTTTATGCAACTCATACTACATAGGTCCGAGGAAAGCCCTTAACATACTCCTCAATATAGGGTTCAATTCCCTGTTATGAAAACCTACTACGGTAACGAATTTCAAGATTTAGACGTACTGCGAATATTGGTCCCCACCCCGATAATTCTGAAAATCAAACTTCTTCAGATAATTCTAGAGACTATTTCATTCCCATCCGGGAATATTTGGACAGTACTTCCCACCACAAGTGATCATGGAACCCTCATCACACGGATATCCCATGAGCATTGCTTCCATCTCGATAATTCTGGAGATCAATCCCTAATGGTAGATAATTCTGAAGACTTTCACTCCCATCTCGAAATACTGAGGAGTATCTCACACCGCGGATAATTCTGATGCCCCCATACTCACGTTTGCTTTTGACTCGTCACATCTCCCATCTAATGTCTGTTCTTAGTCCAGTTTTAATTATTATGACCTAAAGCTAGCTTACCCTACCGGACTTAAATCAAATCATTGAAAATGTTAGCGTACACTGGCTATTTCTCAAAATTTCACAAATTATAATTTGCTGGCACTCTGGGTTTCACTCAGCCTTTAGAATCCACACATCTCAATCATGAAGATCTTCTAGGTTATTCTTACCTCATTTAGAAATACTCATTCAGTATAAATTATTTGATTCCTTTATTCATTCTCTTTAAATCAAAAATCTCACAGAAATATATAACTTCTTATTCAATAACACTTCAAATTTGATAAAATATTTCAAATGTCATACATCTATTACTTTTTCATTCTTTGATTATTCGTCAATCTGAATAATGTGCATAAGCGCCAAAAGAAAATTTATTTTTGAACAATATAAAATTCTAGAATGAATCTAGATTTAAACCATCACATTTCACTATTTTAATCAAACTTAATCCAAAATTACTTTTTAAAGTTTACAACGTAATTGATCCACACAATGAATCTTGATTTATTATATATATATAATCTTGTCAAATATTTCATTAACACCTTATATTAATTTTAAACTTTTTTTTTCTCCAAAAAAAGTAAAGAATTTATAAAGTAAAACAAAAGAAATGAAAAAAAAAATTAATCCGACCCCAACCGAGTTCGAATCAGAGCGCTCTGCGCTCTAAATCGCGCCCAACGACCACAAATCCAAGTCACTATTACTGTAAATCCTCCATCAAAAGTCCTCTTATGTCTCTGCCTACTGTTTTATTGAGTTAATAAAATTTTAAAAGAAAAACAAAGTCGCAAGACTCGAACCTGCAATCTTTACATTGTACACAGCGCCCCAAAGCCACGCACGAACCAATAAGTCCAATCCTATAACTCTGTCTACTGCTCACAAAATTATCAATAAGAACCCCCTATTACTTCGAATGGTTTTAAACTAAAAAAATTATCAATCTGCACTCAAGCGGAAACAAGCCAGCATGCTTTTACCAGACTCCCACGTCTCACTCACTGCCCAAAAGCCTCTCGAAAAATGAATTAATCTTTACTGCTCTATAACAAGTTTTCGTTATTTTAACATTCATGATGCATACCAATCTAAATTTTTACAATTTGAGTTCTAAGTTTTAATCACATTACATAGAATGAAAATTTTAACATCCATAATATCTACAATTAAATCTACCAAATTTAACATGATGCATCAATACAATTTATTCATACCATTACAAGTAACCAATTCTACAATTTCACCTCATACAATTTACCAAAATCATGTTTATATTTCTATTTAAAATTTGGCTAGTAAAACATGACATTATCACATTAATAATTTAACTAAATTTTAGCAACTCAACACATGATAATCAAATTTTCTTTTCTACAATCTCTTATAACTTAATTAAATTAACATGCATTTGATTCTAAGATTAATTCACAACCTAAAAGAAATTTAAAATTTCACATAACATGGCTTCTAATCATAACATTCTTTGAGACTAAGGAAACACTCACCCTTTTTATTGAAATTCCTTGCACTTGCAACACCTAGAAAAACTCCAAGCCTTCTCCTCCCAAAACCGAGCTCCAAGAAAATCCACAGCAATGCTTCTTTTGAAAGTTTTTTTTTCTTTTCTCATGAATGGCCGGATGGGGGTATTTTAAAGGGGAGGGTTAAAGGGAAGTTTTATTAAACCACCCACTAATCCTAATAACTACCCACTTAATCCATAAGCTCATTCATAAATTTCTTTTTCCCTCTTATAACTTGGCTAGCCAAATGTGGGGAGCATGCACGGGTTTTGAATGGGTTTGTGTGGACACGGGCTAGCTATGTGTTTGTGTGTGCACGTAAACTACACACAAAGTATTAAGAGTTTTTTTAAAATCTACATACATATATTACTCATTTTCACATGGATTTAATAAAACTAGTTTAAATTAATCATAATAAAAATTTTAGTGCACATTTCATTAATTCGTACTTAGTCGTGCATTAACACATGTAAAGCACATGTGGACAAAATATTAAAAAATATTTTGCAGCTCTTACAGTTTTATTCCACAATTAGATAGCGAAGAAACAGTTAGAATTTTGATAGTATTTCCGATTTTAATGATATTCTCGACAAACACATAGATGCAGTAATAGTAGAAGACATAGAATCACAAGACAATGAACAAGCATCTTCTCAAACCCGTAAATATAGTGGACCCACTTCTGAAGTCCACAAATATTACACTTATGCCCATCTAGTGCCGATAAAAATGAAAGACATAAGATTTGTAACAAGTGTAAAAGGACATACAAGTTTAAATTGGGTGCGGGAACGGGTACACTTCAGCGACACTTAGATAAATGCTGACCCGAATTATCACAAAACACTCTCACACAACAAAAGGTAAATCCTAGGACCGGTTACGTAGATAGCCATAGCTATAATCACGAAACCGTTCGTAAGAAAATGTCTAGATTAGTAATTAAGGATGAGTGGAGATTGTAAATGTTGAAAACAGATTTGGGAAAAGATAATTATTATTCTTATTCAGTTATTTCTCTACTGCATATATCTATATATAAGAATTACATTCTTGGAGAAGAAGAAAGGAGATTGAGACAAGATTGGGGAGATGAGAGATTTGGAGAATCAGTTTCCTATAGATCAGGAAACAGAATATAAAATTACTATATTTCAACCCCCCCTCAAGTTGGTGCATAGATATTGAACATGCCCAACTTGTCAATAAATTTCAAGAAGAGCCGATTCGAAACTGCCTTGGTTATGATATCTGCGAGCTGATCTTCTGACTTCACTTTCGATATCTCAGTGATTTTCTCATCTATTTTTTCTTTGATGAAGAATCTATCCACCTCTACATTTTTCGTCCTATCGTGCCAAACTAGGTTAGCAACAATATCACACGCTGCTTGACTATCACAATACACTTTCATAGGTTCATTTAGACTATAGCCTAAGTCCTGCAATAAGAGTTTCAGCCATAAAGCTTCCGCTATACTTAAAGCTACTCCGCGATAAGTACTCAGCCTCTGCACTAGAGCGCGCAACAATATTTTGCTTCTTGCTCCTCCATGTAACTAAATTTTCTCTAACAAAGGCGAAGTATCCTGAAGTAGAGTGCCTATCAATTATAGATTCTGTCCATTCAGCATCAGTATATGCCTCAACCTTCAAGTGACCATGTTTCTCAAATAAGATCCTTTTTCCTGAAGCAGACTTAATATATCTCATAATTCTCATCACCGCATCCATATGCTGTTCCCCATGTGCATGCATAAACTGACTTACCACACTTAAAGCATATGACAAATCTGGTCGTGTATGTGCAAGATACATCAGCCTTCCAACCAATCTCTGATATATTTCCTTATCACAAGATACATGATCAGCTTCGTTGCACAGTTTCAGTCCTTCTTCTAACGGTGTACTAATCGGTTGACAAGTGGACATTCTAGTTTTCTTTAATAAATCAAGAGCATATTTTCTTTGAGACAAAAATATTTCCTTTCTTGAGCGAGAAACTTCAATACGAAGGAAGTATCTCAAAGAGCCAAAATCTTTCATTTCAAACTCTTGTGACAAGTAGTTCTTTAATGCCTTCCTCTCCTCAGGATCATCGCAAATTACTATCATATCATTCACATAAATAATGAGAGCAGTAATTTTACCTTCTTTCCTTTTTAGGAACAAAGTATGATCTGAATTACTTTGATAGTATCTGAATGTCCTCATGGATATTGTAAATCTCCCAAACCAAGCTCTTGGGTGACTGCTTAAGTCCATACAATGCTTTTTTCAAACGACATACTTTATTGTTGTGTTGGACTGGTCTGTTCGACCCTGGTGGAAGATCCATATAAACCTCTTATGTCAATTCCCCATGCAAAAATGCATTCACATCAAATTGCTCCAACGGCCAGTCAAGATTTGCAGCAAGTGACAGCAGGAACAATATTGAATTTTGCCACAGGTGCGAATGTATCTTCATAATCAATTCCATACGTTTATGTGTATTCTTTGGCAACCAGCCTTACTTTGTATCGCTCTATTGAACCATCATACTTATATTTCACCGTATAAATCCATCTGCATCCTACTGGCTTCTTCCCTGGTAGCAGCTTGGCTATCTCCCAAGTCTCATTCTTGTTCAAGAACTTCATCTCCTCATCCATAGTTGATTTCCGCCTTGGATCAGTAAGGGATTCCTGCACACTACTAGGAATAGATACAGTAGATAATTGATTTACAATTGACTTATTTGATTCCGACAAGCGGTGAGTGGATACATAATTACTCATGGGATATTTGACGTTACTAGTGGGATCAGGTTCATAAGTAGGTTTTAGAATACCTCTATTAGTACGGTGCAAGGAGTTCTTTTCTAGGAGCTTCGGACAACGATGATGATTGGTTTTGGGGTTCTGACGGTTCACTCTTACTAAAATTCGGTAGTGGTTGCAATTCTTCAAGAGGGTCTTCTTCCCTTGATTGTACTTCTTCATGAGGGTCTTCCTTCTTTGCTAGGTATTCATTCAAGTGTTCGCCATTATTTATTTCCAGTTGTTCATTCTGACTGGTAATTACTTCATGATACCCAAGAGTCTGAACTTCACTTCGGTACTCCCCCTGAAGTTCAGTCGTAGACATAACATCCATAGTCACAAACATCATTTGAGTTGGTGGGTGATAGCACCGATACCCTTTCTTATCCTGTGCATATCTCACGAAAACACAGCGGACAACTCGAGGAGTTAACTTATTGCGTTCATGTTGATGAAGATGAACAAATGCAACACATCTAAACACATGATGTGGCAAGTTGACGACTGTTGGTGCATTCACAGCTTCAGTTAATGTTTGAAATGGTGTGAGGAAGTTTAGGATACTAGAGAGATTAGGTATGTAGCAGAAGCAAGGGCTTCCCCCCAATAGATGAGTGGCATATTTCGATAGATGAGAGAAATACGGACCACCTCGAGCAAGTGTCTATTTTTTCTTTCTGTAACCCTATTCTGTTGAGGTGTATATGAGCATGTAGTCTGGTGAATAATTCCGTGTTCCACCAAATATTGTTGCAGATTCGAACTTAGGTATTCTCCGCCATTATCACTCCTAAGAACTTGAATCTGTGATTTATACTGAATCATAACATGCTTGTGAAATTTCTGAAACAAGCCACTACTTCACTTTTTGACTTCATCAAACAAATTCAGGTCATACGAGTACAGTCATCAATTAATGTCACAAACCATTTGGCTCCTCCAAATGTAGTGGTTTTGGATGGAACCCAAATATCAGAATAAATAATCATAAATGGAAGAGAGCTTCTACTTGGATTTGGAGGAAAAGAGCCATGGTGACCTTTTGCGAGTTCACACACATCACACAGAAATGCAGAAATATCCAACTTCAAAAATAAACTTGAAAATAATTTCTTCAAATAACCAAAAGAAGTATGCCCTAAACGTCAATGCCATAGCCTAATATCTAATTTTTTCTTCTCATCTTTGGATCCTTCCACACTTAGAGCTTGAGTCAACTTGCTTGAACTTTCATATTCTAAATCCAGATAATAGAGCTTCCCGTGTCTAACCCCATAACCAATCATCTTGTGAGTCTGAATATCCTTAAACACAATGTGAAGGCCAAAAAACTACAGTACAATGTAAGGCAGTAGTTATTTGAGCAACAGATAATAGGTTAAAATTCAAGGATGGCACAACTAGGTTAGTATCTAAGATTAGGTTATTTGTGAGAGGTATGGTACTCGCCAGTAACAGTGGCAGGATCACCATTGGCAGCTGACACAATTAATTTGGTGGATGGATGAAAATTTTGAACTTGTCTAGAATCAAAAGTCATATGGTCGGTAGCACCCGAATCAATTATCCATGCATTATTCATAATAGAGGCAGAAATATTAAATACCTTACCATCATTACCTACAGCTGTAACTAATATAGAGCCGAGTCCAATACTCTTCTCAGCTCCATCAGTTTGTTCCATGGTAGCGGCACAAGAAAACAACGGATATGATCTTCAGCAACCAATAGCAAACGACACAACTTGGCCAAGAACAGCAAATAGCAACACAACAAACAGCACCCTCCGATAGAATAGCTCCTTTTAGATCCGATCTGGATCAAATCCAAGAGCCCGAACACCAAACAACAATAACAACTCAACAGAGCAATTCTTTAATCAAAAATCATATCTGAATAGATCTGAGTCATCAAACAGTGATGACTATGACCACGACGGTGAGCGGTGGAAAAGGGGGGTTGGGGTTGATGGCAGGGGATCAGGGTCGATGGCAAGAGATCGGGGTCGACTAGTTCAGGGTCGACAACAGATCATGAGACTTCGGGATCAGGGCATTGATGACGCCAGAGAGGGTGTTCGGTTGGCAGTGGCTTCGGGAGGGGATGACGAGGGCTGTGGCTACGGGACGACGGGTGGATGTGGCTTCGGGAGTGGGGCAACGAGGACCTAGATGACGATGGGTGGATGAAGATCAGAGCGGCGCGCTATTGTCGACTGGTGGCACGCTGGAGCTCAGGAGGGAAAAGGTCAGAGTGGGGGTGTGGGTCAGGACGTCGAAGGAGAAGGAGGCTCGAGGGGGGGGGGGTCGATGGGAAAGGGGGTTGTCGGAGATCGACGGAGAATGGTCGGGGAGTTCGGGGATGTCGGGTTTTGGTCGGGATCGGGTCGGGATGGAGGTGTTAGATCCGATCACCTCCCTCTCTTCTTCTCCTTCAACTAGCCTAGATCTGGTTTAGGCTCTGATACCATGTTGAAAACAGATTTGGAGAAAAAATAATTATTATTCTTATTGTGTTATTTCTTTACTGTATATATCTATATATAAGAATTACATTCTCGAAGAAGAAGAAAGGAGATTGAGAGAAGATTGGGGAGATGAGAGACTTAGGGAATCTGTTTCCTATAGATTAGAAAACATAATATACAATTACTATATTTCAACAGTAAATTAATATACGAAGAGGCTAAAGAGATGTTAATTGCAACACTGACATTGCAAAATTGTAGAGTTTCCTTGACTTTCGATGGTTGGGTGGGTGTTAAAGATGTACCAATGATGTGTGTAACTTGTCATTGGATAGATTCTGATCGGTTACTTTAAAGAGGATTATTTCTTTCGAATTTGTTAGGTTCCCACATAAGGGTGAGATTATTGCGACACATATCATGGATGCATGCAATAAATTTAGTATTTATGATAAAGTTTTTGTTATAGGTTTTAATAATGCCTCTAATAAACTAAGGCAATTTCTACTTTGAAAATTATGCTAAACACTATAGAACCTGATATTTTTCATGTTAGATGTGTTTGTCATATTTTAAATCTTTGTGTACAAGATGCACTAAAATATAGACATTATAAGATTAGTGCAATGAGAGATTGTATTAATTTTATTACTTTGAGTGGTCCTACGTATCAATCTTTCCATGATTTATGTAAACTTAGGAAAATTACATTTAAACATTTTCTTTAGGATGTTAGACATCGTTGGAATTCGACATATGAACTCTTAAGTGTAGTTACTCAGTATAGACAAGGTTTGAAAGAATTTTCTGTTGCAATTGGTATGGAAGATTGTAGATTAGATGATGAATTTTGGTTTTTTACCGATAGTTTGTTAAAATTTTTAGAACCTTTTAATTATGCAACATTGTAATTTTCAAAATTTTATTCATCTACGTCTAGTGGTATTTTACTTACAATTATTAATATGATGACCACTATTAAAGATTTGATACGTGACCCTTTTATTGGAACAATGGTTTATGCCGCTTATCTAAAATTTATGAAATATTTTCATCATCTTCCCATGTTATATTGTGTGGCTAAATGAATCATGTTAGAAAGTTAGCACGTCGAAATAGAAGGCTACGATCATGTTTCTTTTTTACTAAAGAATTTGAAACTATTTTGAATAACTTGTATGATAATTACTATAGACTTTATGCATCTAGTACTACACAATCACAACATGTTAGTTCTTCTTCTTCCATATCAAAAGGCAAGAGTCTTGCATTTTCAACAAGTAGTGTTTTAAATCTTATAAAATAAAATTAAATAAAAAAAAATAACAAATGCACCTAATGAATTGAATTGGTATAATACACAACCTCCCTTCGATGAGATAGTTGATGTATTATCATTTTGGAAACACAATGAAACTACTTTTCCTATTCTTTTTCGTATGGCTAAAAAAACTCCCCCAGTATCAACTGTTGCATCGGAATGTGTCTTCTCTTTTGATTGCAGGATTATGAGCCCTAATAGAAATTGCTTACTTTCGAAAAAATTGGAGATGCTCGTATGCGCGGAAGATTGGATGAAAGCTGAAGAAAAGACCCAAAATTTGCTTCAAACGGAACAAAACGGATCAAGCAGTGACGAATAAAGATTGAAGATGCACTACGGATCAAGTACTTCAAATAATGAAAAAATATAGGGTAATGAGATTCTAGATTTAGGTCAAGTAGAAGTGTACTACAATAGTCCAATGTCTTATCTTCAATCTAACTCTAGGTCATCTCGAACTCTAAAGTCTAAACATCCACCCAACTTGTCATTTGAAATTCTATCACATTGTATGAAATGTTGCAACTTTATTGATGCTATTTTAAATTTTGTAATTTATTGACCAAAATTAATATATGAATCTTTTCCTTTTATTCTATATGGTGTTTAAATTGTTGTCTGTAGTTTTTTCCTTTGTTCTACTCTATATATAAAAATAAATAAATAAACCAAAACCGGCTTGGCCCGGCCCAACCCGAGCCATAAGTAAAGGGTTAGGGGTCGGGTCCAGGCCGGGGAGTTGCACTCTTCAGCTCGGCCCACCCCGGGATGAAGAGGAGCCCAGCCTGCCGTGACCTGGGACCAGGTCTGGCCTGGCCGGCCCATCTGCCACCCCTAGTGGGGAGCATAAAACTTGCCGAAAGTTGAAAATAGGTATTCTAGGGTAGTGTGTAAAGAAGCTCATGTTTCAACAAAAAGAATGCTTTGTTTTATTTAGTTGCATATGTTTGTTGTTATATGAGAGAAAGGGCTAATTGAGCCATTTGGAATGCAGTGCGTGCTGGGTTTCTATCAGGCTCTACTGGTCTTGAATCAGTCCCTGGCCCCAACTCCCACAGTTTGAATTCCTTAACAAATGGAATGGTCTGGTTACTCTGTAATCATTAAATTTTATTTTACACCTTCACCATAGATAGACGATTCATGACGGACTTCTCATTTTTGACTATGCAGAAACCAATCAAAAAAGATATTCCGATCTCGATTCAAAGTTCAAGTCATCTACTGTGCTTAATGAACTCCTGGAGAAATCTAAATTGAACGAAGAAAGGTAAAATGAGTACTATTGTCAACTCATCTATAATACGGACATGACACTTCTTGCTAGTTGTGTTTATATGATTTTTTGAAAAATGCCAAGTATCCTCATTGACATGTTTTCCTCATGAAAATCCGTGGTCTCTGCAAGTTGTTCAGCCTCCATATAGAAATCGTGTGGAAGAACGTGATAGATACTCTCATTTATTACCTTCACCATAGTTTACCAGGATTTAAAGAGTAATGCTTTAGCCACTATCAATTTCACTACTATTTTCTTTACTAGCTTAGGTGGCATACTCTTATTGGAGAGTTCTCCCACCTACTCTATCTTCTACCTATTGAAGTGTGCCACTTAAGGTAGTGAAGAGAAATATAGTGAAATTGGTAGTGGACGTAGCATTACTCGGATTTAAATAGAGGATAATCTAACTAACAGAGAGAGATTAAAATGAGGATTATTGCAGCGAAATTTGGGTCCGTGTCATCTGCCTGTTACGCCTTCTAACTTTATGGTTGGTTGCATTATTGTGGCAATAAATTACCAATAAATATATGATTATCTCAGTCTACAAATGTCAATTCTGCAAATAATCAAGTGGGAGCTTATGTTACGAGTCATGTGCTTACTGTTTTTCACGATAGTGCCAAACTAATTCTAAATAAAATTGGGAACAAGAAAGAGATCCAGGATAAGTACTGCTTACGAGGAGCAGAGTGGGGTGTCGGAGACTGCTCGACTCAAGGAATGACGGAAGAAGAGAAAGATGAGTTCATTGTTAAAAAAGAAGACTGGAGTGGAAGAGTAACCCAATGAGCAATGTTAACTTTCTCCCTGATTGTCCCGATTGAAACGACGGTCCGATGATTGGATGCAGACGGTGACTGTCGTCTACGGGCCAAATGTGGCTACATAGCGAGATGCCTTCTGGCAAGAGCTGGTCGATATCCGACAGCGTTGGTCTGGAGCTTGGATTGTTGGAGGGGATTTCAACATCACCAGGTTTGCTTTCGAGCACAAGGGAAGAGGGTCTAGCGACAGACACAGAGAGGAGTTCAACAGGGTGATCACAGAGCTAGAGCTGATTGATATCCCTATTAATGACAGACTATTCACATGGTCTAATATGTAAGAAGCTCCGGTGATGGTCAAGCTGGATAGGATACTAGTATCTATGGAATGAGAAGCTAAAGTCCCATTAGCTACAGCAAGGTCGATCCCTAGACCAACATTTGACCATACCCCAATCCTGCTCGATGTGGGGGGACGTGGAGCGAAGAGGCCGCGAAAATTCAGGTTTGAAAATGCCTGGCTGGAAATTCAAGGGTTCCACCACATGGTAATGAAAAATTGGGCGCTCCCAACCGCTGGCAGAGACGCAGCATCTCGGTGGTGTGAAAAAATCCGCAGACTTAGAAAGCGGTTGTGCAGATGGAACCGGTCTAGGTTCTCGGCCATCTGGCGTACAAAAGATTCCTTGTTGGAAGGAATCGATGAGCTTGAGAGGGTGGAAGAGACAAAAGTCTAGTCACAAGAAGAAAGAAGCAGACTTTTAGAGCTTCGGGGAAATGTCGCCAACTTTTATAAGTTGGAAGAGATCAAATGGCAACAAAGATCACGGATTTCGTGGCTCAAAGAGGGAGACGCGAATACGGCCTACTTCCACAGAGTGGCAAGCACAAGACGCAGATCGAATCTCATCCTTTCAATACAGACAGACACGGGAACATCGCAGGATGAAGAGGTGATTTTCACAACTTTCCAAAATTACTATAAGGGCCTCTTTGGAAAGAAGAACGACTTCAGAATTCCCTTAAGGGGAGATTATTGGTAGGCATATCAGATTGATTCTGGGCAAACACTCGCCAACTTAGAGGAACCTTTCTCGGAAATGGAAGTGAAAAAGGCCATCAGCCAAATGGGAGCAGATAAGTCACCTGGACCAGACGGCTTTCCAATGATGTTCTTCCAAGTATTCTGGGAAGAAATTAAAGGGGACATCATGGCATTGATGGAGGAATTTTTCCATCACAACCTCAGATTGGGCATGTTCAATTTTGCGGAGGTTGTCCTGATACCCAAACGGGAGGAGTCTAAGCGAGTGGGGGATTTCAGACCGATCAGCCTTATTAATTGTTCTGCAAAGATCATCACAAAGGTCCTGGCCATCCGGTTGGGGAATATTATGGATAATATTATCAGTAAAATTCAGACGGGTTTTATCAAGGGCAGATGTATCCTCAACTGTGTGGCCACTGCTGAACAAGTTATCCACCACTGCCATACGAGCAATTCTAAGAACTACCTTCTAAAACTGGACTTCGAGAAAGCATATGACTCAGTTGACTGGGAGTGTCTCCTGGAAGCACTCAAAGGGAGAGGATTTGGGGACAAATGGGTTAGATGGATCAAACAATGCCTACAGACTAGTAAAACGGCAATTTTGGTGAATGGGCGGCCAGGTCCATCATTTCCTTGCAAGAAGGGACTCCGGCAAGGGGACCCACTATCTCCACTTCTATTCACTGTGGTAGCAGATGTACTGAGGAGAATGCTAGAAAATTGTCGGAGAAAAGGCAGGATTAAGCCGGTGGCCGGCAGCTCCGCCAATCAGGGATGCACGATCCTCCAATACGCTGATGACACCCTGCTATTTGGGAATGGATCCAGATCAGAAACAGTCTGCTTTAAAGGGGCCCTCTACTGTTTCGAAGCCTGGTCAGGTCTGAGGATTAATTTCCACAAGAGTGCACTGATTCCCATTTCTCTCCCTGATGAAGAAGCTTGGGAACATGCAACTATCCTAAACTGCATGACGAATGAGTTCCCAATCAAATACTTAGGGCTCCCACTCAGACCAGGGAGACTCTCTATGTCGAACTGGCTGCCGATAATAGATAGGGTGGAGGTCAAATTGTCTGGTTGGAAAGGCAAATCGCTGTCACTAGGGGACAGAGTGATATTCATTAACTCAGTGTTGTCTAACCTGCCCATCTACTACATGTCCTTTTTTGAGCTTCCAAAGTGGGTTATCCAAAGGATTGACCGAATCCGAAAAAGATTCCTTTGGAAAGGGACAGATTCGAATAAGGGTGGTTATCACCTGATCAAATAGAGTATTGCTTGCATGAAGAAGAAGCATGGAGGCCTAGGCATCATCGACCTTAGAGATATGAACCTTGCCCTTTTGGGAAAATGGTGGTGGAAGGGTTTTCACCACAGCGGGGAAGGATGGCAAGAGTTCATTCAACCATACCTAAGGGGAAAAGGTACGTGAAATCGTTTTTGAGTAGGGACTAAGGTCTCCAGATTTTGGAAAGGAATTACCAAAGCCAGTGGACCGTTCAATTCAGCAATCACGTCGACTATCGGTAATGGACGGTCCACCAGATTTTGGTGGGATAAGTGGTGTGGTGTCCATGCGCTTAAGGATACTTTCCCGGAGCTATTCGCCAGAACAAATCGCCCCAATATCTCTGTGGGAGAAACCTGGAAGAGGGGAAATTAGAAGCCGTCATTCTAAGGAGCTCTTACCCCAGGATTACATCAGCAATTGCTCGATTTGCAAGCACACATCACGCGGACCGGAACGATTTGTACCCAAGGTCCAGACCAGATGCGATGGGGATTAGAGACCAAAGGAGCCTTCACGGTCAGATCCCTCTACCATCAAATTCACTTCCGGGGATGCAGACCAAGCTGGGCACAGGTGTTATGGAAGGCGAAAACACCGTTAAAAGTCAGAGTCTTCCTCTGGCTAGTGCTCAATAATGCAATCCTAACGAGAGAGAACCTGTCCAAAAGACAACCTCAGATTGGAACTGACTGCGGGTTCTGTAACGTGCATACAGAGAGTCTAAATCACCTTTTTATTCACTGCCAGAGGAGTAAGGCGACTATGGTAGAGGTTTTGAGAGCCTTAGGCACATCTGACTACCTCAACAAGTATGAGGATTTGTGGATCGGTCCCAAATTCGTATCGAATCGCCATGATATGAAGGATGTGTGGTACATCGCCATTGCGGCTACCACATGGGTGTTATGGCTAGACAGAAATAATTTTTATTTTCGGGCTTCATGTAGTATGATTTCTGGTAACCTTACTCATATCATGCATCTTATTTCTTTTTGGGCTACAGCTGCTGCTACAGGAGCGAGAGGGAGGATCGCCAGAGTTTTCCCGGTGGAGGATTTTGATGATGAGGAGATAGAGTTTGGGCCGACATTGGACTGAGGGGCGGCGCCATCCATGCTCATCTGAGTCTTTATAGATGCAGCCCATGCTAGTCTGTTTTTTCACCCATTGTATTTTCGGTTGTTTGAGGTTTGGAGGTTTAAACCCACCCCCCAGGGTTTTATTGGGGGTCTATGTTTTATTTCCTGCACTGTCTTTTTCTGCACTGTACTTTTTTCTCTCCCGGTTCACGGGGTTGTTTTATTAACTGCTTATTAATGAAACAGGGTGGCTTTATTCCACCTTTCACCTAAAAAAAAAAAAAGTTTCCATGGTGTTTTGATCCCGCTCTTATATGCAGTTGGTACACATCTCTGTAAATCGTCAAATACCTTTCATTCTAGAGGCCATGATACAACAGAGGAGATACTGTACTTGATGGAATTTTTTCCCAAACTGTCCCACTTTTTAAAAGTTTTTCCATACTGCCATACTTTTTTTAAAAATTTTCAAAACGCCCTACTCGTTTTCTGAAAAAAAGAGTTTGGGTAAAGCCCCATCGCTTTTTCAAAAAGCGAGTGTGAGGCTTTGGTTTTGGATAGTCTACACTAGCTTGTTGAAAAAGCGATGGTGTTTAACCCACACTCGCTTTTTCTCAAAAAGCAAGTGTCGATTGAGACTTTTTAACCCCCACGCTCTCAATCAGATCTCACTTACTCTTTTACTCTCTATCTTCCTCCTCTTTTAACGAAACCCTAACTCATCCTAGATATGCTCTAATTTCGGCCATTAACCCACCAAAATATGTAGATTCACTCATAAAATCCTCACATTTTTCATCTTCTTTCGATTTTCCACTTCTCTCATCCTCATTTAACCCCAAAAATCCTAAACCCCAATATCCAAGATTGTGTTGATTTTCGAATTTGGGGGTAAAGCTTGCGGATGAAGGCGGTGGAGTGTTTCGAATTTAGGGGTAAAGCTTGCGGTAGAAGGAGGTGGAGTGATATGGACATCGGTTCAAGACGATTCGGGTGTTTCTATCAGAGCAGGTATCGTCTAGGACAACTGCTTCATTAGCTTAGGATTTTATTTCTGTACCATATTTGTTTTTGGCAATTATAGCCATATATAATATTTCATTTATGCATTAGAATATTTTTTGAGATTTTAGAATATTTTGAAATTTGTATCCAGATTGGTTTTGAGCCTATTTATAGGCATTGAGATTAATGAGAAGTTATGTTATTCTTGATTTAAAAAAATTATTGTGATTGAGTTCTACTCTTCATTCATCTCTTTGTGTGATACAATTGAGAACTAATTTTAGGGTTTGTGATAAACTCTAAAACTACCCCAAATCCAAACAAATTTCTAAACCCTAACTCTAATCCCCAAATCAAATTAACCCAAATCCCTAATCCTCTTCAACTTTTCTTCTTCCTTCAAATCCCAACCAACCCAATCCACCTCACCGCCTTCGACCACCTCTGTCATCTACCCGATCGCCCACGCCTTTGCCCTCGCCCTCCCTTTCGCGACTTCAAAACCCTATCACGACCATTACCTCATCTCTCCCTCACCCCTCCTTTCCTCACCCCGCCGTCAACTCACACTATAGCCCCGCCGATACCACCACCAACAAAGCCCCAACCGCTCCGCCTCCGAAATCCCCTCCAAACCCCAGCCGACTACTCCACCTTCGTCGACCACCACATCCAAAATCCCCCAAAACCCGACTACCCTCCTCCTGTCTCCTTCGACGCCGTCGTCGACCACCCCCCCTTGCCGTGACGACCCCATTGCCGCACTCAGCCAGCAACGCCGCCGCCATCGCCCTTGCTGTTGCCATTGTTAACTTTGTTGCTGTTGTCTCTCTCTTACTGTGTTTGCTGATTGCTGTGTTCTGCGTTGATGCCAACCCTAGATCTAACGGTTTCTTCAAATCCCGGTATACTCTTTTCACTTTTCAAATATTTGTGTTATACTGCTTTATTATCTCTATTATATTATTCAATTTAACCGTCGATCACAAATATCGAGATTGAGTGTTCTACTTGCCTAATTAGACTACGAATCAATATTGAATCGTTTACTTGCTAAGAATGCTTAGGAATTTAATTATTGATTGTTAGAACTGAATTATTAATTGGACTTGTTAAACTTAATTCAATTCTTGGAAATCCATCAAACCGATTAATTTTTTAAAATTCTAATTTTGATCCGTTTTACATGTTTGTAAAATTAATCCTTTAAGATTCTTGGAAATTCTCTATTTAGGATTACGTTTTACATCATTTTGGTATCAGAGCGAAGGTTCTTAAAACCCTTATTCTCGCATCATTTAGACATCAATTTTTGCATTCATTTAGGATTGTATAGTCTTTTAATTTTTATTTCTTTATTTTAGATCATTTCATATTTATTTAATATATATATATAAATAACACACACACGACCCCTAGTTTTTCCCTTTTGGTGAATGCATCTTCGCAGCACCATCACAGATCTTGACGAGCCTTTCTTTTCCCTCACAAATCACCCAATTAGAAACCCTAGACCTTCCCGACCTGAAATGAAAAACTCTGATATTTTCGCTACCCTGGCTGCCATTCAAACAACTCTTGCCAATATCAGTCAGAAACTTGAGAAAGTGGAATTAAATCAAACTGTTGTCCCTGAGCTTCATGCTAATCGTCAGATCCCTCAAAGGAATGTTCGTGACGATCGACGTCAAGAATGTGACCCTGACGAACAATATAAGAAGAACGTTAAGGCCGACGTTCCCCATTTTGAAGGCCACATGGAACCCCAAGCTTGTCTTGATTGGATCCGTGCAATGGACCACTACTTTATATGGTTTGACATGAGCGAAGCCCTGAAGGTTAAATTTGCCACTATGAAATTGACAGAAAAAGCTCAACAACACTAGACCAATCTTGAACATGCCCGTAGGGGCCAAGGCCTGGCACCCATAGTCACTTGGGAAGCCATGAAAGAAAAACTCACTGAGAGATATATACCGTTATCGTTCCACACCCGATTGCTAGATTCGTGGAACCAACTTTATCGAGAAAGTAAATCCACACAAGAATATGTTGATAAGTTCGATGACTTCCTTATTCGGTGCAATGCATTAGGTAAAGAGAGTGAAGAACAAACTCTCTCTAGGTTCAGGGCTGGACTACGAGCCAACCTTAGGAACGAGCTAATTCATAGAAATGTGGACTCACTAGCGGCAGCCTATGCCCTTGTCCTCAATATGGATTCCCTTAAAGCTAGTTCCCATTCTAAGTCCAGCGATTCGAGAGATCATTTTTCTAGAATGACCTCTACTGATCCATATAGGCCTAAGCCCCTCTCTCAGCACCCCAACAAATCTTACCCCAGCAAACTTAACTCAAATTTCAATTCACATAGAGATGAACATAAGGGTAAGAGCACCGAAAGAGACTACTCTAAGATTGACCCTCTCATTAAGTGCTATAAATGTAAGGAATATGGTCATGTTGCTAGCAACTGTCTCAGTCCCAGTAGGATCAATATTGTAGAAGGTACCGCTGTCATCGCTGACGATTCTGACAATGAGTTTTCCTATGAGCCTATTGAAGGCGATGACTTTGGTGAAGAAGAGAATGAACAGTATCTCCACTATATCTGGTCTATCTAATCACCCCACTTGAATGTAGTCAGATGTGCTTTATCCCAGCCAAAAGAAGAAGATGATTAGAAGCGCACTGCTATATTCCACACCTTTACGACTATAGGTGGCAAAAACTGCAAGGTGATTGTTGACAGTGGGAGCTGCATCAACGCTGTCTCTTCTGCGGTCTTAGCTAAGAACGGACTTAAGGCTGAACCCCATCCACGCCCATACAAAGTATCTTGGATTGATGCGACAGCCTTCCAAGTAACACATCGATGTTTGGTCCTTGTGGACTTCAAAGCCTACAAAGAGAAAATTTGGTGTGATGTGCTCAAAATGGATGTGGGGCAAGTCATTTTAGGGAGACCTTTGTTATACGATCACGATGTGATCATATATGGTCGATCCAACCAATGTGTGTTCCAACACAATGGACTAAAAATAAAGCTCATACACGTGAGACCACGAACTGTTCCAGTTGAAACAACACTGGCTCCCTCAAAAAAGGGCAAGGAAGTAACGTATATGGGTGAAAAGGAACTCATGAAAGAAATTGACAAAGAAGCTACCATTCTTCTACTCATAGCGAAAGAAGTCCCTAAAGATCCTAATTCACTCATCCCGCTTCCAGTTACTCCTGTCCTATAGGAATTTGTAGATGTGTTTCCTGCTGACCTCGTTAACCAGTTGTACCCACTGCGTGACATCCAACACGCGATTGATATGGTTCCGGGAGCGAGTCTTTCTAACTTGCCACATTATCGGATGAATCCGATAGAGCATGCTGAGTTAAAAAGACAAGTTAATGAGTTATTGGCAAAGGGCTTCATCAAAGAAAGCTTAAGTCCTTGCGCTGTTCCTGCCCTATTGACGCCAAAGAAGGATGGAACTTGGCGTATGTGTGTGGACAGTCGTGCCATAAACAAGATCACGGTGAATAACCATTTTCCCATTCCTCGTTTGGATGACATGCTGGACATGATGTCTGGTACCACAATCTTTTCCAAGATTGATCTTAAAAGTGGCTACCACCAAATACGTGTTCATCCTGGTGATGAATGGAAGACCGCCTTCAAGACGAAGGATGGTCTGTACGAATGGATGGTCATGCCATTTGGAATGACGAATGTCCCGAGCACGTTTATGAAAATCATGATGCAAGTACTCCGTCCCTTTATGGGCAAGTTCCTTATGGTGTACTTTGATGATATTCTCATTTACAGCCGATCCGTTGGGCAACATCTTGACCATTTAAGACAGGTCTGCGGTGTTTTGAGGAAGGAAGAGCTTTATGCTAATCCTACCAAATGTACCTTCCTCTCCGATCAGACTATCTTTCTGGGATTTATTGTTTCTGCCCGAGGAGTATCCGCTGACCCATAAAAGATACGAGATATTACTGAGTGGCCTGAGCCTCGTAATATTCGTGATGTGCGGAGTTTTTATGGCCTTGACACCTTCTATCATCGGTTTGTGCAAGGATTTAGCACAATTATGGCTCCAATAACCGACTGTTTGAAGAAAGGTGAATTTGTCTAGTCGAAAGAAGCCACGAAAGCCTTCGAAGAGATCAAGAAGAGAATGACTCAGACACCTGTCATGAGGTTGCCTGATTTCACTAAAGTTTTCAAAGTAACGCGTGATGCTTCAGGTATTGGTATAGGTGGAGTCCTCAGTCAAGAGAGTCATCATGTTGCTTATTTCAGTGAAAAGCTGAACGAAGCAAAATAAAAATACTCCACTTATGAAAAGGAGTTCTATGCGGTAATTCAGTCACTTCGCTATTGGCGACATTATCTCCTGCCACAAGAATTCGTCATTTTCTTAGACCATGAGGCCTTAAGATTCCTTAATTCTCAACAAAAGTTGAATCCGAGACATGCTAGATGGGTAGAGTTCCTACAAGAATATTCATATACGATTAGGCACACAAAGGGGATTAATAATAAGGCCGCGGATGTGCTCAGTCGATGTCACATGATCTTAACTACACTGCGCACCGAAATGATTGGTTTTGAGAGATTAAAAGATGAGTATGCGTCCTACCTAGATTTTCATGAGATCTACACCTCTTTGAAGGATGGCATCACTCGAATGATAGATGATTATTTTCTGAAAGATGATTATCTCTTCTATCGCTCCAAACTGTGCATTCCTAGTACATCATTACGAGAGTATCTTGTTTGGAAATTGCACGTTGGTGGCCTTGCTGGACACTTTGGACATAACAAGACCATTGATGCTATGGAACATAGGTTTTACTGGCCGAAGCTAAAGAGAGACGTTGCAAAACTTGTTAACAAATGTCATACTTGTCAACTCGCCAAGCAACAAAAACAGAACACATGCCTGTATACTCCATTACCTGTTCCCAGTCGCCCTTGGGAAGATGAGAGTATGGATTTCGTGTAGGCTTACCGAAAACACAAAAGAAACACGAATCCATTCTTGTCGTCGTGGACTGTTTTTTTAAAATGGCCCACTTCCTCCCGTACTCGAAAACTTTCGATGCATCCCGTGTGGCTCAGATATTCTTTGATAATATTGTGAAGCTCAATAGGTTGCCAAAAACCATTGTGTCTGATAGGGATGTGAAATTCACGAGTTATTTTTGGATGGCCCTATGGCACAAAATGGGTACGAAATTGAAGTTCTCTTCAACATTCCACCCATAGACTGATGGACAGACTGAGGTTGTCAATCAGAGTCTTGGCAATCTCTTGCGTACTCTTATGGGAGAAAACTTAGGAACATGGGATTTAAAATTAACGGCTGCTGAATTTGCTTATAACACATTTAGGAATAGAACCATTGGTATGAGTCCACACGAAGTTGTTCATAATTATCGTCCTAGGTAGCCCATAGATCTTGCCCCTATGTTAGAACATCACTGAGTCTCAAAGTCTACATCTGCATTTGCATCCCACATTCATGACTTGCATAGAGAAATTTTCAAGAAAATTAATGAGAATAATTTTAACTAGAAGTTAAAAGCTGATATTAAAAGGAAATTTAAAGCATTTAATGTGGGTGACGAAGTGATAGTTCGGATTCTTCCAGAACGGTTTCTTGCTGGATCCGTTAAGAAGTTGAATGCACGTGCTGCAGGCCCATTTAAAATTCTTCATAAAATCAATGATAATGCCTATGTCGTTGACCTTCCTGAAGGCTTTGACATAAGTAAGACTTACAATATTAAGGATATAGTTTCCTATGAAGGCCCAGAATTTAACCCTAGAAATCCTCTTATAAATGAGCCTACCCTGCAACCTAATGGTGAGATTCCCACATTACCCCCACTACCTGATACTAACCCATCTACAGAAGAATTTAGGGATAAAGCTTGCGGTATATTTATTAAACTCTTCCTTTTTTAATGTTGTGTTAATCACCCAAACTTGTTGATTTTCTTTAATAAACAACTAGCAAAAAAATTGTAGGTATGTAGTTTGGAGTATATATTTTGATACAAAATATAGTTTGGAGTATATATTTAGGTATGTAGTTTGGAGTATATATTTTGATACGGAAAATAGGAATTGAGTTTCAAAGAAACAACTGTAGGTTATATATGTAGATAGGTTATATATGTAGATTTGCTCTCATAGAAAATTGGATATATGTAGATATATGTAGGTTATATATTTTGGTATAGTTAATAACGATTGTTTTTAGTTGTAGTATACTCTCTTTTATTATAAATGGCACGCACGATGGGGAATGTGGCGGAAGGATCGAGTAGTAGACCTCCTCACGGCGATGGACCACATACTTCTTGATATGGCTAAAAATGGGGATAAATCGGAACCATTCAAAATGGACACGAATCTTAAAGTCCCAGGGGCAATATGGTCATTTCACCTGCAGACGGGTCCGAATTGGGAATTGGGTCCCTCGTCTTAGACCTGCTAACCCATGAACGGATCTGTTCAGTTGAGAACGGGTCGCAACCCGTTAGGGGCCAGCTCAACAGGATTGGAGGAAATCCTGGCTCCCCCTGATCTTGAGGAGGTGGTTATAACCGCCCCTATCCAGCCACACCAGGAAGTAGGGATTCACTCTTATCCTGAAGGAGATTCCCATGGCGACTATAAAAACCACCCTATTTCATACTGTAAAAGGTGATCACTCTTTGCACACTTGAGCTCTTTTCCTTTACTTTTTTGGTATTGACAAGAGCATCGGAGGGTTCGTCGCCGGGATCCATCCCGGTGTTTCGAACGTTTGTGCAGGTCAACGGGAGCACCAGGGAGTCAACTTATCGACAAGGAAGAAGGGAGATCCAGCCTGTTCGAGTTCCTCACGAACCTACAAATCTCATCTATTGCCCCCACACCAGAATCCAGCGGCAACAGATTGGCGCCGTCTGTGGGAAATACTCGACAAGCAACCCCGCCTTCCTCCTCCAGCCGAAGCTACTCTTAGTCATGCCTCCCAAGAGGAAGCCTGCAACATCCAACCGAAGAACAACCTCTTCTCATCCTCCTCCTCCGGAAGAAGAGGATTTCCCTCCACCCGGCTAGCAAACCCTGCAGCTCGAGCAGCAGGCTCCCCAGTCCGTTCACGCGTAGGGCTCCAAGCTTACGTGGGGGAGCCATCTAGGCGAAGCCGCCACAAGCAACCCATGCATCAGGTTCGGGTGTCCATCCACAATGCCTCCACGGATTCTATGGCCTCCCACAGTCCTCCTACCCCAAAGGATCTACGGGATGTGCTCAACAATCGGCAAACCGAGCCAGGGCCCGATCTTCGAACTCATCTGGAGGAGAGACGGACCCGCGAGGCAAACCCTCATCGGGAGCACGCGAGGGATCGATCGCCACGCCGATCAGACCGCAGGGGGTCTAACTCCCCCCGGAGTCGGAGGGACTCACCTCCGCATCGCCCGAGGCGAAGCCGCTCCCCTGCAGGCTATCCTACAGCTCGGGCTGACCACGAGTAGGAGGCCCCCGTCACAAGGGCGGAGTTTCAGCAATTTCAGGAGGCGGTCCTACGGGCGCTCCATGCTGCCCTCAACAATGGCCCTCGGGCACCCAGCCCTCGGCCAGCCCCTTGTCATCCTCGCCGCTCCCGAAGTCCCCGACCGGTTCCGAGCAATTACCGCCGCCCCCGGAGTCCTAGGCCAACTCCGAGCCATCACCGCCCCTCTCCTGATCACCATCGCCGCTCCCAGAGTTCCAGGCCAGCTCCGAGCCAACGACGCCCCTCTCCTGATCACCATCGCCGCTCCCGAAGTCCGCATCCTACTCTGAGTCATCCCCGTCGTTCAGTTAGTCCACCACCTACTCTGAGCCATCGCCGACGCAGCCACAACCCTCCTCGACATGAGGATGAGTCTCAGGGCTCAGCCAGGCAAGACCGGAGGGAGGACTCGGTCTACCACCATCTCCACAAGATTGAGAGGTGCCTCGACTAGCTCGATCGAGACGAAGAGCGATGGGCGAGGGACCTCCGTCCAAGCAGGCCCCCATTCTCCCACGCCATTATGGAGGCCCCAGTCCCCGACAACTTCAAGCCTCCATACTTCGAGACCTACACTGGGGAGTCGGACCCCGCGGATCAAATTGAGAGTTTCAAAACTCTAATGATGATCCATCATGCATCCGATGCCCTCCTCTGCAAGACCTTCTCGGCCACACTCAAGGGGCCGGCTCGGGAGTGGTATTCCCGACTTGCCCCGGCATCTATCTTCTCCTTTGACCAATTTGAGGGACTCTTCCTCACGCACTTCGTGAGCAGTCGCCGCACGGAAAAGATGAGCACCTCCCTCCTATTCCTTAGCCAAAAGAAGGGCGAACGACTGAGGGACTATGTCAAGCATTTCACTGCTGAGGCCAGATCCATCGCCTCCTTGGAACCCTCGGTCGCCATTATCGCCTTCCAGTCCACCGTCCTCAATGCGGATCTCAGGGCGTCCCTCGCCAAGAAGCCCCCTCGGGACTTCTTAGAGCTCCTACTCCGGAGTGAAAAGTACATCCGAGCAGAAGAAGCTGTCTACCGCCCCACCTTTAAGGCGTCGACTTCCGGGAATACGCAAAAAAGCGCGGAAGAAGAATGAGCTAAGAAGCTCCAGAAGGATAATGGGGGTTAGCGGCATCCTCTCCCCCGCTTCAAGAAATTCACTTCGCTAAACGCGAGTGAATCCGCCATCCTAATGGAGATTGGGAAGGAAGGTCTCCTGCCGCCACCTCCGAAGATGAACACCCCCTGTAGCGCCCCGAATTTCCAATATAATATCTTAGAAATACGTGGCACAATTCCCAGCATCAACTTCAATGTAATATTAAACACAGTCCAAAAACACAGATAATTTTTATTTCAACTTTTATTACAACAATCTTTACAAACACAGCTGAATACAAAACATCTTAAATTACAAACTTTCTTTCTACAACACTTCTTTTACAAAATTTTACACAAACCTCTATCACATTAATTTGTCTCAAGCATCCAAACCCCAAGCTCTAAGCAACAACGACCTATAAAACATGAGGCTAGAGATGATCCCTAACCCCCAAAACTAAAGGGGTCAGCCATAACGGTGTGAGTGACATAAAAACAAAGCAACATAATTAAATCATAAAATATAGAGTCATCCACAACATGTATCATCAGCAAGAGTAAATGAAATGAGAAATAACAAATAAGTATAGTAAATAGTAATTCATGAAAATGTCAAGTAATTCTAGACTAAGTGTCAAGTGTAGGAAAAACAAGAAAAACACAAGCATAAAACCAAGTCAAGAAAACACAAGCTCTATATACTGATTCTCTAATGCATACTTGTCGGATTCTAAGCATTCCATAGCACATAGGTCTGGTGCAAGCCCTTAACGATCTCCACTTATAGGGATAACCCCTCGTTATAGCACTAATCCTACAACAGTGATGGGAAACAAGATCCAGAATACTCCGCGAATAGGCACCACAGCCTTCGACGTGCAAGCATCATGTAAGATAGCTCAAAAAAAACAACCGGAGAATCATCTTCCAAACCCGTGTACCCCACGAATAGGCTTACAAGGCCCTCAACATGCAGATACACCAGGTACATTCCGTGAATAGACCTGCCGACCCTCGACACGTGAATGCACCCTGCATGCTCCGTGAATAGGCCTGCAGGCCCTCGACACGCGAACACACAAATGTCCTCTCGAGACATAACAACAAACAGTCCTGGAACGCATCCGTTGCACTAACAAAACCATGAGCCTATACTTACGTTTTCCAAGTTCCATCACATCCCCACTAGTGCCTGTCCTTAAGTTGATTATTATTAAACCACCAAAAATCCTCATCTCTAGAGTTAGTGTATCCTGCCGGACTTAAATACTCAACAACAACTAAACCAAGACCCCCCAGGTCTAACTCAACAAATATCAACTGTCGGTTCACAGGACTCCCACTCAACTTCTAGAGATCTCAACAAGACCAAAAGTCACAAATCCATCATCAAAATGATCAAGGGAGAAACCTCTCTAATCAAATCTTTATAAAATTCCCGAATCCAAATCCAACAACAAAACATCTTGAAAACATATGTTCTGTAGAAACAATAATATTTAGAATAGTAAGTTATAGATCCGAAAACATTTAAAGAATCAATCGTTTAAAGAACCTCAGAATAACTCAAGAAAGCATTAGTATCAGTCGACTGTAAAAAGGTCATCAGTTGATTGTCCAGAGCGAAGATCCAACATTTTTAAGAAAATAATTCTAAGTATTGACGGTCGACTATAAAATACACCAGTCGACTGTCCAGAGCGAAAATCCAATAATCTTTTAAGAAATAATTCTAAGGGCTACCAGTCGAATGTAAAAGTCCTCAGTCGACTGTCCAGGACGAAATTTCAAGAAAAACTAGAGAACATAGCAACCGGGTCGTGTCGGTCGACTGAGAAGTCATACCAGTCGACTGTCGACCTACAGACTACAGACCTTTGGTTGTGCACATTTCAACCAATACGTAGTTTTACTTTATGAAAATGATTTCTACAAAAAGTATATTTCGTATATGATCAAATACAACTTGTAGGATACGTAATAGTCTATAAAACTAAATCAAACTACTTGAATTTATAAAAGTAGTGATTTGTAAATCTCTTTCAAATAAAACATAAATTGTGCATATAATCAAAATAGTGTTTCTAAAAAATTAATTGTTCGTTGAAATAGCTTCGTATTCAGATCCAAACCACATCAATACCAAATCTCAAAAGAAAATCCCCAATTTGGATATATTTCCTCAAATTCAACTAAATCTCCAATTTTAGTCATCATAACTCAAATCCTCAAAACATGGTCTTTTATTCCATTACTCCTTCTCAAAATTTCTCAAACTCAATCTCAACTAATCTCAATAGTTGATTCATGTACAAAAACAAATTTATCATCAACATGGCCAAGTTGCGTTCATCCAACTCACCAATAGTCCAAAAATCTCTTCTTTAAATCAATTAATGCATAACATCCATCATACTCAATCAAATCAGTAATAATCCAAAAGAAATAGCCTACTCAAAATTTATATTAGGTTCTCCAACAATCTAAAATAATCCACATTTAAATTCTACTCAAATAACTAGGGTTCACAAAAGATTCAATTTTTCATCCATCCATCATACATATTCATACCAAACCCTAGCATGCTTTCTAATAGATGAAACACCACATACAATATTCATAAAACAAAACAAAAAAATAATTTACATCACTCACATACAACATACACAAAGGAAAACAAACAAGTCACTCACCTCGATGAAGAATCCAATCGAATCAATGGAGAATAAGCAAAACCCTTCTTTTGCGAAATCCAAGATCTTCTCTTTCAATCTTTAAGAAAAATAAAAAAAATAAAACTTTTGTATTGTGCAGCGAAAGACGGCTGCACTCCACCTTTTAAATAGGCCGGAAATTGAAGGATTAGGGTTTTAAACACATTTGCAAAATAATCCTTTAACAAATTATTACTTTACATATATAAACCTTTCTTTTTAAAATAAGTTAAATAAATTAAAACCAAATCAAATCCTTTTACTACTGAGTTTTCCAGCAATCCAGCACAGCCCAGAAATAAAGAAAATTCGGATTTGTACTCAGGGTGGCAATTTTGCACAAAAGTCATTCTTTTTTGTAATATTTGCAAATACATCATAAAATATTCGTAAAAATCCAGAAAATTCAGAAATAATATCTAATAATAAATATCAGATTTTCCAATTAAAATATCTAACTTTTACTTTCCAGGAAAAATATTTGCAAAAGATCTAACATAAATTCCATATTTGCAAAAACACCATATTTGTTTAAATCTTTACCAAATCAACTCTAAATAGAATTTAAATATATTTTATTTTCAATAATGACCATGGCAAGCCCAAAAATCAGTAAAAATGAATTTTCATTATTTATTTGAGATCCAAACGGTTTTTTACATAAAAGCCCCTCTCTTTTGAGGTATTTATAAAAAATAGTTTCTTTATTCAGAAAAATCCAAAAATTTAGAATATACTCCATTATAAGTAGGAGAATTTATTAAAAATATAAAATTGGATATTTGCACCAAAAATATTTGCACGTGTTTTGCACGTGCGAAAAGATAAATCTTTAGAAAAAAATATTTATTAAATATCCAGAAAATAATTTTAATTCATTTATAAATCTTTAAAATTATATTTCAAAATACGGGGTACTACACCCCCGGGAAGAAGAGAAACCGGAAGAAGTGGTGCCGTTTCCACCGGGACCATGGGCACGACACTAATGATTGTCGGGACTTGAAGGAAGAAATCGAGGCCCTCATCCAAAGAGGGAAGCTCACTCGGTTTGTGAGAAGGAACGTAGCCGATCCGCCCCCGCCGCCCAGGGGGGCTAACAGGCGAACTGAGCAGCGCACGGAGACTCCGTAGGCCAAAGTAGAGGGCATCTTGCACCCGATACACGGAGGTCCAGCTCCTCCCGAAAAGCCTTCGTCAGGGAGGTCAATTCCGTGTAGATCCATCCTCCCCCCAAGGGCCTAGGGGTCCCGATGACGTTCTCCGATAGGGACCTGGAGGGCGTCCGCACACCCCACTGCGATGCCCTCATCATCAATCTCCGAATGGCGAACTTCGACGTTCGTCGAATCTTGGTGGATAACGGTAGCTCCGTCAACATCCTTTTCTTGGAGGCTTTCAAGGGCCTCCAGCTGTCGAGGGACAGGCTTAAGCCCGCGGGATACACTCTTCACGGGTTCACTGGGGTCCCGATTACGGTTGAGGGAGTTATAACCCTCGACGTAACGGCTGGAAAGGCTCTGGTAACTCACACGGAGCCAATGGACTTCATGGTGGTCAACGTCAAGGCCACCTATAATGTTATCCTGGGTAGACCAGGTTTGGCCGCGCTTCAAGCCATCCCTTCAGCCTACCACATGAAGATGAAGTTCCCCACGCCCTCAGGAGTAAGAGAAGTGAGGGGAAGCTAAGAAGCAGCTCGAAAGAGCTTTATGACCTTGATGGGGGGTTCGGTTCTCTCTTTGGAAGCGCTCGAACTTTCTCAGGATGGCAGTCAAACTATCTCCAAGCCCGTGGACGAGTTGGAGGAAGTGGCCTTCTCCGAAGAAGACACCACTAAGATGTTCCGCGTCAGCAAGGCTCTCTCCCCCTTCATTAAGCAAGACATCTCCCGGTGCATACGGGAGAACCGCGACCTCTTCTCCTGGACTGCAACCGATATGCCCGGGATCTCAGAGGAGCTCTCAATGCACCGTCTGAGCGTCACCTCTGGGGTCAAGCCTGTCCAACAGAAGAGGCAAAAGTTTGCCCCCGAGAGGCAATAGGCGATCAAAGAGGAGGTTGAGAAACTCCTCAACGCCCACATTATCCAGGAGGTAAACTACCCTGAGTGGCACTCCAATGTGGTGATGGTCAAGAAGGCCAATGGGAGCTGGAGAATATGCATTGACTTCACCGATCTCAATAAGGCGTGCCCGAATGACCCTTTTCCCCTTACCAGCATCGATGCCCTGATCGATGCGACCTCTGGGCACGAGCTCCTCAGTTTTATGGACGCCTTCTCAGGGTACAACCAAATCAGGATGTTCCCTCCCGACATCCAGAAGACCTCGTTCATGATGGACCAAGGCCTCTATTGCTACCGTATTATGCCATTGGCTTGAACAACGCAGGAGCTACCTATTAGCGCCTTGTGAACAGGGTCTTTCGAGACCAGATTGGCCGAAACATGGAGGTCTACGTCAACGAGATGTTGGTCAAGAGCACCCGAGGGCAGGATCACACCATCGACCTTCAAGAAGCCTTCGGGGTGCTCAGGAGGCACAATATGCGGCTAAACCCGAACAAGTGTGCGTTTGGACTCTCATCGGGCAAATTCCTGGGGTTTATGGTCAGCCAATGAGGCATAGAGGCCAACCCCAAAAAGATCCAAGCCATTCTCAAAATGGCTCCCCCTCCAACATCAAAGAAGTACAGAGGCTCACGGGGTGCCTCGCCGCGATTGGGCGATTCCTCTCCAAGTTCGGGAAGAAGTGCCTCCCCTTCTTCAAGGCCCTCAGGGGGGCTAAAGGCTTCGAGTGGGGATAGTAGTAGCAGGAGTCCTTTGATAAGCTCAAGGAATATTTCACTAACCCCCCGCTCCTGAGCAAGCCAGCACTTGGGGAGGTCCTCTACCTCTATCTCGCAGCTTCGGAGCAGACGCTCAGTGCGGTCCTTGTAAGGGAAGAGGAGAAGATGCAGAAGCCCATCTATTACGTGAGCAAGGTACTCCGCGATGCCGAACTCCGTTACCCGAAGCTGCAGAAGATGGCTCTCACCCTGGTCATGGCGGCCCGAAAGCTCCGCCCCTACTTCCAATCCCATTCGGTGGTCGTCCTTACCGACCAGCCACTGAAACAAGTTCTCCACAAACCCGAGACCTCCGTGCGGCTTATGAAGTGGTCCATCGAGTTGAGTCAGCATGACATCAACTACCAGCCTAGAACGGCAATAAGGTCCAAGCTCTGGCCGAGTTCATCGTGGAGAACACCATCCCCGACTCATGCGAGTCGTTTGCCGACCCCTTTGTCAGGACCGTTTATGTGGACAGGTCCTCTAGCACCGATGGAAGTGGGGCTGGCGTCATCCTAACTGGCCCCGATGCTTTCGTCCTCCAGTACTCCCTCCACCTAAACTTCCCAGCATCAAACAATAAGGCAGAGTATGAGGCCCACATAGTGGGGCTCTGCATGGCTCGCAAGGCAGGCGCCAAGCGCATAATGGTCTTCAGCGACTCCCAGTTAGTAGTCAACCAGGTGTCCGGGGAATACGAGGCAAGGGATGGCCGTATGGCCAGGTACTTGGCAAAGGCGAGGGAGCTTCTAGCTCTATTCGAAGATGTTCAACTCCAGCGGGTTCCCCGAGAGGAAAACGCGCAAGCGGATGCCCTCTCTAAGCTCGCCTCCTCGTCTCTCCAGGATCTAGAACGAACCGTCTTGATAGAGGTCCTTCTCAAACCATGCATTGACGAATATGGCTCGGAGCCAATGGAAACCTACCCCCTAACACTTGGGGAAAACTGGATGAAGCCCCTCCTCGAGTACCTCCGAGATGAAGTCCTTCCTGAAGATCCGAAAGAAGCAAGGAGGATCAGGACACGAGCAGAGCGGTACACACTCCTGGACGGAGTCATGTACAAACGCTCCTATACCCAGATCGACGATTGACCCTATCTGAGGTGCCTCTCCCCGGAGAAAGCGCTCTACGCCCTAAAGGAGGCCCATGATGGTCTATGTGACGCGCACTTGGGAGCAAGATCCCTCGCCCGGAAACTCTTGAACTACGGCTACTTCTGGCCCACACTGCTAAGTGACTCCGAGGAGTACGTCCGCTAGTGCGACTCCTGCCAGAAATTCACCCCAATTTGTCGACTGCCGTAAGCACAACTCTCTTCCTTGGCGAGTCCAATTCCCTTCGCAATGTGGGGAATGGATTTGCTCGGACCCTTCCCTCCAGCACCAAGCCAACTAATGTTTCTAGTAGTTCGATAGACTACTTCTTAAAATGGATCGAAGCCGAACCTCTCTCGACAATCATCGAGCACAAGGTCCAGAAGTTCTTTTAGAGGAACATCGTCTGTTGGTTCGGGGTACCTCGCATCGTAACCGACAACAGAACTCAGTTCGCGGGAGCGACCTTTCGCGACTTTTGCACCGACCTCGGCATTTAGCAGCAGTTCTCTTTGGTAGCGCACCCCCAGTCCAATGGCCAGGTGGAGAATGCAAACCGACAAATCCTCTCTGGCTTGAAGAAGAGGTTTGATAAGTCCACTAAAGGGCTATGGGTCGAACAACTCCCCAATGTGCTTTGGAACTATCGCACCACCAAAAGAACTCCAACGGGAGAGTCCCCTTTCAATCTCACGTTCGGATCCGAAGCTCTCATCCCATTGGAGGTGGGCCTGCCTTCACCTCGACTCATAGCTTACAGTGAAGCGCAGAATGCGAACCAGCTTCGCAACTGCCTAGACCTCATTGACGAGGTCCGCGAGAGAGCCGCGATTCGGCAAGAGACCTACCACCGTAGGATCACCCAGGCTTACAATAAGAGGGTACACCCCGCCAACTTAAAAGAGGGTGACTTAGTGCTCAGAAAGTTATCGATCTCCGATCCAAGCAAAAGAGGCAAGTTGGCACCCAATTGGGAAGGCCCATATAGGATCTCCAGAGTTATTCGCCCAGGAGCGTATCAACTCGAAGACCCGGGGGGCAGGAAGATCCCGAGGACATGGAACGTGGAACACTTAATGAAGTACTGAGAGGTTGTCTAAATGCCGATCCAAACAACATCCCCAAGAGAGCTCCAAAAGACATGTCCAAACTCCCTACTTGTATTTTTTCTTTATCAAAATGTAAAGGCGGCTCGCAACTTAGAAGCGGCTGCCTAGTTGTTTGCAATAAAAGGAAATCTTCCCCACAACTTTTTTATCTTTTGAGTAGTCTAACTCTACTTAGCAAATTCTCTATTTTTGGGTAGTCTAACTCTACTTACAAAAAATTTTCATTAAAATGACGTGCTCGAAGTCCAACACTTGGTACGACTCCGCTTCAACTACTTGCTTCTAAGCGAGTACGAAGCGGACCACCATTCGGAATTGCACGTACAACCGTTGATACCTTCTAAACGACACGCTCGGAGTCCAACACTTGGTTCGACCCCGCTTCAACTACTTGCTTCTAAGCGAGTACAAAGCGGATCACCATTCGGATTTGCTCCTACAGCTGTTGATATCTTCAAAACGACGTGCTTGGAGTCCAACACTTGGTTCGACTCTGCTTCAACTACTTGCTTCTAAGCGAGTTAAGAGCGGGTTACCATTCGAAATTGCTCCTACAGCCGTTGGTACCCTCTAAACAACAAGTTCGGAGTCCAATACTTGGTTGAACGCAACTTTTTGCTACTCGCGAACGAGTAAGTGCCAAGCGTCCTACCATTCAAGATTGCTCCTACAACTGTTGACGATTACAAATGCTAACAAAACACACAAGTGTGAAAAACAAGTATTATTTCAATAAAGTTTGAGGAAAATGTCTAATTACAAGACCAACTACTCATTTTTACAACGAGATACAAAACTTATGAAGCCTAAAGCACAAGACTACAGAGATCTACTTCAACGCCTCTTAGGCACGGGGATACTTCGGTTGAGAGACACCCGGGGTCGACGAATGTTGTACTATCGATGCCCCCCCCTCGGCGCTCGTCTCTAAGCCAGCGTGTCGAGAAGCATCATTGACACCCGTTCTAACGGTGGCTCCAACAGACGCTCCGCTCGACGAAGCTGCCACCCCACTTTGTGCATTTCCCGGGCTTCGATGCATTGACGGCGAGCAATGCGCAAGCTCATAGAAGATATCCCTCTATCGCGCTTTTCCCGAGTGCAAGAAGTGGATCTGACATTGCTCCGCTCGGATCGCGATTGAAGATGAGCGACCTCTGCCTCGAGCTCGACAATTCGCTCTTTAAGCGAGTCATCTCTCACCTTTATGTTTAGACGAGGCAGCCGCACCGAGCCTGCCCCTCGAGAGCCATCGGTGATCGTCCACCGAAGGTGAGCAACTTCCATACTCTTGCCGAGGGTCACCTTCTTCAGCTCGTCTCTCTACACTGTCACCTTAGATAGAGAGTCGTGAAGGCGCTTAAAGCTTCAGGCCGAGTTGGCTTCTGCGGACGAGCCCACATCATCACCTTCGGGGGTCCTCTCTTTAATCTGCTCCTTTAATCGTGTCCTCTCTATGTCTCGGTGAACTAGGATCGATCTCAGGTGATTCAGCTTATACTTCGCCATACAGAGATCCGACTCCGTTTCGCGAAGCCGCTCTTGGTTCCTCACGAGTCCCAATCTCGTCGCCCCTTGACTAGTCTTGAGACGAGCCACTTCGGCTGCTCGAGGCACTTCGGCAATCTGCAGCGCTTCGACAATCTGAAAAGAGCGAGAGCACGGAGCTATTGAGTTCTCACGACTCCAACACTTAGCCAAAAAAGAGGTCAAAGATTGCTACAACACTCAAACAAAAAGAGCTCGAAGATCTCTCCAACACTTAGCCAAAAAAGAGTTCAAAAGAAAAGAAAATTTTCAATACTAGACGAAAACAGATATAATTTTATTCACTTCAAATTTAGAGCGGTGGCCAGTCCGCAGTTCGGCAATACATGGAGAGGCAAAAAAAAGAGAGAAAAAGAAAAAGCGACTAAGTCAAGGAGCCACCTCTAGGTGCTGCTCTGAGGCGCCCTTGCTCGGCACAGTGACGAGTGCCCCCTCAGGATTCCCCTCCTCCTCGCCGTTGCCCTTGCCTTCATCGCCTTCCCTTTCGGGCTCGACCTCAGCCAGAGGAAGGAACTCTTCTCCCTCTACCGGGTCGTAGAAGTAGTACCCCGAACTATCGAAGTCTTGGGAGACGAGCCGCCATGTGCTTCAAAGCCCGAGCGTAGGCCTCCTCCATGTTCGTCATCATGTGGACCTCCGCCTCGTCCTGAACGGCTTTCCTTACCTCCTCCACCTTCACCTCCTGCTCTATCAAGGCCTCCTCAGACGCCTTCCAAGCCTTTGCTAGATCCTCCTCGAGTCGGGCCTTCTCCGTCTCCAGGGCCTCGACCTTAGCCGCCTCGGTCGCCGAGCGTTCGAGTGCCTCGGCAAGCTTAGTCTTGAGCGCCCCAACCTCGGCAGCTCGCGGCACCGAGAGCTATTGTTCGGCCTCGAACAACTTCACCACCTTGGCGCGCTCCGCTCGTTCGTGGTGGTTCGTCGTCTTCATCTCCTTCTCCTGCTCGGCAAACTGCTCGAGCATATGGCTGAAGTGGCAGAGGGTCTGAAAGCAAGGGAAGAAGAACGTGAGAACCCAAAATCACTAACTCCAAAACTTAAGAGAGCAGAGTAGTGTTACTTACCGACATCGTCGACTGGGCAATTTCCAGTGCGTCGTTGCCAACTGTACCAGCCCTTAGCGCTGCGCGATCCTTCGGGGTCGGCAAATGGCGCACCGCTTGCCCCGCATTGCCGAGGAAGTCATTGAGCTTCATCACTCGCCAATCGGGGATGAAGAGCTTCTTGTGCTCTTCGGTGAGAATGGCCTCCGCTTCGGCCGTAAGCGGCGGCACCTCGAGGGCCAGAGAAGCACCGGCCGAGAACGTCCCACTCGAAGATCCGGGGGCATTGGCCGAGGGGAGCACGATCTGCGGTGCTGAGAGGGAGTCGCCGACCAAGTCAACGATGGCCGTAGGAGCCTAGGGTGCCTGAACTGCTCGGCTGGAAGGGAGCCCCGTCGTGGTCCTCTTCCTCTTCTTATTGTCCATCCCCTTCGCCGCTGCCGTAGTCCTCTTCGCCATAAGAGCTCGGTAATCCATGCCGGGGCTTCTGAACAACAAAAAGCCGAGCAAAAGAGTTAGGGAAATAAACGAAACACTAAAAGCAAACAGATATATACTAAAGAAAAAGAAGTAACGGAGCGTACTAGGGTCGATCGGACTAAGACCCCCACCGAACAGGACCTCCTCGGTGATATTTTTCCAATTGAGGGTTGGAAGACCGAGGATCTTCGACACAACCTCCTCTTCTTCTTTGGTGAGCACCGGTTCGGTCTTCGCCCACTTCGGAACCTCCTCCTTCCACGTCGTCAGAAACCCCTACGGCTCAGGACCTCGGAGCAGAAAATATTTCTCCTTCCAATGTTTGATGGAGTCCGGGTTCTCAATCAACTTGACCCCCTTCTTCAGTGACAATAATACCGGTACTCCATCTTGCTCATTCGGCAGATCTGGTAGAGACTGCGGAGGATGATGAGCTGGGGCTATACTCTGACCGCTTGACACTGGAGGATGAAGGCAATGACGTGCCGCCACATGAACTGCACCGAGCTTAAGCCATATCACTGCAACACCTCGACCACGAAGGGCGGCAAGGTAGCTGAAGCCCGGCATTTAGTGCGTCGTACGGAAAGATGCACGTATCTAGCGATGTCCCGTGCACGCTCAGAAGCCGGGGCCGGGAAGGAGCAGGGCGTACTCCTTCGGGATGCAGAACCCCTTCCTGATCCGGTGGAGGTCTGCCTCGGTCATGATCGAAGGAATCTCGTCTACCTCGGAAGGGTCCCTCGAACTGTTCTCCTCATAGGCGACCGACCTCCCCTGCACCGCCTTCGCCAAAATGTCCTCGGAGTACCTTCTGACCTTTCCGAGGCTCGATAATGTCGACGGTAGCCGACCCAGTGCTCCATCCCCCTTCAACTTCTCCACTATCGTCTCTACAACGACGGACTTCGCCATTTCCTTCCCCTTGCTCGGGGGGACCACTAGAGCTCGGTCGGTCTCTTGGTCCGAAGTGGAGGTCTCATTCCCCGACAACGCTTTAGACATTTCAAGTTAAGTTGAGATAATTTACCTTGAAGTGACATCTACGGTTGGAATAGTTCGCCGAAGAATAGAAATGCCTGGCCACGAACACTAGTGGCGCTGCTCGAGAGCAAAAGTGACTTAAGTAAAAAGTGAGGTGAAAACGAGAGTATAAGAAATGAGGGGAAAGAGAGGCGGTTAAAACTTATAAGTGTTGAAGCGGATTCGGGTGGGCCTTCGAGTACATTGGGCCCCTACAACGGCCCACCAGAAGCCTAAGCGACAAAACCAGAAGCCTAAGCGCCGAAACCCTCGTAATCCTCGTCTTTCACCTCATGATTCATGCCTGATCTTCATCAGACGGTCCAGATCGCGCCATGTCGCTCGGAAACCAAATCCGAGCAACTTGCATTCCGAGCTGCGAATTGGAGAAAAACGACTTTCTCCTCGTAATTCGTGCTTGATCGCCATCAGACGGCTCAGATCCCACCGCGTCGACCAAAATCACATTTTCTCGTGATCCACGCCATCATACCTTGTGATCCACACCTGATCTTCATCAGACGGTCCAGATTGCGCCACATCGCTCGGAAACCAAATCCGAGCAACTAGCATTTCGGGCTGCGAATTGGGGGGAAACTACTTTCTCCTCGTGATTCGCACCTGATCGTCATCAGACGGCCCAGATCGTGCTACGTCGCTCGGAAATCAAATTCGAGCGACTTGCATTCCGAGCTGCTTATGCGGAGAAAATATTGCCGAGCTATGAGAGTCATCTGATCGCCTCAAAATTCATGCCGCGACCTGATGGACGTCCCAGATTCAGCCATGTCAACCAAAATCATGATTTCTCATGATCCATGCCTTTGTGCCTCGTGATTCGCACCTGATCTTCATCAGACAGCCCAGATCGTGCCACGTCGCTCGGAAATCAAATCCGAGCGACTTGCATTCTGAGCTGCCTATGTGGAGAAAATGTTGCTGAGCTCTGAGAGCCGTCTGATCGCCTCGAAATTCGCGTTGCGACCTGATGGACGTCCCTCATTCAGCCATGTGGCCAAGTGCAAGATCTACCATTAGATTACCTTGAAATTCCTGTCGCATTTAGATGGATGACTCAGATCATGCCACGTCGCTCGGAATCCCAATCCGAGCGGGCGTTCCGAGCTGCTCATGTGAGGAAAACACCTCCGAACAACTGGAGCCATCCGATCATCCAGACTTTCATGCCCAAGGCTGATGGACCGTCCAGATTTTGCCACGTCGTAATTAGCTAATTAAAATTATATTTTATTTATTAATTCGAATTATTTATTTAAAAAATTGCAAAAAATGATTAAAAATACGGGAAAAATAATTAAAAATTCTAGAAAATAATTATAAATTCAGGGGAGAATATTTGAGCCCCTGGACAAATAATTATTCGCTCGAATGATTAATTAGTGCTCCCAGAAAGCAAATCATCGCTTTGCAAAACTGAATAAATGGTTCAAAAAAAATAATATAAAATTGGAAAAAATCACCAAAAATCCAGAAGGGCCTGAGAGCAAACTTGGGCACGCCACAAGCTCAGAAAAGCACCATCACCCCTCAGACGAGATTCGAACACCGTTTGAAAACTCCGATAAAGCCCTATACGCCATTAAAATAACAAAACTACTCCCCAAAGGCCGTAACACACAGTCTTTGGGAGTGGGGGGCTTGTGATATAGCTAAAAATGGGATTAAATCTGAACCATTCAAAATGGACACGAATCTTAAAGTCCCAGGGGCTATATGGTCATTTCACCTGCAGACGGGTCTGAATTGGGAATTGGGTTCCTCCTCTTGGACCCGCTAACCCATGAACGGATCTGTTCAGTTGAGAACGAGTCTCAACCCATTAGGGGCCAGCTCAACAGGATTGGAGGAAATTCTGGCTCCCCCTGATCTTGAGGAGGTGGTTATAACCGCCCCTATCCAGTCACACTAGGAAGTAGGGATTCACTCTTATCCTGAAGGAGATCCCTATGGCGACTATAAAAGCCCCCCTCCCTCATACTATAAAAGGTGATCACTCTTTGCACACTTGAGCTCTTTCCCTTTACTTTTTCTGGTATTGACAAGAGCGTTAGAGGGTTCGTCACTGAGATCCATTCCGGTGTTTCAAACATTTGTGCAGGTCAACAGGAGCACCAGGGAGTCAACTTATCAACAAGAAAGAAGGGAGATCCAGCCTGTTCGAGTTCCTCACGAACCTACAATTCTCATCTATTGCCCCCACACCAGAATCCAGTAGCAACACTTCTTTTGGCCCACCTCCTCGCGGTGAACATGGTGGGCGTCGTGGTGATACTGAGCATACTAATGTAAGTGAATAATTGTTTAGTTTGATTATCATACAATAAAATGTAATATCAGTCTTTTGATGTAAATGTTACTGTTGTATATGTCCCAACTAATTCAAATGAGGCGGGTCCTTCTTCTTCTGCCCCTTCATCATCTTATATTCCTCCCGGAGGTCCAGGTCCTCTCGACCCTACACTCCTTACTCTCCAGTCGCATCACCGTTCGAAGGATGTGTGGGAAGGTAAATCCAAGGAATGTACATTTAGAGGGGGTCATCTACTGCCTATGCTGTAGAACCCCGTATTTTCGAATATTATTTTAAATATTTGAAAATGAATTTAAATGATTTTCTGGAGATTTAATTAATAAAAGATTTATCTTTTACACGTACAAAACACGTGCAAATACTTTTTTAGAAGTTTGAAAATTTAGTTTCCTTTATGAAAGATCATTATTTAATATTTGGGATTTATTTAGTATTTTTCCAGATTTTTCTGAAATTAATTGGAACTATTTGCAAATTTTGAGAAAAGAATGACCTTTTTGCAAATTTGACATTTTTAGGGGTTAAAATGAAAAATGCAATTCTGGACGTTTTGAACAGTATTGGTTGAGATTTAGAATTATATTTTCTTTTTAAATCCTAATTTAAATGAATTTTGATCGAATTTCCAAGACTAGACCTATATATGTGAAGTTGTATTTTGGAAAGGATTATTTTGCAAAAGTGCAGGTAAAACCCTAAACCTATTCCCGGATATTTAAAAGGATTTTTTTAGCTGTCATTACTGAAAATACAAAATTTTTGAGATTTGCTTTGGAGGAGCAAGAGGAAGTTTGATGTAGCAAAAGGAAGACTTTTTCGTGGATCTTTTCTCAATTCAAGGTGAGTGACTTTGTTTTGTTTTGTTTACTTTGTGAGTGATATAAAATTATTTCGTTGTTTTGATCTATGTATGCGAGTGACAATGTTGTTTTGATTTGATGTTGTGAATGATATGGATCCTATATTGTGGTATGATTCATGTGAACCATCGTTGTTGTTTGGACCATGTATGTGGAATCTATGAATGATCAGTAGATCTTTGTTTATAAAATTGTATAGCTAAAGGCATGTTAAGATTTGAGCATGGTTATGATCGGATGATGAGCATCTGGATCTTATATTTGTAAATCAGATTTTGATTAAGAATTGTGAAAGAAATTTAGAATTGAGAAACCCTAATAGAAGAATTAGAATCTAGAACATGAGAACTTGAGTTTTGACATATTTAATGCTTTGAGTAAAGTATCCATAATGGAGATTATTTGAGAGTTGTCATTTTACCTGAACATGAACTATTTTCACAAACAATGAATCTTTAGAAAACTCCAGTTTTGATTTTGTATTCAGACCTAATTTATGAAAACTGTAGGCCGACAGTCGACTGGTCTACTATTCAGTCGACTGGTACGACCCTACTGTTGTACCTTCAGTTCTTTTGAAATTCCCTCTGGACAGTCGACTGGACTCTTATGCAGTCGACTGGTGCCTGAGATCTTTATTTTGTGAAATTATTTCAGTCCTTTCTGGACAGTCGACCTATGACCTCTTTAAGTTGACTTATATACTTAGAATATTTTCTTGAGAATTATTAGAATTTTTGTCTCGATTAAGTCGACTGGTGGCTTTCAAGTCGACTGGTATGACTTAGTTTATTTTGTAAAATTTTGGATATTTGTCCTCTGGATAAGTCGACTGGTACTGATGGATTTTTGTAACTTGAGTGTGCTTTCGAATGATTGGCTTTCAGATAATTCAGTCTATACTTTGCCTTCATTAAGCATTTGGTTCTAAGATATTCAGTTAAGTATTTGATTTGAGATATCCTGTTGAGCCACTTTGTTTAGTGGAACTTTGGTTTAGACATTTGAGTTGAGTCTCTAGAGGTGTGTGACTCTAGTATACCGGTGTTGAGTTATTTTGTTGAGGCCCGTTGAGGCATTTCAGTTATTCAGTTTTGAATTTAGGCCGGTAGGGTACACCACTCTAGGAGATTCGTTGAGTAATTAAATAACCCAAAAATAATAAGGACAGGCACTAGTGGTGATATGATGAACGGGAACATGGGTTATGCACCTTAGTATGGATTTAGATGTGGGATTTAATCTCCGGAATTATCCAAGTAACTTACTTGAGGTGTGGGATTTATCTCCGGAATTATCCAGGTAAATTACCTGCGATGTGAGATATATCTCCGGAATTATCCAGGTAATTACTTGCGGTGTGGGATTGATCTCCGGAATTATCGGAGTCGAGGCGACGCACATGTGGTATTCATGTGATGATGTGTCAATGTCTCGGTGTGGGATGATCTCCGGAATTATCCAGGTAAATCACCTGAGATGTGGGATCTATCTCCGGAATTATCAGGCATGGGCTAATTCTCACAGTTTAACTTTATCTCGTAGTAGTCATCGTGATAGGATTAGTTGCATAGCGGGGGGATTGAACTCTATGAAGAGAAGACGTTAAGGGCTTGCACCGAACCTATGTAGAGTGGGATGCATAGACTTCGACAAGTACGCATTAGAGAGTCCACATATAGAATTTGTGTTTTCTTGACTTAGTTTTATGCCTGTGGTTTTCCGGTTTTCTACACTTGACACTTGGTGTAGTATCACTTTTTGTTACATTTCTTGCTATCTCATATTTTATGTATTTTGGTTCATTATATGTTGTTTAAGAATCCTTGCTTAATGATTATTTATGTTGTTTGTTGTTTTATGTCACTCACACCATTTATGGCTAACCCCTTTAGTTTTGGGTTTAGGGATCACCTCTAGCCTCATATGTTGCAGGTTGTTGCTTAGAGTTTGGAGGTTGGATGCTTTTGTTGGTTTTGAGATAAATTAATTTGAAGGAGTTTTGTGTAAATTTGTAAAAGCAAATTTGAGATAGTTTTGTGTTGTAAATGAAGGAAAATTTTGATTGAGTTGTTTTGAATCCCGCTGTGCTTTATAAAAGTTCGTTGTAATAAAAAGTGAAAATTTTAGTGGTGTTGGTTGTGTTTAATGTTACATTGAAGTGGATGCTGGGATTGTGCCACGTATTTTCTAAGATATCATATTAGAAATTCGGGGCGCTACATATGCACCCACGGATTCACGAGATCCTACGGGACTGTGGATTATATGGTATTGCACTGATGAGCTCCATCAAATGTGATCGGGCTCTTCTTACCGCACTGCTTGAGAGATGGCGGCCTGAAACACACACCTTTCACCTGTCAGTTGAGGATTTATGTTTGCATATTCATCATCTTCGTCCCCATCATCATTTTCTACACTCTCATCAACTTCATCGTCTGTTTCTTCCTCTTCTTCATCATCGTCTAATAGGTCGTTGTTAATGGTAGCATTTTGAAATAATTCAAATAAAGTGGCATTTGGAATATAGTCATGAACTGGACTAGGTTGGCGTGGCAACTCAATATCTGTAGAATTTGGGTTTGTTGTATTTATGAAGGTGTCTTCTTGTGGGGACAGTGGAATTGCTTGTAAAATTTGAACAGGATTAGACCGCGTCTCCTATGTCGGTACTTCTCGTACAAAGCTTGAACTAGGATTATCATGTGGCTGAGCATTCATAATTTGAATTTGCTGGATATATAACTCTAATGCAGACCAAGTACAATTGGGATCAAGCATCCTAGCAATTATTGACTTCATAGCATTATTAGTAGTTATGGGCATTGTCATAAAATACTGATCATCTCCTCTTCCTGCTGCATACCGAGCTAAAATTTTCACATTCCATTGATCCCTATCTCAATTAGTAACTTCATAAATTTTCTCAACTAATTCTGCCAATGTAATGGTACGAGGTGACCAAACTATTTCAGGATCAACGGCACTATAACAACAACCTATCTTTGGATCCGAATTATTTCACCACCAAAGTATAACCAAATAGGAATATCGTAATCCATACCTACGTATATTTATACGAATATACGAGTTATTATCTACCCACAAACAAAATCTATAAAAATGTACAAAATAATAGGCCAATATGCATCATACCTTCACAAGCTTATTCGGAAGAATAAAGCCGTAGATGTTGGGTGGAAGAGTTAAAGTTACTATCCTCTTCAAGTTTATCAAAATTCCAAAATATGGATCTTTCGGAATATAGGTCTAGGGTTTTGAGAGTGGAAGCTGATAGGATTGAGAAAGATTAAGTGAATATATTTAGATTTAGAAGAGATTTTGTGGGTAGGAGGTTAATTTTGGGAAGTTAGGGTTTTGGGTTTCGGAGTTAAGGAGAGAGTAATAAGGAAGATAAGCAAGAGTAAAAAAGGAGAGAAAGTGAGATCCAAATTGAAATCTGAAACTTAAAAAGAGCCAATCGACACTCGCTTTTTGAAAAAGGGAGTGTGGTTAAAACCTTCTCGGTTTTTCAGAAAGTGAGTGTAGGCTTTCGAAAATCAAAAGCCTCACACTCGCTTTCCGAAAAAGCGATGAGATATTAACTACAGTCACTTTTTCAGAAAGCGTGTAAGGCAATTTAAGAATTTTTTGAAAAAATAGGACAGTTTGGAAAAAAACATTCAAAAAGTGGGATAGTTTGGGAAAATAATCTACTTGATGGGTCACAATGATACTTATGGAACAAGTACATTTCATATTTCGCACGTCATGTTTAAGGGAGGTATCCTCATGTTTTTTTCGAGGAGAAAGGGGGAAATAAAATTGAATGTACAGTGATTGTAATTTTTCCCCCTACTTGTTAAACTAGTCTTTTGTTGATTATTTCAAAATTTGTTTCCTCCACACTGTTTTACAAATTTTATTAGATGATTTTTCCCATAACTTTTTTAGTTACAGATTCTTTTAATGCTGTCACTGATGTCCTAGTTTATTGTTGCAGTTATGACCTCTTCAGAAATAATGGTACCTTCTTTAGTTGTGATTCCAACAATCAAAAGACTTAAACTGAAATGTACTAAATTATTATGTAATCTAGTTTCTTCTTCACTAAAGCATACATCACTTGGCTTTGCACTTTTGTGTTCCTGTAATTTGTTACCTTTAGAGCATCCATGCTATATTTGTCATTTTGCCATTTTTTGGAAAAAAAATGTTCTACATCGGTTTGCTATTTTATCCTAATTTGGCAAAGTTGCTACAGTAGTTTCTCATATTTGAAAAATCATTTACTTATTCTCAAAATATAGGGGACGGAACATGTTGTTCCGTTCCCATTTTTTGTTTTCTTTTAATATGATCGAACGGCACAACATGTATCGTCCATGATTGTTTTAAACCTTTTTAATTTTTTTTAAAAAAATTGGGATAGGACGGAACATGGAACATATTGTTCCGTCCAAATGAAAAATAAAAAATAAAAAATAAAAAAAGCATCGGACGGGACATGTTGTCCTGTCCGAGCTCAAAAATGGGCCAAACGAGACAACATGTTCCGTTTGAGAAATGTCAGCATCAATCCCGAATTAATTCCTCACTTTTCCATTATTTTAATCACTTATCACTATATTAATTTAATCGGGATTTAGTATTATTTTAATTACTAATTAATTAACTAATGATTATTTAATAACTAAACACTGTTGTTATTTTTCTAAATATTACAATTTTACCTCGATAAAAAAAATAGCAATCTCAAAATTTGGCAAATAAAATATTGTGGCACTTCTCAAAATTGCTATTTCTCATTTTGCCATTTTGTCAAAAAATAGCAAACACCATTGTGGGTGCTCTTAGTATCATGGGCTTTTTGGGCAGACACAACCCACAATGTAGCACTCATCTATAAACACCACCCGATTTAAATTTTTAACCAAACTTGACATTATTTTAATCATTTTCTTTTCTTGTGACCAAAATACCCCACTTTATTTTTGTTTAATCTTCTTCTATACCCTAACGCACAAAACCCTAACACTAGAAATAGCTCTCACAGATTGTGAGAGAGAGATGAAAATGAAGGTGATGGGTTGTGTGCCCGACAGACATTGTTTAAAATCATAAGATGAATTTAATTAAGAATCCAAGTAAGACTTGGACTCGAAACATTGGTTGGACAATTAATTAGATTAAATGGGCCAATCAAAATTAGAAGGCTCACACGTGAATCTGACCTTGTTTAGATTGTGAGCTTGGCAGCCTTACTGCTCTCATAAGATGGAATTCCTGCTATATATATATACGATATGTATCTATGGGAAAGAATAATAAAAAAATCCTAGCCATCACAGAAAGTGAGAGAGAGAGAGAGAGAGAAGAACATCCCCTTCCCGCAGTTAGTGTAATCCCCGTTCCCGTAAATACGTATTTCCTGAATATTTTTTGTATTTTGATTAGTTATAAATCTATTTTGCTCTAAACTCGTTTTGGATCTTTTACTAAGAGTTTTCGACAATTATATTTACTTTGAATAACGATATATTTTCCATTTTTAATTGATCAACTAATTATATTTTATATTATTCTATTTGGATTTTAATGAGCTTGTTAATCTCAAATTCTATTTTGATGCATATTATTATTATTATTATTATTATTATTATTATTATTATTATTATTATTATTATTATTATTATTATTATTGTAAAGACCAATGTCATTACTATTATTGTTATTACTACTATTATTATTATCGGTAGTACTATTATTACTACTATCATTATTATTATTTTTATTATTCTCATTGTTATTATTTTTATTAATATTTGTTGTTATTGTTATTAGTATTAGTATTATTGTTATTCTTATTATTGATGTTGTTACCGTTATTATTATTAGTATTTTTATTGTCATGATTCTTATTATTATTATTTTTGTAAAGACCAAGGTCATTACTATTATTATTATTATTTTGTTAAAGCCCATTGATTTTGACCTATATTGTATTATTTAATTATTTAATTTGAAATCCGATCCAAGCCCATATCCTATTGGATTCTAACCCAAATTCTAGTCTACCCTAAACCCATTAACCCAAATAATTATTAACAGACAAATCCCCACATTCTCTCCTATTCACTGCCTAATAACTACCCCACTATCTCTTTGATCATAATAATCAGCTTATTAATTCCCCCACCATCTCATTAATTGATTCCGTAACCCCCACATCCCACTAACTCCTCCTTTATCATAATATTATAATATATTTTATTTAAACCCTATCCCCGTCTCTCTCCCCATTACCCTCTCTTTCTCTGTTTTGAAACGAAACAGAGGAGCTCCCCCCTTCGTCTCCCACCTCTGACCTCGAGCACCTCGTCGCCCGTCCACCTCCTCCATCGACCTCTTCAGCACCCCCACAACTCCCATTCGAGCCCCTGCTTCATGTCCCCGCCACCGCATGCCTCCATCCTCCATCTCGTCGCTACCCGCCATTGCCACCACCTCAACCATCCCCTCAGTCGTGACCTCCACCCTCTGTGCTCCACTGCATCCCGCCTGAACGCCACCTCTTCATCGACTGCTCCTCATCGCCGCACTCGAGTCCCCGCCATTACCGTCGAGCCATCGAGCTTCAGTCCTCCATTGCTAACACCACACCTACTTCGTTTTCTTCAACCACCACCGCCTCCATCGCACATCGCCAGCCACCACTACTGTGCTCCTCGACTCCATCGCCGTCACTTCCCGACCACGAAGACTGCAACCGCCATCTCCTCCTCTGCGAAGCCCTTGACCACTGCTCTCGAAGCCAGCGCAACAGTGCTTGTCCCGTCACCACAATCGACCATCGAACTCTTGCCTCTCCCCGTCACTCCGCCAGTGTCGCCCCCTCAGGCCGTTGACCACCATAGTGCACCACCCGAGTGCCCACGCCACCTCGCGACCCGAAGAACACCGATGCCGCTCATCTCCCCGGAGCATCGCCTGAGCCCTCCTCTATTTGATCAAAAATTTGATCAAGTGAACATGGACCGTCCGACGCATTCGATCATGATGATCACCTTCTTGATCCCTTGATCTTGGCCGTTGATCGCATCACCATCATCATCATCATCAAGATCTTGATCTCGACCGTCAGATCTCCCTTGATCATCACGATCGTGACCATCATCTTGATCTTGATCTTGATCTTCGATCTCAATCGTCCGATCATCGAGATCCGTGCCCGATTATGATCATCGTCATCAAGATCCACTTGTTCGTGATCATCGCCGTTGCTCCGGGATTCTCATCCCGTTATTCCATATATAAGATCTAACATCATTCTAAAGGCAAGTCATTTCCCCTCGAATAGTTATTGTATCATATTCGAGATTGTTTAGTAAATCCCGCAAGTAGATCTATATTGATTATCGTATATCTGCAATTATTATCTGTCATTGGGATACTACGGATTTACATGAGCGAATCCAAATAGTAGTCTTGATATCGTGCCGTCTTTTGCCTCCAATTTATAAAGATCCTACATACATTCATATAGTTAATTATTGAATATAGGAATAGGGATTGTTACTGTAATTCATGTCATGATGTCACACAACTATTATAGATTGCATGCTAGAATTGATTGTTCATATGATTGATGTTGGTGTATTGGTTGATTGTGATTAGTAAGATTATGGACATTATGCATCTTAATACCATGTTCACATAGACGTAACTTGCTGTGATTTATGATTGTTAACCCCTAACTCATCGTTCATAACATTCTAATCATTTTATTCATAAAAAATATATTGAGACCCTGAAATTTACTGTCAACCTAAACATTGTCATGTTGTTTCAACCTAGATACCATCATAAAAATCAATAAACTTCTGAATGAGAAATGTAGCCCCATTTGTCTAGTTTCTAGAACATCCATAATTTTTGAATTCCGAATTATACTGCATGAGTTATGACCATTTTACTGTTGCTGCGTTTTAATTTCAGATTTATGCATATACCATGTTAACCTGATTAAATAGATGAACTAATGATCAAATATTACCATGATAATTTCTAGATTGATAGTCAACATGCTTAGGGTAATAGAATTATTTTTTCTGATTTTTAAAATAGATATTTACTATTTTTACAACTGAAACTAGTTAACACTGATAACCAGCTAGAATCTATAACCTTTAATGAACACTATAATTCACCTAGCTACTGTTGTCGGGTTTTGTACTTTTAATATGCGTTGGAACCAGACAGAAGTCTAGTTTCTAGAACTTCTAAAGGATCCACATTTGCTATTCTGTGGTAGCGGGAAATTTAATTTTAGTACAACAACCTACTGCTGTCAAGAATTGAGTTTCCATATTTGATAATATATAATTGAATCTATAATGTTGTATTTTGGTGCATTTTATTGTATAGAGTACATTGCATGATCTTAGGGTTGTGTTGTCATCATTCTAGTGTCCCTTATTAATCTCCTTATCGTTTCCCCATTGATATTTCTGTCTTTATTATTCCCTATTAGTATTTGTAACGCTCCGATTTTCCTACACTGGAAAACCGTGACATGAGCTAGAATTGTTTCCTTCAATTAGTCACAATACACAGAAAAATAGAAAAATTTAAAACTTTTTATTCAATACAAATGTATTACAAGTCCGAATGTTATAAAACTGCAATACATTATATCAGTGTTACAATAATACCTTTACTATCCCAAGTGTTACCACTTTCAACAATTTACATCAGAGTATAATGAATAAAGAACAACACTTATTACTTCACTTGGATGCTTTCCAGCAAATAAATAAATTACAAAAATTGTTACAAATGAAACAATAGTAACCAACATATATTACAGCGAAAAACTGAAATAAAAATCAACACTTGCTTCTCTTGCCTTGAGTCCTCCTGAATCCTATACCTGTACTTCTGCAATCTAGTACCTATTGAAGTGGGGACGTCTATACATATACTGACGCTTTAAGGCTGATGACTAGCAGTGATTCTCAACTTTAAACAAACAGATTGATGAAAAGAGAAATGTGTATATATAATTGATGTTTTAGTGTATGCTATGACTTAGAATCTAATGCACGATTAACTAATGCAATGATGCACTTATTCTAATGCAAGCAAGACTCTGGAACAGTATGCAGCTTATACTATATACGCCCCATATCAAGCTGTTACTTCATATATAAGGATTGAACCCACGTCATGAATTCTACTTTTGTACCCATCCAGTTCCTGACACAATACTATATGACTGATGAGGTTGCAGGTACGGTCTAATTTCACTACTGCAGTACAATAGTGGTGTTCCTGTTTTCCACTATTGCCCGGCGAACCGGTCCTCATTCAAAGCCAACACGAACTATAAGATACTCGTCAACCTTCTTCTGTGCCCTCAACTCGTCATGAGAAGGCATAGAACTTGATGGAATCGTAGGGTCTATTTTCCTAGGAAAACCTCCCGTTCTTATCATGGCAGTTCAGGAATTAACAATCAAGATATGGATACCGTGCTCCCAACTCGTCATGAAAAAGTACCGCCCATATCCCTTTGACAGGGGAATACATCCCAATAACACAACCTGGTGTCAGCCTATAGGAGAGGTTGGATTATAGGGTATCACCCCTAACAACAACTCTCACCCTTCGGCAATTTATAGATAAAAATGGTTAAGTAACTGTTACTACCCTAACGATGTCACTAACCCTAACCAAACAAGCGAGACATGCTACTGTACTTCCAACTCGTCATGAAAAAGCACTGTACATATCCCTCTTCTAACCAAACAAGCGAGACATGCACTGTGCTTCCAACTCGTCATGAAAAAACACTGTACGTGTCCCTCTTCTAGAGAGTGTAACAATTTGTCGATACAATTATCCAAGGCTTAATCTAGACTTCACAAGATATCCTCGGATCCACTCACAGCCTACCTATTTAAGACAATACATACATACGAGCCCAATGAGCTTCGTATGAGACAATAACATATATACGAGCTAAATAAGCTATGTATGAGACCTACAACTACATACGAGCCAGACGAGCTGCGTATGAGCAAAACAACATATAGAAACAACCATGCAGGTATTCTAACAACCTAGAAGCAACCAAACGTGCTTTCTAGCAAAACTTGATCTTCTATAATTAGAAGCAATAGAAGAATCTTTTAATAGTCTATTACAAACATACTACCAATGAAAAACACCAAAGCAACATTAAAAAACCTTACGACAGCCTAGAAGCAACTAGTGCTACGCTTATCGGAATTTGATAAAAGTAGACTTTTTAGAAAGGTAAGAACATCTACCACAACGCTCTGTTTGAACACTTTTTCAGATTCTGTAAGGAATCCAAAATCCGGTCCATCGAACACATGCAAACAGTTTAACCAAACTGCGGATTTTCAACAAAAAGCTGAAACTTCGCAAGCTGGTAACTCTGGCTTTACCTGTCGGAATCTAATGAAACTGGACAATTTGAAAAGGTGGGAACATATACTACAACTTCCTAGTTGAACACTTTCTTAAATTCCGTAAGGAATTCCAAATTCCTGCCCTCGAACATACGCAAATACTTAACCAAACTACAGAATTTCAACAAAAAGCTGAAACTTCTATAGCTTGTAACTTTTGCTATACTTGTCGGAATCTAATGAAACTTGATATTTTGAAAAGGTGGGAACATCTACTACAACTTTCTAGTTGACCACTTTCTCAGATTCCGTAAGGAATTCCAAATTCCTACTCTCGAACATACGCAAACAGTTAACCAAACTACAGAATTTCAACGAAAAGCTGAAACTTCTATAACTTGTAACTTTTACTCTACTTATCGGAATCTAACCAAATCATACAATTTAGAAAGGTGGGAACATATACTACAACTCTCTAGTTGATAACTTCTTCAGATTCCATATGGAATTCAATCTACCGTCCCTTGAACACACGCAAAAACTAACAAAAGACAGCTAAAGCTACAGCAAAGCTAAAACTTTTAAAGTGCATAACTTCTACTTCGTTTATCGGAATCTAACCAAATAGGGCAATTTGAAAATTTGAGAGACTCTACTACAACTCTCTAGTTGAATATTTTCCCAAATTCAGTAAGTAAAAGATCCAAAACATCAAAAAACCCAAACAGCGAGCTTTTCAGCTTAAAGGCTGGTTGCTGCAAATTGTAAAGACCATAACTTCTACTCCGCCTATCGGAATCTAACCAAATAGGTCAATTTGGAAAGGTGAGAACGTCTAATACAACTTCCTAGTTGGCCACTTCCTCTGATTCAGTAAGTAAGGAGCTCTAAAACATAGAATAAGTCAAATAGCAAGCACTTCAGCCCAAGCTAGCTGTTGTGTCTTGTAAAAGACATAACTTATACTCCGCTTACCGGAATCTAACTAAATAAGGCAATTTGGAAAGGTGAGAACGTCTACTACAACTTCCTAGTTGGTCACTTCCTCAGATTCAGTGAGTAAGGGGTAAAAAAATATTGAACAAACAAAACAGTAAGTTTTCAGCCAAGCTGACTGCTCTGTTTTGTAATGGCCATAACTTTTGCACCACTTATCAGATTTTAACCAAATATGGCATTTCGGAAAGGTAAGAACGTCTACTACAACTTCCTAATTGATCACTTCTCCAAATTCCGTAAGGAACATCAAATTTCAGCCCCTCGAACATAAGCCGAACTTCACCCCAAAACAGCAAGTTGCTGTTTTGGCCCAACACTCGTTGTTTTGGGGGACACGGTCGTTTCACCCATCAAAACCACTCCGAAAATCCAAAAAAATTTGAGCATGGTAATAACACCCCTAAGAACCTCTAAAATAAATTTGGGGTCAAAATTCTACTTTTAACATAGTTAAACAATTCTAGCCCTAAAACCACAAATATTGAATCTTTATGGTTCTATTTTATGTTCTACCACTTGAATCTTTGCATGCTCTTTATTCTAGTCTATATGCACATTAAATTAACTCAATAGAACAACATACAACAATAATAACCATAATAATACTAAAAACGAGCATGAGAATGAGAAACCCCCACCCAAACTTGGTTGGAAGAACTAGCTTGCTCTCTTCTCCTCCTTGTTCCTGCTCCTTGTTCTTGCTCCCCTTCAAAGAGAACCCATGAAAACCCACTCTATTTCCTTTAATTTGATCTCTCTTTCTTTTCTATTTCTCCATATATATTTTTTTCTAATTAAAAACAAGTAATGAAGAGAAAGAGAGAGAATGAGATGAGAAGGGTTTGGAGAACAAAATGAAGTGGGGGTTTTCTTGCCCCTTTGTGTTGAGGCCGGCCAAGGGGAAAGGGGGAGGGCTTGGGGGTGTTTTTATAAGAAGAGTTGAGTGAACTTCGAGTTGAGAAGAAGCCACTTGTCCATTGTTCATGTGGCTCACACAAATTCGAATCAATTTGTAATTTTAATTTACAATCAAACCCAATTAAATTTGCAATCAAACCCTAATCCAGTTCTAACCCTTCATCTCATCAAGATTAATAAAAAATATATATATTTTTCCCATATCACATACTACACGATTTCGTACAAACGTACGAAATCGATACAATTCATACACGTATATATATCTGTATATACAGATAATTTTTATCCGTTAAAATGAATAATCTCTACCAAAAATATTTTAGTACAGAAATAATAACAAAAATAATTTTATTACCAGCTCAGAAGATTCCAATATCAATTTGATACAAAACAGTCATAAACCGACTAGTATGTATACATAGATAATGTTTATTAACAAAACCAGATGATATCCACAAAAAATATTTCATTTCTAAAAATAATAATAATAATAAATAATAATTTTTAATATCTGCCCGGGATTTTCCAGACATTTTCTCAAAAAAATATTTTCAGGATTTTGTACAAGTGCACAAAACTGATACAATACATATATGTACTTACTAGTATATATATCCAGATAACTTTTTATTAGAAAAACCAAGTAATTTCCGTTAAAATATTTTAATTTTTAAAAAATAATAATTACAAGTATAATATCCGACCGGGATATTACGGTATTGCATGTTGAATTAATAAAGGACGTTAATCAAGCCGGGGTTAAGGGTTGACTAGAGTAGTTGATAATATGGTGACTGTACTCGGAAGTGTGGGCCTCGTTCCCAAAATATCGTTATCATTATTGTGCAAGAAATTGCGTCAATGGCCAGTGTTATCATTATTGTGCAAGAAATTGTTGCAATAGCCAGTGTTATCATTTTAATGTTATATCGTGCCGAGTACATGACCTATAGAATCTACCACCTTAGTCTAAACAAAATTGATTGTATGCATCGAACCTGTGGTATGGAACATATGAGACACAGTAGTACGTGTATTAGTTATGATTAAAATGAATAATAGACTTAAGATTTTCATCGCATCGTCATTTCATATTGTCATCGTTATTGAATAGTGTTATCGTTATTGTTTACCGTCATTGTTATCGTTTATTGTCATCGTTATCAATCATCGTTATTGTACATTGCATCGTTATCATTTTGCCATTGTTTATTGCCATCGACTAAATTGTTTATTGGATTCATTGTTATACCGTAAATGCCATTGTTTCTCTGTTTCTCTACTTGTTGTCCACGACTTGCTCTAAGGACATATTTTTATCTCTTTTAGATGAACATGTTACAAGTAATTAAGGAGAGTTGCCTGATGGACTAGGAGAACAACAATGGTGAAAGATTTGAATTTGCATCGCCGCCTAAATAATTATTGTTTTGTTTTGAAGCCTTAAATAAATTGAACATTGTTATTTCTTGTATTGTGGGCTTTTGACCCGAATATTGTTATTGTTGATTCCAGATGTTGGATTGTTATTATGCTTGGTTATTTTATGCTTAAATTCCAAGTATTGTTATTCATGTGATTACTTCTTTACTGCATGGGTGATTGTATTACTTTCTTGTTTATATTGTTGAGTTGAATCGATAACTGCTTATGAATAACGCAAGTCATTCGCTGGGCCTACGTCACGTGCTTGCGTTCTGTATTTTTGGGAAGCGGGCCATGACAGTTAGCACCGCGGCATGAGGGAGAGGCTGATTTCATTCGTTCATGTGGAAACTGTATAGGCACTGCAACGTTGTGGTGCACATGATTGGCAGACTGTGGAGAAGTTTGTTCCATCGTTGAGGTATAAACTCCTAACATGTTTTATGGTTTTCGCATGGATTCATGGCTGGGTTTCAAAATTTGTTAATTTATTTTCGCTGCCTATTTACTCTGTGATAGACTTCGAAATCCTACGGATACATCATGGGTATTTTGGTTACAAGAAAAGAAAACGATTAAAATAATATCGAGTTTGGTTAAAAATTAAACCAGATGGTGTTTATTTGTGAGTGGTGTTTTCATAATATTAATTTTTTTGGGTGGTGTATGCACAGAAAACCCTAGTATCAAATATGAACTATGTTAGGGGTTCCATGACCCCAGAGAACAGCTACGTTGCAGAAAACCCATAGGACATAATAACGACACAAATAGAGATGGGTTACTTCTCTAGAAAGGATCATATTTATCGTGGGTGGGTCATCTCAGACAACTCAAAATAATTTTTTTTTATTTTTTTATTGAAAACTCGAGTATGTCATCATATTTATAATCTATCTAATATGGGAGAAGGCTTTAGTGTCATTTGTAAATCTATCAACGTGTGTAACGCACGTACATAACTAATATGAATGAGATCTCAGGTTCGAATCTAGACTACGTCTAAGTTTTTACTTTAAGAAAATTATATATATTTATTAAAACGTGCATCACACATGTAAATTACTAGTAATCTTTAATCTCTAATATTTTAATGGGAGAATGCCTTAGTGTCATTTGTTAATCTATCAACGCATGCAACACACGTGCATAACTATTATAAAGAATGTCTTAGATTCAAACTCAGACTACTTCTGAAGTTTTACTTTAAAAACTATATTTATTAAGACGTGCATTGCACGTGTAAATTACTAGTAATAACTATTATAATGGGAGCTTTGGAGTTGTTATTTGTAAATCTACCAACTTACGTGCATTGCCCATGCATAACGAATATAAAATAAGTCTCAGGTTCGAGGCCAGACTACGTCAAAATTTTTACTTTAAAAAATACTAGTGGAAATTTTTCCTGTGCCAAGTGCCAAGTCCACGTTACTTTTATCACATACTGGCAACATTGTTTATTTTTTAAACAAAATTAATTTTAGATATACAAGGAAAAGGAAAAAAATATTTATGAGGAGGAATGGGAGAAAAAATATTTAGTAGGAATGGAAACAAATAAAAAGGCAAGATAAGCTCTAGAGATGCCAAATATTCAAAGACCAGCCAAATACATCTTAAGATAAGTTTAAACATGTAGTTTAGGAGAAAAGGAAACCTCATACTTGTGTTTGGTGATCTCCTTCTATTGAGTCTTATTACTTGGGGGGTTAAGGTTTGAATAGAATTTGATTAATTTAATTATTTCTTTTAATTTGAAATCTATTCGACTAAAGTTTGTAAATTTACTATTACCTATTTATGATTGGCATTGTCTAATTAGTGAAAAAAATGGTCATAAGAAAATGGGGGAAAAAGTGACGGATACATTTACACCGATAGACTAAAGAGTAACTTAAAGATTAAGTTGAATTAGATGCTTGGGGAACAAATTTGATTATTATGAACTACAATTCAAATTCAAACCATAAAAGATGCCAAGGAACTTCCTAAAAGAGAGTGAATAAGAATAACATGAAGAACGATTACATGAGTGATAAAGGTGCAACTTCCATACTTAGGGAAGAAACAATGCACGACTCACTTTCATTTATAATGCAGAATGAATACAATGGTCAACGACATTTGCTTTATACAGTCAGTAGTTAACTCGTCACAAAATTTGCTTGTACCATGCTTTAGAAAACCTCATGGTGAAAGCTCCATTATTCACTTCGATGCTCTTCACCACTTAAGAACATGACAGTAGATTAAGACATTACACAAATATATATCTAGTGGTGATTCTTTGTCAGCTTAATGAACATCAGAAGTTAAATAATCTAGAAATTTGAAGGCTGAAGAAGCTTATAATAAAATATAATGCTTGGGAAGACATAATGTAGTAGAGAAGAGATATAATGCACTTCTTCAACTTAATTCCAATTTAAAGGGTTATCAAGGTCTACATGCCTATGACTCGAATTTGTTGATTTTAGTAAGCATATATAAGAATGCACTTGATAACTTTATATGTTTTACTACATCATAAACTTCTAATGGGTTTATGAAGCAATGCTATATTAACCAGTAGGGTAATCAGCACAAGCTTACCGGCCTACTTCTTAAAGAAAAGTATTTACTAAACTTTTTCTGTAAGTACGTCAAAATGAACTATCAAGATATTTATCTTCAGCACAGACCAAAACATAGCTTCTCATCTTGCTTAGTTTACTTTACCAGATGTATCTAACTTCTATTCCTTCCAAACTCTTATCACACACATGTATCAAATCAGCATTCAATTATCAACTTTGTATAAATAAACTCTACCAGAATAAAACATATTATTTCTCTGAAATCTATATCTTAAGGTAATAATACTTTAATTTTTAAACAATGTTCTTAAAATTGCTAAGCCGACTAGTAGCTTGAAGATCAAAGTACAATCCATGTATCTAAGAGGGTAGAACATTTACCATGTGAAGTTTCATAGTGTAACATGACAATTCGTATATCTTTCTATATACCATTACTATCCTAATATATAAGTATATCACAGGTCCACAAAAAATAAGTTTGATTTCTCTAATAGATAATGTGCTTGGAAAAGCTACTGATGATTATGTTTCTCCATACCCTACAAGTTTTGACTAAATCTCTCGACAAACAAATTGATTTTGGTCTTGCTTTCTCTTTCTATGTTTGTAGGTTCTCATTTTTTATAAGAGCTCACATGATGGGATAAGAACACATATTTGTATGGTCTATTTAATAATGGCTCGTTCAAAAATATTGACTGATAAGCATATATGAAAATTACAATTTTTGCAATATTTTACCATCCATTGCTAGATAATCCATAAACCTGTCCATCAATTTCGATAGAACTTGTTCATTTTATGTATTTCAAATAGCATCAAGATATTATGTGAATATTCATCGTACTCTATAAACCTGATTCTGATTGAAGTTTGATATTTTTCTACTCATGAACTATAAGTAGTTTTGCATTATAGTACATTGGCTAATTTATCACAAACTACCCTATACAATTTGTTTTATTGAACCTTTTTCTCAACTAAAAAAATCAAATGCCAATAGGGGCATATGATTTCATATGAAATGGCACGTGAGTTTTTGAATCCCCAATGAAATAGTGCCCTTACATAATTACCACAATTTTCAAAGATATCCTGTAGGGGCACAACAGGAGCACATGTCTTAAAGAGATCGAATGAAACCCCTGCCATTTCATGTGACTATATGCGTAAGTAGGCCTATGATTTTTTCATTTACCAGAAACAAAAGGCGGCAGTTGCATATACACATTAAAGTTTACAAAATGTAGGTAAGTTATATATACGCACATGATTCATGCAGTTAATGAGTAGTGCAAATAATAAGTAACAATTAATCCTGAAATTTCAATAAAAACTAACAGAAAGTTTGATATTTAACATTAACTATGGTCATGATCACAATAGATCACAAAGCTAATTTGAGATGTAAATAGTCAGTTCATGGAATACATTGACAGCCATCTTAAACATCTTTCCAAGTTCAAGCACCTGCCTCAACCAAAAAAGTGGGAGGTGTGTCGTATATGAGGGTGTAAAAGCTCATTTAGGCCAATTAGTAAATCTTTTTAAAAAAAACTTAAGCATGAAAGATGTGTACATCTAGAAATATGAAAATAAAGCATGCACATAGTGGACGATCTGGAAGACAGATGTTGAAGTAAGCATGCACACAAGAATAACAATATAGTCAGACCCACATATAAGGAAATGCTTGATGTAGTTAACAATAGAACAAACAGTAACAGTAGAAGTTACACAATCTGATGTAAGAACTGATATACCATTGACATATAGTGAGAAGTAGAATATTGTGTTGTTTACATGAAGTATGTTTGCTAGGGAAACTCTTGTGCCCTTCCTCACTCTTTTTCCCATGGCAGATAACATTTTGGGTAGCATTGTCATAAACCTGGACATGACATAAGTCAGAAAGATCTAAGTTAGGAATCATTCAACAAAATTCGGAAACTAATTGCAACAATAAAATAAATAGCTCAAACGAAAAGATTGTGCTCACTCCTATTCCATCAGGGAAACAATGCCAGAAGAAGTCTAGTCGTGGCCGGCCAACACCATCCTTGATCACATCTGTTATGACCGCAGTTATAAGCACAGAAAACAGAAGACCTAATTTTGCACAGGACCATTAGTCTAGTATTAAACTTATTAATTTCTTGCAGGATCATGCATGTGCCTTCTTTTACCAATTTCAAGTGATATATGGAACATGGTCATCATTAATAATGCGCAAATTAATGGTCTTGACCACTGATTCCCAACATATGCCAACAAGGGGAAAAAACACATTATTTACTTGAGTAAAGGCCGTCGCTCGTCTCGCTTCCGTTCATCGTCTATCAGGAAAGTATCTTGTACATTTTTATTGTTCTATACAAGCTTTTTAATTGACATCCCGCAATTAGTAATTTTGCTTGATTATCGTGTTTTGAAACTCGTCCATGTTCATTAAAAATATCTTTACAAATTTCAATTGATTGAACCGTCGGTTTGTTTATGTCTTGAAATCATTCCATGATTAAATCACTCGATATGTATGTTGAATCGAATCAGTCTATTTACCTCTGTGATTTGATGCCCATCAAAAGAATATAGATATCAAACTACATAATTCTGCCCTGCTGTTTGTTCTGACTTGTAATCAGATTACCCAGTTACATTTTGAATCTGTTAGAACTTTATAAATAAGAGTTTTAGCCCCCTGAGTCTAGTTCCAGAACTTTTGACGGATATGAAATCCGATGTGTAGATTACAAGATATGATGTTTTTAGTACTGTGATGTTTTCAATTCCAAATCACTAATTTGAAGTATATGTTCTCGATTAACTACTTTAAATATCATGCTAAAAGTATAATAAAGACCTGATATTTTCCAGTGTGTTACTAAACATGCTTATGAGTTGAATTATGATTTATATAAGATTTTTCAATGAATTTACAGTTAATTCTTATATACATGAATTTGACCTTGGCATGTTGCTCGAACACGAAATCTGTAAAGAATTGACTGTTTGACCTAGCTATTATATTTTTAATATATCGTGTGTATATGCGTTGGAACCAGCATGAAGTTTTCTTTCTGGAACCTCTGACGATACCTAATTCTCTTTTCTGTAGCAACGGAAAAGTGAGTTTTTGTACAACATATTACTGTCCAGAATTGTAACTTCATGTCCTTGATTGTAAATATATTTATATCTTGCATTTAATTAATCAAACTTGTATATCATGCATTAGATAGCCTTGACACTCCTTGATCATGTCCTAATACCAGTCCTCATTGTGCATGTTCAGGTTAATGATTGCAAAAAGAATAACAAGCCGGGATAATAAGGGAAAGAATCTAGTAGTGGACAATATAAGAAAGTGTACTCGGAAGGAGGTCCGTGTTTCTCGTGATAGTGACTCCTGATTACATGATTACCTGTTTTCCTATTTACAAGTTATATGGAACTAAGTGCCACGTACAGAGCCGATGGGGGCCACCTCTAGAATCCATTACCTGATTACATGACATGATATGATTCCTGGTTACATGATATGATATGATTCCTGTTAAAGTCGCTGCAAGACCCGAGTACATGACCCTATAGAATTTACCATTAGAGTCTAAACATTACTTGTTTGTATGCAGTAACTATGTGGTATGGGACGCATGAGTGATGCATTAGATAAGATTAAATATAAAATTTAAGAATAATATGTTTTACCTACATATTCCTGTCACATGTTTTACATGTTTATTTGATATCTATTACAAGTTTACAGGTTTATAAGTTTACATGTTACCTGTTACCTATTACCTGTTACCTGTTACTAGTTCACGTGACTCTCGTTACAAGTTTGCATGACTTTCGTTTATATGTCATATTCCTATTACATTATTTCTCATTTCCGATTAGTTATATTTTGAGTCTTGTTCCAGTTGTTACCTGCATTACCTTGATTATGTTATATTACATTTGCATCGCCTGTTCTAGTTTTCCTGCTTGTTAGTCAATTTTTCTTTCTTGTTATATATGTTGTTTCTGATTATCATGTTCTTTCCGTATTTGAATTCCCAGTTCTTATTGTTTCCTGTTATATTCTTGTTCTTGTTCTCGTTCTCATTTTTGCTCGTACTAGTTGTGGCCCGTAACTTGCTTTAACGGGTGCTCCATCCATCTTTCTTTTGAGTTATGTTATACAGATACAGACGATGGGTTACTGAGAGAACTCGTCGAACTGTTCCTGCATTGCATATTCTCTAGCTATTTGGTGAGTTCTTATATCTCAGATATTGGTTATTGTATTATATTCTCGTTTATGTGGTTATTATTGCATTGTTGAGTTTACTGGTATTGTACAGCTTATGGATGATATGAGTTGGCATACTTATATTATTCGCTGGACCTCAGTTACGCGCCTGTGTTTCCGTATAATGAAAAGCAGGGCGTGACACAGTCAAATTAGCGTATCATCATTAATTTTTTCACCATTTTAGATGATGTTATAAAAAATATTTAGAAACAAATAAGGAAGAATTAATCAACCTAGCTTTCCAATGAATCTAGTAATCACGATAGAAAGTTGTGAACCTATTTATTGTTACAATGTAAGAACCTATTTATTATTACGATGTAAGAACATTTGAACGTATTTGTTAGATATTGTATTAAATATTATATTATGAGAGACATTAGTTTAGTCCCATATTGAATAATGTATTGGTTTAGTCTTCCCTTCTCTCCTATATATAGGAGACATATTGTAATATTCAATTAATCAATAAAGTATTTTTTCCCATCACTAATTCTAACATCCTGTACTCCTATAAGGCTTATACTAATTTTATTCTCATCATCGAGGTGGAGTGATTCCCGTCTTCATAGGAATCACTCCACCTCCCCTTAACATCCCTCTTTCTCTTCCGATCAAATCCATAATCCACAACAAACCCTAATCCCCAACAATAACAAGCGGCTACAACAATTTCGGCAACAACACTTCCTCCCGATCTCCAACCAACTTCGACGAACTCCAAACCCTAATCACCCGTCGTGCAGCAGCATCAATCTACTCCTCCACCTTTGCTGTCTTCCAACATCAACAACAACAACAACAATAACAAGATCCCCCTCTTCATCTTCCTCGCCTTGATTCATGGCGTTCCTCTTCGTCATCTCGAGCAAGATCCCTCTCGAAACCCAACTCCCTGCTGACCCTACAACTCCGGCGACCTCCCTATGCCGCCAGATCTCACCACCGACCGCGCCACCCTCATGGGCTTCCATTGTGCCGTTGTCATCTGCCACGAAGCTGCATCTCCGAACTTCGTCTTCAACCTCCATGCCTCCCTTTAACTCCATTTTCAACCACTTGTTGACCCTACCAGCCTCCATCGACCTCACCACCACTTCCCCAAACATCGGTCCATTTACTCCACCTAGCCACCTCCCTTCCCTCCACTTGACTACTACCATAAATCTATAGCTGCAACTCCCTCAAACCCTAATCCACTCTTCCTCCAATCCCTATTCTAAACCCTAACCCAACAAATACTAAACCCATTACCCAAACCCGAATCTATACTTCAAACTTCAAACCCTAATACCCACTTTTCCTATACCCAAATCCAAACCGCTACCCGACCCATTTCTCCAAACCAAACCTAAACCCATTTTCTGTTTCTTTTAATTAAAAAAATCAAAAAAAATAAAAAAATCTTTCTTGCAGGTCCTTCGGCTTCTACAATCTTCATCAGCAAACTCATACTAAGTTTGAGAGGGAGAGATATCAACATAATCACAATTCCCATCTCCCTCACCTTTCGTCGACGTCCACCATCTTTCGCATCCAGTTCTTAGTTCAAGGACAATTCTCAAGTCAGGGGTAAGATCCCATCAGGGACAATTCTCAAGTCAGATGCGAGATCCCATCACAGTTCAAGATATGGAAATTCTGCCATAGTTCGGAATATGGAGACCCAACAGTGCGCCACCACTACTACTACGTCTTAAGTTAGGGGTGAGATCCCATCACAGTTCGGGATATAGAGATCCTGCCACAGTTCGGGATATGAACATCGCAACAGTGCGCCACCACTACTTCCGTCCACTACTACTACTACTATTCTCAAGTCCGGGGTGAGATCCCAACACATGTGTCATTGAGCGCCTTCTCTACACCACCTACCGTGCGCAACTCCTTCTACAACTTCCAACTTCGCCTTCCTTGCGCTATTAACTTGAGCGTCGTTCTTGTATCACAGTTTGTCGTTCCTGCCACATCAACATCATCAATATTCCAAACTCATGTTGCTTGAACCAACTTGAGTTTGAGAGGGGGTGTTAGATATTATATTATGAGAGAGATTAATTTAGTCCCATATCGAATAATGTATTGATTTAGTCTTCCCTTCTCTCCTATATATAAGAGACATATTGTAATATTCATTCAATCAATAAAGTATTGCTTCCCATCCCTAATTCTAACAGTATTTTTCATTATAGTGTAAGAACATATTGTATACATGTATAGCTACATGATATACATTTAGTATGCTACATTATCCGACACAAGAAAATTTTCTTCTCATAAGAATTTTATCAAACACCGCATGTGATAACAAATTTGAGTATGATTATAATTGTGGGTTAGGTTTTTGCCTTGAACTTATTTACTCTAGCATTGAAAGAACAAAAAATCTATAAGAAAAAATTGCAATGAAATTTTCTTTTCAAAAGGATTTTATCAAGCACCTCATTTGCAAACAAATTTTAGTATGATTAGAATCATGGGTTAAGTTTTTCTTCACCTTCAACTCGTTTACTCTTGCATCAATCACCAAAGGTATAAAAAAACAACTACAAAAAAAGATTGCCATTTTTATACCTTGGGCTTAAAAAATTACCAGAGACGAGTAGTGCGGCTGTTTCAATGAATGTTTCAGTTTTTTTTAAGCTTAATGTAGTTTGTTTGTAATCAAGCAAGATGTGATAACTTTAATTTTGAAGTTTGCAAAAATCATAGGAAAGCAAAGTCATTCTCTGAGTTAGTACTCAGCAGTGCTTTGTGTGTTTGTTATCTTTTGTTTGTTGTCTTTTTTTCGCAGGTTGCTGAATTATGTATATTTTTATGTGCTGCCTTTTGATTTTGCTTCTACTACTAAAAAAGGAACAAAAAGAAAATGTTGACTGTATTTGTAAACTTTTGTCGTAAGAAACATGAACAATAAGTTGATGAAAAAGGATAATTTTTCGGGCTTAACTAAAGGAGTCTGGAAGAGGTCATCTCACCTTAGTCAATGAACGAACTAAGAGATAGAAACCCTGTCACGCCCCGCTTCCCACTATACGAAAATATGGGCACGTAACCGAGGCCCAACGAATGATATATGTACGCCCTATTTTCGGTTTTGCTGTATTTTGTTTTCTTTTGATTATTGTATTTGGATTCATTTGTTATAGTGTACTTTGTCTTTTCTTGGGCTCTTTTGTTCTCTCTTGATCGATCTGTATTCTTTTGGTTGGATTCTGTTCTCTTTACAAATTTTTCTCTTTCTATTTTGAGTTTGATTTGTTCTCCTTTGTGTTCGTCTCATCTCATTGCATTTATTTTTCTCTTTTTGGAGCCAAAATCGATACCCAGAACCCACATAATCTCAAACCAAAACCCTAATTCTTCATCCCTATATATATACCCTATTATTAAACCCTAAAAATACTCCCCTCTCTCTCCGCCATTTCTCTCTCTTCGAACGCCCCTTCTCCTTCTCTGTTTTTGTTGCACCGAAACCCAAACCGTAAACCCCTACCCCGTTGGCTCCCCGATTGCCTTCGACCTTCGTCATCACCATCACCTTCATCGTCTCCATCCCCTCGCCCTCATCACCGTCGTGGTTCCCTGTCGTCATCCCGTTCTCTTCGCCGTAACCCATTACCCAAGTTCACCGGGTCACCGTTCCTCCACTCCGTACACCCCATCGTCGTCGACGCCCCTCACCGATCACCTTCACAACCACCGCAGATCCCCTAGCATCGCCGTCAAAGTCCCGAAGTCGTCACCGTCGTCTTCCCCTGTTTTCAAGTGAAAACAGAGGTTGCTCTTGTCAGAGTTTCATCGACGCTGTCGTCGCCGTCGTCGCTTCCCGACCGTGGTGCCGATGTAGCTCTGCCCCCGCCGCAGTGCCGCGCAGTCTCCCGACCGAGTCTCCGTGCTCTCTCTCCTTGTCGAGGAAGAAGAAGATCGCCCATTGGTTGGCCCTGCTGTTTGGTGTTCGGCGCACATCGGATCTGATCCCGCTGTTTGCTGTTCGGTCCTGATCCGGCGTGGAGAAGATCGCCCATTGGTGGATTTTGTCGTTCTGTGTTTTGGGCACATCGGATCCGAGAGTTGCTGTCCTGTATTCTGTCCGATCCGGTGTGGGGTTTTCTTTGGCTGAGTTGTTGTGCTTTGTTTGCTTGGGTTTCTTCGCACGGGTTTCGCACGTGCTTTTGGGAGTTTTCGCCCGAAATTCTGATCCAGTTATTCTTATTAACTGTATCTGCAATATAACAGGCAAGTCTCTTCTTGAACTAGCATTTTATTCTGTTCAAGTTTATTTGATCTCCTGCAAGTAGATCCTGTCCATTTTGTTATCAAACTGCTTTTGATAATTTCGTTAAGTTTATCGAGGGTTTACACGAGCTAACCCGACATACTCTTAACATCGTGCTATCTCTTTGATCTAAAACCTATTCCACATTGTTTCATGCATATGCACATTTAAATAACTAGATTCATGCATAGGACTACTTGATAGCTTGGACATGTTAAATTGAACGTGCTAGATTGAATTTGATTGATGAAATACTACCATGCCTGTGATAATTGTATCTCAAAACTTAGAAATTGCATGTTGACACCTAGGATCACTTTGATTACCAATTTGCATGCTATGTGTGATCATATGATTTATTTATTTGCCTATTCATTTTAAGACAATTTCCTGAAATGTTAGTTGTTTACTTTGAATCAGATTTTCACCCACGATAATGTCAGAATTTGAAATTCCTTTAGAAACATGAATTCTTAGCCCCTGACGTCTAGTTTAATATCATTTTGACGGATCTAAGTTCCGATGTGTAATTTGCTAGATATCAACATTTTAGTACAGCCATGTTAGAAATTTCAGATTCATAATTGCATGCGTATCCTGCTGTTTTATATTTTATTTGACCTTGTTAACAGTAAAAGAAAAATCTGAAATAAATTAGGCTGGACCTAGACATGTATAGGTACTTCCCTAAATTTTTATAGATTTTATTAATGAGTTTTCAGACACGAAATAATTAGTTGAACATAACCTACTGCATGGTGCCTGAACATAAAACCTGAATAGAATAGAGTTTTCACCCTAGTTTCTGCATCCTTTATATTCCTTAATTATACTCACTGTAACCGTGTGAAAGTCTACTTTCTAGAAATTCTGGCAGATTCAGATTTTCTATTTTGTAGTGACGGTAATCAGCATTTTAGTAGAGTAAGGTCATGCTGTCCTAATTATGTGAATTGTGCTTATTTGATGTGTTTGCCTTATGCTTTGTCTATAGCGCATAGAATTAGTCACACTTTGTATTATACAATATTGACACCCTCTTGCATGCTAACATAGGATGAAAATAAACTATTAACAAGCCTGGGTATTATGGATATACTTGGTTGTGAACGATCGGAAAATGTACTCGGTAAGGCCTCATCGTTATATTGTATTGTCTTGAAAGGAGGAGTATTGATTGGAATGATTTATTGATGATTCAAGATTGTAAATTATTGTTATCAATGCTGAGTACACGATCCGTGAATTCACCATCGGTCTAAAACGATCACTTTGCTTGCGCCGAACCTGTGGAATGGGATGCAGTAGTACGTGCACTAGATAGAATAATAAAATACTTAATAACCTGCATCTCATGCTTGATCTTGTCTTGACATCACTCATTACATGCGTGATTATTGTACACCTTTGATATTATTACCTGCTCTTTGCTTTGTTCTTTATCGTTGACCATGTCCCTATTCTTTGATATACATGATTTCCTATTATCCTCTGTTTAATCTACTTGCCGCACACGACTTGATCTAAGGGCACTCTTTTCTTTCTTTTTAGGTCAAGATTTTATAGGTACTGATGGATCTGTTTCTGATGGAATTGGTGAGCAACGTTTCTAGAGTTGGAACCAGTCTCTGCTGCATAGTTTTATTTGCTGCTAGATTTATTTTCTCGAACATTGTTATAACTTGTACTTTTTTTTGGGCTTTATGACCCGTAGTTTGTTTTGATCCCAGATGTTGGATATTTATTTTATTATTGGAATTTATCTTTAATTCATGTGGTTATATTTCTTGCGTGGTTGTATTTTGTTGTTCTTGTTGCTGAGTTAGTCTGGTACAGCTCATAGATGGGGTTTACATCATTCACTGGGCCTACGTTACGTACTCGTGTTCCGTATTTTGGGAAGCAGGGCGTGATAAGGTTTTTAGTGGTATCATAGCCAGGTTGAGTAATATATCAATCAAACATGATTATCTTTACGAGGTTTGGCTTTGATTGGTATATTAGTCAAGTTTGGCTCTAGCCGGGTTAACAGTGATTTTTACACCACGATAATCACATGAATACTTGTATAATAACCAACATATAATCTGGGTACTGACTATCTTTGATCATGTTTCTGGCTATGGCTCGTGGAAATTCTTCTTCTCGCTTAGGGGATGGACAGCCGGACAACGCTGTTATTCTCCAGACGATCCAGCAGATGATGGCTCGTCAGCAGGAGCACAATGAGCTGATAAGAGCCATTTTGGCGGTCGATGAGAATGTCGCTAGACCTACACCTGGTGCTCTGCCACATAGGCCTGGTATGGTAGCGGATTTTATGAGGCTACACCCGGATAAATTTTCGGGTACTGAGTCGCCGTTAGAGGCCGAGCAATGGCTTATTCGGATGGAGCAACTGCTGGTCGCCGCTCGTGTTGCCGAGGCAGATCGTGTGGATGTGGTTTGCATCCAGTTGGTGGATCTCGCTCATATTTGGTGGCGAGTTGAATCCGAAAGGATATCGCGACCCATTGAGTGGGCCACTTTCTCTGAGAGCTTCATGGCGAAGTTCTTTTCCAGTGTCACCAAGGTAGAGATGGAGCGACAGTTTGTTTCCCTAAATCAGGTCAGCTAGATAATGTTCTTAAATGTCATTTGTTGTTGCCTACTTCACTTGTGACGGTATTAATGTGAACATTATCTTAATTAGGGAAACCGTTCTGTTGACGAGTATGCTGTAGAGTTTACTCGGCTCAGTCGCTTTGTCCCTACCCTCGTTGCCACTGATGAGGCTCGGGCTAGTCGGTTTCAGTCGGGCTTGAGCTTTCCCCTCCAGGACCGTTTGGCTGCTCTTCGGCTTCGTGATTATTCTGATGTTCTGGATGCAGCTCGGATCCAAGAGCAGACTCTCAGCAGGTCTAGTGTTCCTCATAGGATTGTTTCGCACCCTGTTGCAGCTCGGCCTTCCGGAGGACCTATTCGGAGGCCAGTTCTGCCCCCTCGCGCGAGAGCACAGCCGTACGCACCCGTTGTCCCGAGGAATGTTGAGACTTTTGGCTACTGCCATAAGACTGGGCATTCACAGCGAGACTACAGGATGGCCAACCAACTATGTTTAGTGTGTGAGAGTAGTGAGCATATGGTTCGTGACTGTCCGAGGAACAGAGCTCCTGCGCTGGTTGTTGGTGCTGCTTAGATAGGAGCGCCGACGCATGGTCAGGGCAGGCCGTCTCTTTCTCCGTAGAGGCAAGTCTTTGATCAGAGACGTGTGGTTCCTAGAGGAGGTCTGGTTGGAGGTCGTGGTCAGGCTTATAACCTGACAGCCGAGGAAGCGGAAGTTGCTGTTGGAGTGGTTACAGGTATATCACAGTAGTTGTACTTTCTTTTCTTTCTTTCAGTTTTCTGCATGTTGTTGTTTTTCCGTCTTTTGTACAATTATTCGTGTATGTATCCTGCTGGCACCTTATTCTTTGTTTGATCTTCTTCTAGGTGTGATTTTAGTCTTCTCGCTTCCAGCTCATGTGTTGTTTAATTCAGGTGCTACCCACTCTTTCATTTCTTCTCACTTTGTCGATCAGCTTGGTTTGGCTAGCGATGCTATGCCCGCAGCTTGGGACATCACCACAGATAGAGGTGTCGTTGTCTGTTCTAGGGTTTGCAAGCAGAGCCCATTACTGATTGGTGGTGTGGTGTTCTCGGCTGATTTGATTGTTATTCTCAACTTCGGTTTTGATGTCATCCTGGGCATGGACTGGTTGGGTGTTTCCTGTGTCGTGATTGATTACCGGGAGAAGAAGGTGACTTTCAGGCTCTCTGGTCAACCAGAGTTTGTTTTCTATGCGGGTGAGACACCGTCAGGGCGTGTCAAGAACTCGATGGACCCCAAAGTTTTTTCTCTTGTGTCGCTGGGTTCTGATGGGGTTGTTGCATCCTTAGTTATGCGGAACTTCCTTGATGTGTTTCCCGAGGAATTGCCCGGTTTGCCGCCAGTCCGAGATGTGGAATTCAGTATTGATGTTCAGCCTGGTACGACACCTATTTCCAAGAGTTCGTATCGTATGGTGCCGGTTGAATTGGCGGAACTGAAGGTGCAAGTTCAGGAGCTGCTTGATAAGGGTTTTGTCAGACCTAATGTTTTGCCTTGGGAGCCCCAGTTCTATTTGTCAGTAAGAAGGATGGAAGCCGCAGGCTTTGCATTGACTATAGGGAGTTAAACAATGTTACTGTCAAGAATCGATATCTATTGCCGAGGATTGATGATTTGTTCGACCAACTGGGAGGTGCTTCAGTGTTCTCGAAGTTGGATCTGCATTCTGGGTATCATCAAGTCAGAGTGAAGTCAGAGGATGTTCCGAAAATGGCATTCCGAACGAGGTATGGGCATTACGAGTTCTTGGTGATGCCTTTCGGAGTGACTAATGCACTGGCTGTGTTCATGAGTTTGATGAACCGTGTGTTTTCACTGTTCTTAGATCAGTTTGTCATGGTCTTCATCGACGACATATTGGTGTACTCGCGGAACAGGGCAGATCATGCTGAGTATCTGAAGGTGGTTCTGCAGACCTTGAGGGAGAACCAGCTGTTTGGGAAGCTCAAGAAGTGTGAGTTCTGGCTAGATCAGGGTTGCTTTTCTTGGCCACATTATTTTGGGTGCTGGTGTTTCTGTGGATCCATCGAAGATTTCTGCGGTCAGGGATTGGCCTATTCCGAAGTCTATTCCTGAGGTGCGGAGTTTCCTTGGTTTGGCTGGTTACTATCGGAAGTTCGTTCAGGATTTCTCCAAAATCGTTGGACCCTTGACAAGTTTGATCAAGAAGGAGCAGAAGTTCGTCTGGGATGAAGCTTGTGATGGAGCTTTCGCCGAGTTGAAGCGTCAGTTGACTTCAGTGCCTGTGCTGACTATACCCGACAGTTCGGGTGGTTTTGTGATCCATTGTGATACTTCGGGGAGAGGTCTGGGAGCAGTGCTGATGCAGCGAGGCAGGGTTGTCGCTTATGCATCGAGGTAGTTGAGACCTCATGAGAAGAACTATCCTATGCATGACCTGGAGCTTGCAGCTGTGGGTTTTACCTTGAAGTTGTAGAGGCACTATTTGCTTGGCAATAGAGTTGAGATTTTCACAGATCACAAGAGCCTCAAGTTTGCGTTCACGCAGAAGGAGTTGAACATGAGGCAGAGGAGATGGCTGGAATTGATGGCAGACTTTGACGTCAATTTGCAGTATCATCTGGGCAGAGTAAATTCAGTGCCGGATGCTTTGAGTCAGAGGCCTGCCACTATGTTCCTCATTTAGCAGAAGGAGCTAGTGGAGGACATTAGGAGGCTAGAGTTGGATGTGTTGCTTCCTGGATCAGATCGGCAGCTTATGTTGTTACAGTTGCAGTCGTCCTTGGTAGAGCATATCAAGGCAGCTCAAGGGAGTGATCAGCAATTGTAGGAGTTTCAGAGTGAGGTTGAAGCTGGTTTGAGATCTGATTTGGTTGTCCATGCTGATAGGTCGCTTCGGTTTGGCTCTAGGTTGTGTGTACCTAGAGGAGAAGTCAGGCAGAAGCTGCTCGAGGAAGCTCATCGGTCCCCGTATTCTATTCATCCTGGTGGTACCAAGATGTACAGGGACTTGAAACAGCATTTCTGGTGGCATGGTATGAAGCGGGATGTGGCTCGATTTGTCACCCAGTGCCTAATCTGTCAGCAGGTGAAGGCGGAGCATCAGAGAACCGCAGGACTTTTGCAACCCCTTCCTATCCCTGAATGGAAGTGGGAGAATATCACGATGGACTTTGTGACAGCTTTGCCGAGGAGTCCTAAGGGTCATAATGCTATCTGGGTGATAGTGAATCGGCTAACGAAGTGCGCTCACTTCATTCCTTTCCGTGTAGGTCAGTCCACGGAGAGTTTGGCCGAGCAGTACGTTCAGGAGGTTGTTCGTCTGCATGGAGTTCCTGTCAGCATCGTATCGGATAGAGATACAAGATTCAGGTCTCAGTTCTGGGAGAGTTTGCAGAAGAGCTTGGGTACCAAGTTTAGCTATAGTACAACGTTCCATCCTCAGATGGATGGGCAATCAGAAAGGACAATTCAGACCTTAGAAGACATGTTGAGATCCTGCATTCTTTAGTTTGGAGGTTTGTGGGAGGATCATCTTCACTTGGCCGAGTGCTCTTATAATAACAGTTACCAGGCAAGTCTCAAGGCTGCTCCATTCGAAGCTTTGTATGGGCGCAAGTGTAGATCGCCGATCTTTTGGGATGATATCGGCGAGAGAAAGCTTTTAGGTCCTGATCGAGTTGATCACGAAGATAGTTGATGTCGTGGCTCAGATCCGCAAGCATTTGCAGGCCTCTCAGGATCGGCAGAAGAGGTGGGCTAATTGTCGTCGGAGACCTCTAGAGTTTGAGGCAGGCAAGCATGTGTTTCTCAAGGTATCGCCTTGGAAAGGTTTTATCCGTTTTGGCGGTGGAGGCAAGTTGAGTCCTCGATTCATCGGTCAATTCGATATTGCGGAACGTGTGGGCAAGGTAGCTTACAGGCTCACGCTACTGCCAGCTTTAGCAGGTGTCCATGATGTATTCCATGTTTCTCAGCTCAGAAAATACATCAGAGATGACAGTCATGTGGTTGACTACTCAAACTTTTCTGTGAGGCCGGATTTGTCCTGTGAAATTCGACCCGTCTCTATCTTAGACCGTCGAGAGAAGTTGCTAAAGAATAGAGTCATCAAGTTGGTCCGAGTTTCTTGGGATCCTCGCTCGCCAGGGGAGTCTACTTCGGAGTTAGAGAAAGAGATTCGGGAGAGGTTCCCTCATTTGTTTGAGTAGTGTTTTGTTTTCCTTTGTTTGTTTTGTTTGTTTCGGGGTTTGTCCTATGTACCTCTTGTATGAATTTCGAGGACGAAATTCTTCTTGTAAGGTGGGTAGGATTTGTAAGCCCTATTTTCGGTTTTGCTGTATTTTGTTTTCTTTTGATTATTGTATTTGGATTCATTTGTTATAGTGTATTTTGTCTTTTCTTGGGTTCTTTTGTTCTCTCTTGATCGATCTGTGTTCTTTTGGTTGCATTCTATTCTCTTTGCAAATTTTGCTCTTTCTATTTTGAGTTTGATTTGTTCTCCTTTGTGTTCGTCCCATCTCAATGCATTTATTTTTCTCTTTTTGGAGCCAAAACCGATACCCAGAACCCACATAATCTCATCCCAAAACCCTAATTCTTGATCCATATATATATATATACCCTATTATTAAACCCTAAAAATATTCCCCTCTCTCTCTGCCGTTTCTCTCTCCTCGAACCCCCCTTCTCCTTCTCTGTTTTCGTTGCACCCAAACCCAAATCGTAAACCTCTACCCCGTTGGCTCTCCGATCGCCTTTGATCTCCGTCACCACCATCACTGTCATCGTCTCCATCCCCTCGCCCTCATCGCCGTCGTGGTTCCTTGTCGTCATCCTGTTCTCCTCACCGTAACCCATTACCCAAGTTCACCGAGTTGCCGTTCCTCCACTCCGTGCACCCCATCGTCGTCGACATCCCTCACCGATCACCCTCACAACCAATGCAGATCCCTTAGCGTCGCCGTCCAAGTCCCGAAGTCGCCATCGTCGTCTTCCCCTATTTTCGAGCGAAAACAGAGGTTGCTCTCATCGGAGTTTCGTCGAGGCTGTTGTCGCCGCCATCGCTTCCCGACCGTGGTGTTTATGCTGCTCCGCCCCCACCGCAGTGCCGTACAGTCGCCCTGCCGAGTCACCGTGCTCTCTCTCACTCTCTCTCTCTCTCCTTGCCGAGGAAGAAGAATATCGCCCATTGGTTGGCCCCGTTGTTTGGTGTTCGGCGCACAGCGGATCTGATCCTGCTGTTTGCTGTTCGGTCCAGATCCGGCGTGGAGAAGATCGCCCATTAGTGGATTTTGCCATTCTGTGTTTTGGGCATATCGGATCCGAGAGTTGCTGTCCTGTGTTCTGTCCAATCCGGTGTGGGGTTTTCTTTTGGTTGAGTTGTTGTGCTTTGTTTGCATGGGTTTCTTCGCACGGGTTTCGCACGTGCTTTTGGGAGTTTTCGCCCGAAATTCTGATCCAGTTATTCTTATTAACTGTATCTGCAATATAACAGGCAAGTCTCTTCTTGAACTAGCATTTTATTCTGTTCAAGTTTATTTGATCTCCTGCAAGTAGATCCTGTCCATTTTGTTATCAAACTGCTTTTGACAATTTCGTTAAGTTTATCGAGGGTTTACACGAGCTAACCCGACATACTCTTAACATCGTGCTATCTCTTTGATCTAAAACCTAGTCCCCATTGTTTCATGCATATGCACATTTAAATAACTAGATTCATGCATAGGACTACTTGATAGCTTGGACATGTTAAATTGAACGTGCTAGATTGAATTTGATTGATGAAATACTACCATGCCTGTGATAATTGTATCTCAAAACTTAGAAATTGCATGTTGACACCTAGGATCACTTTGATTACCAATTTGCATGCTATGTGTGATCATATGATTTATTTATTTGCCTATTCATTTTAAGACAATTTTCTGAAATGTTAGTTGTTTACTTTGAATCAGATTTTCACCCATGATAATGTCAGAATTTGAAATTCCTTTAGAAACATGAATTCTTAGCCCCTGACGTCTAGTTTAATATCATTTTGACGGATCTAAGTTCCGATGTGTAATTTGCTAGATATCAACATTTTAGTACAGCCATGTTAGAAATTTCAGATTCATAATTGCATGCGTATCCTGCTGTTCTATATTTTATTTGACCCTGTTAAAAGTAAAAGAAAAATCTGAAATAAATTATTCTGGACCTAGACATGTATAGGTACTTCCCTGAATTTTTATAGATTTTATTAATGAGTTTTCAGACACGAAATAATTAGTTGAACATAACCTACTACATGGTGCCTGAACATAAAACCTGAATAGAATAGAGTTTTCACCCTAGTTTCTGCATCCTTTATATGCCTTAATTATACTCGCTGGAACCGTGTGGAATTTTACTTTCTATACCTTCCGACGGATTCAGATTTGCTATTTTGTAGTGACGATAATCAGCATTTTAGTACAGCAAGATCATGCTGTCCTGATTATGTGAATTGTGCTTATTTGATGTGTTTGCCTCATGCTTTGTCTGTAGCGCATAGAATTAGTCACACTTATTATTATAAAACATTGACACCCTCTTGAATGCTCACATAGGATGAAAATAAACTATTAACAGGCCGGGGTATTATGGGTAGACTTGGTAGTGAACGATTGGGAAATGTACTCGGTAAGGCCCCATCGTTATATTGTATTGTCTTGGAGGGAGGAGTATTGATTGGAATGATTTATTGATGATTCATGATTGTAAATTATTTTTATCAATACCGAGTACACGATCCGTGAATTCACCATCGGTCTAAATCGATCATTGTACTTCCACCGAACCTGTGAAATGGGACGCAGTAGTACGTGCACTAGATAGGATAATAAAATACTTAATAACCTGCATCTCATACTTGATCTTGTCATGAAACACTTCTTACATGCGTGATTATTGTATACCTTTGATATTATTGCCTGCTCTTTGCTTTGTTCTTTGTCTTTGACCATATCCCTATTCTTTGATATACATGCTTTCCTATTATCCTCTGTTTTCTCTACTTGCCACCCATGACTTGCTCTAAGGGCACTCTTTTCTTTCTTTTTAGATCAAGATTTTACAGGTACTGAAGGATCTGTTCCCAAAGGAATTGGTGAGCAACGTTTCTAGAGTTGAAACCAGTCTCCACTGCATAGTTTCTGCTAGATTTATTTTCTCGAACATTGTTATGACTTGTACTTTGTTTTTTTTGGGCTGTATGACCCGTAGTTTGTTTTGATCCCAGATGTTGGATATTTTCCTTATGCCAAATTTTACAGCCATGTTTGATAGCATGGAGTTTAAGGAGAATGCGGCTGAGGCCGGTAGAACCCGTAACCGAAGAAAGGCAGCTAATAATGAGATTGATAAAGATTTGATCTTGTAACTAGAATTTCTCAAAACGGAATTTGAACGGTTTGGAAAAGTTAAAGTTAGAGTGGAGAGCGATAGGAACATAGTCAAAACTGGGATTTGACAAAGCGGTAGCAAATGAATCATGAAAATGGGAGATCCAATCGTGGGAGATGAGAAAACGGTCGAGCTTAGCCATAGACGGCGTGATCCGCATATTAGACCAAGTGAACGATCTACCATTAGTAGGTATTTCGCTAAGATTAAGCGAAAGAATGCAATCGTTGAAGCACTGAGAGTCGGCTTGAGAGGAAGGGTTCCCCACTCTTTCATAGGGAAATCGAGTAACATTAAAGTCCCTGCAAAAGATCCAATGCTCAGAAACACTTCCTTGAAAGGAGAACAACTCGTTCCATAACAAGGGGCGTCGATCCGCCGTAGATGGCCCGTAAACTGAGACCACCATTAAGGGACAGTTGAAAGCTGCCCAATGAAGACTAACGATGAGGAAAAAGTTAAGCCGACGAACCGACACAAGAAAGAAGCTGGATCCCTTGAATCCGAAAAGGATACCTCCACGCGTACCTACTTCGTCCAGGGGAATCCAATTCGAAATAAGGGAACCGCCGATTGAACGTAGATCGAAGGGGAGATGGAATCTAATTTCGATTCTTGAATAGAGATCATATCACAATGAGAAGAAGAGATAAGATGGTATAAAGCCTGTTGTTTCGACAAACTCCTTAGACCGCGAATATTCCAGGAAATACTAATCATTAAAGTGATTAAACTCCATAGCATGCTTAATTTCAAGTCGACGGATAGAATCAAAGTCCGATGGATGAGAAGATTCAAATTTAAAGCCCATGCCTGAAGCAAGCTGAAGAATGTCTGAATCAGACAGAGAGTCGAAGTGCACTTGATAAACAGAGCCAATGGCAGGTTGGTTCTGAAAAAGAGAAGGATGAGGAATATCCAAGTTACGAATTTGCGCAGCTAGGCACGGGTGGGGCGTCAATAAGAACTTGTCTTTTTTGGCTCGAATGCGAGCACTGGAGCGAATAAAAGGTAAAGAGGATTTATACCCTTTCAAGGAAGATGCTGAAGAAAGCAAGGGGCGCGACAAAGAAGAGGTTAAAGGGGAGTCCCGTTGAGGCAACTCCGTTATATGACTCATCAGACAGTCCAGAGAGAACAAACGAGAAGACGATATAAGGTAGCTATTAGAAGGAGCTAGTAGACTTGGGAGAGAGGGAGTGTTAGCGAAGGAAGGGGGGACGGGATATAAATCCCAGACACCTGAGGAGAGCGAGTTTTGAAAGGGGGAGGTGCCGGAATCACGGTGAGAGAAGAAGCAGATAAAGGAGAGGAGTCCATAGGAAGAGAGGATATAAGAAAAAAAATCCTGAGCATTAAAGAGATGGATAGAATCGACAATAAAATTGTTAAAAAAATCCAAAGCATAATAACAATTAGAAAGACCAAAACTAGGAAGTAGAAAGGTGGTCGTGTCTAAATTGAAAACCAAAAGAATCTTAAAATAATCAAACGAATGCGAAAAAGAATGAAACAATGCCAAAAAACAGAACACAGTCGAGCTTACAGGATATAGTACCTTGCGAGACGATTCAGAAACAGCTAGATCCTTCTCCTCCTCAGCAAGGAGATTGTCTGACTCAATCTAAGCATCAGTCGCAGCCAGAATGGGGTCGGAGGACTTCAGAGAAGAAATATTAGCTTTGGGAGCCTTCGAGGTAAAACTGTGAACAAAATGCATGAACTTATCCCAATCCGAATTGTAATTCGGATTGACATTCCAGGCCGGCCAATTGGAAGCATGATCTAGTGACTTTGCCTCAATAGAGGGGGAAGGCTCATTCGGCAGGGGAGCTTGAGCAATAAGAGGGGTAGGCTGAGTGAGAGGAGGACGCTCAGAGGCGAGAGGAATAGGCTTAGTAATAGCTTGTGAAGCAATAGCATGATTGATCCAAACCAAGTTTAGAGGCTTAGAAGGTGAAATTTTAGTCTTAGATTTAAATTTTAAAAGAGAAAAAAGGAATTCAAATTAAAATTAGTTTTCGTAAGAATTTTGGAGTCCATGTTAATTTTGGACTTGATGGTTTAAAATATGATTATCTCTAATTGATTAGAAGATGATTTAAATTAGTATCTACTTAATTAGTGGTTGGCTTGTTTTAGCAACCGTTTAAATTAAAATCTATCTCCTAATTTATTAGGAATTAAAATTAGGTAAAATTAGGTTAGCTTACCAAATTTGAGTAATGTTATGGGCACAAGCTTTTTACACAATATTTACTCCACAAAGTGATGTGGCAAAATCTCTAGTGTATCAAAATAATCATTTGTTGTACATGGGGATTGGGGATGATACATTAGTGGTTGGAGATTATGTCACATCATCGTATGGAGACAAATCAGTACACAATAAAAAAAATTGTATGCACTACAAACTGCTACGTCTATAGCGGCGCTTGAGAGAGGACGCCGGAATAGAAAACCATGTTAATTTTTGTAATATTCGCCTACCTATCCCGGCGTTTGTCTAAGTAGATAGGGAATATCCGGCATTTAGATCAGAAATACTGTGATATACCCCCAAATTCTCAAATTTCCAATTCCTCCAATCTATTTCATTTCCATCTCTCTCACAACCCATTAAATTATTTCCTTCTCTCACAACTCTCTCCCTCTCTCGCCAAATATGAAGTCGTCACCGTTGTTGTCGTCTGTTGTCCGATGCCAACACTGTCGTCGTTGTCGTCGATTACCATCTATAGCCCGACGACAGCCTCCACCATTGATTCCCGTCGCTACCCCCTGATGCCAGCTTCCATTGTTGCCGTTGCCGTCGATTCCCATCCCTATTGTCACCGTCGCCGTCCCTCTTCTCATCTTTAGTGATTTGGTTAGTAAATTTTGGATTTTTATTAATTTTGTATAGTTTGAGAAAAAAATAGGGTTAGGATTAGTAGCATTCATATAATCCAAGCTGGGATACACGCCGGGAATTCGTGCTAGGAGTTGTATTGTATCGGGCATAGGATTCAAATCGATGGGATGATGCCTAGGTTTGTGATTTCTTGAATTTTTTGTTGTTTTTTGGGTGATTTTGATAGGGATTTTAGTTTTGGATGAAATGCGATGTTGGGTTTGTTGTAAATGAGAAAAAGATGAAATCTTTATTGTTAATTTGTAGGTTCTTCTTCATTTATGGTGTTAAGAATTGAAATTGTTACTTAGTGTGTTTTAATAGATTGGTTTGTTGTTTAATTTTATGTCATTAGGATCATATATTTCATAGGAAAATGAATGACAGTCTACATTCTTTTGTTCTAGATGGGCTTGTTTCTTAAAATGTTGAGAACACAATTTTGAATGGAAAAGAAAATTCTCGAAAAGATATAATCTTTTGTGTTTTAGGATAATGTTGCGAAAGGACATGAGAATAATGATCATGGGGATGTCTTTGAACCGTTGTTTCGCAATTAGTGGTCATGGTATTAATGTTTAGGAAGGAATGACTCCTTCGAGGATCATATATTGCTTGTTGTTCTGTACTTATATTTTGTATCCGAATGCATGCCCTATAAAGTAACAAAATTGTATCTTAAGGTGTTTAATGGCCAAGCCTTTTAAAGTTGTAGATGCTTGACCACGATGAGCAACTGAAATGTGAACAAATTTATGAAGGTGATGTCCTCTTTATGTTATGAAATCTCGCAACATATATTTAGCGTAACTCTAATACACTCTTAGCGCAGATGTATGACTTTCAACCACACGCTACTAACCCTTCAAGTCTTAATGATCCTACTGTCCCACCTTTTATAATTGCCCACCAACTCTTCAATCAAATTTCTGATGTGAAATTTGTCAAATTCGCAGAAAATATCATATAGAAGGGAGACCTATCCTCAAGGTATAATACTTGTTTGTTCTGATTGTGAAAGCTGCATAATCTTAAGCAATATGGTCTTGCACACTACAAAAGAATGGGGAATATCTGGCGTATATTCCTCGGCGTTTGGTATATTTCGCCGGGAGATTCTCCGGCGTTTATTAAGTTGCGCCGGGGAATAGACAAATCCCCGGCGCTTGAAACGCCGGCCATAACCCCCTTCACCCGCGCAGTAAATTCCCCACTTCCCTCTCTCTTTTTTCACTCGCCCTATTCTCTCGTGCCCTACTTCTTCAAACTCTCGCACCCTACTTCTCCAATCTCTCCTATCTTCAATCTCCAATCTCTCCGAAAACCCTATTCGCCAGTCACCCGCGCCAATCTCCAATCTCTCCGATCTCCAATCTCTCCGATCTCCAATCTCTCCGATCTCCAATCTCTCCGAAAACCCTATCCCCAATCTCCAATCTCCAATCTCTCCGAAAACCCTATCTCTCCAATCTCCAATCTCTACAAAAACCCTATCTCTCCGAAACCTAATCTTCGATTTCATCGCCGTTGGATTTCGTCGCCGTTGGATCTCGTCGTCGCCGTTGGATCTCGTCGCCGCCGTTGGGTCTGTTTATAAGGTGACTTTCTTACACTGAGTATGGTTCAAAATTTTGACAATTGCTTGAATAATTTGAATAAGATGCGAATGAATGCGAATGAATAAGATGCTTAAGTTCACAAGTTCATGAGAAGTTGTTCATGAGAAGTTCATAAGAAGTTGTTCATGAGAAGTTGTTCATGAGTAAACTGTACTGCTGTGTATTCTATGTGTAAAGACATCTAGTACATCTGTAAAATTTATATACCACATTCTGCTATTATAGACAAGGTTGAAGGCTTGTGTAATTACCTTAGTCACTTGTCTGACAGCTAATAGGGCTTATTTTCATTATGGATCCATAAGATATAATCAAAGCATTCAGTTTTTGCTAATTGTCATTATGGATCTATTTTTTTCTTGTCTCTTGCATGTTCAGTTTTTGCTACTAGTGTTTGACATGACAATGGGATGTCACTAATTAACTAATCTGGTATACTAAGTTACTGACAGATGTGGTTCAATAATGTGGGTTCTAATGTCATTAATTTTGTAGGGTAACCAATGTGGCATAATTTCAAATGCATTTTGATATCGCCAAAACTACACACTAATTCTTATTAATGAAACAGGGTGGCGATACTCCACATTTTCTTCAAAAAAAAAAGAAAAAAGACTACACACTAATTAGTGCACAAGATTGATTTGGTAGAGGTAGTGATTAAGTATCACTGTTTTGATATTTCCTTTCGAATAATGCAATATGATTTATGATTAATCTTTATTGGTAGAACTGAAAGTAACAATTCAAATTGACAGTTTATCCCACTATACCATTTAGGGTCTGATAAAGGATAGAGATAGAACTTTTATGTAGAATGCAACTTTAAGACCAAGTGACAGATAAATTAATGTTTAGACCAAGTGAGGATTAATAGGAAAAATCTTGCAAGTTAATATAGAGCAACAACTAAGATTGATATTCTGGAGGAGTTAACTATTTCCTGATTCATGGTTTGTATCAAAGAGAATAATTGCAGGTGAAAGAGGAGATTTATTGAATGTCTCTTCATCCTCTCTGAACTATGAAGTTGGTGGGTCTAGTAGGAGTTTCAGCTCAAAGCTTTTGGATGTGAAACAAACTTACAATTAAAAATGAAGAGGTTAGGGAAACCCTTGAATCAGGATGAAGGCACTAATACATTATTCAACAAATGCCAAGCATGGTAAACAGAAGAGACCAGATTAGTTAATTAGTGACTATCTCAATATAATTGATGACTTATGAGATCTGTCATGAGTCCCAAGTAGCCTCGATTCTGCCTAAAATTAATTATTCCTTGTTAACATGCATATGGTAGACCATATGAATCAAGTCCTTGATCAATTTCCTAACCACAAGGCTCACCCACAGGGTAGATTCTTATAGGTCAGAAGTCAAATTGATGCAAAGTTATTTTTTATGAAATTTCACTGTTTCTGAAAAGCTATTTTTTATGAAATTTAATTTTCAGATTGAGTGATATTATTGAAATCGATAAAAGTTGGATGAGTAAGTCACGGTTATGCAAAGAGTATCGAGATGGTGTTAGAGATTTCATTATCTTTGCCAAGCAACATTCTCGTGATCCCAACTTTATCCTTTGTCCATGTCGCCGATGTGTAAACTGTCATTTGCTTCCATGCAATGAAGTACAAACACATTTGGTGATTAATGGTTTTCTGCAAGGGTACACACTGTGGTTCTGCCATGGAGAGCGTGACACATCGGTTTCGGTTGGACAAGATTTGTTGGAAGAGGAAAATGAACCCTTAGTGAATGACGACGACAGTCTTGCCGATGAGATGCAAAATCTAGTGCGGGATGCTTTTGGGATTCACAACAATCTAATGCACACAAATAGTTCAACAACTCAAGTCCATGATGAACCGACCTGAAACTTTGCACACTGATGGAGACGAGGGTGAAGTGGAGGAGGGTAGGCAAAACTCTGAATTTAACAAAGAATTTGAAGCATTCAGTAAGTTGTTGGAGGATGCTAGTACACCCTTGTATCATGATTGCATCAAATTTTCGAAGTTCTCATTCATCGTGAGGTTATTTCAGATCAAATGTTTGAATAGTTGGTTTGCCAAATCCTTTACAATGTTACTTAAATTGTTGAATGAAGCATTTCCTAAAATTTGTCTCCCAAATTCAGCATATGGAATAAAACAATTCCTTAAATATTTTGATCTGGGGTATGAGAAGATAGTTGCATGTCGATATGATTGTATGTTATTTAGGGGGGATAAGGAGAGTCTGGAGAAATGTGAAATTTGTGGTACTTCAAAATGGAAAGGTGTTCCGAATGAAGAACAAGATGCAAGTGGGATAGTTAAATCAAGGCGGAAAAAGAAGCCAACAAAACAGATGCGCTATTTTCCTTTGATTCCTAGGATACAACGATTGTTTATGTCATCTAAGACTTCTTCTGATATGAGATGGCATGCTGAAGGGCGGAAGAATGATGGAATTCTCAGACATCCGGTGGATTCTGCTGCATGGAAAAGTTTTGATGAAAGATATCCTGATTTTGCTGAAGATACTCGCAACGTGCGACTTGGATTAGCCAGTGATGGTTTTAACCCATTTCGGCAAACAAGTAGTACATACAGCATATGGCCTGTAGTGTTGATACCGTATAATCTACTGCCTTGGAAGTGTATGAAGCCATCGTCATTTATTTTGTCCACAATAGTTCCTGGACCGAAAAGCCCTGGAAATGATATAGATGTCTATCTTCAACCTTTAATAGATGAGCTCAAACAGTTGTGGGAGGGTGTTCCAACATATGATATAACAACTAAGAAATCATTCCGTCTTCGAGTTGCATTGACTTGGACAATCAATGATTTTCCTGCGTATGCAAATTTATTTGGTTATAGCACCAAAGGGCGTAATGCATGTCCTTGTTGTGCTGATAAAACTACTTCACGATGGCTATATAATGGGAAAAAGTTCTGCTACATGGGTCATAGAAGATGGTTGCCCGACACACACAATTTCAGGACGAAAACTACAACTTTTGATGGGATGGAGGAGTGGGTACATTCACCTAAAATATCGTCTGGATCTGATGTGTTAAGGCGGCTGCATGGTCATCATTTCAATTATGGTAAGGAAGTAGAAGCCATAAAAAAGGGCAAGAAAAGGGCAAGGGATGACGACAACGATGAAGATGAATGTGATGACATTGTTGAGTTAGGGTCCTGGAAGAAGAAGAGCATTTTCTTCACACTGCCGTACTGGGAATTCAATTTATTGTGCCATAATTTAGATGTGATGCATATCGGGAAAAAATGTTGGTGAAAATTGTATAGGGACTATCATGGGAGATGATCGGAAGACAAAAGACAATCTTAAGTGTCGTCTTGATTTAGCTGCGTTGGACATACGACACGAGTTGCACCCCGAATATTTACAGAATGGCTGAGTGCGCCTTCCTCCAGCAATGTACTGCATGTCTAAAAAGGAGTTGGAATCGTTCTACAAAGTTTTACGGGAGCTTAAAGTTCCCGATGGCTATTCATCTAACAAAGCAAGGTGCGTCAATGATAAGGAGAAGAGGCTTCAGGGTCTAAAGTCACACGACTACCATATCTTGATACAGGATCTCCTTCCTGTGGCTTTAAGGTTCTCAATGTGTGACCAAGTCACTGCCGTCATCAAGGATCTGTGTAGCATTTATAAAGAACTTTGCTCAAGGGTTCTACGTGTTGAAGACATTAACCTCTTGGAGCAACGTGCTGCTTTGGTACTTTGTCAAATGGAGAGAATATTTCCCCCTTCGTTCTTCACTATAATGATTCACCTAGTCATTCATCTAGCAGGCGAAGCAAGACTTGGTGGGCCGGTACATTATCGGTGGATGTATCCCATTGAGAGGTAGTTATTCATATTTGTTAATTATATACCTTGAATTTGGATAATATGCATACTTTTTTTATCTAACCATTACATGTATAGGTATCTTTATCGACTTAAGGGATATGTTAAAAATAGATCACATCCAGAAGGCTCAATAGCAGAAGGTTATCTCTCGGAAGAGTGCTCCAATTTTTGTTCCCGATATCTTCAGGGTGTCGAGACATGTCTTACTAGACCAAGGAGAAACCCAGTTGGGTCAAACCTTGGTGAGGCACATTATCTCTTTCAAACTGCTGGAAATACCATTGGTAAAGTTGATGCGGTTGAGTTAGATAACTTAACATGGAAACAAGCACATCGATATGTGCTAGATCATCATGCAACAATTGAGCCATTCCGAAAGTAAGTCAAAATTGGGTTGGTTTATATTTAATTAAACTCAATTTGATCAATGTACATTTAATTATATTTCGTTCTTTTAAATATTTACAAAGAATTTATCCGTGAAATGAAAAGGAATTCTAGAACAAGGAAATTAAGACCACGTGACCAAAACAAGATGATGAATGAAAGATTTCATATGTGGCTTAAAGACTATGTAAGAGTGTTCCAAATTTTCAAGTACTGTCTTTTTTTGTTATAATAATCTTAATTTTACTAATACGGTTTATCATCACATCCTATAGGTTCCGAAGTTGCATGATGATTTGGTATCACCTGAAATCAAGATTCTTGCTACAGGTCCTCATAAGATGGTTAGAAGATTTAAGGGATATATATATAACGGATTCAGATTTCATACTAAGGATCGTGAACGTTATTTAAAGTCCCAGAATAGTGGAATTGTAGTGACGTCAAAGACAGGTTATGCTTCTAAGAATGACACAAATCCAGTTGATGAAGATGTTGACTATTATGGGGTGCTCACGGATATCATCGAGTTAGACTATTTCGGTCATTTTCGAGTTGTCTTATTTCGCGCAGACTGGGCTGGTATGGATAAAAATTATCCCCAAAACAAGGATACTTTAGGTTTCACAATTGTAAACTTTTCAAATTTGATTCATACTGGCACACACATCAGCCATGAACCATTTGTGTTTCCATCTCAAGTACTCCAAGTGTTCTATGTTGAAGATCCAGCTTCGCCTAAATCTTACGTGGCTCTTATTATGCAACCAAGAGATGTATATCAGTTGGGAGAGACATCAGATGATGAGGGCGAAGATGTCACTGACATTTTTGTTGCTGCTGAATTTCCTAGGTTTGATGTAAACATAATAGATGACAACAGTAAACCTAATTGGCTACGCACGGATGGAGAGCCAGGGGATGTATTGGATAGTATTGAATAACAATAACTTTTGAAACATATTTGAATTTTGTTAATTATGTGTTTACAAGATTGCAATTTATTGTCTCGTTTGATACGTATTTGAAGATTGCATTGTATGTTTTCGAAATCTATTTTGTCTTATTATGTGCCAACTTATATCTATTTTGTCTTAAAGCTTCTTGTTTTGGTGGCAATGCCCAAGCTATGGTTTCTGATCAGTGTTTATGGTTATTTGAAGCATCAATGGGTAGTTTTGTCAATGGGTAGAAAATTGATAAATATCTCCAGGGATATCTCTCAAGGTCTTTACATTTCCATATATATGTTTTCACATCTTCGATATTCTCCATAGCTCCACCGTCTTCAAACTGCTAGAATCTCTAATAACAATGTAACAAACAGCTCTTACGGTTGTCTTCGATGAATTGTAACAATAAAATCAATAAACCAGTAACAATGTTGGAGATTCAATGGTTCAGTCACATTGGCCGTCAACATCACCTTCTATATCTGCACTGACTTCTAGAACCTCAACCTCAGTATCAATTTCTATATCTGCATTGACTTCTGGAATCTTTTCCAAAAGTCGCATTCTTGGTAAGAGTTATTTTTGTATTTATTTACTGTTTTTGCTTTCTTCAATTCATGAACACTTAATTGCATCCTTCAACTAGTGTCGACTATCGGCTTATGAGCTTCTATTTAAATCTGCAATTTCATACAAGAGCTCATATGTATGTAATTCTACACATAATAGGTGATGATTGGTCATGTTTTCCTGCAAAAACTTTAATTTAGAAGATTCTTGCAAGTCCAGAAGTGAATATTGAATATTTTTCATAGAAGAAGTGAAGAATTTTGGACCCAATGCAAGTATCTATAAACTTTTGTAGTGTATATATATGGTTTCTTATTGATAGAGAACCTGAAGCTCTCATTAGTCAGCTACTATATTGATTTATTATTGTGTTTATTATTGTGTTTATTTCATGCTTATTAACATTCATGGAATGCATATTGTAATTTTTGTCATGAAATGTACATATTTCTTGTTAGCAGGTGTGAATTATGCCGCGACGGAATACGGCGCTTGGAAGAAGGGTTGAGGAGCCTCTAAATGAGGAGGATACCCACTTAGAGGTAGGTGAGGGGAGCACCCAGCCACCTCCCCAAAAAAAGACCCGGGGATCGACGAAGTTAGCTGATGTATGGAAGCTACCCACGGGTCAAAAAATACCAGTGGAGATAAATGGGGATCATCAGCCCATAGGGAAAAATGCAGTGACTTTCGCATCGTTCATTGGGTTGATTGCTCGGAATTCGGAGTATCTTCCACTATCATTTGATAGATGGACAAAGATCCTCATAGCGACAAGGACTAGAGCTATTGAAGTTCTCAAGGTACCATTTATATTTACAGTATTTCTTATTTTCTCCTATTCAGAACTATTCAAAACTATTCAAAACTCATTTTCTGATGGTCTTTTCAGTTTTGAATGTGCACTTGAACTATTCAAAACTCACTTGATCAATTTTGATTAATTTTGCAAGAACTTGTAATGCATGATACTACTTCACCTTGAACATATTTTAGTAAGGGTATGTCCATTAAACAATTTCTCTTCGGATTTACCATATTATTCACTGAAAAGTTGTTCAAAACTTCAATATGCCATGGTATCAAGTATCTTCCGCACAATTAAGATTTTGAAAAAAAAAAAGCCAACCTAATGCAAAAGTGGAATTTTTTTTTTGTTAGAATACATTCAAGTATTTTATTTCAAAAAAAAAGATACATTCAAGTATCTGATACTCTTCTAACTCTACTACTGATACATGACTAATGTATGGTTGATATGTTGATATAGGTTTTTATTAACTGATACTAATAGGCATAATATACAATGTACTGTATATTTAATCCTACTGTATATTTAAGAAACAAAATTTTAGTGCTAAACTTTGCGATACCATGTTATTAAAGGTTGATCCTTTAGTTCCTATTAGCTATCATTACTAACAGTAATTGTTTTAATAATTCTTTAAATCTGGTTAGTATATTCATTTTTTTAATGCCCCTCTTATCGTTCCATGCTGTCTGATACTGTTGAAATCTGGCTTGGCTTGCTTCTTTTCTATGCTATTAGTACATTGTGGAATGACCATTTTATAATTCACATGTTTGACACTACTGCTTTTCTTACTTCTTTTAAGTTAGAAGTTGATTTATTGATTGCTCCGCTACTTATGTTTCTAGATGAGCTGGCAATGTGAATTATGGTATAAATATTAATCAGTAGTATGTAATGTTACATAAATCATGTTAGCAACATGATGTTCGAATAAATTAGAGCTTGACAAAATTTTGCCTCTTTCTCTTCTATTAGGGGTTTTTGATTTGTGTAAAATTTTAATCAGTGTTTGTGCTGTATTGCTTTTTACATATTAGTGTGTTATCTTCTATATTTGGTTGGGCTTACAGCAGTGTCTGTAAAGGGGTAGTCATGAGCAGTACAGGAATACCCTTATTGTTGGAGCTATTTGTATGAATGTGTACCTTAAATTCAAAAGGAATGCATTTATATTTGTTTCTTTAGTGCTATACTGAATTTTGTTGCTTAAACATTTATGTGTTCAATGTTTTCTGGTTGGATTTTAGTCAGTGACATGCAGTTCTTGGTCGAACCTCTTTTAAGATGGAAAGCTCTTATTGTTTTTGATTCGAGGATGGAATTCTTTTATCACTTACATTCATTTGATCCATTGTCTATAAAAGCTTTGCTGTTCTCAGTTTTTATGAGTTGCAGGTTTACCCTTTTTTGTCTCTCACTTATTATGAATTTGGTATGAATTTGGTGTTTTCAACTGTGCATTACTATGTTTTTTTAATCATTACTGTGCATTGTAGTTGGAATCTTTTTTAAGGATTACTGTGGTACTCTTGCATCTACCTTGAAATATCAATTAGCAAATATGCCCTTTCTACAACTACAACTACAACTACAAGTATATATAGTTCTTTATTGTAGTTCTTTATTGTTTACCCTGTATCATATCCATGTATCCATGTATCATTAGATTTCTAAAACACGTTTCCTTAGTTGTAGTAAACTCTGAGACATTTGATTCATAAGTTAAAAAAAAAATGGAGATACTATAATGTATCATTAGATTCTCCATAGTTTTATGCTTTGAGGTAGTTATCTTAGGCCGTAAATTCTTAGATATATGATATTGATTCATGACTGTTGCAGCAAAAATTTGATTACCCGGCGGTTCTTGATGCCGAATGGGTAAATAAATCAATGTCCAAGAAATGGAGAGACTATAAGGTTGAGCTAAAGGCAAAATATTATGACGAGAACCAAACAATGGCTGAGAACGCAAGAGTAGTCCCGAGAGGTGTCGTGCGTTCTGATTGGGAATTTCTATGTTATTTTTGGAGTACACCTGAAGGGAAGGTAATTAAAAATTTGTAGTATACGATGCAATATATTTTGATATGATATTTGGCTTATTAAATTTTATTGTCTGTGTAATAATTTTATATTATGTGCAGAAGAGAGCTGAAAGAGGTCGTGCAAGTAGGGATGCACAGGACGTGCTGCACACTGCAGGAGGTACAAGCTTTGCACGGCGACGCACAATAATGGTATAAACTCTTTAATGAAACTATATACATCCAGATTTTAGATTATCAAGTATCGGATAGTATTTCTTTTACATGCCAAATAGTTTCTTTTCCTCTTATGTGACATGTTAAACTATATTAACTTCTTTGGGTGAGGGGAACTTCTCAGAACTTCAGTATTGTTTATTTAAGTTTAACGATGAATGCTAGAAATCAACATAAGGGCTATAGATATCTTCAATCATTTTCCTCGTAGTTTGACTTTCTTTCACAGGTACTGGTAGTGCATGCTTAACGGTGTGATTAACTTGGAGAGACCAGAAAAAATCATGTTGTTTCTAATATACCTAGTGTCACTTAGAATATAATAGAGTATTAAAGGTCTATGGAGTCATTCAAGGTTTTTCAAGATACCAATAGGTGTTTGGTACTGCAGTATAGGTGAAATTTGACAGTTTTAGTGGTGGATTTGGAACATGGTTCAAAAACTCTGTACAGGGATGTCTGCGGAACAAACTGAATATCAGAAGGCAAAATCCCGATGGGGTATATAACCTGTGCATCTTGTAAATATTTCAAACCACAGATCAAATCAAGGAAAATATAATATAAATAATGTTGAAGCATTAACTAGAACTTTTTATTTTTCTTCTACCTCTTAAAAGGAGAAAGGATACTTTTTAATAGGTCATAGTAGAAATCCTGACATGTGGAGGGGCTTTTGTTTTGCTAATATTAAATAACTGCTTTTTACATTATTTTGTTGGTACAAATAAAGCACAAAAAGACATACATAATTAAAGGAACAAAGAAAAAAAATAAAAAGGAGATGGTGAGCCTATTGGAATGAATTTCATCAGGATTATCTCTAGGTGGTACACAGTTTTCTAGGATTCAGTACAAGCTTATGCATTGTGTTTACTGCTAGTTGTGTTTACTGCTAGTTGGTTTTGAGATTGCCTATGTATTCTAATATATGTAGGATGTGGAGTGAGGAGGTGCGGATCAGTACCGCGATTTAGATTTCTTCGACGCAACCTACATGAACTCACAAGGCGTATTTCCGTCCTCAAAGGCAGCGACGATATCGGTAATAGTTTTTCTATCTTTCTATCTTAAATTTGCTTATTTGATGTGTAATATGCCATAACAATGAATCACATATCACATGTTTTTGGATTTTTTTTTAAAATAGACAACTGCTCGAAATAGGTATGTCGAACTATCATCCGCTCCCACCGCCGGCTTTCCCACAACACCGGTCGATATAGTGCAGCTTCAACACCAGGCGTTGGTCGAAAACATGGGTCGGAGCACCATGGCCGTGTACGTGGGAAGGGGTTAGGACCAACACCCTCTCGAACTCATGCTTCTTCATCAACACAGCCGGATCCTAGAGATGAGAAGATAGCTAATCTAGAGACGCAAGTCGCAGAGCTTAAGGCAGCAGTTGCACATATAGCACAGATAATGAGGAAAACAAATGTTCAAAACCCATCTAACATACCGAGACAGGTTAGAAATTTTATACAGTATTGTTCTTATGTAATTGTGTCTATCAATTGCTTAGCATTAGCATTTTATACCAATCTGACTAATTGCATTAGCATTAGCATTTTATTTGCATTAGCATTTTATACTTATTGTGTGTACCAATCCGACTCAAAGCATCTTTCATAATTATTTCTTATACAACAAGGTGATAGAGACCCGACATCATCCAGTCGTCCGAATGAAGAGGAAGCCGACGATCGTGATCCCGTCAACGGTATCGCTAGACGTACACTGTAGGCGGTATTTTCTCAACTTTTAGGTATTACAACCTTATTACAACCTTATTACCTGCTGAATTTCTCAAATTGAGGTTTGCAACTTCTACTCATGGAGATTTGCAAGAACATTTGTTGAAAATCATTTTCAATTGCATTAGTATTACAAATTATAGTGGAAATGGTTCAAACTGTCCATTATGAAGCAGCTCCCAGATTTAGAAGGTTGGCAGAAAGCTTTGGCTTCTGTAGTCCTTGAATCCCATTTCACTGACATGCACCTTTCACCTATCTTTTGACTAAATGATGGATCACTGCATTGTCTTCATTAGGTTCATATGCCCTCATTCTAGTTGTGGATTTAAAAACATCAATTCTTTGAAGACATAAAAATTGGGATTGTATTATCTATCTTGTAAAGTTGCTCTGGCTGATAATTTCTTTTGGGACTTCCTGTGTATTGTTAGTTGTAAATCTGTAAGTATGAAATGCAAATTAGGTTATGTTGCCTTGTATTCTACAGAATGTTCCATCCAACACATCACAAAGATTTCAATTACGCAAATGTTGAAAATGTTTCTTCAACATTTGCCTTGATTGTCAAAGTTTTTTTGCCTTGAACCCTTATCCAAACCCTTCACCTAGATCTGCTTGGATGAATATATCTTTACATTGACATTTTTTAACGTATATTGTATGAACAACATAAGGATATGTTATTAACTATTTATATCATGAGCTCTACACAGCCATCGATTTTTACATTTTAAAGGCTAGCATTATGCAGTATGTTGAATAGTGTAATTTGGTTATTGTCATCTTGCTTCTCATTTTAATTTGTTGAGCCTCTGTTCCAAGATTTGTGACACCTGTAAAGGATATACAACTGGAGAAGCGGCTATAAAACTATTTATTTTCTCATGGATCATATAAAAACCATTTAACCCTCATGTAAATAGATAAAATATTCAAAATTCTGATGATCTTTTGTGTTTTGAACTGTAATCTCAGTGAACGATTAATGGCCCACATAGTCAAAAGCGTGAGTCCCTTTAATGTGCTTTTGTTACGGTTTGGTGATATCCAGAATTCTTTTTTGCTTTGCCAATTTTTCAACTATGCAGAATGGTTCCTTGTTTCATCCATATTAATCTGCACTGGAATAATTGTTCATCTTACATGATAATGCTGCCAAAGTATTCTGTTCATTTGTACAAATGCTGATGCTATTATATATATATAATCTTACTGATTTTTCCAAGTTCCATTGCAATGTTCATGACAATGAGTTTACGTTTCTTACAGATGTCTTTGTATGTGGGCAATATTCCTCGACATGTTCGAGCGCGAGATCTTGAACAAGTTTTCCGAAGGTTTGGGCACTGTAAGGTACAGCTGAAAGATGGATATGGTTTTGCAGTCTTTAAAGTCACAGCTGCTGCTGAGTCAGCTCTTCACGCACTGCGAGGTAAGGATATCTTTGGGGCCCCAATATCAATCGATTGGTCCAGCCAACAGCCCAAGCCAATTCAAAGATCTGGAAGGCCTCACCAAATTTACGATCCCCCGCACCGCAGAAGGAAATTCAGGAATCTGGAAGATCGAAGAGACCTCTCTGCTAATAGCCATGGAAGACCTCTCTGCTAATAAATCTTGATTTGCGTAATTGAAATCTTTGTGATGTGTTGGATGGAACTTGGAAATCAACAAATGTTCAATTGAAGAACTTTATATTTCTTCAATTAAAAATCAACTTCTACTCACTATTGTTTATGAAAGAACTTTATGTGATCTATATTTTGTTTATGAAAGAACTTTATGTGATCTATATTTTGAAGTTGAAAAAACTTTACGTGATGTATATATAGTACTATGTGATGTATATATAGTACTATGAATGAAAGATCTTTGTTTTATAAAAGTTTCAAGGAGTGTTTGTTTGATTATTTGTGAGATTCATAATTTGTGGAGTGGTGGAGTTTGTGATAATTTGTGGAGTAGTGGAGTTTGTGATAATTTGTGAGGTTCATTCTATTTGTGGAGGAGTGGGAAGGGTTTCATAATTTGTGGAGGAGCGGGAAGCACGAATAGAACATTCCCCGGCGTTTACCAACGCCGGGGGTATGTTCAGTAACGGTAGGATTTTTTTGAAAATTCGAAAGTAAATCCCGGGGATTTCTCAAAGCATGGCCGGCGTTTCATTTGCGCCGGGGATTCAAATAAGATTCCCCGGCAGCGGCAAGGACGGCGCTTCGCAAAACGCCATTAACCATTCCCCGGCGTTTTTAAAACGCCGGCCATTTTGGGAAAAAAACGCCGGCCATTTTGGGAACAACAATTGTACCTTTCTATACAACACTTTGCTCTACAAAAATGTATTATAGGATCATTCCCCAATTTGTTTTGTTCTTCTTTAGTTGTATTTAGCTCAGTTAAATGCATTTCGATTGTTTGATGCTTTGTCTAGTTTAATTATTGAACTATATGCCTGGTATATATCTATCTTCAAAGTTGTCTTTTCGCTATAACACTACAATTACCTTGTGCTCATTATCCTCTAGTTCTTTGGGCTAAGCATGAAGCTTTCTTATTGCAGTACATAGCATAAGATGTCATAAATTCTTCCAATATTGTCATTTTGGCTCCAATTTTCCTCACTATTTTTTTTGTTGAAAATAAAATCCTCACTGTTGTTACAGTTATAGTTATACATATTAATATTACTATAATTAATGGCAATACACTTGTGGTCTTCTCATATTATTCATTACCGTTAAATAAAATTACATCATAATAGTGTATCGTATTATTAACTACACGTCTGTACAATATATGAACTGACCAAGTGGCGACAGTAGTGGGCTAAGATCACCTTGGAGATGGTAATCTTCATCTCAATATCTCAGCAACTGAATATGATGATAATGTAAGTGGTCTCGACCGAAATAAAGGAGCATTTAAATGTTGAAATAGTTTCCTTGGTGCTGGCAATTATCACTACAGCAATGATGCTGGAAGTTTTTAAACAAATTGAACCCTTTGTGTATGAATGGACATCCAATCACAGAGGAAGCATCGATGCTGAGCATGGCGTAGTAGTGTAGTACTAATGAAAGCAGAAAAAATTCATTATAGCAAGTCTCCAGAAACTGTAATTTGCTGTCTTACCTGCTTTTATTACTACGTATAATTCAATTTTCATGAGCTACTAAATTCATTTTCATTGACTTCTTTTTCCAATTTAAGTGTTGTAACTTGTCTGGTTTTGGGACTTTTTTGAATGGTCAGATATAGCTAATGGCTTCCATCAAGAAAATGCTAGATCCCAATAGGATTCTGAACCCTTACAAAGTTCTACATCGTTCTTTGCTTGAAAACTAATGTTTGTATCCATTTCTGACGCATGTAAAGAGATGGTGATTTAGCGAAAAATAATGTAAAGAGATGGTTGATTATATGAATGTGTAAATAAATTAATGAATAAATTAAGAAATAACTATATCCCATTGTGGGCACTTTCGCCATATTTATGTTGTTCTATTGTTTTTCAAGAAAAAAAATAGCCTATACTGACTGATACGGTTTGTTTTTGGGGTGTGACTACAATAGGTGTGAGTTCTCTCAATTTGTATAGTGGAAGTCGCAGTACTGGCTATATGTTCGATCCTCGACTGGAAATGGCTCGGGAGTAGCAGGAGTGAGGTGGAGGACGAATGCTCGGCTCGGATCTGTGAGGCTCGGCTCGGTCTTGTGTACTTGCACTGTGTCTAAAAACACCGGGAGAGATCCTGGCGACAGGCCCTTCGTCGCCTTCGACGATCTAGTCAGTCACTGGAAAACAACAGGAGCTAGGGTTTTGGAGGGAAAAGATTGATTACCTTGCCAGTGGAGGAGGGGGCCTGATATTTATAGGCAGAGCAAACGGGTCTGAGATCCTGCTGGATCGGGTTTGGACCCGTTTGCTCGTGGGTCTGACGTGGCAGAAGCTCATGAGGCTCTGGGTTGATTTGATGATCATGAGATACCGGGTTTTGAGGGGATCTGGTGGCCCAGGAGGGGCCACGTCATCTGACCCATATCAGGAACTCCTACTCCTGGAGGGCTGGATAACCCATCCGTGTAGGAGTGATTTGCCTATGTAGGAAGAGCGGAGCGGTGTGTACGGTAAAGAATGTGGTTCGTATCTTCCTGAAGAGGCCAGCGGGGTAGGATGAAGAGGATTCCTTTGAAAGTGTGAAGGGCGTTGAGAGTCGAAGAGTGGGGGCTCGCTTAGCCGAGCGCCTAGGGTCGGAAGATGAGCCCCCATGCTCGTTGGAAAATCTATGGGGACATCGAAAGCCGAAGGTAAGGGCTCGCTTAGCCGAGTATAAAGGTCGGAAGACGAGCCCCATACTTGTTGGAAAAGCCATGGGGTCGTCGAGAGTCGAAGAGTGGGGGCTTGCTTAGCCGAGCGCCTAGGGTCGGAAGACGAGTCTCCATGCTTGTTGGAAAAGCTATGGGGACGTCGAGAGCCGAAGGTAAGGGCTTGCTTAGCCGAGCGTCGAGGGTCGGAAGATGCACCCCGTACTTGTATGAGTGTAGCTGGTGTGGCTTGCGGTGCCATCCGAGCGTCGAGCCCCAAGTTTTTAGGAGAAGCTTGGCGTGGCTCGCGTTGACATCCGAGTGTCGAGTCCAAGATTTGTTGGAGAAGCTTGGAGTGGCTCGCGGTGACATCCGAGTGTCGAGCCCCAATCTTTGTAGAAGATTGTTGTGGCTCGCGGTGACATCAGAGCGTCGAGCCTTCAAACCTTGTCGGAGAAGTTTGGAGTGGCTCGCGGTGTCATTCGAGCATCGAGCCCCAATCTTTGTAAGAGAAGATTGGTGTGGCTCGCAGTGACATCCGAGCGTAGAGCCCCAAATCTTATAGGGGGAGCTTGGAGTGGCTCACAGTGACATCCAAGCGTCGAGCCCCAAGACTTGTTGGAGAAGCTTGGAGTGTCTCGCGGTGACATCCGAGCGCCGAGCCTCAAGACTTGTTGGAAAAGCTTGGAGTGGCTCGCGGTGACATCCGAGCGTTGCGCCCCAAGACTTATAGTGGAAGCTTGGAGTGGCTCGTGGTGACATCCGAGCATCGAGCTCCAAGACTTGTTGGAGAAGCTTGGAGTGGCTTGCGTTGACATCCGAACGTCGAGCCCCACCACTTGTTGGAAAAGCTTGGAGTGGCTCGCGGTGACATCCGAGCGTCGAGCCCCAAGACTTGTTGGAGAAGCTTGGAGTGGCTCGCGGTGACATCCGAGCGCCGAGCCCCAAGACTTGTTGGAAAAGCTTGGAGTGGTTCGCGGTGACATCCGAGCGTCGAGCCCCAAGACTTATAGTGGAAGCTTGGAGTGGCTCGCGGTGACATCCGAGCATCGAGCCCCAAGACTTGTTGGAAAAGCTTTGGTGTTGAAAAAAGGTGTGGTACTCGAGTAGATGGCCACATGTGTCGAGCCGTTGTACCGGCTGATAGGGCCGAGGGTAAAGAGGTAATTTTATGCTCTAGACTGACATCATGGGCATGAGAATCGAAGCGTTTCAGATCTTGGTGGCCGTTAGATCTTGATGATCAAGATCCAACGGCAAGATCTTCTTACAGAATTCGATGAGTCCCTTCCCTTATTATAAATCTCCCCCCTCTCTCCTAATTTCTTCACTTTGCACTCAATCCCTAGACAACATGAGTTTCTTTCATAGCCGTCGGCGACCATTTTGACGATCTTCCCATTTTCCGGTACATCAGGTTAGTATTTTTTTTTCGTAATGTCGAGGGTTCAGTTCGGCTCCGAGGCAAGCTCTTCAGGCCATGATGTGGGGGAATTCCAGTCGGCATCTACATCTTGGTCTCTTGGTGACCTTGAAGTGAAGGGAGAGGTCTAGTCGGATTTAGGATCGGGGGGCGAGGGTGTAGTGATTTATGACGTACCCCCTTTACGAATCTGTAGACCGGAAGAGGGGCTTGTTGAAGAGGGTGAGCACGAGGAAGGGGGCCCGAGGGAGAGGAGTTTGTTGAGGAGGAGGGCGAGCCTGAGGAAGGGGGCCCCGAGGGAGAGGAGTTTGTTGAGGAAGATAATCAGGAGGGGTCTAAACGAGGAACCGAGGGAGGCAAAGATCGGGGGGAAGGGGAAGGAGGAACCGCGGGAGAGGTAGCTGAAGAAGAAGCAGATCTTCCGCCTCTGCCCCCATTATCGACCCCATCTCCGGAGAGGAAGCCTCGCCCCTGTAGGAGAAAAAGGAAGTGGATTCGTCCCGATAGCCCGGCTGAGCCAGACAAACACGGACCTGAGCCTGGGTTCAAGTTTCCCCTTGTGTCTAGTAAAAACCCAGGGTCGATCAGGATGTATCCTGACGACGTGGAGGGGCTTCTCGAGTTTACCTCTTTACTACGGGACTCAGGTCGGTCCATGATCAAGATGGACAATGTCCCGTGTGCCTTGAGGGCGGACTACCTGTCTATCTTAAGGGCGGCCTACTTCATTCGAAGGAGTTCAAACTTCTGGTGCCGAACCTCGAAATTCGTCCAACCACAGTGCTGGAGTCAAGCTTCTCCATATTTCCCGAGGATACCTTCGTCTCGAGATTAAGACTTCCGTTGCACCCGTTCATTGAGAGGGTGTTAAAGTGGGGAGAGCTGAGCCCAATGCAGTATGTCCCCAACCTGTGGAAACACCTGGTTTGCTTTATTCTAAAGTGCCAGGAGAAGGGGATTAAACCGAGGCTCACGTACTTCCGTGCCATCCTAGGGATGAGCTCCCTTGGAGACATGGAGGGGATTTTTTACATCTCGTCGCGTCCGCACAAGAGGGTGATGCATGGCCACCCGGGCTCCATCAAAGGATGGAAGACGAAGTACTTCATCGTCCGAAGTGAAAAACCTTGGAAAATTCTAATTGTTTGGAATTTCAGTAGGCCGAACCATAAGCCCCCGAGGCGTAGTGACTTGACAGAGAAAGAGTGGGCAACTGTAGAGAAGATCGTGGAAGGGCATAGCATAGGGTGGCCGCGTGTCACGGAGTTGCATCTTTCCCGAGCCGGGCTGAGCCCAGCCAACCCTAGTAAGTTTTTGTTTCTATTCTGTTTATCTTTCTACCTTCGTGTTAACATTTTTCCTTTTTTTTCCTTTTCGTAGAGATGACTCAGAAGGAGCTCGACAACCGACAGACCTTGGTAGCTTTGGCCGCCAAAAGGAGGGCCGATAAGGAGAAGAAGGCAGCCTCGGCCGCAGCGCCTAATAAAGGGGCAGCCTCAAGGTGGACGAAGGAACTGTCCCCAAAGGGACAAAGAGGCACCACCACCAGTCGAGGCCGAGAAAGGAACCGGGGGCGAACTCCGGTAGTAAGAGAGTGGCCGTCGTCTTAGAGAAGGGGCTCCCACCACTTCGTCCCAATGCCGAGGGGGGTGGGTCGGCAAGGCATGAAGCTGCACACCCCGAATTTGGGGGTCAAGGCCGGTGATACCCTGACCGAGGGACCAGTGCCACTGGAGGTGGTAGAGCATCTCGCCACGGAGCGGGATTGGATGACCATGGCGGTGGAGACGTCCGAGTCGGCATATATGAGTTGGGCTCAGGCGCAGATTTCGATAAGTGTTTGGCATTCGCTTTATGCTTAAAATTTTAGGAATTTTTCTAACTTGATCTTCCTCGGACAGGCATTGCTTCATGGTCAACACTTCCACAAGTGCCTGGAGAAGGAGGTCCTTGTCGAAAGGAAGAATGCCGGGAAGTATTTTTGCGAGGCGACTTATCTGAAAGACAAGTTGACAGAGTCCAGTCAGCCCAGGCGGTCTTTCAGGCTCAGATGGCCTCGCTGCAAGACCATCATGCGAACGAGCTATCGCACTTCCGGGCTAAGGCCAAGGCAGAGGCTGAGGAGCAGCAGAACACCTTGGCGGACACTCTGATCCTAGCTCAGGATGAAGCCTACGCCAAGACCAAGGAGCACTTCCTGCAGCTCTACCCCGAGGCTTGGGTCGACCACCTCCACTACGGGTGGCTGCTTCCCGTGCATCCGCCGACGCCCGGTGGTGAGGACGAGGAGGAGATGGACGGTGGGGGCGATCCGGTTGACGAAGAGGGGTCGTCCCCCTCTAAAAAGTAGTTTTGGAATTTTACTTTCTTTTTGACTTGTATATGCCTCGCGCGGACTGGCTACCGCTTTTTTGTAACCCAATTTTTTGAATTTATGAAAGAAAAAGATTTTTGGCCGATCCTCTGTGATTTGTAGTTTTTTGCAAGCTTCTTTAGTGAACCATTGTTTTTTCCCTTTTTTTTTTATAGATGCACAGGACCATCGGTGCCGACCTATGTTCTGCCGAGGTCTTCCGGCTCTGAAATGAGCTGGGGTCCAAGGAGAGTGTGCTGACTCGCCATCTTAAGCAGGCTCGTGATCGAGAGGCCGCGACAAACTATTTTATGAACAAGTCTAAGGAGCTCAACCTAGAAGCCGCTCGCCTGAAGAAGGCCATAACCGATCGGGACTTGGGGAGAGTCGAGACGAACTGATCAATCTCGGATGCCTCCACCAGGCGACCGGCTTCGGAGTCCTTTCTTCGCGAGGTCATCGTAGAGAAGGAGTTGGAGATTCGGAGGTTGAAGCTTGTGCTAGGCACGGGACATCATTGGCTCGATCCATTCGAGAAAGCAAGCTGTTCTGTATTGGGTCCTTCTCCGACCTTTTATCTGGACACAGCGAGGCCTGCCGACGCGCAAAGTTCCATTGCCGGGACGTCCTTACTAGCCGTACGGTGGAGCATGCAGGGGAAGGTCTCGCTCCGGAGGGCTTGAAGCGGATGGTGTCGGCCACGAGGGTCCCGTGGGAAACAATGAGTTTGAGTTTTAAGCGAGTAATTTGTAATATCTTTATTGTATCGTGTGGCCGTTTGCGGCGCTTCATGAGTAATAAAACTTTGATTTCTTAACTTTGATAATTTGCTAAGTGAGACTGCCAGGAGCATAGCTCGAGGCCATCGCCGAGTGTGGTCTTGCTCGAGATCGATGCCGAGCCCCCATGGAATAGCCGGCATAAGTGTAGTTGGAGGTCATCGCCGAGTGTAAAGGTCGCAGGGCTTGAAAAAGTCAAGGCCTTGCTTGAGGTCGATGCCGAGCCCCCATACCTGTTCTCAGATAGATAGTATGGATGTAGCTGGAGGTCATCGCCGAGCGTAAAGGTCGCAGAGCTTGAAAAAGCCGAGGCCTTGCTCGAGGTCGATGCCAATCCCCCATACCTTAAAAGAAGCCGGCATGAGCGTAGATGGAGGTCATCACCGAGCGTAAAGGTCACAGGGCTTGAGAAAGCCAAGGCCTTGCTCGAGGTCGATGCCAAGCTCCCATACCTGTTCTCAGATAGGTAGTATGAGTGTAGCTGAAGGTCATCGTCGAGCATAAATGTCACAGGGCTTGAAAAAGTCGAGGCCTTGCTCGAGGTCGATGTCGAGCCCTCATACCTTAGGAGAAGCCGGCATGAGCGTAGTTGGAGTCATCGTCAAGTGTAAAGGTTGCAGGGCTTGAAAAAGCTAAGGCCTTGCTCGAGGTCGATGCCGTGCTCCATACCTATTCTCAGATAGGTAGTATGAGTGTAACTGGAGGTCATCGCCGAGCGTAAAGGTCGCAGGGCTTGAAAAAGCCGTGGCCTTGCTTGAGGTCGATGCCGAGCCCCCATACCTTAGGAGAAGCCGACATGAGTGTAGCTAGAGGTCATCGCCGAGCGTAAAGGTCGTAGGGCTTGAGAAGGCCAAGGCCTTGCTCGAGGTCGATGTCGAGCCCCCATACCTGTTCTCAGATAAGTAGTATGAGTGTAGCTGGAGGTCATCGCCGAGCGTAAAGGTCGCAGGGCTTGAAAAAGTCGAGGCCTTACTCGCGGTCGATGCCGAGCCCCCATACCTTAGGAGAAGCCGGCATGAGCGTAGCTGGAGGTCATTGCTGAGCGTAAAGGTCGCAGGGCTTGAAAAAGCCAAGGCCTTGCTCGAGGTCGATGTCGAGCCCCTATACCTGTTCTCAGATAGGTAGTATGAGTGTAGTTGGAGGTCATCGCCGAGCGTAAAGGTCGTAAGGTTTGAAAAAGCCGAGGCCTTGCTCGAGGTCGATGCCGAGCCTCCATACTTGGTAAAATCAGGATGCTGACTGCGCTTCGATTCGGGCTCCGAACCCCTGACTTTTCTCGGGAGTCGAGTCGTTACTCCACGCAGATAGCATTTAATAAATGACGCTTCACCTTCCGATAATAATTAATGGGGGCGTTTCATCTTCAGTCGTTTGGGCTCTCCGATGTCATAAATGCGCCTCTGGTGGGCTATATAATCCCCAACCCCTTATCGGTAGTTCATCAAAACACCATGAAAACCCGTCGCTGTTGGCTTTCCTGCGGCTCAGAGAGCCTTTTACCCCGAGTTGTCAGTGGGTGAAAGGTGAGTTGATCCCGGAGGCTGGGCTCAGGGTGCTTGCCGAAGGCGGGCTCCCTAAAGCAGAACTTTCGGCCGAGAGTCCGGGATTGGTGGCTCCCCTGCCACTCTCTGACAATTCGGGGTTTCGGCTCCGACGGCCGTTTTACCCCTAGTTGTCAGCGGGTGAGAGGTGAGTCGACCCAAGGTTCGGAGCTCAGGGCGTTTGTTGAAGATGAGCGCCCTAAATTTTAAAGGAAATTTTTGGGTTGGGGGGAGAGTTGGATTCCTAAGGCTGAGGCCCCATATCTCGGGAGAGCTGTTGGGCCTTGGCTCGGAGGTTCGCGGTGACATCCGAGCGTCGAGCCCTAGGTTAGTAGGAGGAGCTTGGTGTGGCTCGCGGTGTCATCCGAGCGTCGAACCCCAAACCTTGAATGAGAAGTTTGGTGTGGCTCGCGGTGTCATCCGAGCGTCGAGCCCCAAACCTTGAAGGAGAAGTTTGGTGTCGCTCGCAGTGTCATCCGAGCGTCGAGCCCCAAACCTTGTAAGAGAAGTTTGGTGTGGCTCGCGATGTCATCCGAGCATCGAGCCCCAAACCTTGAAGGAGAAGTTTGGTGTGGCTCGCAGTGACATCCGAGCGTCGAGCCCCACGCTTGTAGGAGAAGTTTGGTGTGGCTCGCGGTGTCATCCGAGCGTCGAGCCCCAAGTTTTTAGGAGAAGCTTGGAGTGGCTGGTGGTGACATCCGAACGTCGAGCCCCAAACTTGTTTTTAAGAAAGCTGGCATGAGGCCAAAAAGGGGTAAATGATTACATCATAATTACTTTACAAAACAAGGCACAAGGTACCGATTACATCTTATAATTTACAGAAGGGTATCTACAAGAGCTAATGCTCCCCGTCGAGGAATTTGATAAGGTGCTCCGCGTTCCAGGGTCTCTTCACAGCCTTGCCCTCCGGGTCGGTGAGGCGGTATGTGCCGGGATGTACAACTTCAGAAACCTTGTATAGGCCTTTCCAGTTTGGAGCCAGCTCCTCTTTTGGCCACGGTTAGATACCGCCAGCTTTCGGAGGACGAGGTCCCCTAGCTTGATGTTAGTGGGGCATACACTTTTGTTGTAGAACCTCTCGATCCTCTGCTGGTATGTGCTCCTCCTGATGGCGGATTTTTTCCTGACCTCGTCTATGAGGTCCAGCTGCGCCGAGTTGCTGTCTTCATCAAAGGCCATGATTTGGGGCGAAGGAAACTCGATCTCGAGGGGAATTACCGCCTCCGTGCCGTAAGTCAGATTAAATGGTGACTCTTCCGTGGGGATCTTCTTCATCGTTCGATGGGCCCAGAGAATGCTCGGCAACTCATCGATCCATAATCCCTTGGAAGAATTATCAAGCTGTTTCTTCAGACCGTCAAGGATTTGGCAGTTCGCGTTCTCGGCCTGACCGTTCGACTGCGGGTGGCACACCGAAGAGAAGCATTGCTGGATTTCGAGATCCTCACAGAATTTTCTAAAATTCTTACCCACAAACTGGGTCCCATTATCCGTGATGAGTATGTGCGGAATTCCGAACCGGCAGATGATGTGTTTCCAGAAGAATTGATGAGTCTGCTGCTCGGTGATTGTGGCCAGGGGCTCGGTCTCGATCCACTTTGTGAAGTAGTCGATCGCTACTACCAGGAACTTCTTTTGGCCCGTTGCTTTCGGAAAGGGGCCTACCAGGTCCATCCCCTACATAGCAAAGGGGATCGGACTGGCCAGGGAACGGAGGTTTGCATGTGGAACCCTCCTTACCGAGGAGAATCTTTGACAAGGACCGCATTTTTTGACCAGGGCCAGGGCATCTTGCAACATCGTGGACCAATAATACCCGTGGTTCAGAGCCTTTCGAGTAAGCGATCGGCTTTTCATGTGGCACCCGCCAGTTCCCTCGTGGAGCTCCGTGAGAGCATACTTGGCCTCGTCAGGGGCTAAGCAGCAGAGGTAAGGTCTTCTATTCGTCGTTGTGTACGAGCGTTTGAAGAGGGTTTCGTTGATAATGGCAAACTTTTCCGAGCGGACCCTGATCCGCCTTGCTTCGGCTCGGTCTTGGGGGAGCTATCCTTCGATCAGAAATTTTTGGATGGGAGTGGTCCAATCGTCCGGCTGAGCTCCGCCGTCTATACAGAGGGTCTCGAAGAGGTCGACACTCGGCTTCAGGAGCACTTCGATCAAAACGGTGCGGTCGTGACCTTCAAAGGACGAGGAGGCTAATTTCGACAGGGCATCGGCTTGGATGTTCTGCTCTATTGGGATCCTTAAGACTGCGGAATCGTCAAAGGATGTCAAAGCCGCTGGACCATGGCCAAATACCGAATCATCCAATCGTCACGGGCCTCGTACTCTCCGGTGATCTGATTGACCATGAGCTGAGAGTCGCTGATCTGTCTGGCACCTGCCTGGTGTGCTTAGGTGAGCTCCGCGATCATAGTTTCATATTCTGCCTCGTTGTTGGAGGCCGGAAAGTTGAGGCGGAGGGAATATTGGAGAAGGAAGTTGTTTGGTCCTCACAAAATGATGCTTGCGCCACTCCCTGCTTCGCAGGAAGAGCCGTCGACATAAACTTCCCACGTCGGGTCGGCCTCCCCGCTTTCGGGTTGCTCGGAGATGGTGCATTCCGTGATGAATTCGGCGAGGGCCTGTCCCTTGATTGTTGTCCTTGGTTGATACCGATGTCGTATTGACTTAGCTCCATTGACCACTTGACTAAGCGGCCGGAGCTCTCGGGCTTGTGAAGGACGGCCTTCAGAGGCTGGTTCGTGAGCACCTGAATCGAGTGCGCCTGGAAATAAGGGCGGAGCTTCCGCATGGCCATGACCAGGGTGTATGCCACCTTCTCCATTTTTGCATATCTGGTCTCGGTCAAGAGTAGGACTTTACTTACATAGTACAACAGCTTTTGGACCCGTCTTCTTCTCGAACGAGAACAGCGTTGAGTACGCTTTCCGAGGCCGAAAGATAAAGCTAGAGAGGCTCGCCCGGCTCGGGTTTGCTAAGGAGCGGAGGATTGGCGAGGTACTCTTTTAACTAGGCGAATGCCTCCTGCTATTGAGTGCCCCATTCGAAGCCTCCGGTTCCATGCAGGGCCTTGAAGAATGGGAGTGACTTCTCTCCGGACTTGGAGAGGAAACGGCCGATGGCCGCCAGTCTTCCTGTGAGCCGCTGGACTTCCTTGATGTTTCTTGGAGGGGCCATGTCTATTATGGCACGGATCTTCTCGGGGTTCGCCTCGATGCCGCGCTGGCTGATAACGAACCCGAGAAATTTGCTCAAAGAGACGTCGAACGCACACTTGGCCGGATTGAGCCTCATATTGTGGGTTCGAAGGACGCCAAAGGCTTCTTCCAGATCGGCAACGTGGTCCTGTCGTTGTTGGCTTTTGACGACCATGTCGTCGACGTACACCTCCATGCTGCAACTGATTTAGTCCTTGAAGACTCGGTTGATGAGCCTCTCATAGGTAGCACCGGCGTTCTTCAACTCGAAGGGCATAACCCGGTAGTAGTAGAGACCTTGGTCGGTGACGAAGGATGTCTTGGCTATATCAGGGGGGAACATCCGGATCTGATTGTAGCATGAGAAGGCGTCCATGAAGGACAGGCGCTCGTGACCCGACGTTGCGTCGATCATAGCGTCTATGCTGGGGAGAGGAAAAGGATCTTTGGGGCATACCTTGTTGAAATCCATACAATCTATGCAGATCCTCCTGCTTCCGCTGGCCTTTCGCGCCATTACGACGTTCGCTAGCCACTCGGGATAGCTGACCTCTTGGATGAACCGGGCAGACAACAGTTTGTCTACCTTCGTTTTCACAGTTTGCTACCTCTCCGGGGCGAACTTACGTTGCTTTTGGACGATTGGCCTCGAGCCAGGGACCACGCTTAGCCTGTGCATGATCAGGTCTTCGGAGATCCCAGGCATGTCAGATGGCTTCCAAGCAAAGAGGTCGACGTTGCGGCAAATGCAGTTGATTAGGTCGAACTTTAGGTCGGGCACGAGGGAGCAGCTCACGCGGAACCACTTTGACTGGTCTTCTGTCTCGAACGAGACTTCTTCCAGTTCGTCCGCATGTTCGGGCTCTGGTTGGCTTCTTTCGGGTTGCAGTTCGACGACGTCCAGGGGAAACACACCGCCTCTGACCGCCATCATATAGCACGATCGTGTCGCCTCTTGGTTCCCCCGAACAACCCCGACACTTGACTCAGTAGGAAACTTCAGTTTCAGGTGGTAGGCTGAAAGAACAGCCTAGAGGGAGTAGAGCCCTGGTCAGCCGAGGATGGCGTTGTACGTTGCTTTGACGTTCACAACCATGAAGTCCATCGACTCGGTCCGTCTGAGGCAGTTCGTACCGGCAGTAACATCCAAGGTCACGATCCCTTCTATTGGCACTGGGACGCCGGAGAACCCATGGAGGGTGTACTCAACTGGTTTCATCTTATCTCGGGGGAGCTTGAGGTTTTTGAACGCTTCTAGGAAGAGGATGTTCACCAAGCTTTCGTTGCCCACGAGGATCTGACGGACCTCGTAGTTCGCCATGACGAGGCTGATGATGAGCGCATCGCAGTGCGGGAGCTGGAACCCCCTCCAGGTCTTCCCCCGAGAAGGAGACAGGGAGCTGTTGGACCTGGGGGGAAGGGAGGTCTCGGACGGTGTTTACCTCTCGGACGAACGCCTTGTGGGAAGTATTAGAATTCCCTCCCATAGACCCCCTATGGATGCAGTGTAGAATGGCTTGACCTCCGGTCTCTTCAGTCTTCGGGTCCTGCTCGGAACGCTGTTTGGGGGCTCGAGGAGGAGAAGGTCTTCGGTTCCTTGTATCTCTTCGGTCCCGAGTGTCTTCCCGAGTGAAATCTCGGAGGTACCCTTGTTGGATGAGGACCTCAATTTCGTCCTTAAGGGCTCGACAGTAGTCGGTGTCGTGCCCGTTGTTCCGGTGGAAACAGCAGTTGAACCGCTGGTTCCGTTTCTTGTTGCTGGTTGGTCGAGGGGGTATCCGGATGAGGTCCTTGTCTTCGATCTCTAAAAGCATAGCCGACACGTTTTGTGTTAGTGGCGTGTACCTCTCGAAACACGAGACCGAAAGGACCCTATTCATGGTGGTCCCGTCTTTCGAAACCTTCTTGGCTGGCTCTACCTCATCGGCCTTGCGCTTCCCTTTCCCTAGGACCTATTTCGCGCCCTCAGAATTGAGGGCCTCCTTCGCCCGAATGTACTTCTCGACCCTATTGAGCAGGTCAGGGAAGTCGAGGGGAGGCTTCTTGGCCAAGGACGCCTTCAACTGGTCGTGCCGGACATTGTGTCGGAATGCCGCCGAGGCAACCCCTGCGTTGAGGGAAGGGACGGACCTCGCCTCTGTGGTGAACCTCCGGACGAACTGGCGGAGTGACTCCCCTTCCTTCTGTCGGAGGTCCACTTCTCGGCCTTCCTACTGGTCACAAAGTGGGTAAGAAAGTTGACCTCCAGCTGATCGAACGAGTAGATCGAGCCGGGGATGAGCTTAGAGAACCATTCCCGAGCCAGACTCCGGAGGGTGGTGGGGAAGGCACGACATAGGAGGGGAGCCGAAGCGCTGTGAATCATCATGAGGGTCTTGAACCCCTCCATGTGATTAGCAGATCACCCTCGCCGTCATAGGTCTCGAACTGAGGAAGCCGAAAGTTCTTGAGTATCTCTGCTTGTAAGATTGAAGCGGAGAAAGGAGGTCGAGTAGGCCTATGAGCCTGAGCCGGCCTCGGGCTATCCTCATCAAAATGGTCGAGGCGGTTCTCCATTTCTTGTAGGCATCGTAGGATGCCCTCGTCCCGTTCTGGCGGGTGGGTTAAGCCGCGAGACTCGCTGGCTCCGGCATCCGACCGTGAGTGAGAACGGTGGAGTGTCTCGCTCCCGGGGGTCCCTAAGATGGCCTCTAGGATCTCGTTCCGAAAGTTTTGGAACTCATAGCGTGTGACAAGAGCTTGTCCGATCGGGTCACGTTGGGGTGGCGGCCTTTGGTCTGTGCAACTGAGCTCTGGCTTTCGCTCTCGAGATGGGTGCCTGGGATGGTTCGGGGCCGAGTTGGAAGCGGCCCCTCCCCTAGTTCGGCTAGCTTGCCGGCTTTCGATGACCCGACGTAGGTCGGTCGCGATCGAGCGAGAAGCGTTCGGCCTGGGTTCGCCGTTGACCCTCGGATGGTTGGATCCGTGGGCATCGGCGCGGCAGTCTTGGAGAGGAGGGTCTGGACGACGCACAGAAGTGACGGCTCTTCGGGCCCTCGGGGCCATGTAAGAGCTCGGATGGAGGGGATGTCGTTCCTGACCGGGGTCGGACTGAGGTCAGTACTGAGGGTTCCCACAGATGGCGCCAACCTGATGCGGTTTGTTTTTGGGGTGTGTCTGCAATAGGTGTGAGTTCTTTCAATTTGTATAGTGGAAGTCGCAGTACTGGTTATATGTTCGACCCTCGACTGGGAACGGCTCGGGAGTAGCAGGAGTGAGGTGGAGGACGGATGCTCGGCTCGGATCCAGCAGCTCGGCTCGGACCTGTGGGGCTCGGCTCGGTCTTGTGTACCTGCACTGTGCGGAGAAACACCGGGAGAGATCCCGGCGATAGGCCCTCCGACGATCTAGTCAGTCACTGGAAAGCAACATGAGGTAGGGTTTTAAAGGGAAAAGATTGATTACCTTGCCAGTGGGGGAGGGGACCTGGTATTTATAGGCAGAGCAAACAGGTCTGAGACCCTGCTGGGTAAGGTTTGGACCCGTTTGCTCATGGGCCTGACGTGGCAGAAGCCCATGGGCTCTGGGTTGATTTAATGATCAGGGGAGATCAGGTTTTGAGGGGATCTGGTGGCCCAAGAGGGGCCACGTCATCTGACCCATATCACTGGCGTTTTTCCAAAAACGTTGGGATAGATAATTAATAAAAAAAATCGAAACAGAGTTATCCTGGTGCTTGAAACGCCAGGATAGCTTAAATTTTTCTTTAAAAAATTTTATTAAATAGTCACCTACCCCAGTATTTTGGAAACGCCGGCGTAGCTAGGGGCCATAACGGCCGCTTCAAAAAAATGCTGGGATAGACCCCCTATCTGTCCCGGTGTTTGAAACGCCAGGATAGCTTAAATTTTTCTTTAAAAAAATTAATTAAATAGTCACCTACCCCAACATTTTGGAAACATCGGCGTAGCTAGGGCCATAACGACGGCTTCAAAAAAACGCAGGGATAGACCCCCTATATGTCCCGGTGTTTCTGGCAGCATTTCCGACGACGCCGCAACGAGCTATTCCAGCATTTAAAAACACCAGGATAGCCCCAAAAAAATGCGGTTATAGGCTTTATGTTTTGTAGTGATGTATTCTTCATATAGAGTAGTAAAGGACACGTTCTGCAATCAGAAAATAAGTAAGGGGGCTCTACTTCCTAGAGTTCTCTTGTAGACTGTGGAGAAAATAAGATGGATAATCTAAGAAGAGGGTGTAAGCTTTGTATTTTTTTCTTGCTCTTAATAGAAATTTATTTCTCTCTGGTGGTCTCCTCTTGGAGATCACATATATCTCTTATGTTATTTTTTATTATTTGCTACAACTTGTGCTTGTGATTTGGTGTCAAATTTTGAATTCTATAAGTTACTTTTAGAGTTCTCTCGTTGTGATGTATTTGAGTTTTCGCCCAAGTGGTAGATCTCTTACATTCATGGTGAAGTAAGTCCCTTAAGAAGCAAGCCCCTAAAAGAGAAAAATAAAAGCAAAGGGGTATACTAATGGATTTTTGTAGATTGTACTAAATAAATACTTCATCCGTTCCATAAAGAATGTAGTTCTAGGTTGTCTCACACTTCTTAATAAACAACTTAGATTAGAGTAAACAGCTTCGTCAATTTTAATTTTTTTTGCTAAGTTGCAATTGTGAAAGGTCTCTTAGAGCATTTGCAGTCGTTTCGACTCAAATTTTGGGTATTTGGCATATAGGAATAGAAAAAATGGGTTTGAGTTGTAGTCGTTTAAACCCAAATTTTGGAATTTACTTTAAAAAAAGAACGGACGAGAAATGATTTCCCGTCCGTTAATTTTTATTTTATTTTTTTAAATAAAAAAACAACGAACGGCAAATCATTTTCCGCCCGTTGTATTAAAATTAAATCCTAATTAATTCCTAAATTACTGTTAAATTAATCCTAATTAATTCTTATTAAAGCTTAAATAAATCTTAATTTTAAATTATTTTCAATTAAAACCTAATTTTTACCAATAGAAATGATTATAGGGTGTATTCTATAGAATTTATTTCAAACAAAAAGAAAGAAATGGCTTGGACAGGGCTTTCATCTCCCGTCCCTGCTCATTTGACTATTTTTTTTTCTTAAATTGACCGGACGGGAAATCATTTCCCGTCTATCGATTTTTTTTAATAAATAGCCACGGAATCATTTTCCGTCTGATCATTTTATTTTTATAAAATTGATCATACCAGAAATCATTTCTCGTCCGACCAATTTTTTTTTATAAAAAATTAATCGGATGGGAAATGATTTCCCGTCCGACAAATTAAAAAAATATATATTTAGAAGAGACGAAAGATCATCTTTCATTCGAGAACTTTTTTTTTTCAACGGACGAAAGATGATCTTTTGTTAGCTATATTTTGGAAATTGCCATTTCTTCTTCCAAATATAGCTGACCACTGTAGCTCTGAAACCCAAATTTTGGGAATTTGGCCAACGATTGCAGCGCTTTTTTTTTCTTCCAAATTTTGTAAAATTTGGGTAAAAGGCCAAACGACTACAGATGCTCTTGTATCCTTATTTTCATTGTTCTTCTTGGGAATGATTGAATTGGTTGGCCTCAATTGTTGGATGATTGGAAAGTTTGAAAAGAATATATGCTTTGAACTTGAAGGAGTTTATGTGTGAATTGAAATAAATGAGTGACGTTAATGTATAGAGAGAGAGTGTGAGAAGGAGAGAGAGAGAGAGAGAGAGAGAGAGAGAGAGAGAGGGATTGGAAGTAAGAGATCATCTTCTTTCTCCTCCTCTTCAACTTCGGTGCATTAAAAGCCAAACGACTACAGATGCTCTTGTATCCTTATTTTCATTGTTCTTCTTGGGACTGATTGAATTGGTTGGCCTCAATTGTTGGATGATTGGAAAGTTTGAAAAGAATATATGCTTTGAACTTGAAGGCGTTTATGTGTGAATTGAAATAAATGAGTGACGTTAATGTAGAGATAGAGAGAGAGTGAGAAGGAGAAAGAGAGAGAGAGAGAGAGAGAGAGAGAGAGAGGATTGGAAGTAAGAGATCATCTTCTTTCTCCTCCTCCTCTTCAACTTCGGTGCATTCCTCTTCTTCTTTGCCAAAACTCATCATTAATTTTCTCAGTTTAAACCAACAAAGAGCTCCTTGAGAGATAACTTATACAATTGAGAGATAGATAAGTTCTTGGTGAGAGTGATTGTAACTATTGTATTATCTCTAGTAGAATAATATCTCGATTATTTATCCCCCGGATTAGGCAAAGCCAAACTAGAATAAAAATTGAGTGCTTGTGTGTTTTGTTAGGTCTACAGTTGTTTGGGTTGTTCATTAGACCGGTTATTGCATAACTCAGAGCATCAGATTGTTCCTTACACTCCCCTTCTCCGACCTAACTCCATCATTCTCATCTCCTTTGACAGCATTCACTTTGGCTACCAGCTCAAAATCTCAACCCCCAATATGCCCCCCCCCCCGCCTTCCCCCCGCCTTCCCCCCACCTTATTTTCAACTGTATCTCTAGCTTTCCTGACCTTATTCTCGTATCCCCATTCTTTACCTTCCCCAACCACTTCTCCATAGCTAATGCCTCTTTCCCCCTAACTATTTTCAATCACCCAAGAATAATTACCAATCTCCTAAATGGAATTCTCAAGATTTAGCGCTCCGAATTTCAAACACAGGTAATTCATAGTACAAATAGGATCTTTACTTCTATTTCGTACAAAAAATACAAGGAATTTAAAACTTTTTCATTACATTGTTATTGTTTACAATGCACAACGGAAATTTACATAAAAATACATTCAATATCTTCAATCTTGCAACATCCATAGTATCAAACTCATCTCCACGTCGCTCGCTAAAAAGAGTCTTGCAACTTGAAAATTGCGAGCACGTCAGTTGCATACAACTGACGCAATGTAATAATACAGCGATTCCTCTATTTTAGCAACCACAAACTTGAATGCAAAAATGAAATTGACTATCCTTTATGTCGGTGTATGATATGAACTTAATGACTAATGCAGACATTCATACTTACGATGCAATACTAATGCGCACTTATTTGGATTCTACGCATTCCTTACTACATAGGTCCAAGGGCAAGCCCTTAACGTATTGCTCATTATGGGGTTCAATCTCTCGTTATGCAAACATAAAACCATGACGAAGGCAAGATATAGACATTCCGCGAATATTGGCCTAGTTCCAGAATACATCTACCTGACCATACAGAACCCCCATCGTGCAAACATCCCGTAAGCGTCGCTCTAGCTCAGAATACTAAATATCCATCTCCCTTCCGCCCGACTATCCAAAATCCTGGAGTACATCAGCCCGATTATTCATAGTCCGGGAAATAATTAAGACTCATCTCGCATGAAAATTGCAGACCCGGAATACATCCACCCGACTGTAATCATAATTCCGGAATGCATCCACCCAACCATGTTGAGCCTAGTCTCGGAATACATCCGCCGGACTGTAACTATAGTCCTGGAATACATCCGCCTGACTATATAGAGCCCCGACTTACGTTTGCCCAAGCTTCATCACATCTCATTTTGTAGTGTATGTCCTTAGTTAAATTATAATTTTTATAACCTAAAGCTAGCTTACCCGGTCGGACTAAATTAACTCACCGAGAACGTTGGCCCATATTGGCCACTTCTCAAAATTTTATTTATCACAATATGTTGGTCACTACGGGTCTCGCTTAGCCTATAGAATCCATCCATCTCAACACAGAGATCTTCTAGGTCATTCTTAAGCTCTTCATAAAATTTCTCATTCATTACAAATCATTTGATTCTTTCGTTCATTCTCTTTAAATTTATCTCAAAGTAAATAAATAACTTCTTATCTCTTTATAACAACAATTCAATAACATTTCAACTTGTTTACTAATAACACACGTCTAATTTTTCAAATTCATCCTTTAATTATCTCTTAATTCGTCGTTTGACACAATTTACATAAATTCCAACTTTAAACTCATTTTCATACGATATAAAATTTCTAGAATAAATCTAGATTAAAACTATCATATTTCAATCTTTTAATCACAAAATAGCTCCGAAACTTACCTTTATAAAGTAATCTAACTCACAATGTATTTTATCCAAAAAAATAGTTCTTGAATTAATATATATAATCCTATCAAAATAACCCATTAATACTCTATATTAATTTAAACATTTTCCCAAAGTAAAATACATGCAAATAGATTAAAAAAATAATAAAGCAACAAAATAACCCCGCCCAGCTTTGAATCCGAGCGCGAATGCTCCGTTCTAATCGCACCCAACAACCACTAGTCCAATTTCCGGTTGGTGTAGGATTCAAAAAAGAAATCATAAATGTTTCCTATACCGTTATTTACACTGAATAAAATTTTAAAAGAAAATATAGTCCCAAAGGCTCGAACCCATGACCGGGGAGCACTTTACAGAGCCCCCAAATCGAACCCGATAACTAGAGTTCCAAATCTTTGACTCTGTCAACAAGCTCTCAAGTAATTGTATTAAATAATTGTCACGCTGAATATGTGTAGTGCCAAATAAAATTAAAATTTGTGCCCAGGTAGACTCGAACCCGAGACCTTGGGTACTATATACAGCAACCCAGAATCACACGTACTAGCCAGGTTTTCAAGCCTCACAATCTATCTACGACAGTGAATCAATTAATGTTGAATGTGAAACTCTCTGTTTCACAACTAAGATAAAACTTAGCCAAAAATTAATTCCACAACCTTTCTCACAATTTTATATACTATATTACGAATTCTAATAAATTTTCAGAAAGGAACTTTTTAATTTAGCATATTTAGGCATGCATTTGAATTTATCTCAATCTACTTAGATTAATATAAACATTTAACTTTCAATTTGCATGTATAAATTTTATCACATTCAAGAGTTAAATTCGTAGCAACAAATGAAATCACAAGAGTAATATTCATACAACAATTTTAGAGAAACATTCAACTATAGCATTTCACAAGCATGTAATCTAATTACCATGATATATGATATTCAAAAAGAGATTTCTCATTTATTAATTTAGACAAAATCTAGAGAACACCCCTACAGGCCTACACATATATATTTCACATATGAATTTAACAATCATCTATATATTCTTATCTAAGCATGCATAATTCTACAACATTAAAAAATATTAGAAATACCCACCTCTTGATGTATCTCTAACAATTGCAATTCCTAGAAAATCTCCAAGCTTCCAATTCTCCAAGAACAAAGCTCCAATTGAAAATAATGTAGGGGAAAAATGAAAGTGTGAGGCTCTCCCAAGCTTGGTCGGTGGATATTTAAAAGGGGAGAGTGGTGAGGAAGTTTCTAAAACCACCCACAACTCAAATAAATACCCACAACTCTTTAATTTAATTTATATATATATATATATATATATATATATATAACTTTTTCCTCTCATATACTGTGACATTCCATATTTGTAAGGAGAGCATATAGAGAGATATATAACTATATATAGTATAATATATAAATAATAAAATGAAGAAGAGATAAGGTGGGTATTAGGTGGTGACGTGGGGAGGGAAAAGTGGAGTAGGAAATGAGATGAGTTAAAGTGGGGACTATAGATGATCCTATGGGATTTGATGAAGTGATGGGCTTAGAAGATTTCCTATGCGGCATAGGAAATTAAAATGAAAGAAATGAAGGAGTGAAGTGTGCTGGTTTGGTCTAGGTTGGCCGTGAGTTGACCATGGGGATTTAATATCCCACATGGGTGGTAAATAAGAGAAAAAAAGAGAATATATTAGGAAAGCCAATGAGAAAGGTTACCCAACCGTCCGGACACCCTTTTGAGGCAGCCTGTGATGGGCAGTTGCTAGAATTTAGTTAATTGTGTGCGTACAAGTTGAGTACGGGGCGTTACAGATGGTATCAGAGCCAACTTTCGACATCGAATGTTGAGCTTGTAGATAGGAGGTGCGTAAGACCCTTGGTGGGCAGCGGTATGTGTATGAGATGCGTAAGACCCTTGGTGGACAGCGATTAGGAGACAAGTCTACATTCGACTAGAAAGGAGATCCTGTACTAGATTGTACGTCCCGTATTCAGCGAGGACGCTGAATTCTTAAGAGGGGGTGAATGTGACACCCCGTATTTGTAAGGAGAGCATATAGAGAGAGATAAAACTATGTATAGTATAATAAATAAATAATAAAAAGAAGAAGAGATAAGGTAGGTATTAGGTGGTGACTTGGAGGGAAAAGTGGAGAAGGAAATGAGATGAGTTAAAGTGGGGACTATAGATGATCCTATGGGATTTGATGAAGTGACGGGCATAGAAGATTTCCTATGGGGCATAGGAAATTAAAATGAAAGAAATGAAGGAGTGAAGTGTGCTGGTTTAATCGTGGTTGACCATGAGTTGACCATGGGGATTTAATATCCCACATGGGTGGTAAATAAGAGAAAAGAGAGAATATATTAGGAAAGCCAATGAGAAAGGTTACCCAACTGTCCGGACACCCTTTTGAGGCAGCCTGTAGTGGGCAATTGCTAGAATTTAGTTAACTGTGTGCGTACGAGTTGAGTACGGGGCGTTACATCTACATTGGCCGGCCATATGTGTGGGTAAAACACGTGCTAGTTATATGTTTGCGTGGACGTAAATTACACACAAAAATATTATGAGTTTTATGTAATTTAAATACATATTACTCATTTTAATATAGATTTAATAAAACTAATTTAAATTAATCAAAATAGAAAGTTTTATGCACAAATAAAATGAACATACACACTTCATAAATTTTAGAATACAACCAACACATGCACTGCAAACACGTGTGTCGCACGTATCCATATATATTGAAATACAAAATAAATTCGATAAAACAAAAAAAAAATCCATAACAATCGAAATACAAAATACGTAAAAAAATATTTATATTAATAATGTTACGGATATTACACGTAACAGTACAAAATACATGTGCAGAACACACATGGAGAAAAATTGTTATAACTCAATTTTGCGGGGTGTTACACTCTCCCCCTTAGAATAGTTCTAATCTCATAACTTACTAGGGTAAAAATTGTATCTTGAACACACCTTATAAAGAATTTGATAAATAAATATATTATAAGAATACATAATGTAGAAAATAATATAGACTTAAAATAAGGTAGCTATAGAATAAAAGAAATATGAGTGTCAAGTAAGATATACGAAGTTAATAAACGTAAAAAGCAAGAACGATTGATAAGGACCAAAAAAAACACTGAAGTATCAAACAAACTAGAAAAATGAGTAGATGAAATTTGATAGTGAAAGATAATGTAGATTTGAAAATACTTTTTATATAAAATGATAATAGGTTAAGTATTAGACAATATAGTAAAATATAAATTAAGTAATTGATTGTGAAAGAAATTGAAAAACAAGTAAATTGGAAAGAATAAAGAGAAGCATAGTAAAATAGATGCTTTAATAAATTATTAATAAGCTTAGTAAACAAAATTAATGAAAGTAATAAGAAGTAGAATGAAAAATATACTTGAAGAAAAATTAAGAACATAGTGTTAGTAATAAAGACGCAAAGGTAAGAAAAAAAAAATAGTTAAAAAAAATTGATGGATTCTTGACTAAAGTAGTAAAAGAGTTAAGAGGAAAGATAGTTAGAAAGATAGTGAAATCAACGCAGTTAAAATACAAAGTACACGTATAAAGTATAAAAACAAAAACAGAAAGCTTAGCTTAATAGAGTATAGTAAAAATGAAAAAAACAATTTAGGCAATGGAGAACAAAAGACTAGAAAGAATAGAAGGATTGACATACTATAGATAAATTGCAATGCAGTAGGAAAATTTGAAAATAAATAAACTAAGAGCGCAAATCAATATTAGATAGCTTTAAAAAATTAACTATGATAAAGAAATAAACAGTAAAACAAAAATAAAAATATCCAAATATAAAGCAAACTGATAAATAGTTGAGACGAGCATAATAATTGAAAAGTAGTTAGCAGTAGCTAATAAGGATTTGAAAAATTCAAAGAAGGAGAAATTAACTAAAATAAAACATGAAGAATACAATGATTAAAATCATAAACTAAACTATAATTATATATTATGAGGGGAAAAAATGAAGTAGAAATTTAAGAGAAAACTATTGGACAAAAATCTAAAAAAATATATGAGTGTTAAATTTTCTTAACAAAAGTATAAACAATCTAATATAAGTATAATAATAAAAATTATAATGATATGTATAAAAATAATATCATAAAATTTTCATTTGTAAAAGTTACATAATAATTTTATAGGATAATGATTAGTATATATCAAATTTTTATAAGTTGTCAGATATAGCACGAAAATCAACATATAATATTTTATACGTAACTAAGTTTAAAAACTATATAACGAAACAACAATACTATAATATGAATGTTATAAACAATTGGAGAAATAAAATAAAATAGTAGTAAAAGTAACAATATATTATTGAAATCATATATAATATTAATTGTATAGAAGTAATAAGTAAATAGTAAACAAAAGTATAAAAAATAAAAGTTATATCATATGAGTAGCAAAAATAGAAGATAAGTTAGTAATAAAATATAAATAAAATGAATTTGTATAAAAATAAAAAAGTATTAACATATGTAAAGATAAAGTATAAAAATAATAATAATATTAGGATAGTAAAATAGTTAATAGTAACCAGTAATATAGATTGAAAAATAAAATAAAATAATAATAACACATATATGATAGATATAGAAGCAAATATAAATAATAAGGTAATTAATTAAATGTGTATATAAGTATAACTATATTATAAATACTAAAGTTGAAGTAGTATAGGCTAAGTTGTAAAACATTAAAAAACGGTATAAACTAATACAAAAGGAGGGAATAGTGGTAAGTAATATATTTTTTAAAAATAGAAATAAAGTGGGAGTTAGTAGAAGTAGAAAATCTCCTTTGTTGCGGGTTCGCCTCATTGATATCCGCTGCAGGCTTGCCTCCTTGACATCAAGTTACAGATTTGCCTCCACGACATCTGGTTGCAGGTTGCCTTCTGGACATTGTGTTGCAGATTTTGCCTCCCGACATCCACTTGCATGTTTGCCTCCATTAACGTCTACTTGCAGATTTTCCCTCTCGACATCCGGTTGCACCAAAAATGGTGAATGAAATGATGTAATCTTCCATATATACTTGGATATTGAATGCTTAATTAAGTATGATTTTACGTTTTGATATTAGCGATACAAAAATAGAAGTAAAAATATGAAAATAATAAAATTAAATAATAAAAAATTAATAAGTGGCTATTAATAGTAAATAGTAAATATAACAAAAATAAAATAGCAAATATTACGTAATAACAATAGTATTGAATATAAGCTATAAAAACAAAAATAGTAATAAGAAAGATTGATAATGTGTAAAAGTATATCATATTTATATAAGTAAAATATTACAATCTTGTTAAAATATACTGAAATAAATAAGACAATAAAAAATAATGATAAAATATAGTATCGTAAAATAAAAGCATATATAAAATGAATGTAAATATGCAAAAATCAAAAATTTAAAATATAATAGAAATAATAATGAAAGAAAATGATAGTCAAAATAATAATTTAATAATGAGTAAATAAAAGTAATAAAATATATAAAAGTAATAGCAAAAATAATTGCCGAACGTAAAAGTGCATAAAATTAAGAAGGACAAAACATTAAGAAGGATAAATGAGTAAGATAAAATTAAAAGATAAAGACTAAGGAATGTAGATAAAATAATAAATATCGAAGTGAATTAATAGTAAAAAAAAGAATTCTTTGAAAAAATATTAAGCATTAAAGATGAAAATTAGTATAAAGAAAAATAAACGAAGAAAATAAAAAAGAAAAGTTACAAGATACCATAACTGCTAGGTTTAAACCAACCACAACACTAGTGAAACAAAGGAAAAATACTCGCATACAATATTACATCAATGTATACGAGGAGAGTTTCATGAATGCAAGTTCAATAACATCATTCATGACTCAAAACTGACACTCACATTTAATGTCCACCCTAATTTTGTTTTCCTTATTATTTTGTACTACTAATTGAAGTCGGCTCTGATACCACTATGTAACGCACTGAATTCCAAACACAAGTAATTTGAAGCACAAAAAGGATCTTTACTTCAATTTCGTACAAAAAATACAAGGAATTTAAAAAAAAATCAATATACTGTTATTCTTTACAATGCACAGCGGTAATTTACAAAAAAAAAATACAATTTATAACACCCAATATCTTCAATCTTACAACATCCATCATCATCAAACTCATCTCCACACTGCTCGCTAATCCAAGTCCTACAACTTGAAAACTGCGGGCACGTCAACTGCATACAACTAACGCAATACTATAATACATTGATTCCTCTATTTTAGCAACCATAAACTTGAATGCAAAAATGAAAGTGTTATCCTAATTATGTCGGTGTATGATATGAACTTAATGACTAATGCTAACATTCATACTTACGATGCAACACTAATGCGTACTTATTCGGATTCTATGCATCTCACACTACATAGGTCTGAGGGTTCTGTATGGTCGGACGGATGTATTCCAGGACAGGAGCCAATATTCACGGAATGTCTAAATCTTGCCTTCGTCACAGTTTTATGTTTGCATAACGAGTGATTGAACCCTATAATGAGGAGTACATTAAGGATTTGCCCTCGAAACTATGGATGCATAGAATCCGAACAAGTGCGCATTAGTGTTGCATCGTAAGTCTGAATGTCTGCATTAGTCATGAAGTTCGACATAATTAGGATAGTCACTTTCATTTTTGCATTCAAGTTTGTGGTTACTAAAATAAAGGAATCGATGTATTATAGCATTGTGTCAGTTGCATGCAATTGACGTGCCCGCAGTTTTCAAGTTGTAGGACTCGGATTAGCGAGCGACGTGGAGATGAGTTTGATGATGATGGATATTGAATGTTATAAATTGTATTTTTTTGTAAATTTCCGATGTCCATTGTAAATAATAACATTGTAATGACGTTTTAAATTCTTTGTATTTTTTTGTATGAAATTGAAGTAAAGATTCTATTTGTGCTACGAATTACCTGTGTTTAGAATTCACGGCATTACAGAGTGTATCAGAGCCGCTTCAATAAGTAGTACAAAAATAATAAGGAAAATAAACTTGGGGTGGACATTAGATGTGTGAGTGTCAGTTTTGAGTCATGAATGATGTTGTTATTAAACTTGCATTCATGAATCTCTCCTTGTATACATTGATGTGATATTGTATGTGAGTATTTTTTATTTGTATCACTAATACTGTGGTTGGTTTAAACCTAGCAGTTACGGTACCTTGTACGTAGACTAACTTTTCTCTTTTATTTTCTTCGTCTATTTTTTCTTTATACTACTTTTCATCTCTAATGCTTAAATTTTTTTTTCAAAGAATTATTTTCTTTTACTATTAATTCACTTCGATATTTATTATTTTATCTACATTCCTTAGTCTTAATTTTTTAATTTTGTCTTACTAATTTTTTTTCCTTAATGTTTTGTTCTTCTTACTTTTATGCGCTTTTACGTTACTCATTTATTTTTGCTATTACATTTATGTATTTTATTAGTTTTATTTACTCATTATTAAATTATTATTGTGACTATCATTTTCTTTCATTATTATCTCTATTATATTTCAAAATTTTCATTTTTTGCATATTTACATTCATTTTATATATGCTTTCATTTTACAATACTATAATTTTTCATTATTTTTTATTGTCTTATTTATTTCAATATATTTTAACAGGATTGTAATATTTTACTTAATAAATATGATATACTTCTATACATTATAAATCTTCTTATTACTATAATTTGTTTTTACAGCTTATATTCGATACTGTTGTTATTACGTAATATTTGCTATTTAATTATTTCTGGGACTATGAATAATTGGGCGGATGTACTACAGGAGTATGGATAGTCGGGTGGAAGGGAGACGGTTCTCCAGTATTCTGAGCTAGAGTGACACTTACGGGAGGGTTCTGTATGGTCGGACGGATGTAATCCAGGACTAGAGCCAATATTCGCGGAATGTCTAAATCTTGCCTTCGTCACGGTTTTATGTTTGCATAACAATGGATTGAACCCTATAATGAGGAGTACGTTAAAGGATTGTCCTCGTGCCTATGTAGTATGGGATGCATATTATCCGAACAAGTGTACTTTAGTGTTGCATCGTAAGTAAGAATTTCTGCATTAGTCATTAAGTTCATATCATACACCGACATAATTAGGATAGTCACTTTCATTTTTGCATTCAAGTTTGTGGTTGCTAAACTAGAAGAATCACTGTATTATAGCATTGCGTTAGTTGTATGCAACTGACGTGCCCGTAGTTACTCTAGCTGAGAATACTGGAGATCCGTCTCCCTTCCGCGCGATTATCCATAATCCCGGAGTACATCCGCCCGATTAGTCATAGTCCCGAAAATAATTAAGACTCATCTTGCATAAAAACCACAGTCCCAAAATACATCCGCTCGACTGTAACCATAGTCCCGAAATGCATCCACCCAACCATGTTGAGCCCAGTCCTGGATTACATCCACTCGACTGTAACTATAGTCCCGGAATACATCCGCCTAGCTATATAGAGCCCCGACTCACGTTTGCCCAAGCTTCATCACACCTCCTTTTCTAGTGCATGTCCTTAGTTAAATTATAATTTTTATGACCTAAAGCTAGCTTACCCTGCCGAACTTAAATTAACTCACCGAGAACGTTGCCCATATTGGCCACTTCTCAAATTTTCACTTATCACAATCTACCGGTCACTACTGGTCTCGCCCAGCCTCTAGAATCCATCCATCTCAACACAGAGATCTTCTAGGTCATTCTTAATATCTTCATAAAATTTCTCATTCATAACAAATCATTTGATTCTTTCATTCACTTTCTTTAAATTCATCAATCTCAAAATAAATAAATAACTTCTTATCTGTTTCTAACAACAATTCAATAACATTTCAACTTGGTAAAACCTTTACCAATAACACACGTCTAATTTTTCAAATTCATCCTTTAGTTATCTCTTAATTTGTCATCTAGCACAATTTACATAAATTCCAACTTAAAACTCGTTTTCATACAATATAAAATTTCGTCTGATTATTCTTGGTCCCGAAAATAATTTAGACTCATCTTCCATAAAAATCGTAGTCCCAAAATACACCCACTCATCTGTAACCATAATCCCGAAATGCATCCGTCCAACCATGTTGAGCCCAGTCCCGGAATACATCCGCCCGACAGTAACTATAGTCCTGGAATACATCCGCCTAACTATATAGAGTCCCGACTTATGTTTGCCCAAGCTTCATCACATCTCATTTTCTAGTGCATGTCCTTAGTTAAATTATAATTTTTATGACCTAGAGCTAGCTTACCCTGCCGAACTTAAGTTAACTCACCAAGAACGTTGCCCATATTGGCCATTTCTCAAAATTTTATTTATCACAATCTACCGATCACTACGGGTCTCGTTCAGCCTCTAGAATCTATCCATCTCACTCAACACAGAGATCTTCTAGGTCATTCTTAACATCTTCATAAAAGTTCTCATTCATTACAAATCATTTGATTCTTTCATTCATTTTCTTTAAATTCATCAATCTCAAAGTAAATAAATAACTTCTTATCTTTTTATAACAACAATTCAATAACATTTCAACTTGGTAAAACCTTTACCAATAACACGCATCTAATTTTCCAAATTCATCTTTTAGTTATCTCTTAATTCGTCGTCTAGCACAATTTACATAATTTTCAACTTTAAACTCGTTTTCATATAATATAAAATTTCTAGAATAAATCTAGATTAAAACTATCATATTTCAATCTTTTAATCACAAAATAGCTCCGAAATTTACTTTTTTAAAGTAATCTAATTCACATTGTATTTTATCCACAAAATAATTCTTGAATTAATATATATAATCCTATCAAAATATCTCATTAACACTCTAAATTTAAACATTTCCCCACAGTAAAATACATGCAAATAGATTAAAAAATAATAAAACAACAAAATAACCCCACCTAGCTTCGAACCCAAGCGCAAGTGATCTGCTCTAAATCGCACCCAACAACCACTAGTCCAATTCTTTGTTAGTGTAGGATTCAAAAAGGAAATCTTAAATGTTTCAACTACTGTTATTTTTAGTGAATAAAATTTTAAAAGAAAACAGGGCCCAAAAGGCTCGAACCCGCGACCAGGGAGCACTGTACATAGACCCAAATCAAACCCAATAACCAGAGTTCCAAATCAATTACTTTGTGCCCAGGTAGACTCGAACCGAAACCTTGGGTACTGTACACAGCGACCTGGAATCACTCGTACGAGCCAGGCTTTCAAGGCTCACAATCTGTCTACAACAGTGAATTAACTAATGTTGAATGTGAAACTCTCCGTTTCACAACTAAGATAAAACTTAGCCAAAAGTTAATTCCACAACACAATTTTATACACTATATTATGAATTTTAATAAATTTCCAGAAAAGAACTTATTTAATCTAGCATATTTAGGCATGGATTGAATTTATCTCAATCTACTTAGATTAATATGAACATTTAACTTTCAATTTGCATGTATAAATTTTATCACATTCAAGAGTTAAATTTATAGCAACAAATGAAATCACAAGAGTAATATTCATACAACAATTTTAGAGAAACACTCATCTATAGCATTTCACAAGCGGGTAATCTAATTATCATGCTATATGTTATTCAAAATGAGATTTCTCATATATTAATTTAGCTAGACAAAATCTAGAGAACACCCCTACACATATATATTTCACATATGAATTTAACAATCATCTATATATTCTTATCTAAGCATGCATTACAACATTAGAAAATAGTAGAAAACACCCACCTCTTGATGTGTCTCTAACAATTGCAACTCCTAGAAAATCTCTAAGCTTCCAATTCTCCAAGACCAAAGCTCCAATTGAAAAGCGTATAGGATCAAAAAATTTGAAAGTGAGAGGCTCTCCCAAGCTTGGTCGGTGGATATTTTAAAAGGGGAGAGCGGTGGGAAAGTTTCTAAAACCACCTACAACTCAAATAACTACCCACAACTCTTTAATTTAATTCCAATATATATATATATATATATATATATATATATATATATATATATATATATATATATATATATCTTTTCCCTCTCATGTACATTGGCTGGCCATATGTGTGGGTAAAGCATAGGCTTGCTATGTGTTTGTGTGCATGTAAACTACACACAAAATTATTAGGAGTTTTATGTAATTTAAATGCATATGTTACTCATTTTAATATAGATTTAATAAAACTATTTTAAATTAATCAAAATAGAAAGTTTTGTACACAAATAAAATGAACATACACACTTCATAAATTTTATTTTGAAAAAGAATATAACCAACATATGCACTGCAAACACGTGCGTCGCACATATCCATTAATATTCAAATACAAAATAAATTTGAGAAGACGAAAAATATCCATAAAAATCGAAATACAAAATACGTAAAAAAATATTTATATTAATAATGTTACTGATATTACACGTAACGGTACTATTACCGCTAAATCTGGTGTGGGGGCAAACAGATAGTATTTGTGGATTCTTGGAAAACTTGAATAGCAAACCTGAAACCTGTTCTGCTGGAGTTTGACCGTTGACTCCCGCCGTTCACCTGCAAAAAGTGCGAGACACCGGGGTTGATCCCGGCGACGCACCCTCCGACGCTCAAGTCAGTAATCAGGAATGATTATAAAAGAGCGTAAATCGGCAAAAGATTGATTACCTCTTAATGGTGATGGATGGGGAGTATTTATAGTCGCCTTAGGGATCAGATTAAGAATGTAATCCCTGTGATCAGATAAGGAATGTAATCCCTGTTATCAGATTAGGAATGTAATCCCTGATTCCCAGTGAAAGGATAGATATGAATCAGGGCCGTTGATTAGAATTAATCAGAAACCCTAATTCTACCCTGCTGGACTGGGTTCGCTGCGAGTTGAAACCTGCACCCAGTTGAGACAGATCCATTTATGGGTTATTGGACTTTGAATAAAGACCCAGTTCCCATTTCAGACCGTTAGTTGGTGAAATTACCATTTTACCCCTAGGCTTTGAGGTCCGTGCCCGATTTGGACGATCCCGATTTTCCCCCATTTTTAGCCATATCACGAGCCCCCCACTCCCAAAGACTGAGCTTGATCAGCCTTTGAGGAGTAGTTTTACTGTTTCCATGGCTTGCGGGGTTGTATCGGAGTCCAACGGGGAGTTTCGAATCTTTGTATGAAGCAGTATGGTGATTTTCCGAGTTAGTTGCATGCTCTAAGCTGTTTTAGAGCTCCTCCGGTCTGCTGGCATTTTTCCTTAATTTTTACCTATTCTTCGGATTACTTATTTAATTTTGCGAAGTGTTGATTCGCCGTCCGGGGCTCTTAATCAACCATTCTAGGCAATAATTACTTATTTCAGGGGCTCAAAATATTTCCCCGAATTTATAATTATTTCCTAAAATTTTTAACTAATTTTCCCAAATTTTTAATCATTTTTTCGCAATTTTTAAATAAATAAAACGGTTTTAATAAATAAAAGTTAATTTATAATACCGAATTATGACGTGGCGCGATCTGGACCCTTTATCGTCGCTGAGCGTGCTTTTCTGGGGGATCGGACGATCTGTATGGGTCGGCTGGTATTTTCTCCGTATGTGGAGGTCGGTGCTTCGGTACCTCGGCTCAACTCCTCGGCAGCTTGGCTCGGAGCGCTGGGATCTGCCGAGCTACGTGGCACGATCCTGGGTATCCATCACGGTGCGAATCATGAGGATGGGGTTCAGATCACGAGAAAATATTATTTTGTCATTTTGTGGGCGTGGCGCGATCTGAGCCGTCCATCAAATTTTGACACGAATTTTGGAACGATCCGACGGTGAATCTGGCTCGGCAGAATTTTTCTCCATATGTGGAGGTCGATACCTCGGCACCTCGGCTCGACTCCTTTTGCAGCTCGGCTCGGAGCGCTGGTATCTGCCGAGCTACATGGCACGATCCTGAGCGTCCATCACGGCGCGAATCACGAGGACGGGGTTCAGATCACGAGAAATAGTTATCTTGTCGTTTTGTGGGCGTGGTGCTATCCGATCCGCCCATCAAATTTTGACATGAATTTTGGAACGATCCGACGGTGAATCTGGCTCGGCAGAATTTTTCTCCATATGTGGTCGGTACCTCGGCACCTCGGCTCGACTCCTTTTGCAGCTCGGCTCGGAGCGCTGGTATCTGCCGAGCTACGTGGCACGATCCTGAGTGTCCATCACAGCGCGAATCACGAGGACGTGGTTCAGATCACGAGAAAACGTTATCTTGTCGTTTTGTGGGCGTGGCGCGATCTGATCCGTCCATCAAGTTTTGATACGAATTTTGGAACGATCCGACGGTGATTCTGACTCTGCAGAATTTTTCTCCATATGTGGAGGTCGGTACCTCGGCACCTCGGCTCAGTAGCTAAGCGAGGCCTACCACGGGTTCGGCGGATCGCTCTTCCACCCAGTAGCTCGGTTGCTTAGCCAAGCTGTTCGGTAGCTCGGCTATGCACCTTGGTGGCTGAGTAATGGAGTTGAGCGTTTTGACGAGTTCTTGTTTGAAACGTCGCCACCCTCCGACCCAGTAGCTCGGTTGCTTAGCCAAGCTGTTTGGTAGCTCGGCTATGCACTCCAGTGGCCGGCAGCTCAGAAGGAACGCGTGGCTAGATCTGGAGCGTTCATCACAGTGTGAATCACGAGGACGGGGTTCAGATCACGAGAAAATGTTATCTTGTCTTTTTGTGGGCGTGGCGCTATCCGAGCTGTCCATTAAATTTTGACATGAATTTTGGAACGATCCGACGGTGATTCTGACTCTGCAGAATTTTTCTCCATATGTGGAGGTCGGTACCTCGGCACCTCGGCTCGGTAGCTCGGCGAGGCTCACTGTAGGTTCGGCAGATCGCTCTTCCAAGCGGTAGCTAGGTTGCTTAGCCAAGCTATTCGGTAGCTCGGCCATGCACCCCGGTGGTCGAGTGATGGAGTTAAGCGAATTGAAGAGTCCTTGTCTTGAAACATCGCAACTCTCCATTTGTCGTTTTGCCTTCCTTTAGTGGGCCCTTAACCGCCTAGGGAGCCTAAACGTCGCTCTCCTGGCTATAAGTCCCCACTCTCCTCACCCCCTAGCTCATTTCTCTCTTTCACTTTGAATTTTTACTTTTACTCTCAATTTTGCTCTGCTAGCGGTGGTTTGTGCTCCAAGGTGGTTGCGCTAGCTGTCGCGTGGGCCAGGCGATTTCTGGTGATCTAATTCCGACCGTGAACGTCACTTCAAGGCTACGTCACATTAAGGTCAGCGTATTTGCCATATACTTTTTAAGAGATGTCAAGGGTAAACTCGGGAATTGAGGCCTCGTCCTCGGACGATAGTGGTATAGTGGCCCGGTCTCCTGTAGTCGAGGAGATCGTGGAGACTGAGAGGCGAGCCCCTGAGTCGGGTCGGTACCCTAGCGTGCTGTCCGGCCATGCCGGAATTAGGCAGTACGAGGGTGATCTTCTGAAGAAGGCAATCGTGGGTAGGTCGGCAGTTTACAAGGAGAACAACCCGAGAGAGACTACCGAGGTGGACGACATTGCCTTGGTATTATCTGAGAAGGACCTCCTCCAGATTAGAAAAGGATTCGCCATCCCTTCGGAGTACAAGCTGATCCTCCCCGGCCCTGGGATGCGGGTGAACTCCGAACTGTTGCCGGATACGTGTGTGTTCGACTTCGACTCTTTGAGCGCCGGCTTGCGCTTCCCTCTGCATCCCTTCGTGTTAAGGGTCCTTCAGTGGTATTGCCTGGCATCGACCCAGTTTATGCCGAACACCTGGCGCCACGTGCTCGCCTTCTTGCTGCAGTGCCGCATCACCAAGGTCGAGCCAGATGTGGAGATCCTCCGTAGCCTGTATCGAATCCACCGGATGAATAAGGCCGAGCCTCGCTACTACCTGTCACCCCAGAGAGGCGTTAGGCTCATAGAGAACCCGGATTCGATAAAAGGTTGGAAGGAGAAGTTTTTTCTGTTGAAAGGGGCGCTCGACACTGGACTTTCCGACTCGGTGGAAGGTAGAGGTGCCGAAGTTTGCAAGGGTCGACCCAGTGCTGACTGCGGCCGAGGAGGAGGTGGCGGAAAAGCTCATTGCTCTCCCAATGTTGAGCTGGAGAGAAATGACTGAGGAGGTGCTACACGGGTCGAGCCTTAGTCCGATCGACCCGAGTATGCTCTTGACATCTTGTCGCATTTTTTTCTTTAAGTTTCTTGTTCGTTTTTCTAACTTGCTGTTTGTTTGGTTGTTCGGAACAGAAGCGCCGAAGATGGATTTCATGGGGATGTTGAATGAGCGAGGCAAGGTTGCCGACGGTAAGAAGAGGAAAAGGACGGGCACGGGTCCTTCGTCCGGCCGCCCTACCAAGGCTCCCTTGGTAGTCGCCGACCCTACCCCCGCTACTCAAGCTCCCTCGTTGGTGGTGGCTGTTCCCACCGACCCCTCAGCTCCTGCTTCGTTTGTCGTGGCCGGTGTGACCTTCTCCATCTCGGCGGTGCTGTCGCTCGAGGCCCCGCCTCTGACGACTCATGCCGAGGAGATTCTGACCGAGCAGCACAAGAAGCTGTTCGTCCCCGACTGGCGGGTGAAGAACCATGACGGCTTCCTCGGTGACTCGCAGATGTGTATGCAGGCCGTGAAGCATCTCGCGACCCCAAAGGACCGAGCTGCTCTGAAGGCGGGGACGACCGGCGACGACACCTATAAGGTCGCCCGGTCGCTTATGTCGGTAAGTCTTGATTTTTCCCTTTTTAAGAATTTCTCCTAAGTTCACAGCTCGGCTCTAACTCCTTCTTATCACAGGCCACTTGTCACTTCGGCCATCTTATTCAAGAGTTCGCCGACCAGGAGAGAGAACTGAAGGCCACCTGTGACAAGGACAGGGCGGAGAAGGCGAGGGCGGTTAGGCAGCTCGAGGCGGAGCAACGTCGCTCGGATGGCTTGGCGGTTCGAGTCGCCGACCTCGAGGCGGACTTGGAGCGAACGAAGGAGCAGCTCGTCGCGGAGGTTGCCAAAGTTGCTAAGGCTGCCGAGGAGTTGGCAGAATCGGCGAAGGCCCTGGAGGTGGCGAAGGCGGAGAAGGACGCCGCGGCGGCAGTGATATGGGCGAAAGTCGAAGCCGAGGCGAAGACGCACATGGCTGGGAATATGGAGAAGTCCTACGCTAGGGCGCTCGACCATGTCCAGGCTCGGGTCCCCGGCTTTCAGAGAGTTGGGTACCGGCTGTGGCCTGGCGGCCAGGATGAAGGCAAAGAGGTTAAAGAAGATGATGATTGGGAAGAGGAGAATGAACCTCGGGATGGGGAGGTGCCAGCTGACCCCAAGACCACATCGGCTGATCCCCAAACCGAGGTGACGAGGGGCGAAGGGCCATCTGGCGAGGTGCCGGTAACTGAGCTGCCGCCCCAGGTGGATCCCTGATTCTTTTGTTTTTGTAATTTTTCTTTTTGTGTAAGCCTTATAGCGGACTGGCCACCGCTCTTTTGATGTGAATGAAAAGGCTTCTTCTTGAAAATTTTGTTTTGAATTTGTCTAAGTGTCTGGCTCGGATATAGTCTTTCAATGTGATGCCCTCGTCTTTCAGATCGTCGAACTTGATTCGGATACCGCAGCAGCTCGGCGTCGTGCGGAACTGTTCAAGCGGTCTCGCGAAGCTCGTCTCGAGGGCGAGATCGAGCTGATCCGGAGAGTGCTGTTCAATGTAGAGAAGAAGAACAGCGAGTTACTGGCCGAGGTGCATCACTTGCGGATAGCCGAGGAAGAACTCTCGGCTAAGGAGGAAGAGTTGGCCTCGGCGCTGGCCAAGCGAGACGAGCTCGCAACGAAGGTCAAGCAGTTGCAGAGGGTTACAGTCGACAAGAGCATCGAGGTGGCCAATTTGCGTTGCATCATATCTGATAGTGCTAAGTACCCGGGCTCGGCAAAACTTCCTCGGCTCAAGATATCGGTGAAGGATGACACTTTGAAAGATAGGATCGTCGAATTCGAGGAGGAAGTCGCTTGTCTTAAGCCTCAGCCTGTGAGGATTAACGTCCGCAGCACCTCATGTACCCGCGAGGAGAGCGAGCGAGGGATCTCTTTCTACGAGCTCGCGACTCATCCTCCCGTCACTGGTCGGACCACGGCCGATGCCCAAAGTGGCGTAGCAGTTTCCTCGAGCGGAGGCTCAGTCGGAGCCACCGTTAGAGTTAGTGGAAAAGAGGCATCTCGGTTCGTCGGCCTAGAGACGAGCTCGGAGGTTAAGCGACGCCGACCCCGAGTGTCTCTGAATCGGAATGTCCCCGTTCCGAAGAGGCGTTGAAAAAGTTGTACTGGGCTTTCGAGTTTTTGTAGCGCCTTTTTGTAGTAACCTTGCCTTGTAAAATTATTAAGTTGTTTTAATAAAATTGGAGTTCGTCTACTCGCTGTTGTGCCGTAGTTACTTTACTTTTCGATAGTTAGGTAGCTCGGATTTATGGCCGAGCTACGTGGCTTAATCTGGTGGTGGATCATGATCATGGTGCGAATCACGAGACAAGAGGCTCAGATTCCAAGAAAACGTTATCTTGTCGTTTTGTGGAGATGTGGCGCAATCTGAGCCGTGCATCATGTTCTAGTACGAATTTTGAGATAATCCAATGGTGAAACTGGTTCGGCGGCATTTTTCTCCATATGTGGAGGTCGGTACCTCATCCACTCGGCTCGGTAACTCGGAGTGCTTAAGGAAGCAGAGTCGAGCCAAGTGTTGGACTCCGAACTCGTCATTAGAGTTTGTTTCAACGGTTGTGGGAGCAATTCCGAAGGGCGAACCACTTCTAGCTCGCTTAAGAGCGAGCTTGCGAAGCAGAGTCGAGCCAAGTGTTGGACTCCGAATCTCGTCGTTAGAGTTATTCAACGGTTGTGGGAGCAATTCCGAATGGCGAATCACTTCTAGCCCGCTTAAGAGCGAGCTTGCGAAGCGGAGTCGAGCCAAGTGTTGGACTCCGAACTCATCGTTAGAGTTTGTTCAACGGTTGTGGGAGCAATTTTGAATGGCGAACCACTTCCAGCTTGCTTAAGAGCGAGCTTGCGAAGCAGTGTTGAGCCAAGTGTTGGACTCCGAATCTCGTCGTTAGAGTTATTTTCAACGGTTGTGGGAGCAATTCCAAATAGCGAACCACTTCTAGCTCCCTTAAGAGCGAGCTTGCGAAGCGGAGTCGAGACAAGTGTTGGACTCCGAACTCGTCGTTAGAGTTTGTTCAACGGTTGTGGAAGTAATTTCGAATGGCGAACCACTTCTAGCTCGCTTAAGAGCGAGCTTGCGAAGCAGAGTCGAGCCAAGTGTTGGACTCCGAACTCGTCGTTAGGGTGAAGAGTAAAAGCAGAGAGATACAAGCAATTTTACAAGTAAAATATGAAAAAAACGTTCTTTATTGACAACTAATAGTTGGCTGCTTCTAAGTTGCGAGCCGTTATTACATAGGAGAAATAAAGGGAAAAAATACAAGTAAAAGGAGAGGAACGGTTCGACATCCCAGAATACTTAGAGAGGCGTTAAAGCGCTCTCTTGGTATTTCAAAAGATGGTCGGCATTCCAAGTCCTGGGGACTCTCTGCCTTCGAGGTCTTCTAGACGATATGTCCCGGGCCGAACCACTTTGGTGATCTTGTAGGGTCCCTCCCAACTTGGAGCTAGTTTATTCTTCTGACTAGGAAAAGAGATTGCTAACTTTCTGAGGACCAAGTCCCCTTCTTTGAGGTCGGTGGGACGGACTCTCTTATTGTACGCCAACTCGATCCTCCTCCGATAGCTCTGTTGGCGGATTGACGCTCTTTCTCGTAGCTCGTCGATCAGGTCTAAGTTTGCCCGAAGTTCTCTGGCATTCTGTTCTTCTTCATAGGCAGCAAGGTGAGGATAAGGTATACCGACTTCCAATGGGATCACAGCCTCGGACCCATAGGTGAGGTTGAATGGCGACTCTCCTGTGGGGGTCCGTTTCGTGGTGCGGTAGTTCCACAGCACGTTAGGGAGCTGATCGACCCATAAGCCGTTAGAGCACTTATTCAGCCTCTTCTTAATATCGGAGAGGATCTGTCGGTTAGCATTCTCCACTTGACCATTCGACTGTGGATGGGAGACGGAGGAGAAACGTTGTTGGATGGCGATGTCTTCACATAGAGCTCGGAAGGCAGCCCCGGTAAATTGGGTTCCATTGTCTGTTATGAGGACTCGAGGGACACCAAATCGGCAGATAACGTTCTTCCAGAAGAACTGATTTACTTTGTTCTCGGTGATTGTGGCCAAGGGCTCGGCCTCTATCCACTTCGAGAAGTAGTCGATTGCCACGACTAAGAATTTGAGCTGGCCGGGAGCTGGTGGGAATGGCCCTAGTAAATCCATCCCCCACATTGCAAAAGGGATAGGACTTGATAGGGAGGTGAGTCGAGCTTGTGGGAGGCGACGGACGTTGAAGTACTTCTGACAAGAGCTGCATTACCGAACGTGCAGTTCGGCATCTTGTAGGAGAGTGGGCCAGAAATATCCATAATTCAACACCTTCCGGTTTAGGGATCTGGACCCTGAATGTGCCCCGTCGATGCCTTCATGGAGCTCTTGCAGGGCGTAATCGGCTTATTCCGGGGAGAGGCAATCAAATAAGGCCTACCGTCTACTTGTGTGAAGGAGCGCTTGTATAGAATGCCCTCGATAAGCGTGTACCGCTCTGCTCGGGTTCTCACTCGGCGAGCTTCTTTAGGGTCTTTGGGGAGGAGCCCATCCCTTAGGAATTCTACCAGGGGTTTCCTTCAATTATCTTGAAGCAGGACAGGTAGCGACTCCATCGAGTCGGAAGTTTCATCTTCTATACTTGGCTTCAGGAGCACCTCGATCAAGACGGTCTGCTCGAGACCTTGGAGGGAGGAGAAGGCTAGCTTGGAGAGGGCATCGGCTTGGGAATTCTCTTCTCGGGGGATTCACTGGATGAGAGCTTCTTCAAATAGGGCCATGAGATTCCTGACCTTGGCTAGGTACTTAGCCATTCGGTCATCTCGTGCCTCGTACTCGTCTAGGACCTGATTTATGACCAGCTGAGAGTCGCTAAAGATCCGGAGACGCTGCGCCCCTGCCTTGCGAGCCATTCCGAGGCCGGCTATGAGTGCTTCATATTCTGCTTCATTGTTAGAGGCCTTGAAGTTGATGCGGATGGAGTATTAGAAGACGAAATCATCTGGGCCGGCCAGAATGACCCCGGCTCCACTTCCCTCGTTATAAGAGGATCCATCTACGTAAACCGACCAGACAGGCGATCCCTTCATTGCTTGGCTGACCTCAGGGATGGTACTCTCGACGATGAATTTAGCTAAGGCCTGAGCCTTGATTGCGGTCCGAGGTACGATATGTCGTGTTGGCTCAGCTCGATAGACCACTTCATGAGGCGACTGGAGGTCTTCGGCTTGTGGAGGACTTGCTTCAGCGGTTGGTCGGTAAGAACGACCACCAAATGGGATTGGAAATATGGGCGAAGCTTTCTTGCGGCCATGACTAAGGCGTATGCCATCTTCTCTATCCTCGGGTAGCGGAGCTCGGCATCTCGAAGTACCTTGCTCACGTAATAGATGGGCTTTTGAGTCTTATCTTCTTCCCTCATGAGGACGGCGCTGAGGGTCTGCTCGCAGGCGGCTAAGTAGAGGTAGAGGGCTTCCCCGGGAACAGGTTTGCTGAGGAAAGGAGGATTGACTAGGTAAGCCTTCAGCTGGTCGAATGAGTCTTGTTGTTGCTGACCCCACTCGAAGCCTTTAGCCCCCCTAAGAGCTTTGAAGAAGGGAAGACACTTCTCCTCTGACTTGGAAAGGAAGTGCCCTATGGCTGCCAGGCGACCCGTTAGCTTCTGAACCTCTTTAACATTCTTCGGGGGAGCCATGTCTAATATGGCTTTGATCTTCTCGGGGTTGGCCTTGATTCCTCTTTGGCTGACCATGAAGCCTAGGAATTTTCCCGACGAGACTCCGAATGCACATTTATTCGGATTGAGCCTCATATCGTGCTTCTTGAGTACGTCGAATGCCTCTTGCAGATCGGCCACATGATCGGCCCCGTGGATGCTCTTCACAAGCATATCGTCAATATATACCTCCATATTTCGGCCGATCTGTGCTTGAAAAACCTTATTGACAAAGCGTTGATAAGTGGCACCTGCATTCTTCAAACCAAAGGGCATTACCCTGTAGCAGTAGAGGCCCTGATCGGTTACAAAGGAGGTCTTCGGGATATCCGGGGGAAACATACGAATCTGATTGTAGCCTGAGAAGGCGTCCATGAAGCTGAGGAGTTCATGGCCCGAAGTGGCGTCAATCAAAGTATCGATGCTTGGAAGAGGGAATGGATCTTTGGGGCATGCCTTGTTGAGGTCGGTAAAGTCGATACAAATCCTCCAGGTCCCGTTGGACTTCTTTACCATCATTACATTCGAGAGCCATTCGGGATAATTGACCTCTTGTATGAACCGAGCCTTCAAGAGCTTGTCCACCTCCTCTTTTATAGCTTGCTGGTGCTTGGGAGCGTACTTGTGCTTCTTCTGTTGGACCGGTTTGAACCCCGGAGCGACGCTGAGGTGGTGGACTAGAAGCTCTTCGGAAATTCCAGGTATGTCAGCGGCCGACCAGGCAAAGAGGTCGCAGTTCTTTCTGATATATTGAACTATGTTCGAGCTCAGGACAGATGGGAGGGTCTTGCTGATAAAGAACTTGCAGTTCTGATCCTACTCAAGAAGAGCACTTCCTCCAACTCATCCACCGGCTCGGACGTTGGCCGGACAACATCTTGGGGGATTTCAAGAGTTTCGAGGGAGAGAACTGGACCCATAGTAGAGGTCATGTAGCATCTGCGGGCCATTTCCTGACTGCCTCTTACTTCCCCTACTCCTTCCTGAGTGGAGAACTTCATCTTAAGGTGATAGGCAGAAGGGACGGCTTCGAGAGCAGCTAAGCCGGGCTGACCCAAAATGACATTATAAGCTGCAGGGACATCCACGACCACAAAGTCCATCGACTCCGTTCGGGTAGTAGGAGTTTTGCCAGCGATTACGTCGAGGGTGATCACCCCTTCAATAGTCACTGGCACTCCGTGAACCCTTGGAGTGTGTAGCCGGCAGGTTTGAGTCTGTCTCGGGATAGTTTGAGGCCTTTGAAAGTTGCGAGGAAGAGGATGTTAACGGAGCTGCCATTGTCCACCAGGATCCTCTCCACTTTAAAGTTCGCCATATGGAGGTTGATGACAAGCGCGTCACAATGGGGGGTTTGGACACCCTCAAGGTCTTCATCTGAGAATGTGACTGGTACTCCGAGGCCTTTAGGAGGAGGTGTGGCACGAACCGAATTAACTTCCCTTATAAACGCCTTTCGAGAGGAGTTGGAGGAGCCCCCCATTGGGCCCCCATGAATGAGTTGTAGGACATGCTCCTTTTCAAATTCGAGCGTTTCATCACGTTCAGGACGTTTGTTAGCCCCCTGAGGCGGGGGAGGAAGATCGGCTCGGTCCTTTCTCACGAATTTGGTCAGCTACCCCCTCTGGATGAGAGCTTCTATCTCGTTCTTCAGGGCCCAACAATCATTGGTGTCGTGGCCATGGTCCCAGTGATAGCGGCACCACTTCTCTTTGTCCCTCTTCTTGCCAGGGGTGTTCATTTTTGGCGCAGGAGGTATCACCCCCTCCTTCTCGACTTCCATGAGAATGGTGGAAATGTTGGCATTAAGAGGAGTGAACTTTTCAAATCTGGGGGGAGGTCGGCGCTGTCCGCCATTGTCTTTCTGGAGCTTCTTGGCTCCTTCTTCTTCAGTTGCCTTTCTTTTTGTCCCGGAGGTAGACCCTCCGAAGCCCGGGAGATATTCGGCTTCTTCGGCCCGAATGTACTTCTCGCTCCTAAGGAGGTCGGCAAAGTTATGCGAGGGCTTCTTGGTGAGGGAGGAGCAAAGGTTAGAGTTGAGGACATTTGATTGGAAGGCAGCCGCCGCAACTGACTGGTCGAGGGAGGAGATGGATCTTACCTCTGCAGTGAACCTCCTTACGTAGTCTCTCAACTTCTCTCCCTTCTCCTGGCGGAGCTGGAGTAACGAGATGCTGGTCTTCTCCGTGCGTCTGCTACTCACAGAATGAGTGATGAAGAGGGTCTCAAACTGTTCGAAGGAGAATATGGAGGACGGGGCGAGGCGGGAGTACCATTCCCGAGCCGAACCCTTAAGAGTGGCAGGGAAGGTCTTGCACAGCAAGGCATCGGAAGCTTTGTGGATTAGCATGAGGGTTTTAAAGCTTTCGATGTGGTCCACGGGGTCTGACTCCCCTGAGTAAGTTTCGAACTGCGGGGGTTTGAAACCTCTTGGGATAGGAGCCTCCATGATGGTTCAGGAGAAGGGAGGTCTGCTCAGGCGGATGGTTCTTCCTCTTAACTCCTCATCCTTGTCTATTCGGCCGATGCGCCTCTCCATCTCGTGGAGATGGCGGTAGAGAGCATCGTCCCTCCGATGGTAGTCAAACGAGCCCCTGGACTCGTCTTCATAGGAAGGGGAGCAGGGACTACGGCGACGGTAACCCTGGGAGCAGCGAGGACTAGGAATATGTTGTTGGTCGTTAGAAGTCGGAGGAGGAGTTATGGACTGATGGTGAGGACTTTGGACCCATGGGGGAGTAGGAACCCTTAGGGTATTATTGTTGTTGGGCTGGAGGTTGAGAGCTTGCAACACCGTTGCTCGGAATTGCTGGAACTCGGCACGAGTGATGGGTGCCTCATCGTTCCTCGGGTGTTGCTGACCGGCCGGGGAATAGGGTCTTCTCCTGTGATGCTCGGGAGACTCTCTCCGCCCTCTTCGGGTAGGGGACCTTCTGTAGTCTCGGCGGTGAGGAGATCGCTCATCCGGACGTTGTTGGCGGGAGGCTCCCTCTCGGGCCCTCTTTTCATCTAGATGGCGGCGAAGATCCTCATCCTTCTGTCGATTGAGGATGGTATTGCGAAGGTCGGAAGCACGGGGATTGTGGGAGGCCATAGAATCTGTAGAGGCATTGTGTATTGAGATGCGGTCCTGATGGAGAGGTTGTTTCTGCGGGTTGGGACACGAGGCCCCTGCACTGGCATTTTGAGGATCGGGGGGACCCTTAGGAGGTTGCTGATTCTGAAGAGGAGGCTGGTCCTGCTGGATAGGGTCCTCAGCTTGTAGAGGAAGTTGCCCCTGCTGCTGAGCGGGTTGGATGGGGACTTCCTGTTGCTGATCAACGGGATTGGGTCCACGGTTGGACCCTCTGGATCTTACTTTCCTGGGAGGCATGGCTGGAGAAGATCTGACCAACAGGAAGAGGGGAGGCTGCTATTCGTTTGATTCCCACAGACGGCGCCAATCTGTTACCGCTAAATCTGGTGTGGGGGCAAACAGATAGTATTTGTGGATTCTTGGAAAACTTGAATAGCAAACCTGAAACCTGTTCTGCCGGAGTTTGACCGTTGACTCCCGCCGTTCACCTGCAAAAAGTGTGAGACACCGGGGTTGATCCCGGCGACGCACCCTCTGACGCTCAAGTCAGTAATCAGGTGATTATGAAAGAGCGTAAATTGGCAAAAGATTGATTACCTCTTAATGGTGGTGGATGGGGTGTATTTATAATCGCCTTAGGGATCAGATTAGGAATGTAATCCCTGTGATCAGATAAGGAATGTAATCCCTGTGATCAGATTAGGAATG